>CAMZMU010000052.1:81927136-82527136 GCA_947311845.1 Poa pratensis | reverse complement strand
AGGCCCGGTGAGACACGCCTCCGCCGCGCAGGCGAAGTCGTAGCTTTGGAAGGCGAGAAGGCTGGTCGCTGCGCAGACGTCGGCGTTAATGCGACGCGTCCCGTCCCGTCACTTCGCTGGTGTACGTCCACACCACAGTTTGTAGCACATGTCCACACCACAGTTTTTTTAACTGACCACGCACCACGCGTTGGTGAAACGTGCACACGTGAAGTTGCAGTTCAACTCCACTCGTCGTGCATGCGAAGTTGAAACGTGCCTCTACATTTCCGCTCCACTCGCCCACCCGTGCATGCGCGCGCCCCCGGTTCAGTACCACCGCCTTTCTATAAATAGATCTAGGGCATGCATACGTCCATTACTATTCACTTCAACTTGTTGCAAAAAAGCGGCGACCATGGCTCCAGCGGCGAAGCGCTCTGCTTCCTCGAGGTAGATATGGGAATTTCCATTTCCGTTCATGGGCTTCTGATCCGTTTCTGAATTCCTCCAGCTTTCATCTTTCTTAGGTTCGTCTTTATGTTAACATCAACTTCCGATCACTGCATGTATGTTTAGGGCAGTTGCATCCGAGGAGACAGTCACCTTCGAGTTTCTGGCGAAGAGGGTAACTTTCCTAGAAGCTGAGATTGAAGCGGCCCTAAAACTCGCTTGCGACAATGTCGACAAGGTGATTGAAGCCAGAAAGGAGTTGGCGCAGAAGGGAGAAGCGGCCAACAAAGCGATCCTTTCGTTGCTGGAAGATCTGAAGAAGATGATGGCCAACAACCTCGACCTGACAAGGCAGGTTAGGAAACTGCAAAATGAGTTAGCGCTCACGTACAAGGAAGCTCTGATCGCAAAGTCAGGGGAGATCTCAGGGCCATCGGATGCATAGTTTCCCACTGTATATGTTTATGTTTCAGCAATTCGAACTGGCTAGATCCCAAAAGGTTTATGTATCTAGGTTTTGAAATTCTGCCGTGTTGAAGATCGAGTAATATATATGTAATGTGATGTATTTGCCGTGTTTATTCCACGTCATCTCTTTCCTTTAATAAAAACTTATGTAAGTCTAGCATAATTGATAGTATCATGCATAGTCCGAATGCATTATTTTAGAATCAACATCCGCGACGTTCTGGTAAGTTTCGTCGAACGTAACTGGGCTACTGGGCCGCGGGATGAAAATCCGCGACGAAACATATGGAAAACGTCGCGCGCACCCGGCCCATTATCAGAAAACCCAAAACGTCGAGAGCAAAATCAACTTTTCGACCCACCGGGACGGAAACACGCGACGTTATCAGAACGTCATCGCCAAAACGTCGCGGATCGAGACTATTTCGGTAGTGACATGTAACAAGTGGTATAATATCAACATGGTACATCAGAAATTATAGATACATTTGAGACGTATCAGTCATGCACATGAAAATCTTTTAGCTGCTTCACCTTGTTGTTGAAACTTTCTGCCAATTGTTGATATGATCACACTTGATGGCAGTGTTGAATCCTGACATGTACCATAATAAAAGAATGGTAGGTGTTCAACCATGTACCAAACTCCTCGCATGCTGCCATTACCTTACCAGATGATATGAATGTGTCTGTTTAGTGTAAGATCTTACTTCTAGCCACATTCTCCCAAATTCTTCTCCTCTGTATTTTTTTTATTAAATTCATCCACAAATGGCCGAAGCACTCCCTCTGCTCAGCATGTGGGAACACATTTTTAACTGCATTTTCCAGACCTTTTCATGCATCTATGTGTGACACTGGCCCTAAGCATCTTTTCAACTGCATCATGAACCATGTCTATGTAGTCTCTGTCTCTGACTGAAACAAGCCAACAGCAACAGGAAACATCTAGTTGTGTCCATCTAGAATATTGCATGCTGCCAACTGACCATTCCACTTGCCTGTCAAAAAAGATGAGTCTATGCTCAAATATGGACGACATCCTGCTTTGAAGCTGAAGCGATACGACCCGGTAAAGGTTGTATCCCATGTATAGTGCTAGTCACTGGATCGACTCGCTAGCACACATGGTTCTAAATGAATAACAAAGTAAACCAGTGCATCATTATTACAACGTAATGATCCAGAAATTTAATTATTACAAACTGCATAGCTCATGGCTAGCTCAAATAAAAGTATCAAGTAGCAAATAACAGCGGAATAAAATAAAGAAGGCTCCAATCCAGAATGTGCCACAGGCGAAACACATGTTGAGTGGAGTCCCACGACCTATGCAAAAACGTCACTCGGAATCGGAATTACCTGCAACGGTGAGTTACAGCCAGAAACAACGACTGGTCCAAGATGTGCTAAAAGAAATGTTGTTTTTATTACCTAGCTTCTACATGCATATTTGGCTAGGTGGAGTTTAGGCTATTTTGCGAAAAGCAATAAGTTTTATCCTATCATTTGATAAAACATAGTTTTCCAATAATATTCAAAGGACACACTGTATGACAACAGGTGCTCCTACCGATTGGTTCAACCACAAGTTTTAATAAATTACAAATTGGAATGAATGAGAAATCGACATGATCACAAGCCTAGTTGTTCAAGTTGTCCAATACCAGGGACATGGCTAAGATCTTAGTTTTTAGACTCTCGAGAGTTTTGTACACTTTCCACGTAAGACCCAGTCAGCCCCGTTTACCCAAATACACAATTTGTATAAAGGTTGGAAGAAGACCAAGGCAAAACTTTTGGGAAATAGTCCCTCAAACCACCTGCGGACCCTGTCCATCCTACTATACGCTACATCAGCTGGTCACGACGGGCTCGAGGTCCTATAACTTACTAGATTCCGTCAACTGCCCATACATAATGTTGACATACGGTTGTACACGGAAACTACCAAACAAGCAATCAATCTATTCTCTTGTAACCTGGGCGGCGATCCCCACCTTGCAGCACACTCCGATGACCATACTAGCAATCCGCCCAGATGATTGATTAATTAAAGTTGTTTTTATTTAATAACAAAATAACAACAATTTAAAAATCATTTTCATAGAGTGATACCACAGCCCCGAATAACTAAGCATTTGCTAAGCATAATCTAGTCTTATGATTGGCATCAAGAGGACAATATTCAATTGTCATGGATTGGAAACATATGGCTATCCTACTTGGGTTCTCATAGCATAGCAATATATATATAATCCTACACATGCAATTCTACAGAAAATACTCTAATTATGCATAGCAAAATAATGGGACTTTCATGGTAAAAACACACTTGCCTTGATTGTTGTCGTTCAAACACTCGTCACAATCACAACCGTTGCACTCCGCACAATCTACACGATTCGATACATCACAATAAGAAAACAAAACAATACAGATCAAGAGTGCACATATGTATGCATGTCGAATTAATATCACACATAATATTTTTATTTAGTTCTCTGGTCATAACAATAGGATGATGCGTATGCAACTAACAGAATGCAACATGCGGTTTAAAAATTCAGGTTATGCTAAAACATACTATATAGAGAGTTTGAATTTGCCTAACTTTATATGTTCTGTAAACATGCGTTTTTATTGCAGAATTGGATTCTACAAGCTTTTCTGAAACCAACGGTAAAAAGAACATGAAAATCTGACGTGTGGATTATTTTATATGATTTTTACAAGATCGACAGAATCTCTGTTTTTCCTACTCGAAAACACAGACCACTTTGCCCCATGACGGCCTGTGATTGGCCAGTACTTCTTCAGCTACTTCTAATCTAAACCATGCAGGAGGAATCCTACGGCTACTGATTCTCTTCTCCAATCGATCATAACTTTCCAGCAAGCATCGTAGCTTACCAGCACGGCTGTGTCGATGATGAAGATCGGCCGTGATCGGGTGGTTGTACAGATTGATCGACAACTTCCAGGAGGTAGTCACAGACGGAGAAATTCGGCGGCAGTCTCGACAGCAACTCCGAACGTCCAGCGGTGAAGACGACGCGCTCGCTCCAATCTCCGGCAGCTCGACGGAAAATTTGCTTCCGTCTCTGGTTTGTGTTGAAAACGGGATTAGAGAGATGCATAGACAAGGCTACGAAGATTAACAAGAAGAGAAAAGTCGGGCGACGAGAGTTTCGACGAAGAACCTTCACCGAAGTGAAGAACGACGGCGGCGTGTTCCGTAGATCGATAAGCGGCGGCCAGGGTTTAGAGGCTTGTGGGAAAAACGGAAAGGCGTTGTCGTGGAGATATTTATATGAGGGTTTGGATGGTGAGAGAATAGATGTATCGAACGAAATCTGGAGATTCTTCTGGAAACAGGTTCGAAACAGGTTCGGTACAGAACGTACGTATCCTGGAGTGTTTCCGAGTTCGGTTCAGAGACGCGAACATGTTTCAGTTCAGAAAACCAAAGCGATGGCTGGTGTATGTTCAGAATAGAAGGAACGATCAGAAAAAGAAAAGGGAAAACAGAAACGTGAGGTGAGAGAGGAAGAAAACAAGTCCTGATCTCCCTTGCCCCACAAATATACGCCTGTTGCTTCTTTGTTTCCCCAGTACATGTACGTGGTACACGTACTGCCTCTTCAGAACCTAAACCTTTGCTTTTGCTCTATCTATCACACGTAGTGCTATAGAGAAAATAACTTGTGTGCTTATATGCACAAATACACTTGTAAAATATAAATTGATCTATTAATTTGTGAATTTAAAATGTGATGCTGGTTGTGTTTAGTTAGTATATGCAATGCAATGGACATGCAATAATGCTCATGCAATACTATATGATGCAAATGCACATGAATGATATGAGACATCCAAATTCTAAAAATTGGGATGTTACAGAAGCCATCGATGCAAGGCTTTAAAGCCATAAAGAATTTGGACAAATAAACCTTGCCATCCTCTGATACCTCAGTATCTATCTCGACAACACTGTCAGGTGACCTTTTCTCCACCTCTGCTTTGAAATTGTAAAGCATCCTAAATGTGTTTGCCCAATCACCATACAAATTTTTCATTGCCCTAAATGGTGCTGCATAGTTGTCAATACATTCTCACTACTGAACTGAGGCATCCATCTATTTTGTTGTGTTGTGCTGCCTATGATGACCTGTTGATTATGTGAGTTAACACGCTCTCACCACCAGACAACCACCAAAACTAAGAACATTGCACAACTAATAGTGTATTGTACTTGCTTTTGTTGGATTGTCTGGTGGCGGATAATTGTGTAGGCCTTGATCAACATAACTGAGTCTACGTGACATCATTTGACTATGACGAAATTTGACTGTGATGTTATTTGACACAATTGTTGGCTACTTGTTTTGCAGTCTGCTAAAGGCAAGGATGTTGTTGAGGAAGGAGGCAGTGCTTCCAAGAGAAGGAAGGCCCCCCTTAGCCACTTCCAGGACGATGTTTCCAACACACTGGTGCAAGATTATCCGGGCACCGAGGCTGGACCTGCTGCCCATTCCTCCAGCATTTTGCCATCATCTAGGAGCCATCCCTAAAGAGATCATCCTGAAGACGAACATTGGCTGCAACTGGGTGGTCACCATCATGGATCATAATGGGGCTGCTGCCATTGACAATGGATGGGCACCATTTGCAATGTGCCACAACATCGAAGCCGGGCACTTCGTCACCTTCAAGATGTTGAAACCTACTGTTTGCAGAGTCACCATCTTCAACACCGATGCATCAAAATTGTCAAGAAGTGTGACCAACATCCGGTGAACCTTGTTCTCAAAGCTCCAATCCAGAATGCCTGAAACCGTTCTTCGTATCTATGCTCGTAGTTGAACTTTGCATGTTAGTTGTTGTCTACTAGTCTATGAACATTTCGGGATCCTATGTATGCTATGACTATTATCGTTATCTATGTTTATGACTGTGCTGGTTCCTCTCTATGCCGGTAAGCTCACCACTTCTCAGTACATGCATAGTCGCACATAACCAAACATGCTGCATTGCATCTGAAGTTGGTCACACAGCCGACCAAATAAAGAAGGCTTCAGATTTTGCATCGGACCGAACGGGTCTGACCAGAACATTGTTGGCAACCAAACTGGATGCACAACATGGCTTAGGCCGCATTTTTCTAGGGCCAGGCTCTGCAGGACCACAGACGCAAATGGCCTAAATTTGATGCGAGCAACCAAACGTGCCCTCAGTGATTGTGGGTGCTTATGAGTTCAGCTCGACGCCCATATCGATAGCACTTCAAGAAACACCCTCTATGATTTTGCATCAAGCAAATAAGGTATGTGCTACTTGAGGTGCCCGGGTAGGTGATGTTTCCAATGCTGCCTCCGTGGAGAAACTCAAGCACCATTTGTTGATGAAGTTGGCTTACATGCTTGAGTCCTCCGAGACTCTTTGTCTTCAAGCGTCTTTTGTCAGCTTTTAGAATTTTGTTTTAGTGAGCGGAGCGAACGTTGAAGATGGAGGGTTCTTGTATGAATCAATCCTTTTGTTGAGGTAGATTCTTGATCTGTAAACGTGTCGGATCTCCTTATAATTGAGGAGATAGTTGATCTTTGTCTTCAGGATATGAGAAGTCATCTGCTCCGGCCTTCGCTTGATCCTTCGTAAATATGCTTAGAAAACTTAGGATCAAATTGTCGGTGGGTCGTTAAACCAGACCGACATCAAGAATACTCTACGTATAGTGTACTCGATAAAATTGCTAGTCCCCGGTTTGTGTTGTCATTGATTACTCAATATAAGGATGACTTTTTCAATTGCTTTCAAGTGACATAAGGGCGAGTACAACGGGAGGCGCTAAGCGTGGGCGCCAGGATTTCATTCCCGGGCTTGGAGCAGTTACGTCGAACAATCCCAGGCAAGGGGCGCTTATTATCTGGCGTCGACGCAAAGTGTTGCGCCTGGCGCTTAGCTATTTTTCGCTTGTGGCGTGAACAGAGGGCTGGATTAGTTGGGCAAACAAGCGCTTGAAAGCTAGGTGCGCGTTGGAGCTCCAGGCTCTTGCATGGACGCTAGGATTTTTTGCCTAATTCTTTTCCGTTTAAGCGCCTAGATAAGCGTCCAGCATTGTACATGCCCTAAGGCCACGTACAACACGGGCGCTAAGGACAGGCGCCAGGATTACCAACATGGCCGTTACACCCGATTCCTGGCCGATCTCGGGAATTCTCCTGGCGTCGATGCTTTGACAAGCGTCGGCGCTCCACTTCAGCGGATGCTATCCATCCACGAGAAAACAATGCGTGCTTAGCGCGTTGGTTAGCGTCTACTGTTGGAGGACGGAGCGCTTAGTTTGTTTTCCTTTTCTGTGCGTATTATTTTTAGTCACTTTAGCGTCTGTCTAAGCGCCCTGCGCTGTACATGCCCTAAGTTGTCATTTTTGTGCAGAACAGAATACAAATATAGTTGAATTGCCCGTGCGTTGCTACGGGCTAGCAAACTCACCACAACTCAGTCATTTTACTTTGTAATTACCCACCCTGTTTTCCTAGTTTTTAATATTGAACGTTATGTTTACACAAGGTACAACGAAACATATATTGAATGAAAACAAAAGAAATCTACATGTAAATTTTCATGCATAAATGCGAGGAAGCATACATAATATTTCTAAAATCAATCTATACCATTTGTTGTCATTGTAACTCTAGAATATTTAGATACAAAATAATACTTTGTGATGTGTCTTTTGATCGTATATGCATTATTATTGATTGGTATCCTATAAAAAGAATTGAAATATCCTGTACATGCTGCTTCTTGTAGTTCAGTTAAAGCTAGGACATCATCTATTTATCAGTGTTGTTCCGCTCATTATTGTTTTATTTAGGGTAGCACAGTCTTACTCTCTCTATCTTGTTTCTTTTCTTTGACTTCTCTCTCTCCTTTCCGTGAATGAATCGCACGCCGGTCCTGTGCACACTGCATCCACGCCGCTCTGTTTTCCCCCAAAATTAGTAGTGGCTGAAACGGAGTGCTTCCTCACCTCCGCCGCGGGCGTCGCGGTCTCCTCCATTCTTGGCTGTCGACTGAGAACACTCGACGGCGCTCAAGGAGGCGGCACTTTGATTGTCTCTATTCCTTCTCGCTTTTTTAGCATAAGGAGCTGTTGTATGTGTGTACTATTTTGAAGTCCATCGATCGGATTTGTCTGTGCCGAGATATTTATGGTCTGGGCCGAGATCAAAGGTGGGCTTTTAGCGAACATGCGCACACACGACAAAAACTACTTTAAAACCCGTTTAAATTATTATTCTATGCACAAATCGGCATATTAGTAAAGTTGTTTGGTTTTTCGTTTTAGTTTTATTATGTTAGCCCAGTTTTCTCATGAAAATCCCAATACAATCATGGACCTTCGAACTCCTAGAATGAAATCGTCAAGAATTGAGAGGGACGACTGCGACACGGAGACTCCTTGGAGGAATCTTACAAGCGCAATGTGCTCCTACATTTTCGTTATAGTATGCACCCCGATTATGTTTGGATTCATCAGACAAACAGTCTTCGTCTACCATGACACTGTCATCCATCTTTTCTGGCTGGGAACATGATAAGCATGCCGAGCGGAAGAGAAAAAACCCTAGCCTCATCGTTTTTATTTTTTCGTCTACTATTTTTTACTTTTTATTTACTACGACATGACCCTCACTTGATGCCACTATTGTTGGCAACACCAAAAGTATACGTACTCTTGGGTCAGCTTCATGTAGCTTCATGTAGGCCTTCTGATTGTCATCATGCCCGCAAGATTGCAAATTTGGTCACTTGGCAGCGTCTCATACACGAAGCGGTGATGCAAGTGGACAGACTATGCTGCAAGTAATTGTCGATGTAGCCTATTTGAAAAACAGAACATTTCAAACGTCATATTCATTGTTAGTTCATTACAACTCAAAAAAAAGAAAGGGAATTCAATGTTTTCTTTCGTAGAAAATATACAAATATACTCTAATAATTCTAAGGGAACACACTCATAACAATATCATTACGGCTTATTCTGAAAATGCTGATAACCGGAAATGCCATTGTATTCCCTTTTTTAATATTGAGGTTTCGTTAACCGTCTCCGATGAATAACTTCACAAATAATAACCTGATATTATTCTCAGGTGCAATTTATACTGTAAAGCTGAAACCCAGTGTTCCAAAGTCAAAGCTTTCGTCCCAGCCTTTTCTCAAGTACTTGTGTAGTCTGCCTGCTTGCTAATCTAAAGTCGCTAAATTGATATTGTCTTGTTGCTGGAATACGGCCATCATGATGGACATGAGCCACTGATGTGTAACAAACAAAATTTGCATCGCTGTCTACAAAACCAAAACGAAATTGGATATTTCTATTGACCAGCATCGAGCATCGAGCACCAGTGAATTCGCCCGTCGCCCACATATTCTCTCCTTGTGGCTTGGTGGAAGCTTGTTTTTCCTGATTCAAACAAGTAGGGAAAATTGATTTTTATATTGAAAGAACAAATCCTCAGGGGATATCAATTAATTGTGTTACTCAGTCAGCACTATGATTTGACATGATATGAACAACTTTGAAATTTAGTGGTGTATCAACACTGATAAACACATGTTTATGAACATGTTAGAAAGAAAGGTGTTTACTACTGTGTTTGACACTGATGTATAGTGCTCTTGCCTTTGACAGAAGTAGAGTTGACTCATTCTCCTCTTCTTCCCCAGAAACCTCATCGGCATCATCGTCCTCTTCATCATCATTTGGCTCATATTCGGAGGCACTTCCAGCATCCTCACCTTTGCGCCTTTGTTTGTCATGACCACTCCCACCGTATACCAGTTGACCAGCTATTTTCTGAATGTGCGCAAGAGGCGCTGCACCTTCTGCCATGATCCTCGCAACCCTTGCTAACCTGTTCCTCTCATACTCCGGAGTTGCTGGCATGATTGTACTACGCTGGACAAGAAGGATCATATGGAAGTTAGGAACCAATATGTTAATATATGATGCATACACAAATAAAAAGCAACACAAACATCAGTAAGAATGTTCATTTACATATGATACAAATCAACAACTACCTACAGGTCAGATGGGCATTATACAACAACAGCCAACCTGTTGCTCTCATACTAAAAGAGTTGGACCAAAAATTAGCAGCTACAATATGGTTTCATGGTGTTGGGCTAGAACGAGCAGAAGGTTCAGATTAGTTGGGCTAGGCTTCCATTTCCATATGATGTTTCACTGGATTGGGCTTAAAGGAAAAAGAAATCCATGCTAGCTAACTGAATGTTGATGTCGTTGCCAGAACAACACAAAGTTCAGTTCGGTTCAGTTTCAGGAAGACAGACTACTCTAGCTGCTACGAAATCGACGATTGCGCCGCCGGCGAGACATGCCAGCAGCAACTGAGGTATGGACGTGATCAGCAAAGAGAGAGGGTTCCATTTTTGTGAAGAAAAGAACATATGGTACAGGTGACAGGGTCGGCCATGGCAGGGACACTGGAATGACCCGACTGCTACCTGTAACCAACATGTAGGATAATATTCAGGTTGAATCATCTGCACGGAGCATCCATGTGTAATCGCGATCTAAAAGCAGTTCGAATCCTATGCACAGAGAAACCAATACACGAAAGAAGCCAATACACGAAGCACTTGCAGTTTCTAGTACGACGAAGATTTGTAGAAGAGGTTGTTACCTTCCGGCCGGTGGCGGCGTTCTCTCTGGTGCAGGCGGAGGCGTTCTCTCTAGTGCGGCCGGCGTCTCCGATCCCGCCGGTGAGGAGGCCGGCGTCTCCGATCCCGCCGGTGAGGAGGCCGGCGTCTCCGATCCCGCCGGTGAGGATGCTAGGACTGGGGCGCGGAGGTTGTGAGTGAGGCGGCGGCCGTATCCCCGCCGCCCGATCCCGACGACGACGCGACCCGCCGCCCGATCCCGAACGGAGCCCTGCTCCCGCCGGCTCTCCTGACGCGCACCACGCCGGCGGGACAGAGGACGTCGGGGAATACCCTCGGCGGCGCGGCGCTCCAGCGGCCGATGGACGAAGATGGCTGGGTGCCGGCGCTGGGTGGGGAAGGAGAGGATTCGCTGGGTGAGGATGGCTGGGAGACGTCTGTCGAAGCGGTACCGGGGTCTAAAGCGAAAACATGTAACTTAATTATTGTCCTGCGGGTTGATTCCACGATTTATGAGGGACCAACATGTAAAAAGACCACGACGTACCAACACCTCCTCTGGCTATATTATATAGTAGAGATATTTTTAATTGAGATTTTACATGTTGGTGGAATATAACATTGTCTACATCAAGAATTTTTTGTATGATTTTTGAAAAAGTTAAATACGATTTTCAGTTTTTCGAAGTAAAATATTCCTGGAGCTGGGCCTCTATTTATCCGCACAGCATTATACTAGTTTCTTATTTTTGCTTGACGCTGCAGGAAAGTTTGTTGCATGCCCCGACTCGTTGGCTTCTGACTTCTGAGCGCAGCGGCTAGCAGCTCCTACCTCTATAGCTCTGTTCCGGTCTTCTGGACAACTATACTCAGGCTTGACCGCCGCTCACGCGCCTCCTAGGCTCCGAACCAGAGTGTGCATTGATCCATACACTATAGATACACACCTAGTTTCAAAAAGAAATAGATACACACCTATGCCTTCCTACTGTCCTGACAGCCGCACCCAATAGAAAAATGATATATTTGCCCACACCCAAATTAGCCCCTGTATGCCACATCTTTCTGGCTACACAAAAGGAGAGCAGCCCGGTCAGGAAACCAGAAGCGAATCTCATCTGGTCAACTGCCGGTGAGCCCGCCGGATGCCTGATCAAATGAAAGGAGGAAAACTGGAGATGCATGACTCCAATGAGGCGACGTATCGAGTTCGCGCGCCTCCGTTCTTGTCCGCGAGGGACAAAAATACGGCCCAATAGGGCGACGCAAACGGATCGCGGTCCGTTTTTTGGTCCGCCGCGATGCATCCTGGCCCAAATTTGAGTCACCGATGCGTCGGCCCCGGACGCGAGCGGAGCTCTTTTGTGTCCTGCCCTAGTCCGCCCCTGGCCCGCAAATCAGGCCATTCCTCACCCCAATCTCCTCCTCCTCCTCCGCCCCTTTCGCCGCCACCCGCCGTCGCACCCCCGATTTGGCACTGCAGGCCATTCCGGGGACGCCGTCACCGGAGCAAGTGCTTCCCCGCCGTCATCGGAGCAGGTGCTTCCCCGCCGTCACCGGTGAATCTTACGGCCAGGACCGTCCACACCGCCCGCGACAGACACGCCGCCCGCAAGGTGTTCGGCCCTTCGCCCCGGCAAGTCAGGTACGACCCTCGGCCATGGATATCGCGGATGAGTGGTTCTACAAGAACCACATCATGCACCGCTCATCCTCGGACGATTCCTCCGACGATGATGACAGTGACGGCCTGGTCGCCACCCTCATCGTCAACGAGTACGTAGAGAGGATGCGGCCGGTGTTCCGAGGCTCCTTGCCGGGCCGTTCTCCTGCTCTTGACCGGAACCGGCGAGCTGGCCAAATCCAGCTGTATGGGGACTACTTTCGTCCCCACAAGCCCACATACCCTCCCAAGGTTTTCCGGCGCCGTTTCTGGATGAGGAGGTCCTTGTTCAACCGCATCCGGGTGGGCGTGATGCATTTTGATGACTACTTCATGTGCAAGCCCGATGCATGTGGTATGAGGGGCTTCTCGTCGTACCAGAAGTGCACCGCCGCCATTCGCATGCTTGCGTATGGGATTGCCGACGATCTTGTGGACGAGTATGTGCGCATGAGCGAGTCCACTTGCCTGGAAGCCATGTACAAGTTCTGCGCGGCCGTGGTGCTGGTGTTCGGGGCAGAGTACCTGCGGGAGCCCAATGCTGCCGACATGACTCGCCTCTTGGCAATCAACGAGGCAAGAGGCTTCTCCGGATGTTCGGGAGCATAGACTGTATGCACTGGGAGTGGAGGAACTGCCATTTGCTTGGCAGGGGCAGTACAAGGGCCATGTTGGGACCTGCACGGTCATACTTGAGGCCGTGGCATCACATGACCTCTGGATTTGGCACTCATTTTTTGGCATGGCCGGCTCGCACAATGACCTCAATGTGCTTCAGCGGTCTCCTGTGTTCAATAGGCTCTCCAATGGCCTGGCACCCCAGGTGACCTTTGAGATCAATGGTCACCAATATGACAAGCCATATTACCTTACTGATGGGATCTACCCCACATGGACTACATTTGTGAAGACAATCTCCAATCCCAATGATGAGAAGAAGAAGAGGTTTGCCAAGCAGCAAGAGAGCGCAAGAAAGAATGTAGAGCGTGCATTCGGTGCTCTACAGTCCCGATGGGCTATTGTGCGCCATCCTGCTCGGACATGGGACAAGGACCAGCTGTGGGAGGTGATGACAGCGTGCGTGATCATGCACAACATGATCGTAGAGGACGAACGCGACGAGGGCTTGAATGATCAGGCATGGCAGTTCTGGGGTGAGTTGGTTCAGCCCCAGGGACCGTCCACATTTGCTTAGTTCCTCGACTTCCACGGTGACATTCGTGAGAAGGAATCCCATGTTCGGCTCCAAAATGATTTGGTGGAGTATGTCTGGCTGCACTATGGTAACCAGGGTGATCAGGGCAGTAGTTCCATTTGATGAACTACTTGTCTTATTTATTTGGTTTGTAATGCATGAAACAATTTGTTATTTCTGAAACTGTTTGTTTGTGTTTGTTTGAACTATTTGGATTGTAATAATAAGTACTTGATGAACTATTTGGATTGCTTTTATGAATTGTATTATTTGTGTTATTTAAACTTATTTATTGTGCTTGATAATTGATAATTACTTGATGAACCTTGGCCGTTTGTGGCCCACCTCCCCTATGTATCAATGAAAAATGTCCATATAGGCCTGCTTACCTGGAAAAAAAATATAGGGCGGACTCGATACGTCGCCCCGTTGGGGGCAGTGGCCGGAAAGGGACGGACGTGGGCCGGACATGGGTCCTTTTAGCGACACAAACGGATCAAACGCGGACCAAACACGCGTCCGTTTGCATCGCCCCGTTGGAGTCATCCTTATGTGTTCTGAGCTTTATCCTGTGTAATCCGTCCTTATGATTCTAAACTTAGAAACGTTCCGTCCTTAGTTGGTCATCATCGACACTTAAAATATGAAGGGTACTTTGTTTTTTTAAAAAAGAGTAAATTTCACCTTGCACTCGGCACTGGCCAAATGGTTCGGTCGACTGTCTTAAACCCATGGGTGTAACCGCGAAGGGTTAGAAACATGAGCGGTAGCCACCAAGCCACGATCCAGTGGTGAACATCGAAACAACGTACAAGAGACCAGCATGTCGTAGGGTAATCCCGAAGATCAAGACATCTTGGTAGCTAAGTCGTTAGAAATTCTCACCGACAATAACTTGGCTACAATTAAATGACAGTAACCTGCATTTTCTGAAACAATTCATGACGTATTACTCTCATGCTCTTTTGCACGTCTTATGTGGCAAACACTTTTCATGACTTTCAGTTTACCACTATATATGAGTGTCACAATTTTTTAGGGGTTTTTATTGGCGGGGATTAGTGGACAACTTAAGGTCCGGATTCGAGCAGCTTAATGTTGGGTTACATGAAATTACTGTGATGACATTGTGGTTGCCCATGAGAAGGGTTTGCGATTCTTTTGCTATCTATTTGGGTGCTCATGGATCGTTGCGTTGCGCCTCTACATTGGGTCCATACATGGTTCTCATTATAGTGTGTGGAGGTGCCTGATTTTCTTGTTCACGGGTGCAACCGCTTGGGTGAAGGTCTCTAGGACGATTGTATAAGTGATGCATGCGTGCAACATGTATTATCTAGGACGATTGTTCTAACACTCTAGCTCTTCTGTTTACCTTTTTCTTGTAAGGATTAACATTGCACAATGAAAAAGGTTACATGTACAATTGATGGAAACTCGAATGACTATGCTTTGTTAGGAAAAAAACGTGAGAAATTAGCCCGGGTTATATGTACCCTTTATTTTGAAATGTTTTTCATTTTAAAGTTCTAAAAAATCTTAAAATAATTCTAGACATGAAAATGATGTATTATACCATTGTGCAAATATTTGTCTCGAAATACATTGTATTCTAGGTTGTATAGAAATAAGAAAATTGCAGACCTAAAGTAGTGAACGGGTGCTTGAGCAGGTGCTAAAGGGGGAAAAACCTTGTTAGCACCTTAGGCTGCAATGCGTATGACAAGGTGCAAGCGCTTGTACATCGCCGTCTCACTACAGGAAAACGGCGATACGCCGACGGTCAGCTCCTACGCCGACGGCTTTTCGTCGGGGCCGTCGCCGTAGGGTCCGAGCTGGGCTGCCCAGCAAAAGCGTCGGCGCGCAGGGCTATGCCGACGGTAGTTATGTTTTTATTTTATTTTTCGTTTAATATAGAAAAATTCATATCCTTAAATTCATAAATTGAAATGTAACAAATAAAATGTCTAAATCGATTAGAAAAATGAGAGGAATCCAAATATGACAACTATATCATCTTTTGCGTCACAAAATTCATCTAACTATGCGAAATTACAAATGTGCAACGCATTTAACTATATTATGTTTTGCATCACAAAAACGCTGACGACCATATGCCGATGACAAATTAGGCTATGCCGACGGCCAAAAACAGTCAGCGTATGCGCTATTTCCTTTGTGCGTTTTGAGTGTTTTTTTTTGCGTGAAACAACTGATAATATTAAAGCAAGTGTCTACAGAAAGAACCCCAACAAAGATAAAATTACAACCAGGTCCTTCTGCAACCCAGTGTCGCCGACAACGAGCAGGACGTGCCGATGGCGCGCCACCGCTACTTCTCCACTCGAACCCTGGATCGGAAGAAGCCTCCCTGCGGACGGGAAGTCGTCGGACCTCAACTCCAGAGAGCCTCCACCCTACTCCGCCAACAGCAACACCTTGCTCCAACACCAACTCCTTCATCTTATTCATACGGATCCGCCGCGTCGAGATCCGGGGGGAGATTGACGCACACGGCGGCCACCAAGAACCGCGAGCGCGACGAAGGAAGCGCTCCACCGAGCACCACCACCAAAAATGGCGAGCACAACCAGCAAACAGCAATCCGGCCGCACCTCCATCGCCGCCGCCATGATCCCTAATAGAGCCTACGCTTTGCACACACCGGGATTGGAGGTTCCCCTACCTCCCGCCGCCAGAGCGGCCGGCGGAGGTAGGGGGAACCGGCGATTCGTCGGGCGGTGAGGTGGATCTACCGGGGGTTTCACAAAATCGCCCTCTACTGTTGCGGGAGAGGGGAAAGCTAGATTAGGATTAACTTGCTTGTGCGTTTTGACTGTTAGGCGGAAGAATAGTAAAGACCAATATGCTCAGCCAGGATTATGAGAAAACAACCGGTATTTGGGACTCAACTACCGGGTATTTTACGCAAGCGCCCCCGCTGTAAGTGACCTAATAAGCAACTAGCTCAGCCTGGCACGTGGGCCACACTTTTTTTTTTGAGAAACACAGTACAACGCAGACGCTCACATACACGTGCATACACTCACCCCTATGAACGCACACACGCACACCCTACCCTTATGAGCACCTCCGAAAGACTGAGCCGGCGGTTGGGTCTTGAGATTGACGAAGTCACCATTGACGCCTCGCTGTCGACGGGAACGTCGCCTCCCACTGAAGAATATTCCGCCTAAATGAGAAACACCAGCGTCAAACCTGGAGTTTGAACTCTGCTGGGCTGGGGGTACAACCACCCTCCTAACCATCTTTCCACAGGCAAGTTCTACACGTGGGCCACACCTACGAGGTTCGAAATAGGAAGCTTAGCGTGACACGTAGATAATACTTGCCAAATTCAAGTCAAATTATGCAACTGAATACAAAGTGGACTGGGGTGTTAATTGCATACAAAGTAGTCAATTTAATTATATTGTACTCTTAAGGGCTGTTCGGATGTCCTCTGCTCCAGCGAAACTCCTCCGATCCGGCTCCGAGCAGCGATTCCGGCGTCTCGCGCGGAGCAGGAAACGTTCGGCGCAGCTTCTCTGCTCCGCTGGACACAGAGCCCATTTTCGCGAAATTTGGCCTGCTTAGGAAGTGAACACGGCCTGCTTCTCTGATGGGCTCGATCTGCTCACTGAGGACGACGGGATGGTCGCCTCGATCTGCCGGAGGAGCCAACATGGGGAAGAGCTCGATCTGCTCACGGAGGAGCTCCGGCGGTCGGCGAGTTAGCTGCGGTGGCGGCCGTAGCCGGGGGCAGCGGCGGCCGGAGATGGCGGCGGCGGGTCAGAGAAGCAGCTCCGGCGGCCTCCCGGAGCAGCACACATGGAGGTGGCGCGAGGAGGAGCAGGAGGCCGCAAGCTCGGGGGCCGCGTGCTGGTCCGGCGCGATGGGAGGACGGCGGCGACCTCGGGGCAGGGCGGGCTCCAACAGGAGGCCGTTCTCGGGTGTGCTGTCACGAGGAAGAAGACGGCGAGCTCGGGGGTACGGAGCCGGGGGAGCTTGCCGCGGCGGCGGGATCCGAGGGCGGCGGCGGCCGGAGTCGAGGGGCCTCGACGGCTGCTGGCAGGGGCACGACTCGGGGCGGCGTTCCTCCCCGCGAGAGACGGGGAGACGGGGAGAGAGAAGCTCGCCTCGCTCGCGAGAACAGAAAAGTGAATCGTTTTTTATGACTAAGCGGTGGCATTCCTCCGTAATTTGGTGCTGCTCCGCGCGAGGCTGCTCCATGGATCGGCGAAAGAGGTGCTCCGAAGTTTGTACGTGCAAATCGCTCAGCTCCGCGGATCTGGCTCCGTGGAGTTGCCGTTCGGCGCTGCTCCGGGCCGGAGCACCGCGGATCTGAGAGCCGGAGGACATCCGAACACGCCCTTAGTCACTTGAACACGTTGTGGTATATTATCCTTTGAGTACAAGAGATGTCACGAGTTTTTTTACGAAACACGATACAAACACAGACGCTCAAGCATATATTCACCCCTATGAAGGTACACACATTCTACCATTATAAACACATTCGAAAGATTGAGCTAGTAGATTAGGTCTTGGATGAAGTCACCACACGCGTCTCGCTGCCAACGAAAACATCGTCTCCCACTACATGCAGGTTCTCAAATGTCACAAGGTTGGTCATCGTACATGTACAGTAAAATTGGTTTGCGACTCCACGTGGGACCTGCAAAAAAGTTTGTACTGAAATTTCTGACGACCCAGCGGCAATTGGGCAGGAAAATTTCTTTCCGTCAACGAAGCTTCGTTTACAAGTCTTACCGCAAGAAGTAACCCGTTACTCCAAATATGCAACATTTAGGGCATTTTCTAAGGTTTATCAAAAAAATGTCAGCGCGAGACAATCTACACGATTTGATTTGAGTTTTACTTGGAATCGTAAAATGACCGTTTACTGTGGTTCCAGTTTTTATTGCAAAACACAGTATAATGCAGACACTCTCACACATGAGTATACACTCATCTCTATAAACGAACACACAACCTATCCATATGAGCACATATGAGAAAGAGTTAGCGGACCACATCTTAAAAATGACGAAGTCACCACCGCCACCACGCTATCCACAGGAATGTCACCTCTTAGTAAGAGATATTCCGTCTAAATTAGGAACACCAGCGTCAAACTTGTGATTTAAACTCTGATATGCTGTGGGTAAAACCACACTACACCATCCTACTACAACAAGCAGTTCTTGTTCCGTGGTGACTTCGTCAATCTCAAGACCTAACCGCCGGCTCAGTCTTTCGGAGGTGCTTATAGGGTAGGGTGTGCGTGTGTGCGTTCATAGGGGTGAGTGTATGCGCGTGTATGTGAGCATCTGCGTTGTACTGTGTTTCTCAAAAAAAAAAAAAAAAAAGCAGGTTCTCGTTCCGGGCTTTTAGTTTTTTTTTCCGGGCTTTCTCAGGTTTTTAATCTGTTTTATCTTAACCATGTAAAACTCTCATCCTGGTTTAAATAGCTTTGAATCGAGCAGACTGCACCTTTTGTCTAAAAAATACGGTCTTTATGGGCATAACCTGTAATGGAGCTTGGAGATGAACACAATGGATGGGAAATCCACTTGAGTTTCCAACGGAATGACTCGTCAAAGATACAGTATTTTATCTCTTCAAGAGAAGCGGAGAAAAAAAAACATCTGCCACCCTGCTCGCTGCCTGTACCGGAAGAGCGGGCTGTGCCTGTGCGCAGCTTTAGCCGAAAAAAAATCCCGGCCACTTTCCGGCCGCCATTGGGTTTTCTTGGTCCCTGAGCGATCGATTTCCATGGCTTCTCCTCCCCTTGCCGGCGCGAAGACGGGGAACTAGAGCAGTTCTTAGCCACTGCAACGGTCCGCCGGTCGGTCGTCGGTGGAAGCAAGACCTGCTTGGACGCCGTGGTACTGGGTCATCGCCTCGTCGAAGTTCTCTTCTTCGATTTCTTCTCCTGCTGCTGCTGCTGTCAACAAAGAAGGTAAGCCGGTTCCTGTCCTGCCTCCTTCCAAATCAGAGCATGCGGGGACGCTGCTACTACGTCCTCATCGTCGCCTTCTTTTTCGTGAGTCGGCTCGCGCCTAACGCTGCTGCTTCATAGTCGTCCTCTTGTTCGTGAGCCGTGCCTTGGCTGCGCTTTGTGCTGGTACCTGGAGTCACTCGTGTGATTAAAACTACGTCTAGTCCGCTCAAAGTTGTCCCTTTTAGTGTTACTGAGTGAAAGGTTTCTCCTTTAGAGTAATTTGCTGCAAGGATCTGTGCTTTGATCGGCGAGCAGATTCTAATTTTCTGCATTGTTGTTGCAGGAGGCAACCTTCTGTTCTTCTCTGTCAGCCACTCAGCCTCCGCGCCGATCGTTCACTGTTCAGGTAGGATGTGTTCGGCGATTTGATGAGTATCCTTTGGTGATGTTGTATTATTTGAATGGTCGGTCTACTGGCTCATATTTTATTCCGTGCCGTGTCTAGCATTCCAAATGCTAGGGCTTTTTTGTCTGCGCCTCTCCTACTGGCAATAGCTGATTTAGTTAGGCAAAGCACAGACAGTTGACATAACATAACCGTTCTCTGTGGGTTATTTACATGATCATTACATACTTGCTAATAGATATATTGACTTTAGTTATTTGGACATATTAGACTGTTATAGTTCAACTGAGTAGTGAAATGTTCATTTAAACAGTGGAAACATCTGAGAAAACAAAACTGCAGAATGTTTGGAACATCTTCAGCACCTCAAAGGCCTATTGTATATGTTCCATGTTATGGCGCTGAAGTAAATCCCATCGGCGCAGGCAATATAGATATAAATATACGAGTTGATTACGAATTAGGACGTTAGCAATCTTTGGTTCAAATGGTACTCCATTGCACATTTGTAATTCCAATCATAGTGAATGCTGCATCAGTGCAAACAAATTCCTGCTGTCATATTTTTCTCCCACCCCTGCTCTCCAAAGAAGCAAGGATAAACTGAAACAATCAACGACAGCAACATTAAGATGTAACATATTCCTTTCCATTCTCTTACAAAAATTATCCTTTGTAATCACCATTCCTTTAATGACACAGACATTCATCAAGTCAGATAAATTTAGTACACAGAAAATTCCAACTCTGTCTTAACTTCCATCTTAAGGTAGCAGGTTCCATGTTCAAATGTATAGAGAAACACCTGATGGTCAGATCAATCAAGGCATCTAAGTTAGGACACAAAACTGTTCTCCTGAAAGATAGACATGTAAGTTCTGCTTCTAGACTTGGGCACAGCCAGATGTGATGGTTGTGAAATTTATCTATTATTCATAGAACTTGTTGAAACCACTGATTGCATGTTTGATGAACCACTGCTCAGTGTATGGTGTGTACCAATCAGCCAGTGGTCCATTCTTTTTTCGAGATACAACATTCTATTTACTTGTTGATATAGCCTTTTTGTTCTTGTAGTGAATGGAGCAAGAGGATGGCCCTCGTGGTGGTGCGGGTGGAGAATTAACATCATTCTTATCAGATATTGTTCTATCATGGAACATGGCAATATCAATAATGATAGTCCTGAAAAACACAAGGTGATTTGTTTTCCGCACTATATCCGTGTTCAATACCGTATAATACAGTAGATGAATGGGAATTTGAGATCATATTATTTGTTGTATAAATCAGGTGAAAAGAATCCCTTCCATGTTCAGTTCTGTTGAGCAATTTCAAGATATTCACTCTGAACTTTTGGTAGAAGAAACCAGAGCCATGCTTAGATCAGCGCTGGCCAATGTTACAAAGTTTCAAGTTTTTCATCTGCATTCCGTGCAAGACTGTGGATTATCTTACTATTATGTTGATATTAATCTTGAAAAAGCAATATCTGATGACTCAGAATGCCATCACATTACAAAGGATAATGATATATTTTTGTTGAGCTCTGAATCTCCTTTAGATCCAGATTCCAACATGGCTTCCAGTTGTCTCGGAATGGCCATAAAAGTTGGCAGCGATACTTTTTACCAGAAAAGCTTTACTGTGTTGCTAGGAAAGAATGGTATCACAGAAATTGAACCTGAAGAACTGAAGTTTGCTACTTTCTTATCAAACTTGACGGCAAAAGTGAAGATCTCAAAATTGCTTTCATTTGATAATAAGAACAATCCTGCTGTCAGAGCGATTCTGGACATGAAGAACACGGTAAGTTAGTTCGTATGTTGTTGAAATAATAACTTTGTTCGCTGCCGTTTAAGTATGATGTATTGTGAATATAGCTTGGTCATGATATTATGTTTCATGTGATTGGCAGATTAATATAGCTGCCGTTTAAGTTAGTTCGTATGTTGTTGAAATAATAACTTTGTTCGCTGCCGTTTAAGTATGATGTATTGTGAATATAGCTTGGTCATGATATTATGTTTCATGTGATTGGCAGATTAATAAAAGGTGCAAGACTTGTGATACAGTGAGAAACTGCAAAACACAAGCTCAGACCATCCAGTCTATTGTTTCAAGTGCTGGCTGTGTTCATGTAAAACAAACCCAGATTGTTTGGACACCTCCGGGGACTGGAAAATATGGACTGATGACTGAGATAGTCAAAGTACTACTTGATCGCAAACTAAGAATACTGGTATGTTTCCCATCAACATCTCACATTTCCGAGTTCTTAACTGAGCTCGATGACTGCAATGATGTTATGCTTCTAGACAACATCCATAGTCTAGAAAAACAGAGATCATTCCAAGATGTGTCCTTAAACCATAAAAGTCAAGAGCTGTTTTGTTTCCTGACATTGTGGAAGTCTTGGATGAAAGAAATGGCCTATTTACTAGGCTTTGAGGCATATCATCATATGAAATGTCAAGTGTCTGTTGGCTGTGAACAATGCAAATTGACTGGGATCCTTGATTTTTCAATTGTGTCTTTCATTGAGAGGTTCAACTGTATCGCTGTTTCGCTTCGGGGTAGTCTGAAGTACATAATGGAACAGCTTCCAAAACTTTATGTACCTATGTGTGATCTGAAAAGGGCAAATGATTTGCTAGATAGTATTGATCGTTTTGAAGATCTTATACACGATGACTGCTTGTCTGATGATATTGCTCAAAGAGCGTTTGGTCTTGTGCCTGGTTTTGATTTGACTGCAGAAGACGGTGATCATGCCATTGGTGAAGAACTTAATAAGACACGAGCGAAATGCATCAGTTTGATACATGGACTTGTAAGCTCGTTGACATTACCACAGCTAGATAGTAGGCAGGAGATAGAGAACTTCTGTATTGCGCACTCAGTCGTGATAGTACTCCCTCCGTTTTTATTTAGTTTGCGTTATGGGTTTAGTCAAAGTCAAACTTTGTTAAGTTTGACCAAATATTTTAGAATAAATATTAACATGTACAATGTAAAATCTATATTATTAGAATTATCATAAAATATACTTTCATACTATATGCATTTGGTATTATGGATGCTCATATTTTTTCTCATATTCTTGGTCAAATTTGATAAAGTTTGACTTTTACTAGACCCAAAACGCGAACTAAATAAAAACGGAGGTCCACTGTTGAACGTGCTTCCCAATTGTGGGGGGTCAATATGGATCCATTCCATGCTTTGATAGTTGGTGATGCGGGGCTAATCAATGAAAATGAGCTGCTTATACCTCTTCTTCTTCCAATGAAACATACTGTATTATTAGGAGATCATCAACATCTGCAACCATCAGTCGAAAGCGAGGTACAATCTTGTGTGTATATTAATATATTAGAGGAATAACTGTTATGCATTCAGTATTGTAGATACAGAAAAATATGGCTATATGAAGTGCCATGGATAAACCTTGAACATAAATGAAATGTTCTGGCAAGCTAACTTGCTGTGGTGAAAGACATGCACAAAACCTATACTTTTTTCGGATAAATTTTGTTTGAGTTGTTTAGAGCTTGCTGCTGGGGCTTGTGTTTTACTGCCTTTTTATGAAGCAGATGGAAGGTCGTTCTTATATATCTCACAAATTCTTATTCATGTTCTTTATTTTGTTAGTGTTAAGTCTTTGTCCATCTGATTATGCTGGTCTTGGGTTAGCATCAGATTTCTCTAGGTTCTTCTCTATTGATCCTCTAGATGGTTTGTGCAGTTATATGATGAGTATGGTGATGCTTTAGCTCAATACATTGTTAGGTTACTGATCCCATGACTCAATCTTTCACTTCCAAGCCATTGAGCATCTTCACGTGTAGACGCATTCTCTTTTTGCCAACTTGCACTTGAGTCATTCTCTTCTCTACATGTTTATTCAGGGCATTGCTAGTACTTGAGGTTTTGAAGTAAACCAACCTTTGTCTGTATATGACTATATCTAATTTTTTGCTTAATTGTTAGATTTGTGAAGCAGCCGGATATGGTAGCTTGTTCCGAAGGTTGCAACCTTTATGTTCTAGAAAGCACATGTTGAAGGAACAACATGGAATGCATCCTTCAGTCAGTAGACTTCCTGAAGAAACTTGTTATGGGCTGAGACCTTCGACCATTCCCAAAGTCAATGATTCGGAATTGTCTCAATACACTTTTTACAATATTCGTGCTGTGGGTAAATATGAACCTAAAGGAGATATTACTGTCCAGATGGCTCTAACCATGAGGCTTCTTGATAATTTTTGTAAAGGTAGGTAATATGTAATTTCGAACTAATATCCATTTCCGCCTCATTGGTCAATCATCATAACATAACTTTTGTTTTGTTATAGTTTCTGTGGCTAGAAGCCCCCGAGTTGCTCTGATATGCCTATCAAAAAATGAAGCTGCTATAGTTGGAAAAAAACTGAGATCTCATAATCAAATGCATCGCAAATATGATCTTGTTGTGAAATCTATTAACGACTTGCTACCAGAATGGTATGATTTGGTCATATTATTGACAATCATTTCTGATAATACCGAGCTTCATCGTATCAAAGATACTAATATAAATGCGGCTCTGACATGTTCAAGGTATGCATTCCAGAACTTATATGTTTCTTGCCACTGAACCATGTGTTGACACCAAGTTGTTTTTCTCGCTAGACATTCTTGCTGGATAATAGGCGAATATGAAACCTTGGCAGCTGGTCCAGTTATCTGGAGGAAACTTGTTCGTGATGCCCGGAAGCGGAATTGTATTGAGAATTGCGATGGGAAAGAACTCTCTAAGATAGCACAATGTTTGGAAGCGAATAATAATATTGATCCTATAAATTCCAATCCTTTAATTTCAAACAATGTACTTTGTAAGGTATGTTCATATCTGAAAAGGGACTTGAGCTTACTTAGTTATTAATTAGGCTCATTGTTTTTTGTAGCTGTCCCATATAAGTTTTGCAAAGAGAACATACACGATGTTCCTCTTTTTCATTTAAAGATTTCAAAATTTGAACTACTTTCGTGATGTAATCAATGGTAGTAACAGGTTTTAATGACCCTTATCTAAATTATAATGCAGAGCCTGGGGTTTTTCACCCCTTAAAAAAAGAAATTTTGATGCAGCAAATCAAAATCAAGACATATTGTGAGTACCTTTTGTCCTCTCTGGGCATTTTCCTTTTTTGTATTTTTTTAAATAGAAATATTTTCCTTTTTTGTATTGTATATTGTCAATTATGTATTTTCAGAACCGGTAACACATAATTTAAGCATACAATTCGCATGGTTGTATGAAGACTGAGTTGTATCGATTATACGTAAATCTCACTTATATATAATAAAAAAGTAAATCTACCCCCATTTAGAGGGACATGTCCAGAAATATAGCTTTTGTAATATCTATTTTCTTATGTTTTCAAATATTTAGATGAATGACCAAGAAATGTTAAACTTACGCAGCCAGGTCAGGAAATTACATGGTGTCAAAGGCCCCACAGGGGTAAATGCATATTGGCTCATGTTCGAGACCAAAGAAACGAACCTGGTGATTATATTGCTTATTGCCTTATTTATTTTGGTAATTTAGCTTCTTTGTTTCAAATTTATCACCTTTAAGTCGAATATTTCCATCTACGCAGACAGTTGCTTTCTCCAGTCCTGTGCGGGATCAGCTGAATCATGTAAAAAATATCAGTGTGCTTGTCTACAACCTCCTGAGCACTTCAGGTGCATTTTGTCTCTTACTGATTACAAGAGTCAATATGTGAGTAAGTTGAAGTTATCCAAGGGATTTGGATCAGAGGACCTTGACCAGAGAGGGCAGGCCCGAATGGAAGTTTCAGTGGATGTACTAAAGGATCCCGGTGTCTTGTGCAGTGATATCAGCACTGAGGTGAGATATGTTTATATGTCTTCATACTCAGTCATATACAGTTTGGTTTGCCTATAATTCTATTGCTAACTCCAGATTCTGGATATATCTTTTTTAATGTGTTGCGCTTATTGCCCTAAAGTCATAATTTGTATGTTGATGAATGGGGTAAGCCAACTGGGTTAAAAATCATATTCCTACGTGTAACAACTTTAAAAACCTTTATCATTTTTTAATCTGCTAGGTCATTTTTGTTAAATATCACTGTCGGTTATCTGATAGGGTGAAATATGCATGGTTTTATCTTTAGAGAACATCTTATAACTTTGAGTACATCTAGGTGTGTCTATTGACAATTGTTCGGAACACTGTCCCCTGAATATGGTACTCTACCCCTATTGAAGTATGCGATTTGAGCTTTAGTTTAATCTCATTTTGAATATACTCGTGATGTAAGTCACACTAGGTATGCCTTTGCTGAAACTTGTGAAACAGAAAACCTTCAGTCAAAATTAGTCATCTTTTAAGTTGCTGGCCAGAATAGAGTTGGGTATCTTAGTCAGCTTTAAATTTGCTGTGTTGTGCAAAATTTAAGAACTTCACTCAGAAGAGCTTTCTGGAAAATTCAGAAACTTCACTCATAAAGTGAGAATGGTTTCTGGAATAAATAAAATGTACTGAATTTTCTAGTTACGTAAATAGAGATAGCGGTGAGCCGGTGACATAATCAGATTAGCTGCATGGTGTGATGGACTTTTCAATGTGTTGATTTATGAAATGTGCAAACCATTGCATGACACTCAGCTGAAATGCTGTTTGTTTGTCGATGACTGTCCCTTCTGTTACATACATGTGAATTCGGTGTTATTGTAATTGCTGGTTCTTGCAGGTAAATATGTCACAAACTGAGCAACTCTATTCGGGCCAGCGCCTAAAGATATCCGGTCACACTGTAATCAGACCCAAGGATATGGATGCCACACACCTGACATCACTTCTGAACAGAGGGAATATCATGCCCAGCACTTTACGAATATCGCGTAATTACTTCGGTCAAAGTCCGGGAGAGGTATATCTCTACGATGAGACGGTGCCTTATATTCACCCCAAGACTAACCTGCCTTGTTCACATGCTGTGATGACCATTGGCACGGGACATGAGCATGTGCAGAAAGAGCTTGGGGATGAGTATGAGGAGACCGAGGAGAGCAAGATGCTCCGTCACATCGTCATGCAGAACAGCGAGGGAAATCTCTTTGGGATTGATGGAGTTGGAAGAGTTGACCTAAGGAGTATCCGTCGGCTGTACGTATTGGCTCTATGGGGGGGGGGGGGGGGGGGGGGGGGGGGGTGGGTACTTTGTGTAATAGATTGACCTAAGGGCTTCGTGGAACCAAGTCTTGTTGTCGAAACCTGAAGATATATGCTAGAGTAGGGGTGTTATTACTCTAAATAAAGGCCAAGTATACTAATATCTTGGTTCTGCGCAAGAATTTCTTTTTTCTCAAAATAATGGTTAACTGTAGTGTAGTTGTGCCATTGAAGAGGGTTGCTTTTTCCTGATAAGCAGTCATGCATAGCTCAATTTGAGGACCATATTATCAGCCATTAATCTGCCAAATGATCATGCACATTGCTACCTCACTTTAACATTGTCATGCCTCCATTCTATCCTTACTCACACAAGTATGCAGCAAAGCAGTTATATTCAGAGTAATACCACACAAATCTAAGTCGGGAGTTGCACACTGCAGTTTGTAAATCAGATATGTGTCTCACTACCGGGTTCTATGATAAACGTCCTAGATTTTATTTCTTTTTTTTTTGAATAAGAAGATAGAGGCATCTCTACCTTATTTGCATTCAAAACAGACCGAAGTCCAAAAGTTCAGTACAAGCGAGGCTAAAGAAGTCCTAGATCTAATTTGATGGTTCAGTTTTGGCTAGCACCTACACTCCTAAGTTAAACAGCAAATGGAAGACCCCATTTAACAACAATACCACAATTTTCTTTCACTGTATTTATTTCAGAGTAGGCTATGTATCTGAGATACCAGATCAGCACACAATTTTCTTCAGAGTACGAGTGTTTGAACATGTACAATAAGATAACCCCTATTTGTTCAGTTACATAGAACCCTGAATCAGAGGTCTGGCATCTTTAATTTGCAGAAAGGGGACTACAATATTACACGATAATAATCAGCATGTAAATAAATTTTCTAGACAACATATGTGTGGCAAACATAACATGGTGAAGTTGTCCTACAGAATAAGATATGTCAACTAATCATCATATATATGGCTCGATGGAAACAATAGATGTACAGAGGAAATACAGAAGCACATCAAACACAAAACAACCAGCATGTTCAGCAAGGGATAATGAAGATTATCATACTAAACTCCATGGAGACGCTGCAATAAGGTTTCGGAGGTACCACGCGTGGAGTGGAGGTCGGCCTGCAGGTGTCCCTCGAAGCAGAGTTAGGACCGGCGGAACCGAAGCAGCCAAGCAGGGTACCGGCGGCGAATCGACGACAACCAACGACAACCATAACTTGCGTTTTGGTCTGGGCCGCATGGGTCCTTATTTTCGTTTCCAACCAAGCAAAGGAGGGAGGGAGCAAGCTGCAGTAGCTCACGCCAACGTCGTCCGTCGGATGCCTGATGGACGGTGCCGACGTCCCTCTGGCTTGGAACTGGCTACGTTATCGGATCGTACGAGCCTGTTTCCGTTACGATATTCGAGTTCCTTCAAAGGACATCAGATCGGACTCTGATCTCTCGCCAATCGGAGCCAAGATATATATACCAAATGTTACGGTACCACTAGTATATGATCACAGATACACCTTGCTTAGTTCATCAAGTAGCATAAACAGCAGGGGACTGGGAATTGGAAGCAGGGGATTGAGGAGGAGAAGCAGGGGATACAAGGAAACAGAGTTCAACACGCCATGGTCATCAGACAAAGCTGCCAAGCCACTACTACACGCATCTAAATAGAAAAGCAGGTTCCTGCCCGTAGGCCCACCAAAGCGTCGATGCTAGCTTCTTCTCTTCTCCCATTGGCTGCTTACTTGGTCCACTCTGGCCCACCATCCTCGCTGGCACTCTTCCAGCCCGCCTCAGCCTCCTTCTCTGCTTGCCTGATGGTGCAAACACGACATCCACGGTTGGGTCCATGACATATATAGGTCTCATCGGGAACACGGCCAGCCTGCCCCGACAAGTCCTGCTTCCTGACCGGCGAGAAACAGTTCAATGGATCAAAGATCACCACCCTCGCACGCCTCCGACGACCAACGGTAAGGAGCTACCTATCTCTCCCAATGTCGGTGTTTTTTATTCCTTGCATCTAGATGTATATATCGTCTCTGGTGGAAATAACTAGCTAGGAGCGATCCCGGCCGATCGACTCTACTCTTTCCCATGCATGTTTTCTAGAAATACGAAGAATATCATTGTTCGAGGCCTTTGACGGTAGGGGTAGGGAACAAACTGTTTTGGTTGACCACTGTTGGGTGCGTCGGCATATGCTGTCGCCATATTCGGAGCGCTCTCCCCCTATGTACGGCCTTCCGTATAATTTTCTTACTTGATTCTTTTTGAAATTTCAAAATAATGCAAATCAAAACACACATAGTCTCGGCCATAATTCAAAATCTCGGCCACAAAATCAAAAACACCATGAAGTCCATCCACAAATATTACAAAGGATAAATCAAATGAAAGATGTTGTCTACACCGCCATTGTCCGCTCTTCCATCGTTGACATTATCGCTACCCTCTTGCAAGATGGCAACATGATTCATCATATACCGCACCCTCACCTCCAGATGCATGATCAAAGTCAAGATCATGAAGTCCTCCTTATTTTTACCGCAATCCTTGCCTTTTGGAGCTCGAGCTTCGTTATCTTGCTTCTTCTTCAAGACCGTCAACATTTGCTTTATTCTCTTGCATTCTCAAGGTGGAGTTCGCTGAAATCTCGGCCAAGCACTTGTCGATCAATGCTTGAACTATATTTGATGATGTTGCCCCCGCAAAAAATGTATTTACCTTCTTCTTCTTCGTGATGGGGCGTCCCGTCGAGGAGGAGAGCGGTCCATCGTAAAAGGATAAATGTCTTATATTTCGGACCTTCTATCCTTTCTAATTTTGTACCTCCTTCTTCCAGAATACAACTTCCAGAATACATACGTATGAAAAAGGACAAAATCAAAAAAGGTTTTGCATTTTAAAACGGAGGGAGTATTATCCAATGGGGCTACGTCCATCAAACAAGTTGAGTGTAGATTTTGTTTTGTCAACAGGCAAAATGGGGAGAAATGAAAAGTAATTCCGCAGATTCAATAGCAGAGCGTAGGCTGCGCCAAGGCCATTCATAGTTTTTGCAGCTAATAATAATTGGACCAACAAGTGCTAGGAACATCCTTGCTTTTCCTAGCTGAAGCGGTAAAACCTGGTGACATGGAATCAGATAGCGCGGGGCTTCCAGTTGAAATGAACAGATTTGACCCTATTCTAACCATTGAAGTTTCAGATTAAGGTAAAATTTGTCAATTTTTACGGGCTCCTACAGAAGACTCTTCCGTACCGAAACCGAAAGACAAGGTAGGCGTGGCCTGAATAATCCACTTCTTCTAACAAAAAAATAGGCCCGGTCTCCCCAAACGGAAGGGAAATCTCCAACCTGTCTTGGGTTCCTCTCGCCGCCGGCCGCCGTCGCCATGGACCGCGATGGCCGTTCCTCTGACTACCAGGATCCAAGGACGGGCCAAATTAGGCGCCGCGCCACCGAAGAACAGCGCCGCGCCGCTTTAGAAGCTAGCCGCGCCGCTGAAGAAGCGTACCGCGCCGCTCAAGAAGCTAGCCGCCTCGTCGCAAACGAAGCTCGAAGACGGGGGTGGCGCGCGCAAGGCAATCCCAACCACGAACCGTCCTCTCCCCGTGTAACTGAGTGAGATTTCGCCACTTCTCCATGCCCATCTATTCCCATCTGAGCAGCGCTTATTGCCGTTAAAAAATAATATCTCTTTTGGCCCCCCAAAAATGAAATTTTGATGGAAACTGCGAGTAGAACCACAGATTAAACATCTCTTTAGGCCCTAAAAAATGAAACTTTGTGGAAATTGCGAGTAGAACCACAGATTCCAGGCGTTTATGTACTGCCGGATTTAGCTCAAAACAATAGGGATGTAGTTCAAGCTTTCTTCTGATAATTCCTAGCACTATGAATCACTTAATGACCAATCTGCCATATTATGGACCCTTTTACCGTATGCACTCTACTTGTCATGAGCAACCAACCTTTTGTATTAGGGATATCACCAAAACCAATTGACTGTACCGTGTAAAAAATTATCAATTACATTTGAGACCATTGGCATTCCAAGAAAAAGAGGGAGCTTGTAAAATTGCAATTTCTTTATCTGAACAAGCCACCAATTTCTGTATCGTGTAGAAATTTATAGCTTCCATTCGAGACCATGTACATTTCTGTATCCTAACAAGCTACCGATAATCTCAAGATCTTAACTCAGTAATTCTACGTGTATATTTTGTTAAGAAACCACCTTTTGTCCCTAAGCTCTTGAGGAAGTTTACTTTTGATCCTAAAAACTTTTGTTTGGTCCAAAACGAGCCGTGAACTCTTTGTAAAGTTCACATCCAGTCTGACCCAATGAAATCGGTGACATGTACTGCCCCATCGCTTCACCCTCTTGAAGTTGACTGGCTAATTGCGCCAGGCAGCTTGAGGGAACGTGTCGGCATGAATTGACCACGAGATCTCTCCGACGAGCGCGGCGATGACGTGATGCCGCTGCAGCGACAACACTGAACTTGACATCAGTCCGCGCGAGTAGGGAGGTCAGGTGACGTGGATTAGCCGGATGACACACTACAGTGGGACGCCACGGGTTCTCTGAAGGTTTAGGGATTTACAGTCCAAGTGTGGAGTTTAACTCAGTGGAATAGGCGATCAAGATCCAGTACCAATTCAGCCCGCATTAACCTTTTTTGTGCTACATGTTGGTGTTGCCCATGCAAGAGTTTTACATGTGATATAGAATTTTCCAGGAGTTCAGGGTTCATATCAGACCAAACTGAGGTTTTAGGATAAAAAGTGAACTTCCTAATAAGTTGAGGGATGACAAGTGGACTTTCTTCTGTTAAGAATATCATAATCTTAATTTATTACTCTTCCTTTACATGCATGTGTCTCATATTCACACGCTTGAGTTAGATATTCAACTTCCCTTTCAGCTACAGCTGGACTGAGAGTTACAGAAGCAACATGTATCATTGTTTCATGTCCATATGCATTGCAAGGCTCCACCTGTATAATTAATAAAAACATATAACCAGGTGTGTAGTGTGAGAATATAGTAGATACTCAGTGACATCAAGGAGTACATACATAAAAAAACTGTAATCAACTCAAATGATGAATGTGCAGTCAATTTTTACATGGTAACCCTACCATACTTATAAAATTTGTATCCTAGGTTTATAGGTTAAGATGTTCTTATTGTAGAAGATAATCAACATGGTTACCTCTTACCTTAAGATATCATGATTTAGGTTCCTGGAGATATGAATTGACTTCTGATATTATTTTTCTTTATGCTTGAGTATAAGAGCTAAAAAGTTATTTTCCCTTCCTAGCTAAACAAGTATGTATGCATATGACATGTGTGGAAAATCAGAGATATCAACCGAAAATGATACTAATCATAAACAAATGAACCAACCTATTTTAAAATTGAATTAGTGTGTTCACCAATTCAAGCATAAAGCTTAAAGAGCATTGCATGTAGTATCTAATTGTGTTAGCTGCATTCTGATGAGTACAAGTTGCCAATTCCAGCCATCGTGGAGGATATTTTCATTTCTATCAGTTATATATATGCTTGCTCTGTTGTTCCTCCATGACAAAGCAAGTAGGTCCGTTATCACTCGTAAAAACTCAGTGCAGCTCGAAAGGAATGTAGTTGTTCTTTTTGGAATTGGAAAAAGAGAAACGGATATTTTGGTGTAAATAGTTCAGTTTTAGAAGGGGGTCAGCCATTACTTCTCAAACCAATGGAGGTAGTCAACAAGTACGCATACAAACGCAATGAAAAAACAAAAGCTTCATAGCGTTGGAACTAAAATAGAATGGTGAGATCAAAAACATGAACTATACCTCTTACAGAGCACCAGTGGGCTCACGTGTTGCATACTTTCTTTATTTCCATGGGATTAGCTATGATTAAGGCCAAGGGACTTCCATTTGATTAGTGTGTTTATCTTCTAAGGAATACCATGCAAGTAGTCCAGTGATCCGTACCCTTACCCGTCACCCTCAACCTTGCTCAGTCACCCGTACCCATACCCTTTTACGGGTACAATTTTTTCCCATACCCGTCACCGGACTGAGGAGGAGATTAAATCCCACGACGGGATAGAGGGGTGTATATACAATCTTGAATGTCGATAAACTGCAGAGAACATATCAACAAATCAGATAAGAAATTGAAAGAGAAAAGATAGATCAGATATCTAACACGGTAGCTGCACATGCCGCTGCCAGCGGAGGAACCTTTGGCCGTGTGGCAGCGGCGAGGCTTCTCCGGGAGCTTAGCGGCCAGGTCAATGGGAGTGGATGGCAGCTGCTTGTGACCTAGAGCACGAAGAAACAGTGGGAGTTGGACTGAAGATGCTGGGCACAAATGAGTTAGTGCTGGTGGACACCGGAGAATAAAAAGGCAAGTGCTCAGACGATTCTTTCCACGATTATTGTAGGGGAGGATTCAATTAGTACTGCACAGATCGTGGGGAGAGGAAGAGGGCGATTCTTCCCTTCGTTGCCCAAGTAGAAGATAGACGTGATGGGCTGATATGGGCTTTTAGTTGTGTTGGCTTCTTTAAAAAGGAAAGTCAGGAAATTAGAAAAAAAGGAAAATCAGGAAGTTGCTGATCTGTCAGTTTGATGAGGTGGATAGGCTGCATATCAAGAGAAATAGTTAGTGGGGATGACCTATTTAGTTATATAGGATTCAGAAGCTCTCTGTTGACCTGTGCTTCTTGAATTTTTCTCTAGATGACAGAAAAGCGGATCCATTGCCAAGGCATGCTGCACTAAGGCATCCTGAGTAAAACATGGAGTTTACTTCCCTAGTTCTCTCCCTGAATTGTGTAGTATTGGCTCCCAATACTTACGCCACAACATTAAGGGACAATCATTTAGCCAGATTCATCTACTTGTATATAATTCAGAAGCTCTGTATTCACATCTTGAGTATCATTGTTTTCCGGAATTACTGTGACCACACCATAGTTCAAGCTATGCAAGTCCAACTCTTCTTTTGTGGAGTGGGTCTAGCATCTCTGCACTAATGGCTTGAGCTGATCTGTGGCATGTTTGTAGAAACATTAGGATAGCCTGAACGACATAATAGCATAATTTTTTTATTTGTTAAAACGCAGTTGTACGTTTCTAATTTGCAAATCTTTAATGTATTAATATAGGAAGATGACTCGAGCACTGCCATTTTACATGTAATTAACTACTTTTTTTTTGGAACAAATAACCAGAAATGGAAACAGACCAGCATGTAAACGCACCACAAATTACAAACGTTGTGGAATAGACTGTTGCGATTTGATCAAGTACTATTACAATGTATTTAATTACCCATAAAAGCACAACATAGTGCTCTGGGTTGTATTTGTGATACTGCCAACACATAAATGGCCACAACAGCTGGCCTTTAATTCCCAGCAATCACGGTTTGTTTTGCTACACAGAGGTATCTTCATTTGCTCAATATTATGTAACTGAAATTCATCATGCTTAGCATAACCTTGGGCGTATAGTTAGTTTGTTACCTTTGCAACTGAAAAATGATGTACTGTATTTCGAAATGCACCTGATGCCTTGAGCGGGAGGAAAGTCTTTGTCTTCCATAGACTCCTGTTAGTAAGATGTCTTTTCAAATCTTCCAACCTCAGGATGTCAGCTAGAAATCCAGGAGCTGGAAGAATTCATGTTCGACAAAGTGTTTATATTCAAATCGGCGGTATCTGGAAGTAGACGAGGACGAGAACTATCACCAACGAACTACTGTAAATGTACTTAGTTATCTTAGATGTTGTCTCTGCATATTCCATCAGAAGTTCATTAGGTGTGTTTTGGCTGTTATTTACACGACCTAAATGTCTGATACTTGCAGAAAAAACAGTATGTCCTAAATTTCTGATACTTGCATATGACTGACTAACGACATGTTCTGATCAGGGTTGAGGAGTGTGCTAGGGAGGTTAGCAGCAGTGAGGACCCTCTAATTACAGATCCGTCAGAGTTCAATGCCCTAGCACTGGACGACATTCCTCCTAAACTTTACTTACCCTACTGGTATGATCATAACTATTTCTGTATGAACCCGGTTATGATTTATTGAAATGAATACTTATTATGACCCATAGTACTCTTTGATATGTTTTGCACATCATTGGACTTTTTTAATTCATCTTCATAAAAGTAGTTGAAGATTGTTTATGTCCAATTGAATGCTAGCTAGCTAAGCATTAGATTAACAACTGGTTGTGTGAAATTTGTTGCTCTAGGTCCAATTTGCCTTATGAAACCAGAAGCGACTCGGACACCGAAGAGTCAGACTTTGATTTGTACGTATGATTTTTCTACTTGTTAATATTGATCTATTTGTTCTATTAAGTCTTAGATGCATTAGCATCGCACGAAATCTCAAAATACTAAACCTTTGTCTGTTTATACATGAACCAATGGCAAAAGAAAGTAACAGAGCTGTATGTCATTACTGGGGTGCAACACCTGTATTTTGTTCAAGTCTTAAAGCACTAAAACTTTACCTGTTTATACATGAACCAAATGGCAAAACAAAGTAACGATCTAGATTGTAACACCACCAGCAAACAAGCATCCAAAGAAGTGTCTTTGTTCTTTATAATATTTTTTGCTCTAGAGGGGTAAATTTTCACTAGCCTGATTTGTTGCTTACTTCTGTCTATGTGGGCATCTTTTTCATTAGGGAGAAGGATCTGCAAGAATGGCAGGAGTACTTGAAAGACCATACGAGCGACACTTTAAGCGAAGCAATGGATAAGAGTTTAGCTAATGAGCGTGCCACTCTAGCTGCTGCGTATGCTAAGATGTCAGCTGCTCAGCATGCTGAAATGAATGTTCGATATGACTACTTTAGTAAGATCTACCCTCCCTTATGGTCCCCGCCTTCGCCAGCTGCTTCTGAAGCCCAGTCACTTCAGGCAACAGAACAGGCTTCAAGCGCTGAACCATCGGGGCAGCATTTGCTACGTCGACAACCAAGGTAAACCATCCTTTCTCTTGCTGATATTCGGCATAGGTGTAGTTTTTCTCTAAGCACCGTCATTTTGTACCATTGGAAATTTATGAATATGGGTCTATTATATACATTTCCTTTGTACATCATGAGAAATTCAGCTTGCATGGCGATAGACGAGATGAAAAAACAAGGTTTCCTTTCAGTAATTTAATATTTGGGTTTGCATAGAATAAAAGTGTAAAGTTCTTCCTAAACCCTGGAGCTGCAGATTCATACCACTAACGTTGTGTAAGTGGGTTATTGGAAGCTCGCCAGATGATGATTGCCCACTGGCTAGGTGCTAAGATTGTCCGTTAACCACTGACAGCAATTACCTTTGCGTTTTCAAAATGAAGTATTTATTATCTATATTTCTTAGAGAAATTAGCAGAAAGTATTCATGCATGCATGTCGATTCGTCTACATACACCACAGTATCTTCCCCAACATTCATTTTCTTAGACAATGAGACAGATCAGATATGCAATTTTGAATTTGGTATGCATGCAGGCGTGAAGTTTCTGATGAAGAGATCATTCAAAATGGGAAAAACTGGATGAATAAGGAGGTGATGCTGGCATTTGATAAGTACAAGGAAATAAGTGTGAATCTCAAGGTCTGTATATACAACTTGGAATTTTTTGATTGTTAAAACTGCAATAAAGGGGCCAAGGAAATTGTACTAACAAGGACGTTTATCTCGTTTCAGGGACTTGACTGCCAGTTTGAGAAACTATGTCACCAATGTTTTAATGTGGAACATTATAACAAAATTTTCCACCACTACAATTTTACCGTGAAGATTACGAACCCTTATTCAAGTGATTCGAGAGTGGCACTGTTCTTCGCCGAAGTACAAGAGATATTTGGAAGAAAACACTACTTTTGCTCTCCTCTGGAACCAAGTGAAAATGGTACCAATCCTCGTCTTTCATGATCAAATAGAGAATTAGTTCCACAAATATTTGTTTTTTTAATAAGGGTTCCCTGTTGCTTTCTTTCAGGCCAGTGTTATGCTTGCAGTAACCAAGGAATGGGTGATCTGAAGCATCCAGCTACAGGTGGATATAACCGGGGTACATCGGATATCGTATTCCCTTTCATATATGGATGATGGTGAAAGTTGTTGAACAAGACTTTTGATGGTTCTGAACCTGGTAATCTGAGACACTAGATCCCATAATCCAAAGATAACAATTTAGTTTCAGTTGTTGAATCAACTATGGGCCTGTGATACTGAGATTCTATGTGTCGTACTGTTTCATTGGCGTGTCCAAACTTTATTTATCAAGAAAGGCTTTTACATTCTGTATTTTCAGCTGAAGAATATTATCTCAAGTATTATCCCAAGATATACTGAACCAAGAGAATAAAGATTGAGTGTCCTCCGTTTTGTATGGTTAAATTGTCACCAATTCTAACCGTTACCTTATCATCTATTATAATGAGCGAGCGAGGATAAGGTAACAACAAAAGAAACTAAAACATGAATAAGACAACATTACACAAATACCAAACAGAAGACAAATAACGATGGTTCCACAGTAGCGATTACCTTAGCAAGCGAAAACTACGTGCGACAATCTAAAGCGCAAAACCAATTGGTTTGGTATATTTTAGAAAACATATTTATATTATATCTTTGTTTTTTTTTGTTGTTGCATTGTTCGGATATTAATATAGAGAAAATTATCAGATTGTAATACTTACTTATGGAATGTCTTGTTTGGTTCTTGAGTCCTTTCTAATTGCCATGTGCATCACAAGATCACAGTGTATTCTTGTACCAAGGTATGTACTAGCCAAAATGACATGTTTCTTTTCGTTCATAAGTTACACTTGCTTGGACATGTAAGCAAAATTGTGTACTTACATATCCTCTATAGTACAATCTCTACTATATAATATCGTTAGAGGTGATGGCTGGCGGTATGTTCAAGAGAAGAAGCAGAAAAAACCTGTTTACCCTGTCCAGACTCGGTTCAAGTTAATTTTGTCCGGTTCCTACACGTATACATGTTCAACACGCTTGTTTTTTTTGGATCGTTCAGATGCTCGACAAAATCTATTAGGGGACTATGCGCGGGCTTCGCCGCGCCCGTGGATTTGAATTTTTTTCGAATATGTTTTTTAAAAATCATGTTGAAATTTGAGTATTATTTGAATTCGGAAAGTTTGCGCTTAGAAGATTGTTGAGTTTGTGGAAATTTAATGTATTGAAATGTATTCATATTTGTATTATTTTAAGGTTTGCGGAAAATGATCAGATTTGGAAGGTATTTGAAACTCTAGAATATGTAAATTTGAAATTTGAGTTGGAAGTCGTATGAAACGTCAAAATATTTGAATTTTTAATTTGGGTGTGAATGTTCAAATATGATTGTTTTTCCCGTGTCAAAATGTAGGACAATTTGAATTTTCAAAACCTTTTTGTTTTGTGCGAAAATAGCTGACATTTTTTTCTCTAGCATTTTGGTATATTTTTTATATTTTGTTTGTGTGTAATTTAAAATTTTCAAGTTTTTGCAATATTTTGGGAAAGGTTGCGAAGTATGTGTAATGATTATGTTGATTGTTACATATTTGAATTTTTCAAACTTATCTGTTTTGTGCGAAAAGTAGGTGACAATTTGTTCCCCTAGCATTTTGATATATATTTTATATTTTGTTTGCGTGTATTTTAAAATGTTCAAGTTTTGCAATAATTTGGAAAAGGTTCGAAGTATATGGAATGATTATTTTGATTGTACGTGAATAGACAGTGTTTATTGTGTGCTTATGTTTATATTTTTGTTGTATTTGTAGACATTGTGGTGGAGGAAAATTTAATTTGGAGTTGTGTTCGTAAATATCGTGGTGCATAAATTTGTAATTTGAAAATATGCATGTTTAAATTGTGCTAGAATTTGGATGTACGGAAATATGAAAAAGGGCAACATTTACTTATAAATTGTTTGATTTTTTATGATTTATTTGATTTCGAAAAGTCTGGGAATTAGTGATATTTGAAAGAGAGCTGAAATTTTGAATATGCAAATTCGTACAATGTTTTTCGGGGGTGAATTCGAAATTTTGAGAACGTCTAGATTTTGAAATTGTGCAAGTTTACAAATTATTTGAGATGTTTGGAAACATTTAAAATTTATTATGTAAAAAATAGTAGAATAAAAAGATACATATATAAGTTCTTAGAAAAGGAAATGTGGAATAAAAAAAAACATGGCCGGCCCAGCCCACAGAGCGGCCCACGTGCCAGCTGACGGCCGTGGTGACATCACCCGTGGGCGGGGCGGCATCGGCGCTGGAGTGCTCGCCGGCGCCGGTCGACGGCGAGCTGGGAGGCGTGGCGGGTCGTGGAGGGTGCGCCTGGACGCGCTCGACCCAGAGATGGCGGCGCCGCCCCTAAATGGTCGCCGGAGCGGCGCCGCCGGCCCGCGGACGCGGCGGAGGATGGCGGGGACGGCAGGGGCATCCCGGCGACGGCGCGCCGTTTCGCCGGCCGATCCGTAGCCAGAAGGTGTAGGGCGCGGCGGCGCAGCCTCCTGATGGCGTGCGGGGAGCAGAGCTGCGGTGGGGATGCGCGGCGGCGTGAGCGGCGACGCGGCGGCCGCGCGCAGGAGAGAGAGGCGGAAGGGGGGGTTTGCTGATGGTTTTGCAAAAATGTCCCTGTCTTTTCTGGTATTTGCAAGTAGGTCCTTCTGGGGGGTTTTCTGGAAAGCTCGCGCGTCAAAAACCGTGCGCGCGGGTCACCGGCTGGAACCGGGGCGACCGGCCGGTGACCGGGCCACGCGGCGTGCTCCTATTGGAAGAAAATCCCGAGCTACAGTAGCGCGCGCGATTGGGGCGACGTGGAGCCATCTAGGCCGTCCATCTCGGCGATCTGACGGGCGTGGTTTGCCGGCGACGTGGACACGTGGACAGGCAGCGAATCCCACCATCTATTATATATAGTAGAATAGAATGACGGATGGGCTAGGCATAGCTCACACTGGTGACGGCCCAGCATGAGCTTCCCAGCAGAACGTGGATTGGATCGATATGAGAAGAGAGAATGTGTAACGTGAGATGCTAACGTGTACATTATCCTATCACATGTCAGATAGTGATATATTTCTCCTTTTAGTTGTTAACAAAAATGACCACTGAAAAGTAGGTTAATGATACAGAACAAAGGTCAAAAAAAGTTACAAAAGACCAAAAGGTAAGATAAATTCAATTCATACATTTATTTTCCAAAAAATTATACTATTTCGTTTATTAAAGGGGCTTGTCATAATATTCTCGATCAATTAATTAAAGACCGATGCATGGTTTGCCAATCGAAAAATCGTTTCTAAGTGAAACTGAAAGCGGACACCAGAATACCTCGCGATCTATCAAATCAGGTGGTGCATCTTCTCAAACGCATCAACTTCTCCTTGCAACGAACGAAGTAAATCATCACGCATGGTTTTGACAGTATCAACTTTAGATGCAGTGATGGCTGAGTAAAGACAATCAATAACAAAATATTTTATTAGAGTATACAAATAAAATAAAATGTGAACGTGATTATTTGCATTTAATAAACATGAACTCTAACTGTTTTGCTAAATATATGGACTAAACATTTGCTATACCCGTAGCAACCCACGGGCATTTTGCTAGTTTCTATAAAATTATACTTCACTTCTTGAATTTTGGTCTACGCAGATTGTTTTTCACTTCTTGAAATTGTAGGATTAAAGTTTATGTTTGCAATTCAATATGTATAGGTTTTCTAATAAAATTTCGTGGTACAAAGTAGCTAAATTGTCGTAGAACTCTTGTTGAAGAAGAACGGTGTGCTAGAGATGGTTGTTGAGGAAGAGGTTGACAATGGTGACCCGCACGTCATGCGCTAAGTAGTCGGGGTGGAGATCATGTCCCGAATGTTAGTCGAGATGGTGTTGTAGAGCCACATTATGATGGTGACGTCAGTGGACATCCACTCAACGTCGAGCATTATTGGTGTCCTCAACATGATCACAGATTCCGAAGCTCCTAGAAGGTAAGGAAGAAGGGTGAAGTTGGGGGCTTGAAGATCTAGGGTTTCAAGTGATTGCGTAAGTTGACATGACAGAGCGAGGCAGTAGAGGTGGGAGCGGGCTCATGGTCAACTAAGAGGTTTGTGTCAAAGGAGGAGTGGAACGTAGGGTTATTTCTATTTAGAGGCTCGAACTTTTGGTACCATGCAGGCTAAGAGATTGGATGCAACAAATGATTGCATTGATCTTATGGCTTGTTTGGTACCCATCATTTCGGCAGAAATTAAATACATCATTTTATTTAATTTGGAAAGTGAAATGACAAGGTAAGGGATAGGAGTTGGTGTAACATACAATAGATATTCGTAGAATTCCAAATGAAGACATGTCCAATTCCCATGACAACCAAATAGGAATCGCAAATGAATTCATGATTCTGCTTTGAAATGATGGGTGGCAAACGGGCCCTTGGGGGTATTTATGATCAATGATTACTTGCTAACCAACCCTAAATCTACACCTAATTCTCGAGAATCCCAACCTTCTATACATAAAACAAGGGAGAAGGAAGGAAATGGACATCCGAGGTTAGCCATATACAGTGTAATGCATATATTCTGCAGACGGAGAGAGCATATGTAATTTTCCTCGATACGGAAAATAATATTTTAACAATTAGATATAATGCGCACGCAAACGTGTGGCCTAACAACTGGCATAAGCTTGGACCATCTCGAGAGGCTTCAAACACCATAAAACACGTCTAAAAATCGACCTGTTTATCCATTTGGTCCAAAATTTTGTACTAGGTATATATAAAATGCTTTAAGCGACGACATATACCAACGCGGTGCGCTAAAACACGATATGCGTAAACGGAGTTTGTCGTACGATCGTACAGCGGGTTATCCCCTATCGAGCATGAGAATCCACTCGTGCAATAAAAAAAAATAACCTGCTTGGCTCAGCAGTATATAAAGGTTTATTAATTTGTTTTTTTTTGTTACGGGGATATAGCAGCTCGTTTCTGTTGGTGCCTCTACAGGCAGTTCAATCGTTCGACTGTTATGACTGATATTGAAATCAGTATCGTGCATCACTCCAAACAGCACGCTTGCTCCGTAGCAAGAGGTAAATTATCTCTTTTTTCTCTCATAGAGATCAGAACATGGTTTCAGCGTCACTCTTTTTATTCGCATTGTCGACCAGGAACATGGCAAGCGAGAGGCTCAAAAGTCAAAACACCTGAACTGCGTCACAGGAGTAAGAATAATGAAGTACCATGTCTCAACCATCCGAGTGACTAAAAAGACATTCTGTGTTCTTAACGCTACAGATGCTTACCAGCATAATGCGGCCTTGCTCTCACCCGGCATAAAATTATCATTGGAGACTGCTCATGGTTACCACAGAGGTACATGAATTATTCCAGATTGTACATGGGAAAAAACCATCATGGTGACATAGCATGAGTTCGGAGATGGTGCGTCAAGTTTGTGTGTTTGAGAGGCACCGAAGCATCAGTTGCCAAAACCCCATGTGGCTCCTCCAAATTGCATGCAAGACATACTGCAATCAGATCGTTCAACTTGCCGCTCAAGGTTCTCCTAGTCCCCGTCCCTATCCAGTGCTACAGTGCAGAGAGAGGCGAACAGAGAGGCGACCGAGTCCTTGCCGGCGAGTTCGCCGCTTCCCTCCGCCTCCGGCGCCGCTGCGGCGTTGTGAGGCGGGGGGAAGCTCCGGTTCTCGTTCCGGCGGGATGGTAGCTGTAGATTAGGTCTAGGTTAGGTTCCTTCCGCCTCGATCTGGAGAGGGGATCGATGGCGTCGTGGAAGAATAAGTCCACCTTCCTTCCTCTTCCTGGCCGGCGACGGCAGAAGGTTGGTGTTGTGTGGCCGCGGATCCGTCGATCCGTCGTGTTGTTGTTGTGTTCCCTCGCCGGTCTCGTTCCAGAGTTGACGCCGGCGACTAGGGAGATTAAAGCGCCTTCCTCCTTTCTCTGGTCTGGCGACATGTTCGTCGATGAGGAGGTGGGCTTGATGTACTCCGTGCAGGTGGCTGGCAAGATGGCGACGCCGGCGGCCTGTGGTGGAGTTCCCGTCCTACGAGCTGGTCGTCTCCACGCCGTCTTCTTCCCCAGGGACGGTGGTGAGCTCGTGCGGTGCCGTGATGGGGTGGTGGATCCGTGGCTGCTTCGTCGGCGGCGGATCTGGTGTGAGAAATTTCAGAAAATGAAGATGGAGGTGTTCTTTCGAAGCTCTGCGTCGTCGGCGGCGTCTGCAGCGGTAGGATCCTCGGATTCGACGCTCGGCGACTTCCCGCTGGCCAGGAGGCTGACTCCGCTTAAAGATGGTTCAAGGAGCAGCGGCAGCGGCGCGCCACCGACGGCCTCTGTGCGTCGGCGTCGGCGAGTTCCGGAGGAGGAAGAAGTTGGACTTCGTTGTAATTTCTTTTTCTTTCTGGATCTGTCTGTAAGAGCAAAGAGCAAAGTTTTAATATATCACCTTTATTCTCCGCAAAAAAAAGATCGTTCAACTTAGGTAGTAATCTGTGGTGACAATTTATAGAAAAAAAAATCCAGAGTCAATAACGGAAGATCATTGTTCAGAGAGCAGGTTCCAGAAAACCGTAAAGGAACAGGGACTGAGCAAACGTCGGACAGATCTGATTCCATACTGCCATTTTTATGATTCTACAAAGAAGAATTACGAGTTACACGCATTGGACCCTGGTGTTTCTTCCATAATACTCGCTAGTCATAAAATCAGACACTTGTGTAAAAATTTCAAGGAATTGACAGATCCATGGCTGGGTTAAAGCTGGCTGTTGAACTAACACGGGCACGAGCAAGAAAAATATGCCTATGCTGGAAAGAGAAAAGAACAAGAAAAACATTCACTAATCAGTTTTACCTGTTATCAGGTGAAAAAAAACTGCATCCTCATTGGTTGTCCAACACCAGTGCTATCTTATTATGTCATCTTTATCAGAAAATAATTTTCAGCCCCGGACATTAAAGTAGAACTTCAGCATATCATAAAGAGTATATGCAGCTCCAAAACTGTAAGGACATCCGTTACCTACCTGAGATTTCTTTCCCTCTAAAAGGAAGATTGTAGGTTCCAACAGAGCTGCTAGAGCAGAGCAGAGATAAGCAGTTCAATAGGATCCATTCATGCCATAACAATAATAATGAATAGCAAAAAGGGACATGATGGTCTACCTCATGAACCCCAACTGTGAACGACCTATCTACATGAACAGCTAATGATCTGGACTCCTTGACTTTCTGTAGCCACGCCTGCCTGGGGAACGTGACCTGCTCCTCATTCTCCCTTGGCCTTTTGTCATATCACCACTCCCATATCTGTGTCTGTCTCTTTCAGAATCCCTACCATTTCTGTAGGAACTGCTCCTATGCTGCGATCCTCTATCTCTATGATCATAGGGTTTTTCTCTTTCACGGCTTCGTTCATAGTAAAGATCACGGTCGTAGTCACGCTCCCCAGATTTCTCTCTTTTGGTACCACCCTCCCTGCCCCCATAATCGTACTCTTTTCCCCTCTGTTTCCTTCGTTCCTCTGATTTCTTCTCCCTTGCAAGCCTCTCGTTTTCTTTTGCCGCCTGGATAGCAGGAGGATACGCTTTAGTACTTTAGAAAATTAAAGTCATATTACTAATTTGTAGCAATGACTTCACCTAGCATTCAGCCAGAAAATCTCTCACTAGACCGTAACCAATATGCTGTTTCCCAGTCAAATGGGACTGAGACCTCTCGAGAACATCATCGGATACTAAAAATGAACCACATATTTCACAAAGTTCCATCTTCTTCTTCTCTTGCAGCATGAGCATTTTGTGATCTGCTTGGTTAGTTAAAGCTGTCTTCTCAGCATTTAGAAGGTCAACCTGCAATCCAGAAGGGGCAATCCAATGAGTAATTAATAAATAAGTTTGAAACAAGGTAAGGAACTAAGATGGATCTTGTACATCATTACCTTTTTCATAAGTGCCTCAGCTTCATCCACTTTACAAGCCTCACCAAGCTCCTCAATTTGCTCCAACAGCTTCTTGATCTTTTCTTCTAGCATTGCTAGCTGCTCAGATGTTTTCCCAGGGATGGGAGGTGGCACAATAGTATCTTGTGATAACCGATCTCGGCCACGCTTTATTTTTCTATCCAAATCTGTTACCTGCGAAAAAATAAAAATATTTAAATATTCTAGTTACCAAACTTTGCAAGAGCAAGTGAAAACTCACCAATTTCTCACACTGTTGAGCTAGTTCTGTCTCAAACCTTCGCAAATAAGCATCATGCCTTGGAGAACTCTCGAAGCTGCAAGTGCCAAGAAAATCGAGTTTGAAACATAAAAATAATTATTTATTTATACACATCGCTAATCATACATACAAGAGAGCTGAATTATAAACCAGGGAAATATTCTACAAATTAAACAGCTGAAATTGCAAAGCAAGAACAATCAATGATAGTCACTTATTATCTAGGAAGATACACGACATGGTTAATCTAGCTAGACATTCGACCCTTCAATGATGTCAATTCTTCAGTTACTCTGAGTAAATTTGTAAGGTTGAAGACTCTCATTATACATGATTTCTTATTGATCCAAATAATTCTGAAACCTTCGGACCAAGACACTAGGTGATATAGAGCTGGACATATCACTATTCCCAGCCATTAAGATCACTATAGTTAAACTCAACAGCGTTTCAGTGTGTGCAGAGATGTAAGAATAACATGTCGAATTCAATCAAAATGATAAAAATGGTGTTACTCGTCTACTACTTTTGGGTGTTGTACTGTACTACTCGTTCCAAAATGTGGGGTATATTTTGACTGTCCCAACCGATCCTTTGACCAATAATTCATCCAATCATACTTGGGCTATGTTCAACAAAATGTGGTAAAATTGTGATATAATAAGAAAAATGCACATGGATTTTACGGTCAAAGATAAAAAATATATATGCACTACATTTCGTAACGCATGGAGTACTCTTGAAATAAATAAAAAACTTCTGAAGTATAGAAGTGTAAGGATTTGTTGGTCCTGAACTAGCAAAGACAACTAGGCCATTACAATCATTTTAGTTTGTTCATAGGGTACTCCTGACTTTCCTGTATTCCTTTAATATGACGACATGATCAAATGATGCCCCATGCACAGCTTTGTGGATAACTAAGACCTCTTTAATATAAAGAAATTCTGCATTCGGGTTGTAAAAAAAGCAACTACATTTGCTCCCTCAATCCAAGATAAATCAGTCTTACACCTATGATTTCTTACACAAATGAACTAGCCAATTTATTATATTGAGATATGTTCTGCTAGGTAGACCATACTAATATGTGTATTCAACCCACTGAGTTTCCATATACATAAAAAAATATCAGTTCTCTGTATTACAGACAACACTTTCGTCATGTTTTGCTCCAGGAAGATACCAAGATGAACCGAGACATCATAACATGAGACGTCCATTCAAAGCTACCAATCTCTCTTCAGGGGAGCTAAACGAAATAACACGCTCAATAGCTCACAGCACAGAAGAAACTACCCATACGATTTTGGAATCATGACCTAACCTCGGATAAACTAAAGAAACTCCTTCCACAGTTCCCACCAACCCAAATATACTCCAAAAACATATAACAAACTAATTACCAGATATGTCAAGGAAATCCACAGCCTTACCTCTCCTTGAGCTTGGAATCGTGGATCTTCAAGCAAGGCCCTGAGAAAAGCGAACGGAACAAATCAGCAAAACAGACCACGATTCAATACAGAAGTAGGCGAATTCGTCCAGATGAGGAACGGAATGGGGGCAGAATGGAAATACCCAGGTTGCTCTTGGTGTTGACAAAGAGGTCGTGGGGGCAGAAGCGGACCATGAAGGGCCCGCACACATCGGGATCGTCCCACTTCACCTCCCTGTGCCCTTTCCTCTCCTCCTCCGTCAGGTTGCGGGCTGCAGACACCGGAGCCCGCGGCGCGATTAGGTTAGGGTTAGAATTCGAGTTCGGGAGGGGCTTCTGGGTAGGGAGGTCGGAGAATTAGGTATTTACCTGTGCCCATGAGCTCGTCGAGGAGAGCTCGCTGCGCGTCCATGGCGGAGAGGGTGGTGGGGCTGGGGAGAAACCCTAGCCTGCTCTTCTTCTTCTTCTTCTTCTTCTTCTTCTCGCTTCGTCCTTGGTCCGTTGGTCGGGCTGGGGACTTGTCACAGTCACTCGTCTGTAATTCACGTGACAAGAGCTCACAATATTTTTGGTTCCATCTGCGTAGATCACAACCACATATATATCCCCTAGTATAGTATAGTATTAGTATTAGTATTAGTTAGTATTAGTATATAGTATATATATATTATATATTATATATATAAGTTGGAGCAAATCTCGGCCTCTCCCACTGTCCACGTCACCCCAAAGCCTCCAGCCGTCCGATCGCGCCATCCGACGGTCGAGATGCGCTCGCGGGATTAGGTGCTACAGTATTACTGTAGCGCTCAAATTTCTACCAATCACGAGAGGCCACGTCGCCCCCGCACGAATTCTGGCGCATGCTCTTGCAGAAAGCCCCCGCCACTTTACAAAAACCCCCCGCCAAGGACCAAAACGCAAAATTCGTGAAAGCCAGGGGTCTCCGTGCAAAAGTGTCCGCATACTTCTCCCTCCTCTCCTCTCGCTCACGCGATCGCGGCGTCGCCAGCGACGCCGGCGCGCTCCGCCGCCGCCACGGCCCTCCTCCCTCAAATCGAAGGGCACGGGGAGTTTCGTCGTGGCTGCCCGTCCCTCCTCGCCGCAGCTCGCCTGCCGAGACGCCGTCCTCGCGCGGGGATCGTCACCGCCGCGAGCTTGGTCCCGCCGCCGCGTCCGATCGCCGCCGCCGTCGCCCCGACGACCAAAGCGGGGCGGCGCCGCCTCCTGCAGGTATCCCGCGTCCAGGCGCGTCGGCGCGCGTAGCCACGCGTCCCACCTCGCGGTGGCGCGCCGCCGGCGTCGTCGTCGCCGCCGCGACGACTCCGCCCCGTGGGCAGGGCAGGCCAGGGCAGGGCAGGTTGGGCCACTTCGTAGGCTGGGCCAGGGCAGGGCGACTGGGCCGCTTCATGGGCTAGGCCGACTCGGCCTCTTTTTTTCCTGTTCTTCTTTTTCTGTTTGTTCTTTCCATTTTTTATTCTACTTTTCTTCTTTCAAAAACTTTTAAATATTTCCAAATATAGCTACAATAATTTGTAAACATGCACAATTTCAAAATGTAGACATTTCCAAATTTCAGATTTACCATTTTAAAATTTCAGATGCCTTTCAAATCTGAGCAATAAACAAACGTTAACCGAATTCAAATATGAATGCCTTCCCAATTTTAACGATTCTGAAATTTAAACGAATTCTAAGTAAAAGCTTCTTCTTGAATTTCAGTGCATTCATATATACTAAAAATCTAATGCGGCCATTCCCAAATTTGAAAAAAATTTACACACTGAAACTTAAACAAAATTTAAGTGTAGACTTCTTCCGAATTTCAGAAAACAGCGCGGTATTCGCAGATATCAAAAATATGTCACCATTTAAACGTGAAATAATTCAAACATAGATAGCTCCCCAATTTGAGCATTTTTAAAAATTTGAACAACTTCCATACACATACATTATTTGAATTTCAATAATCTCACAATCTAAACAACTTCCGACCGCGGACATTTCCAAATTTGAATATTTTAGTCTGCGAATATTTTTCCTTCTAACCAAGTGACTGCGCTGTATGCCGTTTCGATCCAAATTTCAAATTTAGGACCTCCAGAAGTTTTAACATTCTTTCAAATCCGATCACTTTATAAACGACAAAAGAATTCAGACCTTAATACGGTTCCACTTTAACCGATTTTTTTAAATCTAAACGTTCCTAAAACATTTTTTTTTGGAATTACAGCCATTTTCAAATTTGAGCAATCTCCAAAATCCGGCCATTTCTTAAACGATTTTCCCCCCAAATTCAATGATCTCTAGGCTTAGACAATTTGAGAACATCGCCATTTTTCAAATTAGAATTCAAAAAACATGGGCGCGGCATCTGCCGCGCTAAGATGGCTAGTAACTTCACTAACGGGGGAACAGAGACGGCCATCATTTGCATAACCCAATTTTAATATTTTTAAATATGAATATTATTATATTATAAAACTAGATATAGTCTTTCTTTTGCCCTTAGAACTACTCCCTCGGTTCCTTGGGTGGGCTCGGTAGGTGTGACGGAACCTTCAATTTTAAATTTCGATGTGGGGAATGCTTGTGTTTATGATGTTTCATGATCCAAAGGTTTACTAAACTTAGCAAAAAATGGACATCTACTAACACAATGTCTAAACCACACAATAAAAAGGTGGTTGGATTTCTAACGCTGTCAACAAGGAGTAACTAAGACCAGTGACATGTATATGTTATAGTCTATGTTACTCTTCTTATAGTGCAAATTAGTAACATAGATGATCGGAAACCACAAATGGAACCCGGGCTACAGTGAGTCATTTATTTTCAAATTTTTGAAACCACATTTTGAAGTATTAAAAAATTCTGAAAAATTTCCTGCGTGTAGACAATGTTGTATTACCTCAACGTGCAAAATATCAAATAAATAAAGTTCATATTTTGATGTACACTAAAATGACAGAATCTGAAAGATTTAGAAGAGTTCAAATTTTGCACTGCTCCATACTTCCACCTTTCAGATTTTGTCATGTTTGTGCAACAAAAAATACGAGGTATTATTTTCTGCGATTTTACACGTCGGTAGAATAAAACATACATGCAAGAAACTTTTTCAGAATTTTTTACAACGTAAAATTGTGGTTTCCAAAGTTTTCAAAATAAAGGGCTCCATGTAGCCCGGTTCCATTAGTCCACTCTCCATAGATGATCTTATTTATTAGCTTGTAGATTCTTTTTGTATTGGGAACGCTGCTAACTAGCTATGTTACTATGTTTCTTTCCCTTCTCATTGATTGTTGTCACATCATCCTTTTATCTCTGTGGTATCTACGTTACCACCTTATTTACTCGAGCAGCAACATGCGTTGGCAAAAGATGAAGGAAATCATAGAATTTCGTTTTTCCTTGATCGTAGGATTTTAAGGTAGTTTTCCAGAGATCAAAGGAACCTCCCCATAGGATAACCAATTGTCATTGACGATTGCTAACCCTCGAGGAAAAGAGTGAATGCATTGGATATCTTAAGAACATCATAGTGTAACACGTATTCACACTCGTAAATGATGTATTTAAACAAACATTGTAGTACTTGATTATCTAGGAGGCTTTCTTTTTGGTGTAGCCTAATACTCACCGGAGTTGTTATTGGGTACGCGTACGGTAAATTAAAATTTCACGTATTGCTACGCAACCCTATTCCAGGATCTACTATGAAGATACATGCGAATACGAAGATCCAAATATCTAGTTTAGTATACGTTACCAACACCGTAGATTGCGGAAGAACGTGTTGGTGACGTAATCGATGTAGTCGATCGCGGTCTCTTCTCAACCAAGCCTGGTAGAGAGATTCCGACGCCTTCTTCTTTCTTTGCTTCACCACCTTGTTCAACAACTGAAGGGTGCAACGTCTATGACGAGGAACCCCTCCGAGAGCTTGCACACGTACACTGGAAATGTTTAGCAGGGTTTCGCCGTCCAAGCTTGAAGTCTGCTGGTGTATATGAATGTGGAAATCTCAACACATGAGAAGGAGAGAGAGATTAGATCTAGTCTAATCGGATAGGTCGCCGCTAATTAGAGGTCCCTCTAATCCAACTAGAAGAGATCTAAACTTGAGAGCAACTTGTGTCTCGTCTATTCTAATTGAGAAACTTGTGTGAATCTTGTGTTCCTCCAACTAGAGGGGTGGGGTTTATAAAGGAGCCTAAGGGATAGGGAGACTTGGAAAGGAGGAAACCTTTTGAAAGTGCATTGATAAGGATCAACTAGATTGATCCGTAGATTTTGGCCCAATCTTTCACGGTACTAGCAGCAGCAACAAAAACTTCCGATCAAGCAAAGATGCGAGACCGTAAGAACGGAATCTAGCGTCGAGTAGATTGGATCAACTCCACGCACAGCAGCGACAAAATCCCTCACGGATCAGCAACAAAGAACACGGTATTTGGTGTCCCCCGACATGGGACGTTTTCTGTATTTTTTACTCTCGATAAAATTTCACCTCCGATACACGGCCGAAGCCAGCCCTTTATATAGGCGACGCAACTAACACGAAACTGATCGATCGGAAACATATCAAAACAGAATTGGACTCTCTCTCCTATTTAGACTAATCATGTATTACCTAATTAATTATACGGCCACCGTGAACACAAAAGGACAAAACCAACTTAGACTCGTACCTAGCAAACGCGATAGGAAAAATAGAAGACTTGATTGCTCACATTGGAACTGATCGGAGTGGGACTTCCATCGATCCAACTTTCACGGACATGCATGGAGTTCTGAATGTTGGTTTCACTTCCTTCGGTGAAACTATCTGGACGGAAGTATCGCCAATAAAATTAAGTTGTTTCTTTTCACCAGTATGCGTCGACCCGCTCAACACTTGCATCTCGTTAATTCCATTTGCAGCAACACCGATATGCCTTATGCGTTGCGCCTAGCCGGAATCAAGTATGAACTAGAGATGGCCACATCATCCCCTCCCCTTGAGATGAAACCGTCCTCGGTTTGGAGTTACTCCTCTGGACCTTCTTCTGCAAAATAACCGTATCCACCTTAATTTCTCTATCAAACATTGGCCACAGTACACGCCGCCTTCCGTCATCCCAAAAAGAATAAGTGTTCAATCTCCCCTCATGTGTGACACGGCGATCGTATTGCCACGGTCGTCCTAATAACAAGTGACATGCATCCATAGGCAAGACATCACAGACTACTGTATCAGTATACTGATCAACTGAAAAATTTGAGTCGCACCTTGTGAGTAACTTTCAGCTTGCCAGATTCATATAGCCATTCGATGCAGTGTGGTTGCGGATGTTTCCATGTAGGCAATTCTAATGCATCCACCAAGCTCTTGCTGACCACGTTAGTATAGCTTCCACTATCGATGACTAGCTTGCAGGAGGTGTTATTAACTTGGCATTGGGTCTGAAAAATATTCCACCGCTGTCCTTTATCCTCTATACGGTCTGCTTGAACACGTTGCACCATCAAATTTTTGCAATGAGCAGCAAGTTCATAACCATCCACATCCAAGGATTCAACTTCCTGAGACTTCTCACTAGTCTGATCAACAACTTCCTCTTCATCACTTGCAGAGATATAGCGTCCTGTGTGAGCAAAATTTTCTTTGCATTGGGGCATTCACGCCTCATATGTCCCATGCCTCCACATGTAAAGCACTCAATATGTGCACTGGATTGGGTATTAGAAGCAGCTCGTGACACTCCTGATTTTGGCGCTTCCTTTTGCAAAGAATTATTTGAGCGTGTAGAGGATGTTGGCCTAGAACTAGCACTAGCATCCTCCGTGTGAGAACGTAGCCATGTGTTCGTAGCTGAAATTTGACGCCGCTTAACCTGTTGCTCAGCACGTTCAGCTTGATGCACAAGATCTTCTATATTGCAGTAGGCCACCATCTCAACTCGATCCTGCACCTCGACGTTCAGCCCGTTAAAGAAACGTGCCATTGTCGCTTCCGGGACCTCTGTAGTCTCTGTACGAATCACAAGCAATTCCATCTCCTTAAAATATTCATCAACACTCAAATTGCCTTGAGTAAGACGCTGCAGCTTGATGTACATATTTCTTTTATAATGCTCAGGAACAAATCGTCGCCTCATAAAATCCTTCATCCCTCGCCAACTCGTCGGGCGATGTCGTGAGCGGCAAATTTGGTTCCACCATAGTAGGGCATAACCGGTGAACTCAATGGCTGCAAGCTGCATCTTCCTCTCCTCCGTGTAACGATGAACATCAAAAATTTGATCGACGCGCATCTCCCAGTCTAAGTAATCTTCTGGCTCGCACTTCCCAGAGAATGACGGAATTGATATCTTGACGCGTCCGATGCCGTCGTCAATAGGAACTCGTGCAGCCTGACCGAAACGATCTCGGTCATTCACTCCGCCACGAGCTATAGGTTCAGCTCGGTGGTCGTTGTGTCGTGGTCGTGGCACGTACCCTGCAGCAACATTAGCATCGCCAACATGGTCTTGTGCAGGTGGCTGCACCAGCAGATGACGTTCGCCGACTCGACCGTCATTTGGAGGCTGTGTGACCGGTGGTGGAGCTTGCTGTACTGGCCCCTGCAGGTTCTCAACAATAGTCTGCAATGCACCAATCTGAGCGCCCAAATCATCAAATCTTGTGTCGATCTTCTTCTTCCGATTGTTGTGACACCGCATGACAAAGTCACATGTGAGGTCAAATCCCTCACGCACGTTCGCAGCAAGATCTTCAGCGTATACGGGTAGCGCGACCCCATCCAGATCAGCCGCATCATCCATGTTCGCCTTCTGCTCCTCCTTGACTGTTTCTGACATCTAGATCAAAGCAGCACCTCGCCGACAGACAAATCTTCAGAACACAAGAGCAGCAGCGACACAACTCGTTCTAATCTCGAGCGATGAAAATAGAACTCCAAACTTCACGTACAAGGAAGCACAAAGCCCAACACGAATCGAAGTAGTACTCAGCCAAGACGTATCAAACTAGTACTCCGTACCAGATCGATCCACTTTTCAGCAGTCTCCACGAAAACAGCAGATCGTAAATTTCAGCAGAGCAAAAACAAAACAATACCGTGAGAACCCTGACGAATCTGATACCGGATGATAAGGATCAAATAGACGATCCGTAGAATTTTGGCCCAATCTTTCACGGTACTAGCAGCAGCAACAAAAACTTCGATCAAGCAAAGATGCGAGACCGTAAGAACGGAATCTAGCGTCGAGTAGATTGGATCAACTCCACGCATAGCAGCGACAAAATCCCTCACAGATCAGCAACAAAGAACACGGTATTTGGTGTCCCCCGACATGGGACGTTTTCTGTATTTTTTACTCTCGATAAAATTTCACCTCCGATACACGGCCGAAGCCAGCCCTTTATATAGGCGACGTAACTAACACGAAACTGATCGATCAGAAACATATCAAAACAGAATTGGACTCTCTCTCCTATTTAGACTAATCATGTATTACCTAATTAATTATACGGCCACCGTGAACACAAAAGGACAAAACCAACTTAGACTCGTACCTAGCAAACGCGATAGGAAAAATAGAAGACTTGATTGCTCACGTTGGAACTCATCGGAGTGGGACTTCCATCGATCCAACTTTCACGGACATGCATGGAGTTCTGAATGTTGGTATCACTTCCTTCGGTGAAACTATCTGGACGGAAGTATCGCCAATAAAATTAAGTTGTTTCTTTTCACCAGTATGCGTCGACCCGCTCAGCACTTGCATCTGGTTAATTCCATTTGCAGCAACACCGATATGCCTTATGCCGTTGCGCCTAGCCGGAATCAAGTATGAACTAGAGATGGCCACATCATGCATGTGTTGCCCCATGCGTGGTTTTGGTAATTAATGATAATCCTTATGGACTAATGTTTGCATTGAGATATACTTGTAGATCTTGTCCATAGGAAAAGATTGGAGTTCATGTGTTGGACTCTAGAAGATTACATGATGACCAAGGTTCCATCAAGGGTTTATATGAAGAATGGTCATGTGAAGAGTTGAGCTTATTGCAAGCATGACTTGGAAAAGGAAGATTGAGTGAACTTCATGTTTATCTCCAAGCCATCATATATATCAAGAGAAGAAGGAGACATGAAGTCGGAGCTTTGTGAGGCTCTCCCATAATGGAGTATGGGGGAGCATTTGGAGATGTCTTCACCAAGCAAAGCGCAATCAAGAAAGGTGGCCCACTTGAAGAGATCAAGATCGTCATCATCTAGCTCAAGTGGAATGCGCAAGGCAAATGTATGATCCTGATAGGTTTTCTATTTTACCGGTCTCATGGTGTTAGTGGGAGACCGGGTTATAGAATAGACGGCGTACTATCAAGAGGGGCTCTCAAGTGAGTAACTTGATCGCATCTTTGTGGAGAGCTCAAACCTTTGCATACTTGGCATATCATATTTCTTGGTTCTTATTTGGTTTTCTCCTTGTTGGGTTTTGGTGCTTGTTGTGATCTTCACGACAAGCCCAAGTTCACCGAAAACGAATTTCGTATGGAAAACTTGTTGCGTTTTCGGTTTTGGAGATTTGTCGGTTATTCTTTTAAAGAGAGGTTTTACCTTTCTCTTTTTGGTTTTATTCTCCCTTGTTGGACTATGATGTTTCTCTGCATGATCTTGTCGAGCTCTTCGTTGTGATTCCAACGAGCCAAAGATCATCGAAAACAGAGTTCGGATGCTCAAGATATCGTCGTTTTCGTTTGGGTGTTTTCTGCAGTTTTTACTCCAGCGGTAGTACCGCCCGGGTACCGCCGGGTACCGCTGGGAGTCCAGTACCGCGCGCGTTTTGAGTGCCAGAAATCACCCGGAGCGGTAGTACCGCTGCCTGGAGCCCTTTTGAGTCTGTTTCTCTGTTCTAACTCCCCAAGGGGCGGTAGTACCGCTGGGCTAGCGGTAGTACCGCTCCTGGGCGCGTTTTTCAGGTAACGGCTAGTTTTGGAGGTCTAATTTAGGGGGGCCTTCTTCCCCATTGACCCGAAGTTCTTGAGCTCGTTTTTCCTCTCTCCTCCATTGTTGAAAGCTCATTTCTTCGATTTCTCCCAATCCCTCCACCCAAACTCGTTGATCTTTGGAGGATTGAAGGAGGAGACCTAGATCTACATTTCCACCAAACCATATCTCCTCTAAGTGAGGGGAACCTTTCGATCTAGGTCTTGGAGTTCCATTTGTTGTTTCTTCTTTGTTCTTCCTCTCTTCTCCCCCATAAGCATTAGTTGCTTGTGGGATTTGAGAGTGAAGGATTTGAGCACTTGTGCTCTTGCCTTTTGCATTTGGTGCATCGGTGTGCTCTCCACGAGGATTCGTGGAAGTTGAAAGCTTGTGAACTTGTTACTCTTGGGTCTTCGGGCCCTAGACGCCTTTGTGGTGGTTGGACCCTTGTGTGGTCACTTGAAGCCGTTCGGGAGCCCCCAATCCATTGTGGGTTGTGCCTCGGATTGTTGTTGAAAGCCGTTCGGGAGCCCCCAATCCCATTGTGGGTTGTGCCCGGATTGTTGTTGAAAGGCTCCGGATTCCGCCTCGAAGGAATACCGATAGTGGAAGGTGAACCAAACCTTTGTGGTGCGGTTCATCGGAGAAGAGGGTGAAACCTTTGTGGTTGTTGAACCGTTGTGTCGGTTCACACCTCTCCAACGAGACGTACTCCCTTTCAAGGAGGAACTCGGGAATACATCCTCGTCTCCGCGTGCTTCGGTTATTTCTATACCCGAGCTTTTTACTTATGCACTTTACATTGTGATAGCCTTCGTGCTTGAAGTATTCTATATTGCTATCACCTTGTTGCTTGTCTTGCTTAGCATAAGTTGTTGGTGCACATAGGTGAGCCTAGTTTATTTAGGTTGTTGGCTTGTTAATTTAAACACCTAGTTTTATTCCGCAATTAGCAAGCCTAAACCGGAAAAGTTTTAATCGCCTATTCACCCCCCCTCTAGGCGACATCATTGTCCTTTCAATTGGTATCAGAGCCTGGGCTCTCTTTTTGGGCTTTACCGCCTAGAGAGTAAAAGATGTCGTTTAGGGAATTAGTGCACGATCCCACTTTCATATTCGATGGCACAAATTATGATGTTTGGAAAATTCGCATGCTTAATCTTTTTAGGGCCATGGGTCCAAATTATATTAAGAGGATTGTGGATGTGGGTTTTTCTCCTCCAAAGGATTCCAAGAATTATCTTTAGAGGATGAGGAAAACTCTCATCTCGAGACTCTAGTTTCTAATGGTCTTATATGTGTTTTGAGCGATGTAGTTCTTGCTTCAATCATGCCTTTTCGGAACGCTCATGAGCTTTGGACCAAGCTTCAAGATATATATGAAGTGTCCAAAATTATTGAGGATGATTGTTCTCCCTCCACTCCGGCCGTGATGAGTTCACAACTTCTTCCACTTCACCAACATGTGATTTGTCACAAGGTAATGATATGGTGAGTGGTGATAGAAATTGCATTGGTGATGGTGAACTTACTATTGATTATACTTCTTCTCTATCACATTGCAATGTTCTATCTTTGGACTTAAACTCTTCTAGCACTCCAAATGTCATACATGCTAGAGTTGATAGTCCTTGCATATCATGTAATAGTTGTTTAACTAAATCTCATGATGATATGCTTCATATGTCTTGTTGCCATGAAAACAATGCTTCCATATCCTCTAGTACTTGCATGACTAACAATGTAGAGGAATCCCAACATTTGTTGGAACAAGACATGGACCTAAATGGTGCTTCAAGTTTCTTCATCCTCTTCACATTAATCATGTTTGCCTTATGGCTAAGGATTCCGAGGTGTCTCCCACCTCAAATCCAAATTGTGATGATGAGGATGAGGATTCTCATGAAGAAGGTTTTGATTTTGAATCCTTAACCAAGATGGGTGAGATGGTACTTGGTGCTCTCCCCAAAGGTAGTAAAGCTATCCCTCCTCTATGTGAAATCATTGATTATGTTATAAGAGTAGGGAATTTATTGAGGATTTGGAAAGTCAATTTGATGAGAAATGTCAAATTGAGAGATGACTCTATTACTATAGCTTCCTTGAAAGCTTCTCTTGAAGAAGAAGAAGAACTTAGGTCTTCTCTTGAAGAGAGACTTGAATCTCTTGATGAGTCTAATGATCTTATTATTGCTAAAATCATTAAGGAAAGAGATCATGCCCTTGCTAAATATAAAGTGCTTAAAAAGGAAAAAGTTGAATTTGGTGTTGGCAATGCTAGACTAAGTGAGGACATAGAGAGACTTGACAAAGCTCACAAGGCTTTAGAAAGTGAACACTCTCTCCTTATCAAGTCTCATGATCAACTCCAAACTCAACTATCTAAGAATGATAAGCTTGCCAAATTGTCTCTTCATTTCTAATATTAATGATGCTTGTGCTACTAACTCCACTTCTTGTGAAGCATCTATTTTGAAGGAGAATGTTGAGCTAAGGGCTCAACTTGAGTTGCTATCTAGCAAGTATGGGAAATTGGAAGAAAGTCATGAAAAGCTTTCTAGCTCTAATGATGATCTTCTAGCATCCCATGCTAGGCTAAAGTTAGCTCATGAGGCTATTATGTCAAAGGTAACATCTTGTGAGCCTCATGTGGAAATTGGCACAACTTCTTCTAAAATGCTTTATTGCCATGTGCTAGTCCTAGTGATTCATCCACTCACAATGTTGCTACATCTTGTGATGAATTACTTTCATTGCCTTGTTGCTCTAACAATGAAGCTTCTACTTCCTCTAGTGTTTTTGTTGATACTAACCATGTAGAGGAACTAAATGAGCTCAAGGCCCAAGTCACTTCTTTGAAGAAAGACTTGGAAAAGCGTCATGTTGGGAAGTCCACACTTGACAATATGTTGAGTGTTCAAAGACGCCCCAATGACAAGAGTGGACTTGGATTCAACTCCAATAACAAGAACAAGTCCAAGTCTATCAAGAAGAACAAGGGCCAAGAACAAGTTAAAGATTCGGCCAAGATTGTTTGCTTCAAGTGCAAAGTTGAAGGGCACCATGTTAGATCTTGCCCTTTGAAGAAGAAGGCTCTTAGTGAGAAGCAACAAGGGAAGAAGCCTCAAGTTCAAACTCAAGTTCCTCAAGTTGAAGAACCCTCTTCCCAAGAAGAATCAAGCTACTCCTCCTCAAGTCAAGATTCCAACCAAGAAGAGAGGAGGAAGTCGATGTTGCTACCTATGCCGTGAGAAGGGTCACCTTGCTTCTTCATGCACAAATGGTACCTTATCCAACCCCATTATATTGATGATGTTTATTCTCTTCGGAAGGATAAGGTTGGCAATGTGTTTGCCAAATATGTTGGGACTCAAAGTGGTGTCAAGAAAAGAACCATTTGGGTTGCCAAGCCTATTGTGACTAACCTCTTAGGACCCAACTTGGTTGGGGACCAACAAGCTAAAACTTGATCAATAGGTGTTGTTGGAGGCATTGGAGACTTGGCTACATCATGAAGAATTAAGGGATCTTCATCAATTATATTCTCTCAAGCCAAGTCATTTGGATTATATTGTTCTACCTCATATCCAATGTTTCCTCCTTGCGGTAACTTTTATTTAAATCATATATACATTGAAAGTTGCTTGCACCCTTGCATGTGTTTGGTTTTGTACCTTGCTAGTGTTTGTATGTGTTGTGCTCTCTACTTACTTATCTTGAGAAATCAAGTATGTGTATGTTGGTTTGCACACCATTTACTTGTTTGAGCCTTATTGCTTTTATTTGATATTATCTTGTTGGCTCTCTTTTGAGAGATTAATGGACCATTCCATTTTGGAGAGTGATATGCTTCGTGCACTTCACAAACCAAAAATGTGTGTACATGAGGAATACCACTTAGTGATGATATATCAATTATCTATTCTCTATGTGGTATGTCATGCTCATGAGAAATTCAAATTCTATAATGTCCATTAATTTCTCGAGTTGGTTTTGTTTGCCTCTTGCTTTAAAGAAAATGGATTATCACATTATGGGGGAGTAATAAGCTATGTGCATATTACAAGCCTAGAAAATGTGAACATGTGAGGTATTGCCACCTAGAATTGATATTCTTCATTATCTTATTCCTTTGTGGCATGTTTCTCAAACAAGTTCCTTTTTGCTTAAATGCTTTTGCCTCTCTCGTTGGATCTTGTTTGTGATGGAATTTCTTGATGGCTTTCCCTAAATATGTTCTCATATATCTCTTTGGGAAACCAATTGCTTCAAGCTACTCCTTGGAGTTGCTTTGCATTATTGTGATTTTTGAAGCTATCAAGAATCTATCTATCTATCTATCTAAGCATGGCTTTTAATTCCTATCCTTTGCCATATGCTTATGTTTTGTGAATATGATCTTGAATATATCTTTGCAATCCACCACCGAGAAATATCTCCATACATTACTTGTCTTGACAAGTGATAATCATATTTGTGGTAAATATATTGATCATATTCACTTTGGCTCTTGCTTTGAATTGCCTTATTTGATTGCCAAGGATTTGTTTTGATCTAACTCTTTTGTCTTCCTTGTATCTTTTGGATCCTTTATTGCTCTACTTGAAATTTGTTTTGTGCTTTCTTGAGTTGGGAAAAGCAATGAACCAATTCTTGTGCATTGATATTCAAAAGTCATACTTCTTGATAATGCACTATTCTTTGGGAAGCTATCCTACTTTGAGTAAAACACCGTTCTTTAAATTGGTATTGCAATTTCTTGCCTTTTTTGAACATGACTAGTGTTTGAATATATATATGGAGAGTGATGATCTCATTTGTGTGCATTTTGTATTCAAATGCAAAATCTTAAATAATGCACACATCTTGGGGGAGCAATCCTATAGGCTTTTTGAACATTAGTTGTCTTCATTTGATATTTGATCCCGATGACGTGTCTCCTTGGAAGACAAACATTTTTCGTCTTGGTACTTGTGCCATCATGAAAAGTGTAGAGGGTTTGGTTTATTCCTTGATGATATTTTCATCATTGGTATCTTGATTTCATTGGTATCTTTTCAAAGTGGTATCTTCACTCATGTGTTGATTTGGGTATTTGATATAATTTGGACAATTTGTTTTCTTGTCACACTTGTGTGTGCTTTGTTGGTTTACTTGGTGTTTTGTCTAAATTATATCTCGTTTGGTTCTTGAAAGTCATGTGCATGCATATTTATTATATGTATATCTTATGGCATGCTTACTTTCGTTGATCCAATATATAGGATAAACTCCATCAAATCCTAAATGACTAAGATGTGCATGAAATTCAATTTCATATCTATATGCACATAGTTATGTGGAGTTTGTCCTATGTATTGTAGTTGCTCTAACTACTTTGGACCCAATGAGTTTGGGCACCATTTTGTACTTGAATTTGTTTTAGGTATATTGGAGATGCATTGGAAGCTTGTCTCATCTACAAGGAAGGTGTTGTCACCATGTGCTTATTGGAGCCAAGCTTGGATGATCATGATCTTATCTTCTACATCACCAATGCTATCTCGGTAACAAGTATCTACCTCATGCATACTTTTCTAGCTCTCAACCTTGTGTAGGTTGTTTCATGGCATGAATCTCTTTGGTTGCAATTCTTTTGATTCTTGCAAAACGTCTTTATTGCAAATGTGAGTAAGCCGGGATGATTACATATCAAGGGGAATATATATAATCATTTTCATGATTCATCAATCCCATATGTTAATCTAGCACTTTCTACTCATGTCTCGCATATGCAATATTGATGTTTTTCAAAATCATTTGCCTTTCGTGATACTTGTTATCTTACTCGGAGCATCCCTTTTATCACCTTTATCCCTTGTGGATATTTTGATGCTATGATGAGTGTGTTGGAAGTTCATCTATATCCCTTTAAGATAAAATTGAGCTTTGTGCTATGCTTTTAAGCAAAATCTTATTGGTGTATTTATGACTTCCTCTTGGATATCATGATCTTTACCTTTGTACCTATTTGTGTGTACATGTTTATTTGTGGACTTATATCTTCGTGATTGGTGTCTACTTAGAAACTTATACACATAAGAATAGTTACATCTTTATTTGGTATTCCAATTCTTTAGTGACCACCTCTTATTGCTTTTGTTTCTTTGGTGGTTTCTAATTAAAGGCACAAGCTTTATTTTATGTGTTATGCTTTTGAATTTAATAAGCTTGTGGAGCTATTTGCTATATCTCCTTTGGTGTGTGAGTATGGAAAGACATGATATGCACTATGTGCAACACTTTTTGAAAGACTATGTTGATGCTTTTGCTCATCCTTGTATTAGTCTCCTAAAATGTCTTTATATCTCACACCCATCCTTTTATTTGCCGCTCCTTGCTCATGTTGCAAAACATTTTATTTTGCAAGTTGTTTTGCCTCATTTCACATTTATATTCTCTTGCATGTGCTTGTGTTCGAATTTATCTAAGAGGGAGTGAGGATTCCATGTTGTGCACACTATATTGAAATACAAATCCTATTTGTGCACGTACCTTGGGGAGTTCCCTCTTGATATTTAGAACATTTTTTGGATCTTTTGATTGCTTGCTTCTTTCGTTGAAGTATCTTTCTATTTGATATTCATTTGCAATCTTTGGATCCTCAATATAGTTTGATCTTCCCCAACTATTCGTTATTGGATATGTGCATTTGATTTCACTCATATTATGAGAAATGCACACATTATGGGGGAGCTCTTACTATATTGGCCTTCTAAATTTTTCTCCCATTTCGGCAATCGATGCCAATGGGGGAGAAGTTTAGAGGGTTTAAGGAAATTTGGTTTTATGCTTTAGTTTCGTTCTTAAGCATTTGCCTTTCTTGCTCTTGCATCCTTGCTCTTTGTGTTGCATGGTTGCTTAATTCATTATATAAACCCTCGTAAAAGGGATTGTCATCAATTACCAAAATGGGGGAGATTGAAAGTGCATGTGTTGCCCCATGCGTGGTTTTGGTAATTAATGACAATCCTTATGGACTAATGTTTGCATTGAGATATACTTGTAGATCTTGTCCATAGGAAAAGATTGGAGTTCATGTGTTGGACTCTAGAAGATTACATGATGACCAAGGTTCCATCCAAGGGTTTATATGAAGAATGGTCATGTGAAGAGTTGAGCTTATTGCAAGCATGGCTTGGAAAAGAAGATTGAGTGAACTTCATGTTTATCTCCAAGCCATCATATATATCAAGAGAAGAAGGAGACATGAAGTCGGAGCTTTGCGAGGCTCTCCCATAATGGAGTATGAGGGAGCATTTGGAGATGTCTTCACCAAGCAAAGCGCAATCAAGAAAGGTGGTCCACTTGAAGAGATCAAGATCGTCATCATCTAGCTCAAGTGGAATGCGCAAGGCAAAGGTATGAACTTGATAGGTTTTCTATTTTACCGGTCTCAAGGTGTTAGTGGGAGACCGGGTTATAGAATAGACGGCGTACTATCAAGAGGGGCTCTCAAGTGAGTAACTTGATCGCATCTTTGTGGAGAGCTCAAACCTTTGCATACTTGGCATATCATATTTCTTGGTTCTTATTTGGTTTTCTCCTTGTTGGGTTTTGGTGCTTGTTGTGATCTTCACGACAAGCCCAAGTTCACCGAAAACGAATTTCGTATGGAAAACTTGTTGCGTTTTTGGTTTTGGAGATTTGCCGGTTATTCTTTTAAAGAGAGGTTTTACCTTTCTCTTTTTGGTTTTATTCTCCCTTGTTGGACTATGATGTTTCTCTGCATGATCTTGTAGAGCTCTTCGTTGTGATTCCAACGAGCCAAAGATCATCGAAAACGGAGTTCGGATGCTCAAGATATCGTCGTTTTCGTTTGGGTGTTTTCTGCAGTTTTTACTCCAGCGGTAGTACCGCCCGGGTACCGCCGGGTACCGCTGGGAGTCCAGTACCGCGCGCGTTTTGAGTGCCAGAAATCACCCGGAGCGGTAGTACCGCTGCCTGGAGCCCGTTTTGAGCCTGTTTCTCTGTTCTAACTCCCCAAGGGGCGGTAGTACCGCTGGGCTAGCGGTAGTACCGCTCCTGGGGGCGTTTTGCAGATAACGGCTAGTTTTTGGAGGTCTAATTTAGGGGGGCCTTCTTCCCCATTGACCCGAAGTTTTAATCGCCTATTCACCCCCCTCTAGGCGACATCAGTGTCCTTTCAATTGGTATCAGAGGCTGGGCTCTCTTTTTGGGCTTAACCGCCTAGAGAGTAAAAGATGTCGTTTAGAGAATTAGTGCACGATCCCACTTTTATATTCGATGGCACAAATTATGATGTTTGGAAAATTCGCATGCTTAATCTTTTTAGGGCCATGGGTCCAAATTATTTTAAGAGGATTGTAGATGTGAGTTTATCTCCTCCAAAGGATTCCCAAGAATTATCTTTAGAGGATGAGATAAACTCTCATCTCGAGACTCAAGTTACTAATGGTCTTATGTGTGCTTTGACCGATGTAGTTCTTGCTTCAATCATGCCTTTTCGAAATGCTCATGAGCTTTGGACCAAGCTTCAAGATATATATGAAGTGTCCAAAATTTTTGAGGATGATTGCTCTCCCTCCACCTCCAGCCGTGATGAGTTCACAACTTCTTCCACTTCACCAACATGTGATTTGTCACAAGGTAATGATATGGTGAGTGGTGATAGAAATTGCATTGGTGATGGTGAACTTACTATTGATTATACTTCTTCTCTATCACATTGCAATGTTCTATCTTTGGACTTAAACTCTTCTAGCACTCCAAATGTCATACATGCTAGAGTTGATAGTCCTTGCATATCATGTAATAGTTGCTTAACTAAATCTCATGATGATATGCTCTCTATGTCTTGTTGTCATGAAAATAATGCTTCCATATCCTCTAGTACTTGCATGACTAGCAATGTAGAGGAATCCCAACATTTGTTGGAACAAGACATGGACCTAAATGGTGCTTCAAGTTTTTCTTCACCCTCTTCACCCATTAATCATGTTTGCCTTATGGCTAAGGATTCCGAGGTATCTCCCACCTCGAATCCAAATTGTGATGATGAGGATGAGGATTCTCATGAAGAAGGTTTTGACTTTGAATCCTTAACCAAGAAGGGTGAGGTGGTACTTGGTGCTCTCCCCAAAGGTAGTAATGTTATCCCTCCTCTATGTGAAATCATTGCTTATGTTAATAAGAGTAGGGATTTCATTGAGGATTTGGAAAGTCAATTTGATGAGAAATGTCAAATTGAGAGAGATGACTCTATCACTATAGCTTCCTTGAAAGCTTCTCTTGAAGAAGAAGAAGAACTTAGGGCTTCTCTTGAAGAGAGACTTGAATCTCTTGATGAGTCTAATGATCTTATTATTTCTAAAATCATTAAGGAAAAAGATCATGCTATTGCTAAATATAAAGTGCTTAAAAAGGAAAAAGTTGAATTTGGTGTTGGCAATGCTAGACTAAATGTGGACATAGAGAGACTTGAAGTTCCATTTGTTGTGTTCTTCTTTGTTCTTCCTAGAACCCTTTCGATCTAGGTCTTGGAGTTCCATTTGTTGTGTTCTTCTTTGTTCTTCCTCTCTTCTCCCCCCAGAAGCATTAGTTGCTTGTGGTGGGATTTGAGAGTGAAGGATTTGAGCACTTGTGCTCTTGCCTTTTGCATTTGGTGCATCGGTGTGCTCTCCACAAGGATTCGTGAAAGTTGAAATCTTGTGAACTTGTTACTCTTGGGTCTTCGGGCCCTAGACGCCTTTGTGGTGGTTGGACCCTTGTGTGGTCACTTGAAGCCGTTCGGGAGCCCCAATCCCTTTGTGGGTTGTGCCTCGGATTGTTGTTGAAAGCCGTTCGGGAGCCCCCAATCCCATTGTAGGTTGTGCCCCGGATTGTTGTTGAAAGGCTCCGGATTCCGCCTCGAAGGAATACCGATAGTGGAAGGTGAACCAAACCTTTGTGGTGCGGTTCATCGGAGAAGAGGGTGAAACCTTTGTGGTTGTTGAACCGTTGTGTCGGTTCACACCTCTCCAACGAGACATACTCCCTTTCAAGGAGGAACTCGGGAATACATCCCCGTCTCCGCGTGCTTCGGTTATTTCTATACCCGAGCTTTTTACGTATGCACTTTACTTTGTGATAGCCTTCGTGCTTGAAGTATTCTATATTGCTATCACCTTGTTACTTGTCTTGCTTAGCATAAGTTGTTGGTGCACATAGGTGAGCCTAGTTTATTTAGGTTGTTGGCTTGTTAATTTAAACACCTAGTTTTATTCCGCAATTAGCAAGCCTAAACCGGAAAAGTTTTAATCGCCTATTCACCCCCTCCCCCTCTAGGCGACATCAGTGTCCTTTCACCTTTCCCTACTCTAATTGGACAATTGGACAAGGGGAAAGTTCTCCTAGCCCAATTAGGTATGGGAGGATGAGTTGGGGTTGGACCCCAACTCTCCTCCCCCTCTCCCTTCCTTGTGCATTGGCCGACCGGGTGGGGCCCACCCTTGGCCGCACCGACCTAGGCAGGTGGGGCCCACCTAGCCCGGCCGCCTCAGCCGCCGTGCCGCCCGGTGGGGCCCACCCCTTCCCTGCACCGACCCGGTCGGGTGGGGCCCGCATGGCCGCACCGACTCGGTCGGTTGGGATCCGCTGGCCGCACCGACCTGGCGGGTGGGACCCGCCTGGCCGGCCGCCGTGGCCCCCACCGCCTCCGCCTTACCCCCGCCGTGGGCCGCCCACCGGGGTTCGGCCCGGGGTTTCCCCCACATGCGCGTCTAATATTTTCCCGTAATTATATTTATCAATTAAATAAATGAATATTTAATTAACATATAATTAAATAATACTTTGTCATATTAATTCTTATTTGAATATCTCCTTTTACAGAACATTCACCGAATTAATTACCTATCATATGAAACACTTTTCATATGATCCGAGACACCTAGTGTCCGCCGACAAAATACTCCGGACAAATATATCCTTCCTTATAAACCTCCTCGGAATAAATCCGAATGTGATAGTAACTTCTATTACAAACTTTCTCTCTTGACAAGGTATGTCATATCACGCAAGCACCATGCCGATGATACTGTCTCCATGTTCCAGACCAACCATATAACACAACTAACCAATCCTAGCTTAAGTGTGTCCACCCTACAGGTCCGATAACGGGTAGCTATAATTGGTTGGGTATCAACCAATCACCGGCCAGTGACAGTTCCAAGGACGTCCTGTGTGGCTGCTATCGTTATGCGAATAACTCTACTGTTGAACCTGTTGATTATCATATATCAATCCCATTACTCACGACATTGAACTTCACCCGAGATATAGATTCGTGATGATACCATGAATCAATCAAGGATTGATTCACATCATCTTTGTCTATCTCGTTACCGGTAAGTTCCATTTAGTCGTTGCCGTATTATGATATCCCACACAGTGTAACTTCACTATGCATTGTCTGCAGAACGTAGTGGATATGTATATAATACCGAGTGGGCCCTGGAAGTATCTCTCTTAACCTAGAGGAGTAATTTCCCATCTCAGAACATCAGGATACACACACCTTCGAAGCTACCCAGCAACTGCCTTTATGGTCACCCTGTTATGGCCGTGACGGTTAACAGCACCAAAACAACTCCTCCAGTATGCATGACCCCAATAACCTCATGGTTACAAGGACATGTTATACAACAACCTTTCTGTGATAAAGCTAAGGACAAAAAGATTATTTAACGGAATCTCTTAGCATACCAACACTTGGGTGACCTAGCCATATTATAGTCCAATAATATGCCATCCTTGATGCTGACATAAACTCTATGTCCATGACTAGGAAAAGCCGTGTCATCTAGCATTACGAATTAGTCCATAAAAGAACTAGGGTACATTTTACGTATTCACATTCTCTACACGTGCAGGTGAGCTTTTCCCTAAATCACGCATTTAGAAATCACTGCAGTTATAGCATAGAGAATACGAATCAATAATGTATGAATCAGATATATATGTATAAATACATTGTCACATGTATAAATACATTGCCTTTTGGGCATATATCCAACAGTTGTAACCTCACAACATCATTTCTTTCCAATCCTATAAGTTATCACTACCTAATTAATCGTGCATGATCGAGATAAATGGAGGGGGAGGGTGAGAGCCTGAGAAGGGATGCAAGGAAGGGGTGGCGGTGTCGACCACCCTCACCTTCGGTAGATGCGACGACGGTCGTCTCAAACTCGACACTACATGCAGTGCATCTGCCGAGATAACCGTGTCTAACACAATGACCAGCAACATGACGGTCTTGATATCGTCACTGCAAGTCATGCCTGTGGAGTTGTGGCGTGCGTCCCCGGGTTGTTGCTCCTGTCGATGGAGAAGCTCCCATCAACGGTGGTATAGCAAAGTGCGGGAGTGGCTAAAGCTATGTCAACGTTAGATGGGGCAACCCATATCTTGCGGATGGATGGATTAGTGGCGAGTGGCTCTATTCCTCCTACCAAACAGATTGGGGGGGGGGGGGGGGGGGGGGGGGGGGGGGGGGGCTCACCAGAGACCGATGGGTGGCGACCGGACGGGGAAGAGCTCTATTTTTTAGGAGAAATCAATTAGGATATATCGTTTTCTTAAAATAAACCATTAATTAGGATAATGCGCTAATATTCATAGCCAACAAGGAATGGGGCGGCCCCCGTCATGAGATCTGGGAGGTCGATTTTTTTTTTTGAGGAGGATCCAATTCATATATTCCAGAAGCACGGTACAAGTTACAAACAGGTCCAAGAAACAGAAGAAAACACAAAAAGACCCAGAAACTTGCACAAAGCCCCTCGAAACCGCTGAAGAAAACGCAATTGGATCCAAAACTTGCCCCAAATCCCTAGCAGTCGCCGGAGACGCCGTACCTCTCGCCGCCTGGAAGAAGGCGCCGCCACACATAGTTGGAAGCCGCAGAAGCCGTCCGCCGCGCAGCGACGAAACCTAGACTCGTTGAACGAGAACAGCCACGGCTCCCTCTTCCACGCTCCGCCCATCTTCCAGCCGCCTCCGTCTCAGCCAGGACCACCGCCACGAGCACCCAGCCACCTCCAGCCTCCACTCCCCTCGCCACCACGGCCGGCCGGAGAAGAAACACCGAAGGAAACAACCTGCAACACGAACACCAAAACGGGAACTCCAAACTCCATCCGATCGTGTCCGGATCATCGGTACATGCATAGACCACAAAAGGTCGATTTTCACCACCTTCTAGATTGTGTCCGAATCATCGACGCATGCAAATACCACAAAGTAGGACAAATCACCCTTTTCCGATGAGGAGACCGCTACCATCCAGAAGTGGCATGTGACAGTCTAATAAACTATCATTTTAGCTACATGCCCGAATCCCTTAAATGGTTTTAATTTCATATATGTGCATGCCCTAATTTTAGTACTAGATTGTATTAATCAACAACCAAACAAAAATCTAGTACTCCAAAGAGTGACATTACCTGTCTACATACCAAGATGTCCAACCATAACGTTTCCAAAGTGGCCTTGCATATGATTAGCCTAAGATCAAAAAAATTGAACGCGGCCATCAAGCTCTTGATGTGGCAGAAAAGGATAGATGCTATAATTCTTTTACTCTCTGAATCATGATAGACGCGGGATGGTCGAGACTTATAAACACACCTTTTTCCCCCTATATATGCTAATACTCTTTGGTTCACTTTTTATCTTGGTCTGTAGACAGGTAGTGTCACTCTTTACAACGAAATTACAGCTAAAATAATGCACTGCATCTGCATACAAGGTATTTTCTGGATTACCGGCAATCTCCAAGCCGATTATGTTCTTCTACTGCCACTTGCTGTTATTGTGATACCACTTTTGGAAGTTCGGTTGAAACTGGCAATGGAATTCATATCTCCCTCCACAGTTGCTCGCCGCAATGCGATGCTCAACATATAAGCAATCTTAACTCGTCTGCTCATCCAGATCCTGTGGGTGTCCGCAGAACCCGACCCCCGAAGGAGATCTCCGCCGCCGCAAACCACACCTCTCCGGTGCTCGCAGCTCGGTGGAGCTGCTGTGCGCCGTCTTCCCGTGCCAGTGTCCGTGTGCGGCGGATCTGGCGGTTGTGCTTCATGAAGATGCAGGTGGTTGATTCCAGTCGGAAGGCGCTGAAGACGAAGCTAGGTGGAGGCCCTCTGGGTTCGAGGCTCGTTGACTTCCCGTCCGCCATGGGACTCCGGCCGTTCCAAGGTTGCAGAGGCGGAGCGGCGGCGGCGCGCCAGCGACACGTCTTCTTCGACGACGGCGACTTCGTTATCCTAAAGGACTTGGTTGTAATTTTCTTGTTTCTCGAGGACTGTTCTGTAAGGATACTGGATTAATATCACTTCATCTTTCCGCAAAAAAAAAGATCCTGTGGGTGTCTTTCTAGTTTCTATGGATGCAAATGTAACGCGTTGCTGTGTCTGCAGGTACAATAATATGCACCTGTGTTTCAGACAACCAGGTGTTGATCAAGGCCCTGCAATCTCACAGGAACAAAAACAAGACTACATAAATTCTGCCTGAAGTCTTGAGTTAGTTCATACTATGAAATCCTGAAATTAAAGTGCATCTGAAATGCAATCACCATGTTCAGTGAAGCCTCAGGGATGGTAGATGTTTGCAATGAGTAACAGAGAGAGTAAAAAATAATGACACAAAAAAAATGCAGTAAGTGGCAATTTTATTCATGATAATTAGAGGAAGGTAAATTACATGAGTAACATAATATGTCACTTTTCTTGAAAGGATCTGGCAGAGCAGTAGACAGCGTGTACGCAAGAAATAAAACCACACTTCGAAGTCAACATGTGAACATGCATGGTAGGATCATACAGGTCGATAGGGGTTATAGAATTATTACTCGAAACTATCTAGTGTGCTTCCTTTTCACTTCAAGGTTTGGGTACTTGTTTTCTTCTCCGCAACGACATCATCCCTGTATATTAACAAGCACAATCACAGATATTATGACCTTAATTTTGAAAACGGTTCGCAGCTTGCAATTAGAGGAAAAGAAAAGATTCTCACCGTATGAGTTTCCTCAACTGTTCAATGTGGATCGTAATTTCTTTCTGCTTACATATTAGTGTCTCTAGGGTCTGAACATTCTAAGAAATTATCAGTCAGCTGATCTGATGTTTGCTTATGCTGCAGTTTCTTGAATAAGTATCTTATCTCACCTCCTTGGTCTGAGCAGCACAATCTTCAAGTTCTTGTATCTTCCCTGAGATCTGTTCATTGGCTTATTTCTGCTGAGTATTTTCCGTCATCTCATTAGCAACCTGTTCCATAAATTTATCACAATTGGTAACTGGAGAATTCTTGTTTCATAAGGAGTAGTTGGGCTATGAGGCAAAACTACTAATTCAAAAGATATACAAGTAATATCGGCTAATCTGAACTCTCAGTGCAACTGTATGACTGGTTCATGGTCAAACCACAACAAAACACTTTTGACATGTTTTTACTTGCTGTGTTGCCCTGCTATCACATGCTGTTTCACATTATTAAATGGAAGTTCACAAAGACAGAAACAAAATTTCAGTAGATGAAAATGACAGTATAAAGACCTGTTTATCCTCTAACAACAACATGCCAAGAGTACGTTTCCTACCACGAGTGGGATCTACATGTCTTGCTGAAGGCTCCTGAAAATAAAGTATGACAGAATCCATAATGCGGTCTTTGTAAGGGAAGTGTGGGAGGAGAGTAAGGAAGATAAGAGTATGTATCTTCTACTCTGGTATGACACTTACTGATGAAATGGAGGAGAAAGGGCAAAAGGAAGATGAAATGAACAGACACAATAAGATGTGGCAACTTTTTCTTTCTCCAATAGGCGTTCTGTTTTGATGAGGAAGATCCTTGTGTTATGCAATACATATTTTTCTCTCAAGCAAAGGAAAACCAGACGAAGAAGAAAGAGAAACCTCACTGGAGAGATGAGGAGAGGGCAATCCAGGAAAGGAAGCCCACAGGTATGACATTATTATTTTTACTACTCTGAATGCATGTGCATTGCTATGGAACTAAAGAATAAATCTAATCATGTAAGATTCATGGCCACAAAAATTTGACTTGGAGTTAAAAAAAGAAGACAACTTAGAAATAGCAAGACCATAAAAACAATTATACGGCATATTTTGGAAGGTGCAAACTGTGGAGACTTCCACAGTGATGAAGTTACTTTGGAGGAGAAGTGGGATGGCGGACTGTCAGCACTAACTCCAATATTTATGGGAGTAAAGATAAAGATAAAATACGACAGTACATATACTAAATGAGATTAAATACGAACAACCATGAAGTATCTAGTCTCACAACACTTGAAATCGAAAATTAACACCACCACGTAAATAGCTACTGGCCAAACAATAATATTGTAACCTCTCTACTCGTCAACCAAAGGAATTTTCTGAGTAAAGTTACTGAAATTTTTTCCACTTACCAAAAAAATCCAGGTAAGTACAAAATATGCTCCCAACAATAAATTGATGGAATTTAAAGGAACTCCTTACTAATCAGCTTCCAGAAAATTTCAGAAAACTCTAAAAGAAGCACTATCATACCTCACCTTAGAAGCACAACTAGTTTCCGCATCAGTCCAAGGTCCTTTATCTTTGAGCAAGCACCCTCCAGTTGCAGAACAAGCACATGTTCCACCAAGAAAGTCGGGTAAATTGCTGCAGGAAAAGGCACACAGTCAATCGACGAAATATGGATAATTGCTTATGAATTGATGAAGTTACCTTGGCTCAACAGCTTCTAGTACTGTGCTGAGGTAATTGGTCCCCAAAACCTTACAAGTAGCATGGGAGTAAGTGAATTATTCAAAGATTCTATCTATTTTGCCTAACAACAACAATTAACAGTTAAAGAAAGAAAGGATGCGCTACCTGAATCTTTTTTAAAGTTCTTGCCTCCATAAATGATTTCAGTACTTTCCACAATGCTCTAAATCCAGAACCAGCATTGATTATGTAAAGTTGATGTAATGTCTGTATCACAAATGACCAAATGAATATATTGTTAAAATTATTTGCTGCTGATATTAGAAGCTAGAAAATCTAGAAGTAGTTTTGTTTCAGAACAATAGGATTTTAGCCATACTATAACTGTTTTTGTTTTGGGCTGGTTCGGTATCAGAACTGTTCTGAAAACCAAATTCCCAAGTTAAAAGTTCCTAATGTGCTACATTTCTGTGGTCCAGAAGTTACCTCTGGATAGTAATTGCTGTCGATCTTCTGAATTTCTATGAACATATCTCGTGCAGCTTTCGAAAAGTTGTTCATGCCCTGAAATAACAGGAGAGTCGAGATGAATATATTGGTACACGGTATAATAGCCCCATCATGTGCTAGTGCAAGCACGTGAACAACTGAGATATATGATGATTTCATGAATGACATTGTTGTTACAGCCATAAATTCCTAAAGTAGACAACTTGACGCAGGAAGACCTTAAGAATGAACCAAATTACATGACAACCAAAAAAAAAATTAAATACCTGCTTCCAAGACAAATGTTTCAGACAATGAAGAAATGGTTGAACAGTAATGCTACTACGTTGTTCAATGCAACAATGGAATTATTATATAGCACTAAGATGAAGATACCACAGACAGCAACGCACCAATCCTTTTACATCTAATATGGCTGTTGTAGAGGATACGTGCTTCTTTGTGGCAAGAGAGCAAGCAGGATATCTCAAGGATAAAGTTTTCTCTTGTTCTGATATATGATATTTTATATATCGATCAATACTAGTCACTTGCGTGAGCTTATTGATATCCACTGAGCCAATCCGTTCAATGTATAGCGGCCTTCCAAATCTGTCAACTCCATGAAATCCATGAGGATAGTATCGTTTTAATGCATCATACTCCTCAAATTTAAAATCCTGTAACACAAAAACACTGTTTTCCCTTAGTATTCAACCAGACAACAATAATGGTGTGAAACTACAATTCATTATTTTATAGTTAGAAATGTAGGAGGATACAAGGACATTCCGAGACTCTTTGGACAAATTACCCACATCAATATTTAGTTATTTACAAACAATAGCCATGGCATACCTTTGCAATGGCATCAACATCACAATCTTGACGCCATTTCAGCATATTCAAAAACATTTCTTTTGCCTTTAATACATTGAATCCTCGCATTCTCAGAAAGCTACACGGTGAAGATAACAACCAGTTTAAGTTCATCTTCGATGCAAAATCAGAATATATCTGACCTCATACCAGTTGAGGTGTAAAACATCTCCCAGTTATTTAGACAAGCATACAAAATAGTTCTGGATAACTGATAAAGTTTGCATACCGTAGTAGGACATGATAATCATCAAACTTCTCGGGGAGCTGGTTGCTTGCAAGAAGTGATTCCCTCAAAGATTGCACAGACTGCTCTTCCTTCTGGTCATGAATTCCATTGGCAATGTTCTGAGAAATTTTGATCTTGCTGTTCCTTCTAAGTAACTGCTCAATAGATTTGAAGCTCATCTTTGATATGGAGCTACTTTTGTTCTCCGCTTGCAAGATGTGCCAATAAGCTTCAAGTATAAACTTGGTAAATTAGTTCTGACGATGTGGTACTAAACCTTCCGCAAGAAGTATGCATGCCATTTTGGCAGTGCCTGAAGCAGGTCTGAACTCCACTGTGATCATTTTGGCATTCCACTTGCTTTTATTTGGTCCAACCATGTAAGCAAGCATACACAAAGCAGACAGGAAGGCATAACTTCAACTGTGCAAGTCCACAAGTATGAAAATATGGTAGTTGTGGTCTGGTGTTATGGTTTTGTTCCAGTAATATTATCAACGTTCGGAATTCAAATTATAGAGTTTAATCTTTCCAAAGTTAACAAAAGTAACGTATTTAAGACCACCTATCCTACATAGAGCAATATGTTGTAACATCTGCAAAGAAAAGAAGTCGTGGAGCGTCTTGGACCAACTATCATGTTGGCTATTAAATTAGAAGAATCATTATGGACTTATCGACTTATTATTTCTCTAGGTAGCACATTGTTTGCAATGTGAGTTTGAATGAGCAGTACTAAAATGAAAGCCAATTTCATTGCAGCAATCTGTTTGGCCAACACCTGTTGCTAAATATAGTAGATACTACCACAACAAGTAGAATAAGAGATTCTTGTGAATTATTTTCTGTTTATAGATGATGATTTCTGTTTGTTAAAATATTAATCTGGCGCACACGCAGGATGACAAAAGCTCAAGTGATGAACTTGGCGCACAGTTCCACTTTTGCACGGTCCAACTGATGCACATCGGCTAAGCTACAATTTAAGACAACACTGCGGGAAAATGAAGGGAAAAAAATTCCGACAACCACGCGCAATTCCGTTAAATTCAAACGCACTGCCATGTACGAAGACACACACACACAAACAAACAAACCGCTACACGAAGCACTTGCAATTCTGCGATCCCAAGAACCAACCTAGTACGATTGGAGCAGGACCTTACCTTGGGTCGAAGCCGGGGGATGCGGCCTGTCAGGAGGGCGCAACAGACTATTTTACGTATAAACCAGGAGTCTCCTCCGTCCCCTGCGAATTGGAAGATATAAAAATGAGGGCTGGGTCTCCCGGCCGTGAGCGCAGTGGCATAACGTCGAACACATTGTGGGCATGCGGATGCGGGAGTGGGGCGGGGAGGTTGCTTCCGCGCGCGGCAACAGTAAGAGGAATCCGGCGTCTCCCCCATGGGCACGGCGCGGGCGAAGCAACCTGAGGTGAAGGTATACTCCTCCTCGGTCAGGACATCACGTGCGCCTGGCCTGCCATGCCATGCCCTGCCCTGTGCCCTGCCCTCTCTCTTTCACGGAGGATTCATTGACGCCACTCGGAAGCGAAAGAGGCACCGAAGTTCAAATTCAGGACGCTACACATGGCCAAGTACTTTTTTTTAGAACTACACATGGTCAAGTAACTAGATTAGCAGCCTATACTAGATACTAGAGAGAGTGAATAGGTGACAACAAATTTTACAGGGATACCTTAGATATAGGTTATATGGATCATGTAACTAGATTAGCAACCTATACTATGACAAGGATACAAACTAGCATACAAACTGCGGAAGCAAGTAATATAAGCAACAAATAGGTAAATGAGTTGAGAATAAGCACACGACGCGCCTTTGTTAGTTTTTAAATTTTTATTGGCGATTTGTGGCTGTAATATTTCTTAAACAATGCTTTATTAAAGTATTGCAGATGTCCAAAGCGTATTAAAGGAATGATTTAGAATTGAGAAGATTAAGTAACAAAATCGCTTAGATGGGGGAAAATCTTCTTATTTTCTCTGCATATTCAAACTAAAATGTGCATTATTGTAAACAAACAGCTTTCGTTGAATTAATTTAATTCCATAAATTGAAATGGTGAAGTATCTTTGTAATTTGTCATAAATATTGAAATATTTAATTTAACTCCATAGTTTGTGGAAATGCATTGTAAGGGAACTTGTTAAATTCAATCTATAATTAGAGGAAATGGATTTTTATTTTATGCAAACATTTAGTGGATGAAGCATGTTTTAATTTTACGTGCACAATTAGAGAGATTTCAGCTAAATTACTAACTGTAGATTTTTAAACAATTTGGGAAGGTATACTAAGTTTTTATTTTGACTTGAAAATTTAATTTAATTGCATAATCAAATGGAATACATTGTGTGGACATATATTAAAGTCTATCCACAATTTGGAGGGAATTAATTTGGATTTACCTCAAATATTTGCTGAATTGAAATCTTGAAATATGTTTGCATTATGCTATAAGTAGATTTTTCTTCTTGATTGCATAGTATAATCAGAGGAAATGTATTTTGTCAGCATTTATTAAATTTTAATTCATAATTACATGAAGTGCACTTAGAATGTATACAAATATTAGGCAATTTGAATTGTTTAAGTTTGTTTGTATTTTTGGCATTAGGAAGTATCAATTTTTTGTTCTCGAACATGTTGATATATTTCGGGGTACCTCAAATATTTTAGCAATTTGAAATGTTGGAATGTGCTTCTTTTTTCCAAATAATTTTTAAGTTAAGTATGTAGGTAGTGGTATTGTATATTTTTTGGATTCGTGCTAGCAAATGGGAAAGTTTGTCTATATTGCATCCAAATATTGAGTATTTTGAATTGTGTACATATGTTATGTGCTTTGTCATACATAATTAGTGTTGCTTTTTTCGGAGCATTTGTTATATAGTTTAGGAATATCCAAATATTTAGCAAATTGAAGTATTTAAGTATGTGTCTATGTTGCCATGAATTCTTAACTGTAAATAGAGAAAATGTATTTGAGTTATGTCCAAATGTTAACCAATTATAAAATAAATAAATGCTACGGTAGCTTCGAATACTTGGCAAATTTGAATGTTTCATTATGTTTGTGTAAATAATAAATTTAGCTTTGTAATCAAAAGATGTGCATTGTATGAGCATATAGTAAAGTGAATATATAATTTGAGGAATTGCATCTCAATTTCATATTTAGAGAAAGTTAATTTAGTTTTATGCCAATATTTTGCTTAATTGAGATGGTCAATTAGAGTCCATAATCGGAGGAAATACGTAGTGCAAGCATTTGTTAAATTGGACCACACACAATTATGGGCAGTGCATTTGTTTTTTCTTCAAATATTCACCAACTAAAAATGTTCCAACATTTTTTCCCTCTAAATAGTTGCCTTTTTCTGTGTGAGCATGCTGATATATTTAGAATATGTACAATTTTTTAAGAAAATTGAAATGTTTAAAATTATTAGTTTTAATTTTGAGTCTATAATGAGTGGGAATGCACATTTATTCATTTGGATTCCATAGCTACAGTTTCTTTTAAATTCAACTCCATATAGTTGGAGCAACTATTTACAGAATTTCTCTAATTTTTTTTACCAAATTGAGTTGAGAATAGTTTTTTTGTGTGTGACCATGTTGGTATATTTTAGAATATCTAATTTTTTTGAGCAATTTGAAATATTCGGAAATTATTAATTTTAGTTTCTACTCTATAATGGGTGGAAATGCACATTTATTCATTTAGATTCCATAGGTACATATTTTTTAAATTCAGGTCTATAATTGGAGCAAGTGTATATAGAATTGTTCTTATTTTTTTACGAAATTGAGATGTCAATAGCTGTTTTTTTGTGTGAGCATGTTGAATATATCCAATTTTAAGCAATTTGGAATGTTTAGAAATTATTAATTTTAAATTCTAGTCTACAATGGGTGGAAATGAACATTTATTCATTTGGATTCCATAGCTAGAGATTTTTTTTAAAATTCAACTCCATATAGTTGTAGCAACTGTATATAGAACTTCTATTTTTTTTTTACCAAATTGGGATGTGTAAATATGTTTTCATTTTGGTATAATTAGTTTGCAGTTTTTTTTTGTGATGTTTGTGAGAAAATAGATTTTAAAACTATACAATTTATAGTACTATCATTTTTGAATTTTTTATTGTTTACCAAACGATTAGGTTTAGAAGTCATATAAAATAGTTGTTTTATTTCCAAAAACAGTTAAAATTTTCTTTCCATACCATTTTGATATGTTGCGACCAAATTGATTTTAAAAACTGTACATTCAATAGTATTATCAAATTTGAATTCTTTTAGTGTTTAGCAGACGATTAGGTTTAATTCATATACAATTCTGCCATATTCAAATTTTTAATTTTAGTTGGAATGCTCAAGTATGGGTGTTTCTCTATGAAATTATCCTAATCTTGCCCAATTTGAATTTGTCGAACATATTTGGTATTTTTCGAAAATAGGTAACATTTCCTTTCTCTAGCATTTCGATATTTTTTTTTACATTTTGTGCATGGGTATTTATAGGATTTTTACTGTTTTCTGTTTTTTTAGGGACAAAATTGGCTCAAATGGTAACAAAATGATCAGATTTGATTTTTTTTTTTCAAAAATCTGAAATATGTAGACGTCAAATGAGACTTCAAATGGTCGGATAGATTTTAAAAATCGTGCAATTTTGAATTTATTGAAATTTGATTTTTTTAGTGTTTACCAAATGATGAGGTTTGGAAGTCGTATAAAAGTTTCAGATATCTAAATTTGTAATTTTAGTTGGAATGCTCCAATATGTTTTTTTTCAAATAACAATATCCAAATATAGGCTAATTTGAATTAGTCAATCTTTTTTTCCCAAATAGTAGTTAACATTTCTACCATAACATTTTGACATATTTTGAATATATTGTCGATGGGTATTTGCGATGTGTAATTTTTTTTGAATTTGCAATATTTTTTCATTTGCTGAATTTTTTGTGGAGAAGTGGGGCCCGCCTTTCTGAATTTTTTGCATTTTCTATATTACTATGCAAAAAAAACTGGCACCCTGGCCCCCGCTGACGTCCCGCTGACGTCAGCAGTGGCTAGGGCTGCCACTGCCGCGCCGGCGGCGTCAACGATGGCGCCGCCGCGTCCCAGCGAGCTGGGAAGTGAGAGTGGACGCGGGGTACCCGCGGGTGGCGGCACGGGCGCATCTGGTGGCTGGAATCGCCGCCGGCGACGTCGAAACGCGGCGGCGGAAGAAACCGACGCTGGCGACGATTCCGCCGTTCGTGCCGCACCCCGGCACACGTTCGTCGCCGAAGACGAAGAGGGGGCGATGGCGAAGCATCGAGGAGGGCCCGGAGCGGCGGTGGCGTGCGCCGGCGCGGCGAACTCCGCGTCGTGCGAAAGGAGAAGGAGAGAGGGGTGTGAGAGATTTTTTGCGTTTTCATCCGTCACTTTTTCGTATTTTGCAAATCGGTCCATCGCCTCGCGAAATCGTGGACTGCGGGTTAATTTGTGGGCTTGCTTGTCGTTTTTTGCAAAATGTCCGCGCGTTGTGCGACTGACAGGTGGGGCCCACCATGGTACTGTTCAACACTGTAGATGAACAGTGGCATGAACAGTACCACGAGCGCTCACAGCTCGCAATTTGGCCCAACTTTATATAATGACACTACCAAAATAGTCTCGATCCACGACGTTTTTGGCGACGACGTTCTTATAACGTCACGTGTTTCCGTCGCGGTGGGTCAAAAAGTTGATTTTGCTCTCGATGTTTTGGGTTTTCTGATAATGGGCCGGGTGCGCGCGATGTTTTCCATATGTTTCGTCGCGGATTTTCATCCCACGGCCCAGTAGCCCAGTTACGTTCGACGAAACTTGCCAGAACGTCGCGGATGTTGATTCTAAAATAATGCATTTGAACTATGCTAGACTTACATAAGTTTTTATTACGGGAAAGAGATGACGTGGAATAAACACGGCAAATACATCACATTACATATATATTACTCGATCTTCAACACGACAGAATTACAAAACCTAGATACATAAACCTTTTGGAATCTAACTAGTTCGAATTGTTGAAACATAAACATATACAGTGGGAAACTATGCATCCGATGGCCCTGGGATCTCCCCTGACTTTGCGATCAGAGCTTCCTTGTACGCGAGCGCTAACTCATTTTGCAGTTTCCCAACCTGCCTCGTCAGGTCAAGGTTGCTGGCCATCATCTTCTTCAGATCATCCAGCAACGAAAGGATCGCTTTGTTGGCCGCTTCTCCCTTCTGCGCCAACTCCTTTCTAGCTTCAATCACCTTGTCGATATTGTCGCAAGCGAGTTTCAGGGCCGCTTCAATCTCAGCTTCTAGGAAAGTTACCCTCTTTGCCAGAAACTCGAAGGTGACTGTCTCCTCGGATGCAACTACCCTGTACATATGATACCCGTAGATGTGATAGCCTTCAGTAGCTACCTGCAAGATAAAGTATACGGGGTTAGGTTGAGCCTCCAAGTGCAGAGTATGTAGTAAGTGGAAGACGTGTTCTCCCCACGAGGGTGACTCGAGGGTTTAATATCGAACTCTCGGGGAATCAGTAGTGAAAGATCTATCTTCCTATCCTTCTTTTGGTCACCTACAAAACAAGGTTAATTATTTTGGTCCTCAACCTCACCTGTGGTTGTCAAGCACAAGGTGTATGAATGATATCAAGATTAATATGCAATGCAAACAGCAAATAAATATTCAATGGTGGTGAATGAATGTGCAAGGATGATGATAACAATGATAAATGATATTTTTGGGATTTTTATGATGAATGCAAGATGGAAAAGTGTTTTTGTATTTTCGGATTTAATAATGGCAGAAAATGGAAAAGTGACAAAAGTGGTTGGAAAGGTGTTTCTTATGATTAAAAATGGACCGGGGTTCATGGTTTCACAAATGCACTCTCTCTTTTAATGGTGTGGCAGACAATGGACACATAGAGTTGACATATGAGATTGTAACACAAAGTTTGATATCAAGTTACTAATTATATGGGCATCACGTCCTAACATAGAAATCTTTTGGTTATTAATCTCTCTTATACTCCACCAAGATGCGAACTAAATCATAACACCTTAGCAATTAAGATAAATCAGAGTATAGCTTTAAGTATCATGACATGAAGTGAAAATAAGAACATGCTAGATCTAGTCACAGGAAGAAGCTTGGTCACCCTCAACCCTTGTAGCATGGTATTTTTATTTATCCCTAGTGAGGCAACAAAGTAAGGTAAACACCCAAGTGGATCGCGATATTTCAGTTGTCAGCTTACCGCACTCACCACCCCCGTTACTCCAACTAATGCACACATCACCCCACATACGCCCTCATAAACATGCTTGATCATAACAAGTAGATAAGAACGGGGTACATAATATGCATCTATACTCATAACTGAAACAAACATTGCAATCTCAAACATATATTAACTCACAAAAAGATCCACCACATAGTAATTACATATATGACCGTAATCATGTTTAGCAGCTCATACGGTACTAATTAGTGAAGCTCAAAGAGAGGAGAGATACATATGTTACTTCCACAAACCCATAGTCCAGAGGTGAACTACTCCCTCTTTATGATGGAGATGGTGGAGATGTCGATGGAGAAGATGGAGACCACGCCGGCAGCGCCCCGCCGGAGTTTTCCCCCTCCAATCTGCAGCTCCAGATCTTCGTTTTCGTATTTCTGTGATATGGCGGCGCTTGTTTTCGAGAACGCCGTGAGACTTTTTTTATAGGCATTTTTAGGTCAAGACGAAGGCGGGAAGAAAGATCGACGGCTGCGGAGCTCTAAGGCCCAAATGGGTGGGCCCCACGTGGCAGGTACAATGGCCGTGTGGGCCACCCCCTTTTGGCCTTCCGGGCTCCGTTTGCTTAATTTCTTCGCTCCTACGCCTTCCTCCTTCCAAAATAATGACCTCTGTATTTTTCCATATTTTTCTGACGACGTTTGGTCCCTGAAACATAAAAGGAAAAAATAGGGTTTTCTGCCTGCGCAGGGTTAATTCCATAAAAATAGGAAATAATTATTTTATTTCCTAAAATCATTAAATAACAGTGGTATAACACTTATATGATGCAAATATGATTGGAATATGAGTGATATAGTGCAAAGTTCATGTATGCATTTTACATGCATCAACATCCCCAAGCTTAACCAATACTCGTCCTCGAGTATGAAGGTGATAAAACTAACATGGGCTTTGCAATATAGCACTAACAATGGATATCAAAGACGATTGCTACTGCTACATAGAGTCAAATGATTCATTCTTCAAAGGAGTAGCAATATGCAAAATAATTTATGAAGTGATATCAAGTATTCAATGCAAGGATGTTCAATGATAGTTCACAAAGTGTAACATAGAAGATAGTAATATGGACCACATGTATGCATAATGATAAGTAAGAACATCCTATATTGGTCATAGAGTGTAGATGAAAATCTGAATATAAAAGGTGGACTCTTTGGAAAGATGTGTATGTGAGTAGAGGTAAAGCATGCATAAGTTTCATCTAACTTCCAAACTCTTCTACTTAAGTTAATGATTGCAATGTGGAATTCTTGGTGTCAAGCTCTCATTACCCCTATCATAGCATCTTGAATGATTAAAGTTTAATGTGAAAGCAAATATGAGTAGTGTACTTGATAAAGTAAATGTTAGGTGTCTCATGCCCCTTGAATACAAGTACCTACACCATGAGTTACTCAACTTAGGAAACAAAGCAAGTTCAAGTTATATATCATTGTAAGTAATAATAGTATCATCAAGAGCATCAACTGGGGTACCTCTTGTCCCAGGATATGGAACAAGCCCATATCAAAATGACAAGACAAACAAACAAGATGAACAACCTCAACACCCTTTTTATTTACCATTGGAATAGCTTTTTATTATAAGGTGTATCACAGACGGTTCACCATAGCATGTAAGTAAATTTCCACCATGAATGATGCATGGCTTTGATTGGCGGTCCATGCGTCTCTCTAACCATTTATACAAACTCATTTAAACTACTTCATTTCCACCTCATTTCACCATGATAGGCATCCATAAACAAAAGTACATGATATCAACTAAATGATATGAAGGAGCATGTTGAAAGCTTTGCATGTGACAGCACATATGGGCTAACTCCCAACCTCGGACATTTATCAAGCCACTAGCATCATATTATTAATCACAATGGGTCATGTTTTATTTATGCAATAAAAGTAAAGTGTGCATCAAGTTCGTGAGAGCTATATAACCAACTTTTCCCATCACAATCAATAACGTAAACATTTTCATTCAGAGGTATAGATAACACAAATATCATGATATACATACTCGGAATAGCATAAAGCCATTAGGTAGATATGGTGGACTCACTGGAATAACTTTGGTTGAAGGTGTTGGAAACAAGTTTTTACTTGTTGGAATGTTTGGGCTAGCAAGAGGGAGAAAGTTGACCATCTAGATGCATGCATGAGTGTCCATAGAACTAACTAATCCATGTTAAACAAAGTAAAATAACTTTGAGCATCAAAACATGAATAAGTGATATCTCTTGATAAAGCATTTGCAAATTATTACTCATAAACAAGCTCATGAATCATGCAACTATATGTATCATTAAAAATCAACTCAAACATCCCTTTTCCCAATATGATAAAAGCATCCAACATATTTCAACCCATATTTCCAGTAGCTCTTTCTCACATAAATGATAATGTGGTGGTCTCACAAAATAACAATCAAACCAAAAACAAACAAAAAAACGCTCCAAGTTTATGCGATAAAGTGTTTCGATCGAAAACAGAAATTAGACATGTGCAAACCGAGAGTGTGTAGGTCCAGTGGGGTTGTCTTCACATCCCCAAGGTTATGGTCTTCACCATCCTTGGATAACTCTTGGTGCATCTCCTCCAATCCCTGTGAAAAAACTTCAAAACACCGTTTCTCCCATTTTCTTTTCTGTGGGGTGCATTAGTAGTGATAAACAAATAGGTTTCTTGCTGCATATAATTCTTAAACAAAACATAATATGAATGTCTAGAAATTATATTATGTGTATGCCTACTGATAACCCACAAGTATAGGGGATCGCGTGTAGCCTTTTCGATAAGTAAGAGTGTCGAACCGAACGAGGAGCTAAAGGTTGGATAAGTATTCTCTCAAGTTCTATCAACCACTGATACAACTCTATGCACACTAAACATTTGCATTATCTAGGAAATAAAACTACGGTAGCAATACGGGTATGAGAGATAGCTTTGCAAGATAATAAATGACAAGAAAGTAAAAGTTAGTACTGCAGCAATAAAATACACTAATTGTGGTGATTGTGGTGACTTTGTCCAAGATTAATTAGTGAATACATTTAGTTCATTGTCTTTGATGCAGTTTTCAATGTGGGAGAGGCTAAATATACATGCACTCCACTACTTGGGATTACAGTACTATATGATTGGATTGTTAGCAAAATCCGTAAATACTAACAATGCATTAAGGTTTCCCCAACCATAGCCTTAAGTTTATGGTCCTCTTACTCCCATACGTGCAACTAACCGGTTTGAGTCCTTAGGTTTCTGTCACTCCGGCAGAACTACTCCCCTTCCTTTGCACATACTACTAACCCTAGGGTGTTGATCCATGCGCGCACAAGTATAATGGACACCAAAGGACAGTACCATATCAACATACAACTCTAATGAACCATAGACATTCAACAAAGCAATCAAAAGACAAATAAACTACATAAACATGACATAGATCATAGGATAAATATTATAGCATCAAACACCATGTTTACATAGGACGGTACAGAGGTTTGTGGGAGGATGAACCACTGAATACAAGGAGGAGATGGTGATGGAGATGGCGGTGAAGACGGGGAGAGGGGCAGGCGGCGGCGCCGGCGGTGCGGGGAACTCCTTTCCCGCCGCCGGCAAGCTTGGGGAGCGCCGCCCCTTAGCCTCCCTCCTTCATGGCTTCTTGGGAGCCCTCCCCCATGGAGATGGGATCCATGGGGGAGGCAAAAACGTGGCTTTTGGTGGCTGAAATTCGTGGGTGGAGGAGTCCTCCACGAGTTAGGTTTCCTCCCTTTATCTTCTCGGATTTCCGTCACCCCTTTTAGGGTTTCACCATATTGGGCCTACAGGGCATCCGAACTCCGATTGGGCTGATCTCGGGCTTAAAATCTTCGTATGGAAATTTCTGACAACTTTGCAACAATGATACCCTTTTGACGTCATCTTCGAGGGTCAAACTGGCAAACTCCGAAAACAGTTCTGGGACAGATTTCAGCAAAGTTCCAATTCGACTCCAACGAGGTTTCCTCTTGTATTCTTGATAATTCCTACACATCAAAGTGTAAAACAAGAACATTGTGCACTTTTGCAACTATTAATAGGTTAGTCCAAATAAATCATAAACTTAATATAAAAAAAGTGCCAAAGGCATAATATGAACATGAAACAATCAAAAATTATAGATACGTTTTGGACGTATCAACATCCCCAAGCTTAATTCCTGCTCGTCCTCGAGTAGGTAAATGATAACAAAAATAATTTTTGATTGTAAATGCTATGATCAGGTCTTTAACAATTGCATGATGTATGGATAATAAAACTTAGCAATCATGTTACCTAATGAAAAGTATCAACCAACTAAGAGTTCATAATATGAAATTTATAAACATCAACAAGATTGTAATGATCATAATAAAGCATGGTAGAGTGGTATCTCGCTTGCCCGTATTTGTACAGCAAAACATAAATGCCCAGGCACCTTGAAGTTCAAGGGAAGACTAGAAGTAAAGATATCAAAGATAAAAGCATCAAAGTTATACCACAGTTAACCGCATTCTGGGACAAGCACATTACACTAAGAATGACAACTATGCTCTCGAGAAGGTGCTCAAAGAAAGGATGGTGACTCAACATGAAAATAAAAGATTGGCCCTTCGCAGAGGGAAGCAGGGATTAACATGTGCTAGAGCTTTTTATTTTTAAAACAGAAGTAAACTTGTTTTGGGAGGTGGTTGTTCCTGTCAACGAATGGCAATAGAGTTTCTGTTATCTTCCATACTAAACAAGTTGAGAGCGGTTCCGAGATGTTGATATTAAGCATTTATAGCATGCACTTATATATAGTTTGACACTCCTCCCAACCTTTGCTTACACAAACCATGGCTAACCGAATCCTCGGGTGCCTGCCAACAATCACATACCATGGAGGAGTGTCTATTTTATTGTTTTAGCTTTTTGATGTTATAATGGTCTAACCAGCTCTTTGCAAAATTAGTGACAAGCAGATGAAGCATGCAAGTCGGGGTACTTAATTTAGTATGGAAGATAACAAACCCAACTACTACTTCCTCATGAGCTAAAAACAGTGTCACAAAATGAGAAGTAATTTGAAAGTTTTAAAGGTAGCACATGAAAATTTACTTGAATGGTTTGAAATGCCATGCATAGGAATTTATAGTGGACTCTTTGGAATAACTTGGTTTTCAGGGATTTGGAAGCACGAGCAGCATTCCCGCTCAGTACAAGTGGAGGCTAGCAAAAGACTGGGAAGCGACAATCAAGAGAGCAATAACCGTCATAATCATGCTTGCGACAAAACAAAATTAATGGAGGCATAAAGGTGATACAAGAACTCTGAGGCAAAATAAATCATCAAGGCTTAATTGACTTTTTGTTTTTCAGTCATAAGCATGCGTGAGCATGTGCCAAGTCAATTCAAAAGAATCATTCAGAGGAGGATACCACAATACCATACCATCTTATGAACAGCACAATGCATGTTAACATCAAAATATCATAATATACACTATTAGCTAGTTGAGACTAACCATAAGAAAATATAACCACTAAACAATATCATTCACACATCATTTTTAAGTTTCATCAAATAATCCATTAACCAAGTAAACGTTGAAAACAGAAGATAAATAAAATATGTGAGGATCCACTTATTAATGTAACGGTGTTTGATGCTAAGATAAATAGATAATAAATACACCGCTTCAAGTTTAGTAAGTTCATATGTTGCTCAAAAAACAAAGTTTGAAGGTTTGCAAACCGAGGGGTTATTGATGAAGAGGGATGCGGGGACATCCCCAAGCTTATGACTTTGGCCATTCTTCAACATTTCACAATTTGGTGTTCCTTCATTCTCTGTGAAAAAACTTCAACACAAAAACTTTCCCATTCTTTTCTGCGGTTAGACATTAGTGCAATAAATAATATTTCCCAAGTGCTGCTATTAAACCAAATCAAATTTTGTTTTTAGTTACAGAAAGGTTGCTTAAATGGCCAACTTATAAATGAAAGGTAAGAACCATTAAAAATCAAATGAAAACGAAAAGAGGCCACTCTTGCAACAAAAGTCAGAATCTGTCCAGAAAAACAGCAGCTGGAAAACGCAATTTTTAGGTGCTCTTAAACATGTCCGAAATTTTAGCCAATTTTTGTGCATGCATATAATTCGGTGATACAATCAGTAATTTTTCGTGATTTTTAGAGTTTCCAGTAAAACATGAAAAATCGCGCAATGAGCAGTAGATACCGAAAACAGAAAATCACTTTTTACAATTGTATCAACTAAGCTAAATGGGTAAAACTTGGTACTTTATTTTTGATAAACTAAGAGACCAGAGGCTAAACAAGACCTAAACATGCTAGCTACAGCAAGGAAAACTCTAAAAGAAAACCAAAAGTAACAACCAAATAAAGAACCTAACAAAGAAGCAAAACAAAAGAAAATATTTTTGTTGTTTTGAATTATATGTGAAAGCAAAGAAGCAATTGAAACCAAATAAAGAGCCTAAGAAAACTAAAAAGGTAATACCAAGACATATAAAAGCAATTATAATACACGTTAAGACAATTCATATCATGTGGACGGGTAATATAGAGTATGAACGAGATAACCTCATGTTTGTTGATGAATAGGGGTGCCTCGGGCATCCCCAAGCTTAGATGATTGTATGTTCTTGAATATGTTCTTGGGATGCACCTACACATCCCCAAGCTTGAGCTCTTGCGTCTTCTTGTTCATCTCATATCACCATATCGATTGGATCTTATAAGCTACATCCACATAAAACTTCACAAAACTCATTAGTAGGGTTAGTACTCATTAAATAAAATCCACTCATGTTCAAGCATTGACAAATTACATAATATTTATCTAACATTAGCCACTGTATATACCGAAGTTCTTATTATTTCCGTTGTCCGTCGAAAAACTAAGGAAATCAAGAGACCCTAAGTACAATATTGAATAAACACGATAGAAATCTGTCAAAACTGAATAGTCTGTAAAGATGACACTTAACGAGATAGTTATATAGCTCAAATGACAAAACTCAAAATTAATGAAAGACAGATAATAATCTCAGGTTTATGCACAAAAATTTTCAGGTCAAAATAATATTCTGAGATTTATCACGATTTTATTTACAGAGAAGCACAAAATCTGTCTAAACAGAACAGTCAGTAAAGATCGAATTTTCGACCTATCTACGTACCTCAAATCAGAAAAGTCAAAGTTAATGAAAGTTGCGTACATATCTGAGGATCACGCACGAATTTTTTCAGAATTTTTCAATTTTTCTGGAATTTTTAAAGCTCAAAACGGTGGACAGCAAAAATCTGTCCATGTGCAGAAATCCAAATCTAGCATCAACTTTCTACTAGAGATTGTTATAACCAATTTTATTTTTATGTACAGAGGTATATACACAATATTTACATGTTTTTGATGAAAAGCTTCCATGGAAAGATTTTTTTGGTTTCATAGGCATGAACACAAGTGTTCAAGGTCGACCCCCACTTAACCATACTCATCTTTCCAATCACTTTTCTTTTTGAAAACTTTTTAGATAACAATTACAACTAATTTTTTTGTAATTCGCATTCCCTACCCATACTAAGATAGAGAACAACTTAAAACTGAAAATAAAAATTACTTAGAGACAAAGCAAACAAGTGCACACAAGAACATTCACCTACGCTATGGCTCCCCGGCAACGGCGCCAGAAAAGGTCTTGATAACCCACAAGTATAGGGATCGCGTGTAGCCTTTTCGATAAGTAAGAGTGTCGAACCCAACGAGGAGCTAAAGGTAGGATAAGTATTCTCTCAAGTTCTATCAACCACTGATACAACTCTACGCACACTAAACGTTTGCATTATCTAGGAAATAAAACTACGGTAGCAATACGGGTATGAGAGATAGTTTGCAAGATAATAAATACAAGAAAGTAAAAGTTAGTGCTGCAGCAATAAAATACACTAAGTAACCATATACTAACAGTACCATGAGTGTGGAAAAGTGGTGGTAATTGTGGTGGCTTTGTCCAAGATTAATTAGTGAATACATTTAGTTCATTGTCTTTGATGCAGTTTTCAATGTGGGAGAGGCTAAATATACATGCACTCCACTACTTGGGATTACAAGTACTATATGATTGGATTGTTAGCAAACATCCGTAAATACTAACAATGCATTAAGGTTTCCCCAACCATAGCCTTAAGTTTATGGTCCTCTTACTCCCATACGTGCAACTAACCGGTTTGAGTCCTTAGGTTTCTGTCACTCCGGCAGAACTACTCCCCTTCCTTTGCACATACTACTAACCCTAGGGTGTTGATCCATGCGCGCACAAGTATAATGGACACCAAAGGACAGTACCATATCAACATACAACTCTAATGAACCATGACATTCAACAAAGCAATCAAAAGACAAATAAACTACATAAACATGACATAGATCATAGGATAAATATTATAGCATCAAACACCATGTTTACATAGGACGGTACAGAGGTTTGTGGGAGGATGAACCACTGAATACAAGGAGGAGATGGTGATGGAGATGGCGGTGAAGACGGCGGAGAGGGGCAGCGCGGCGGCGCGGGCGGTGCGGGGAACTCCTTTCCCGCCGCCGGCAAGCTTGGGGAGCGCCGCCCCTTAGCCTCCCTCCTTCATGGCTTCTTGGGAGCCCTCCCCCATGGAGATGGGATCCATGGGGGAGGCAAAAACGTGGCTTTTGGTGGCTGAAATTCGTGGGTGGAGGAGTCCTCCACGAGTTAGGTTTCCTCCCTTTATATATCTTCTCGGATTTCCGTCACCCCCTTTTAGGGTTTCACCATATTGGGCCTACAGGCCGCATCCGAACTCCGATTGGGCTGATCTCGGGCTCAAACTCTTCGTATGGAAATTTCTGACAACTTTGCAACAATGATCCTTTTGACGTCATCTTCGAGGGTCAAACTGGCAAACTCCGAAAACAGTTCTGGGACAGATTTCAGCAAAGTTCCAATTCGACTCCAACGAGGTTTCCTCTTGTATTCTTGATAATTCCTACACATCAAAGTGTAAAACAAGAACATTGTGCACTTTTGCAACTATTAATAGGTTAGTCCAAATAAATCATAAACTTAATATAAAAACAAGTGCCAAAGGCATAATATGAACATGAAACAATCAAAAATTATAGATACGTTTTGGACGTATCACCTACTTATAAACTCATTTGAATAAAAAAGATTCAAGATAAAAGTTCAAAACATGCATAAAACAAAATGGGACAGAATCTGTCCAGAAAAACAGCAGCAGAAAAACGTATTTTTCTACCCTACCAAACTTTGCCGAACAATTCTGCAAACATTCATGCATACAGAGGATGAATAGTTGCAACTACAGTTAAAGTTTGAGCTCATTCGGAGTTACAGAATAAGAATTAAAAATCATACTGTGCACAAATTTGTGTAGAAATAAAATTTCCGAACACTATAAGCAACTTTCAAGACCAAAATGGGTAAAACTTGGCACTTTATTAGAAACTCCAGAAACCAAACTAAAAACAAACTCTCTTGATACAGCAAGAGAACACAAGAAAATCACACATAAAAATAACCGGGTTGCCTCCCGCATAGCGCTTTCTTTATAGCCATATAGCTAGGCTTCTTACTTGTTGTTTATTGAAGATGAAGCTCATGAGGGAGCTTGAACTTTGATGTTCCCCTCTTCCTTGAGAAGTGTTTCATGCATAATACCAGAATCCCATGGTGTTCTCAATCCAAAAATAATATTCAAGTTGAGACTTAGTAGAGAGAAAAACAAAACACAAAAGTAATAACAACGAAGTCTAACTTTCTTTCTATGCATTGGCATTTTGTATGTGAATGAACCACAATAAATATAAAGTTTCCAATGCATATTAATAGTATTTTCTTGCATCCTATAATTATTAGTAGCATAAAGAGGGTTCTTATCACCTCCTCTTTCATAATAGTTGCAAGTAGTAGAAATAAATTCAGCCATATAACCACAAGAATCATTCAATTTAGATGATTTAGGCATATAAAGAGGATCATTAAATTTATTTTTGGAATTCATTAGCATGCTTACCTCTTTCAAAATAATTATTAAGATCAATATCAAGTTTAATATCATGGTTGCAACAAATATTTGGAACTAAAGATAATTGCAAACCACATAAGTATTTCTCAACATAAGCTAATTTCTCCTCTATAGTATAATTGGGAGAATCCAAAAACAAAGTAGGACTCTCATGAGTGAGAGTACTATCACAAACAGCAGGTATATCATTTTTATCCTCACATAATTTAGTAACAACTAAACATGGAGGATTATCAATAAGCATAGGACCATCATCTAAAGCATTATCATATAGCATATTTAAGCAACACTCCTCATTATCTTCCATAAGTTCACTAGTAGCATTATTAAATAGTAAAGGAGCATTATTAGTTTCATCATAATAGCATGGGTTATCATAAAGGACCATAGAATTTTCAGTTTGACACTCATCATAACATGGGTTATCATAAATAACAAAAGATTTTTGAGTTTGAGTGCTACTATCAAATGTTGAAGGTGAAGATGGGAGATCCAACTCTTCCCCAAGCTTAGGTTGGACCATATCCATTTCAATCTCCTCTTCACGTACTTCCTCTTCCAAGCTCATGTTTTCATCATCTTCTTTCTGCAAAATATTAGTACTTTCCATGGCAACAAGAATTCTTTCTTTAACATAAACATTATCACTAAATTCCTTTTTGCAAAGTTGGAGAAGAATATAAATGTGTCCTTTGATTACACGAGCTTCATGACTAGTTGCAACAAATTTATCAATAAGAAAGTCTATCTCATGGGCTGCAACATAAGCAATATATTTCTCAACTTGTTCTATATCATGGCATGCAAATTTACACTCTTGATAAGAAGCAATAATATGATCACTATTATACTTACATTGATAGGGAGAGTGTTTATAGTCTTTTCTAAAGCAGCAAGTGACATCATGTAATTCACAAAACTCAATAGCCATATCATTGAGATGTTCAAGTAATTCAAGCATTCTATTTCCTTCTTTGGTTGATCGATATTCATAGTAAGTTCCCATAGTTTTAACATATTTTATGTGTTTTTTTTAATTTTTATACAAAACTGAAAATAAAATGAGTCTCACAAATGCAAACCGAATTACAAATGCAAGACAATGCAAGACAATGACAAAATAAATAATTTTGCTTTGAAGGTAAAGATGGATAAGATGATCCTCACGTAGGTGCAACCTCCCCAAGCTTAGGTGTTAGCACAAGTTGGTGATGTTGACTTTGTTGTGATGAATCCGGCGCTAGAAAACAGGACTAGTGCAGGAGCTTCCTTGGATAAATCTTTTCAGCTATGATTCCCCGGCAACGGCGCCAGAAAACAGTCTTGATACCTGTAGATGTGATAGCCTTCAGTAGCTACCTGCAAGATAAAGTATACGGGGTTAGGTTGAGCCTCCAAGTGCAGAGTATGTAGTAAGTGGATAACGTGTTTTCCCCATGAGGGTGACTCGAGGGTTTAATATCGAACTCTCGGGGAATCAGTAGTGAAAGATCTATCTTCCTATCCTTCTTTTGGTCACCTATAAAACAAGGTTAATTGTTTTGGTCCTCAACCTCACCTGTGGTTGTCAAGCACAAGGTGTATGAATGATATCAAGATAAATATGCAATGCAAATAGCACATAAATATTCAGTGGTGGTGAATGAATGTGCAAGGATGATGATAACAATGATAAATGATATTTTTGGGTTTTTTTATGATGAATGCAAGATGGAAAAGTGTTTTTGTATTTTCAGATTTAATAATGGCAGAAAATAGAAAAGTGATAAAAGTGGTTGGAAAGGTGTTTCTTATGATTAAAAATGGACCGGGGTTCATGGTTTCACAAATGCACTCTCTCTTTTAATGGTGTGGCAGACAATGGACACATAGAGTTGACATATGAGATTGCAACACAAAGTTTGATATCAAGTTACTAATTATATGGGCATCACGTCCTAACATAGAGATATTTTGGTTATTAATCTCTCTTATACTCCACCAAGATGCGAACTAAATCATAACACCTTAGAAATTAAGATAAATCAGAGTATAGCTTTAAGTATCATGACATGAAGTGAAAATAAGAACATGCTAGATCTAGTCACAGGAAGAAGCTTGGTCACCCTCAACCCTTGTAGCATGGTATTTTTGTTTATCCCTAGTGAGGCAACAAAGTAAGGTAAACACCCAAGTGGATTGCGATATTTCAGTTGTCAGCTTACCGCACTCACCACCCCCCGTTACTCCAACTAATGCACACACACCCCACATACGCCCTCATAAACATGCTTGATCATAACAAGTAGATAAGAACGGGGTACATAATATGCATCTATACTCATAACTGAAACAAACATTGCAATCTCAAACATATATTAACTCACAAAAAGATCCACCACATAGGAATTACATATATGACCGTAATCATGTTTAGCAGCTCATACGGTACTAATTAGTGAAGCTCAAAGAGAGGAGAGATACATATGTTACTTCCACAAACCCATAGTCCAGAGGTGGACTACTCCCTCTTCATGATGGAGATGGTGGAGATGTCGATGGAGAAGATGGAGACCACGCCGGCAGCGCCCCGCCAGAGTTTTCCCCCTCCAATCTGCAGCTCCAGATCTTCGTTTTCGTGTTTCTGTGATATGGCGGCGCTTGTTTTCGAGAACGCCGTGGGACTTCTTTTATAGGCATTTTTAGGTCAAGACGAAGGCGGTGGAAGAAAGATCGACGACTGCGGAGCTCCAAGGCCCAAATGGGTGGGCCCACGCGGCCAGGTACAGTGACCGCGTGGGCCACCCCTTTTGGCCTTCCGGGCTCCGTTTGCTTGATTCCTTCGCTCCTACGTCTTCCTCCTTCCAAAATAATGACCTCTGTATTTTTCCATATTTTTCTGACGACGTTTGGGTCCCTGAAACATAAAAGGAAAAATAGGGTTTTCTGCCTACGCAGGGTTAATTCCATAAAAATAGGAAACAATTATTTTATTTCCTAAAATCATTAAATAACAGTGGTATAACCCTTATATGATGCAAATATGATTGGAATATGAGTGATATAGTGCAAAGTTCATGTATGCATTTTACATGCATCAACATACATGAAGTGATCGAAAGCTGATGTTAACATAAAGACGGACCTAAGAAAGATGAAAGCAGGAGGAATTCAGAAACGGATCAGAAGCCCATGAACGGAAATTCCCATATCTACCTCGAGGAAGCAGAGCGCTTCGCCGCTGGAGCCATGGTCGCCGTTTTTGTGCAACAAGTTGAAGTGAATAGTAATGGACGTATGCATGCCCTAGATCTATTTATAGAAAGGCGGTGGTTACTGAACCGGGGGGCGCGCGCATGCACGGGTGGGCGAGTGGAGCGGAAATGCAGAGGCACGTTTCAACTTCACATGCGCGGCGAGTGGAGTTGAACTGCAACTTCGCGTGTGCACGTTTCACCAACGCGTGGTCAGTTAAAAACCTGTGGTGTGGACGTGTGGTACAAACTGTGGTGTGGATGTACACCGGCAAAGTGACGGGACGGGACGCGTCGCATTAACGTCGGCGTCTGCGCAGCGACCAGCCTTCTCGCCTTCCAAAGCTACGACTTCGCCTGCACGGCGGAGGCCTGTCTCACCGGGCCTTTCGTTAGCGCAGTGCCCAGCCTTCTCGTCTCCCCAAGCCTCTATGCGGCGCGGTAGAGAGTTGTCTGCATTTAAACTCTCACCCACCTGTCTGTGCCGTCCCCCCGTGCCCTCCCAGTGCCACCGCATCCCATCTCCAGTTCACTCGATCGGCCGGCTATAAAAGAGACACACACCATCTGCTCGCAGGAACCCACTCCGCCTGCTCGCAGTAGCCCACACACTACCACCCGTCGTCACCGCTCAGTCGAACGCGCGCCGGTGCCGGGGTTGGAGGCGACCGTGTGCGCCGCCAGAACGAGCCGGCTGCGTTGGCCGTCATCGCGCCAACGTACGCCGGCGCCGCCGCCGCGGAGGAGAAGCTCGCCGCTGTGTACGCTGAGATTGACCAGCTCTACGAGGACGCCACTGTGGAGAACATGACCTATCGGCCGTTCTATGAGGACGGCAGCGGCGATGAATCGGTACGTCCCTGTTCTAAAACTAGATTGAGTTACTAGTTTGAGTGGCTTGGGTTGATCTCCGGTAGTTACTAGATTGATTTACTAGATTGAGTTACTAGTTTGAGTGGCTTGGGTTAATCTCTGGTAGTTACTAGATTGTTTTTCTAGATCGAGTTACATATATGTGCTTGCTTTAATCCCAAAAAAAATGTAGGAACCGACGATCGCGAGGTGAGTATGATGACGTGGGGGTGATGCATGCTAAAGCCCGACATGTGCTTAGGAAACTGCGGGCTGGAGAATTCTAGTACCAAGTCGGTCCTAGATGGATCTGCCCGTTCTGCAGCCAAAAGCTTGCTGCTGACCGCTTCAGTGTCCAGCAGCATGCAGACGGCCGCGATTCATTTAGCTCGTCGAAACCAGGCAGCTATAAGGCGAAGCACACTGCATTCAGTTTCTTTCTCGGGAACTACCTTAAGTTGGTGTTGAATGTGACATCGTGCAGCCTCCAAATAAGGAAGAAAAAAGAGGAGAAACTGGTGTTGCTGATGGTCCTTTTCCTAGCTAGCTGTGTTGTTTTTATCTTGGTGAAGCTATATGCCGCAGCATTGTAATGAACATGTTCGTATCTACCTAATCTAGTGTGTTGTTTTTATCTTGGTGAAGCTGTATGCCGCAGCATTGTAATGGACATGTTCGTATCTACCTAATCTAGTGCTAAAAGTTGTTGAATGATTATCATTTGAACTTTGAATCAAATTAGTTTTCTCTTATGTCGATTCTTATGCTATTAACTAAGTTGTTTGCCTCGTTTTGAAAGTTGGGAGAACAATTTCACCAACCTACTACAACTTAATTTTCACAAAATAGGCCGGAGCCCGGCTATATTAATATAGCAAACACCGATACAACCATTGAGATCACTACAACTTAATTTTAGCCACAACTGTTAGCCCTAATCAATCAAGTATCACTAGAACTCATCCCCATAGACCATCTATTCAAGTTTTTGAGATTTGCATAGTAGGATACACAAACTACACAAACCAGAGCAACAACGACACATGCATCGCTCAACGGGTATACCATCGAACACGTTGACACAAAGACCATGTCCATCTTCCTTAAACCAGAAGATAACCATTTCTTTTCATAGGATTTGGGCGTCCTTGACAACAATTGCCCAGTTTGTAGTGATGACCGCACGCCCGTCATGCTCGCTCATCGATATCCTTACTTGACGAGAACCTTGGTATCGTTAGTGACACACAAAGGTCTTTATTTATGTAGGTATTGCTTGAGGAATTTCTGACTGTAATCCATTGAAAAGTACTAAAAGCAAAAGAAATCAGCGATCAGTTCATGGTGTGTCGATTGGCGAAATGAGATATTAAAAGAATGTCAAAGTTCTCACCATCTTGGGGTTCCTCCCCTTGACTACAGAGGAGGTGATCTGGCAGACATAAAAAGGTATGTCAGGTTTTTTCTTAGAGACTTGTCTCTTGAGAAATTTGAGCCTTCTCAGTGATAAACCCATATGGTTGCCATAATATATGTGCTTTTCGAAATCTTTATTCCCCTGATAAGGACTGATGACCCACAAGTATAGGGAATCGCAACAGTCTTCGAGGGAAGTAAAACCCAAATTTATTGATTCGACACAAGGTGAGCCAAAGAATATTTGTAAGCCTTAACAGATGAATTGTCAGTTCAGCTGCACCTGTGAATAGACTTGCTCGACATAGATTATCAGTAGCAACAGTTTTATAGCAGTAGCAGTAGTGAAATAATAGCAGCAGTAAAGTAAAGGCAGCAGTAGTGATTGCGGTAAACAGCAGGATTAAAATACTGTAGGCATAGGGATGGATGAACGGGCGTTGCATGGATAAAATAGTTCATATAATAATCAAGACATAGGCATTTGCAGAAAAATAAAGATAAAGCATCCAAGTACTAAGTAACCATAGGCATGTGTTCCGTATATAGTCGTACGTGCTCGCAATGGGAAACTTGCACAACATCTTCTGTCCTACCAGCCCGTTGCAGCGGGGCCTCAAGGGAAACTACTGGTAATTAAGGTACTCCTTTTAATAGAGTACCGGAGCAAAGCATTAACACTCCGTGAACACATGTGATCCTCACATCACAACCATCCCCTCCGGTTGTCCCAATTATTGTCACTTTGGGGCCTCGGGTTCCGGATAATTATGTGTGTAAACAACTTGCAGATATGATCTAAAACAATGATTATCCTCATGATACAATAACATGTTCAGATCTAAAATCATGGCACTCGGGCCCTAGTGACAAGCATTAAGCATAACAAGTTGCAACAATGTCATAAAGTACTAACAACGGATACTAGGCACCATGCCCTAATGATCTTATATCTATTACATGAACGATCTCATCCAATCCCTACCATCCCCTTCAGCCTACACAGGGATTTACTCACACATGGATGGGGGAAACATGGATGGTCGATGGAGAGGCGTCGGTGATGATGATGGAGATGATCTCCTCCAATTCTCCGTCCCGGCGGAGTGCCAGAACGGAGTTTCTGATCCCGAAATAGGGTTTTCGGTGGCGGCGGCGTTCAGAGGTGTTTCTGGAAGAAGTGGTCGACCCCCTCGCGTTTTAGGTCAGAGGCAATATGTAGTCCAGAGGGGGGGCTCGGGGACATGGCCGAGTCGGCCTCACCATATGGTGCGCGGCCAGGGCCCCACCGCGCCCCACGTGGTGAGGGTGGCTCGCTGCCCTCCGTCTCTCCTTCTGGCTCCGTGGGTCTTCTGGTAAAATAGGAGCTTTGCGACGTTTTCTGGGGATTTTCCCGAAAGTTGATTTCTGCACAAAAACAAGACACCAGGGCAATTCTGCTGAAAACACGTTAGTCCGTGTTAGTTGTATTCAAAACACACAAATTAGAGGCAAAACAACAGCAAAAGTGTTCGGGAAAGTAGATACGTTTTGGACGTATCAACTCCCCCCAAGCTTAGCTTATTGCTTGTCCTCAAGCAATTCAGTTAACAACTGAGTGCGATAAAAGAAACTTTCACGAACACATTTGCTTCATATGATGTATATATTCTCACTATATGGACAAGTGCTTAGGCAATTCAATATAAGGTGTATGCAAATAGTGTCACCTAATAGCCATGTAAACTATGAAAAGATGCCAAACATTAATAACAAACAACATGAAACATATCTATCCACAAGATTGCAATGCTCATAACAGGATATGATAAGGTGGTATCTCGCTTGCCCGTATTTGTACAGCAAAACATAAATGCCCAGGCACCTCTGAAGTTCAAGGGAAGACTAGAAGTAAAGATATCAAAGATAAAAGCATCAAAGTTATACCACAGTTAACCGCATTCTGGGACAAGCACATTACACTAAGAATGACAACTATGCTCTCGAGAAGTGCTCAAAGAAAGGATGGTGACTCAACATAAAAGTAAAAGATAGCCCTTCGCAGAGGGAAGCAGGGATTAACATGTGCTAGAGCTTTTTATTTTTAAAACAGAAGTAAAATTGTTTTGGGAGGTGGTTGTTCCTGTCAACGAATGGCAATAGAGTTTCTGTTATCTTCCATACTAAACAAGTTGAGAGCGGTTCCGAGATGTTGATATTAAGCATTATATCATGCACTTTATATATTGTTTGACACTCCTCCCAACCTTGCTTACACAAGCCATGGCTAACCGAATCCTCGGGTGCCTTCCAACAATCACATACCATGGAGGAGTGTCTATTTTATTGTTTTAGCTTTTTGATGTTATAATGGTCTAACCAGCTCTTTGCAAAATTAGTGACAAGCAGATGAAGCATGCAAGTCGGGTACTTAATTTAGTATGGAAGATAACAAACCCAACTACTACTTCCTCATGAGCTAAAAACAGTGTCACAAAATGAGAAGTAATTTGAAGGTTTTAAAGGTAGCACATGAAAATTTACTTGAATGGTTTGAAATGCCATGCATAGGAATTTATAGTGGACTCTTTGGAATAACTTGGTTTTCAGGATTTGGAAGCACGAGCAGCATTCCCGCTCAGTACAAGTGGAGGCTAGCAATAGACTGGGAAGCGACAATCAAGAGAGCAATAACCGTCATAATCATGCTTGCGACAAAACAAAATTAACGGAGGCATAAAAGTGATACAAGAACTCTGAGGCAAAATAAATCATCGAGGCTTAATTGACTTTTTGTTTTTCAGTCATATGCATGCGTGAGCATGTGCCAAGTCAATTCAAATGAATCATTCAGAGGAGGATACCACAGTGTCATACCCTTTTATGAATAGAACAATGCAAGCAAACATCAATATAACATGCTACCCACTATTAATAAATTGGAACTGATCATAAGAGAACATGAACTACTAAGCATCCACTAAATACATATACCTCACATGAACCAACTAAGCATGCTCACATGGATGAGTATATGTACAAAAATGAAAACAAATAGAGTTCATACCAGCCTCTCACCCCAACTCGAATGTCGTAAATCGTCATTATTGCTTTTCACTTGTGTGGCTTGAATGATATGAAATGAAACCAAGCTCCACTGGAGTCACGGAAGGCTGTCGAACTCTGCAGCAAACTATACAAAACCGAAAAAGAACAACAAATATTTTTGGGTTTTTCGAATTTAAAACAAGAGCAAAAAGAAGCAAGCAACAAAGCAAAATATTTTTGGATTTTTGAATAACAAACCGAATTTAAACAACTAAGCAAACTAATACTAGAGACTTAAAGAAACAAATAAAGAGAAACAACAGAAATATTTTTGGTCTTTTTGTGTTTTGGAAAACAGAAATAAACAGCAACAACAAAAGAAAGAAGAAAATCGAAACATGGATATACAAAGTACCGACAGAACATGATATATATATGAGTGAGATGTCGGTATACCTCCCCCAAGCTTAGGCTTTTGGCCTAATGGAGATCAACCATAACGTGGGTAGAAACTCCAGGCCGGTGGATCATACCTGGCGTGCTCAAAGTCTGGCTCCACTGAGGAAGAAGAGGCAGAAGGCCCAGCATGCCCAGAATGTGAGTGCGAGTAACCAACTGTGCCAGAGACTGAGTGGAGTCATCTTCAGCCACTCTCCATCATCCTCTGCGTGATGGCTGTATTCCCCATGTATGCATTGAATTCCTCCTCAGAGATTGACCAACTAGTCCTGGAATCAAGGTTAAACAAAAGAGGCGCAGGCAAACTGACTATTCGATCTGATCTAACTACTTTCCAAACCACTTTCTTGAAAAAGGTTATCTCATAAGATAGGTTATTCAAATCAGCCCAATTAGGAACAAAGTTGTGTTTTATCATGGAGGCAATATCAAGTTTCTCTATGGGAAGCGAATATCAAGAGGGTGAGGTACTACACCATGCATAGTCAATAAGCGAGAAGCAATGAGACCCCCACAAAATCCCCCTTTCTCGCGGTTAGTAGCAAGACGGAAAGCTATTAAAGCACCCAAATTATAACTCCTATCTTGCGCAAAGCTGCTGCTAGGAAAGCCAAATCATGAACATATAACTTCCCAGCAACTTTCCTAGCAAGAACACACTTTGAAATGAAGTAAGCAAAATATCGAATAGATGGAGTTGAATATTTCGAATTTTACCATTCTCATCCGAGAAGCTTCTTCCTTGGCAAATTGCCTTGTACAAATCTGTCAATGGCTTGGGCTGCCCCCTATCTTCTCTCGTGACCCCCATTGGGGCACCCTAATGGCTGCAAAAAATCATCAAAGGGCAAGTTGACAGTTTTATTGTAAATTTTGTAGCGAACCATGGGGTTAGGTGAAGACCAATCGAAACTGAAATCCTGCACCACAGACACAGTTAGCTTTGCATATTGGTAAGGTTCACCAACAACAAAATCACTCAATCCTGCATTAGAGATTAGAGTTTGAAAATCTTGCAGAATCCCTGCACTTCTCATGAATTCTGAGCATGGATAGACGGAGGGGAACACCCCTTCTTCATGATGGACTCTCATGAATTCTGGCACCACCAACTCATATTGGTTTAGTTGGTGCTCATTCCTCTCCATTTTCTGAAATTTTTGGCAAACACTATAAAATTGATTTTGAGACATATAAATGAAGAGAACTACTATAGGAACTTGCTAGAGGACTAAACATGCATCAAAACTAATTATACAACTTGGAACAAGCATGCAAACTCACTTAGCAAGCCATCTACAAAAAATACTCAAGAAATATTCCACTAAACAAAATTCTACTTGGATCATCGGAGGAGTCACATACCGGAGAACAAATGCCCCAAATCTCAGCAGCTGGGATGGGCTGAGCAAGGAGATCGAAAATCAGGAAGAACAGCAAGAACTCGGGTTTGAACAGAGGAAATGTGTTTGGTCATGAAAGAGAAGGAGTGGTAGGTGGATGAGTGAGTGGAGGGCCAGGTGGGGCCCTCACCATGCCAGGCGCGGCCAGTCGCCAGTCGCGCCACCATGTGGTGAGGTGGCCTGGTGGGTCCCCCTGGTCATCCCAGGCACTCCCACGATGCACTTTCAAAAATAATACCAGTGGTATATTTTTATAAATTTTGAAAACTTTCAATTTGGACAAATTCTGGGCACTTAAGCTAATAAATCAAGCAGAAAAATGATTTTCAAAATCCAAATAAACTAAACTTTTGCAAACTAAGAAGCATTACAGTAGGTAAAACAAGGATGAGGAATAAAATGTTGTTTAGCACCTTTATGTATATAAAGTGTATTTGTTAACAAGGTTGATCAAGTCTTGTCACCAAATATATTTTATATGACACAAATGAATTAAACATCATGAGACAATCATGTTACCTTGAATTGTATTGATATGGATCCAATCATAATATTTTGATATCCTTCTTGATGATCATATATAGGGCAATCAATACTTCCCACTTTGATAGTTCTAAAATTAGAAATTGTATTAACTCCATAAACCTTGTCCACTTTCTTGGGGAAATAAACAATGTGCTCTTTGTCATTCACATTAAAAGTTACTTTTCCTTTATTGCAATCAATAACAGCACCTGCAGTATTTAGAAAGGTCTCCCAAGAATAATAGACATATTATCATTCAGGCATTTCAAGAACAACAAAATCAGTTAAAATCAAACAATTATTAGCCACTTGAACAGGGACATCCTCACAAATGCCAACAGGGACAGCAGTAGATTTATCAGCCATTTGCAAAGATATATCAGTAGGTATCAGCTTATCAAGATAAAGCCTCTTATAAAGAGAGAAAGGCATAACACTAACTCCTGCTCCCAAATCACATAGAGCAGTTCTAACATAATTATTTTTGATGGAACAAGGAATGGTTGGTATACCTGGATCTCCAAGCTTCTTTGGAACCTTGCCATTGAAAGAATAATTAGCAAGCATAGTAGAAATTTCCTCATTGGGAATTTTCCTTTGTTAGAAACAATATCTTTCATATACTTTGAATAAGGAGGCAATTTAATAGCATCAGTCAAAGGAATTTGCAAGAACAAAGGTTTCATCCATTCACAAAATTTATTATAGTGTTCTTCTTCCTTCGATTTTAGTTTCTTAGCAGGAAAAGGCATTTGCTTTTGAACCCAAGGTTCCCTTTCATTACCATGTTTCTTAGCAAGAAAGTCTTCCTTAGTGTACTTTTTATTTTTACATGCTTTTCGGTTCCTCTTCAACCTCTTCTTTATCAGAAGCATCATTCTTATCATTATCATTATCATTGTTATGTTCATTACCACTTTCAGTTTCAGCATCAGAAATAGATATACTATTAGGATCATTAGCAGGTTCAGAGGATTCTACAACAGTTTTATGTTTCTTCTTCTTTTTCTTAGAAGGAGCACTAGTTCATTAACACGTTGAGAATCTTGTTCAATTCTTTTAGGATGTCCCTCAGGATATAAAGGATCCTGAGTTGAAATACCTCCTCTAGTTGTTACTTCACAAACATGTTTCTCTTTATCTCTAGAGGCATTCACTAACAGATCTTTTTGCACTTTAGTGAGTTGATCAATTTGAGTTTGAACCATATGAAAATGTTTAATAAGCATCTTAACATCATTGGAGGTTCTCTCCACAATATCATGCAATTTACTAATAGCTTGAGAATTTTCCATCAAATGATTTTCCACTCTCATATTAAAGTTATCTTGCTTAACAACATAATTATCAAATTCATCTAAGCATTGATCAGGAGGTTTAGAGTAGGGAATATCTCCTCATCAAACCGTTGGAAAGAGTGTACCTCAATTATGGATGAACGGGGAATTGGCTTACATAATTCTTCTATTGGTGAAGGTTCTTCACATCTTCAGATTTAATACCCTTCTCCTTAAAGTCTTCTTGGCTTCCCTCATTGATTCATCATTCAATTCAATCATACCCCTCTTCTTTGGTGTTGGTGGTGTTGGTGTTGGTGTTGGGGTCGGCTCAGGCAAGGTCCAATCATCATAATTTTGGCTTATTTTAGCCATTAATTCTTCAGCTTCGTCTGGAGTTCTTTTCCTGAAAACACAACCAGCACAACTGTCCAGGCATGCCCTAGATTCAATAGTTAGTCCACTATAAAATATATCAAGAAGGTCATGCTTTTCCAAATCATGCCAGGCCGAGCTCTAATTAGAGAGCAAAACCTTGTCCAGGCTTCAGGCAGTTTCTCTCCATCATCCTGATCAAAATTATAAATTTTCTGCAAAGCAGCATGTTGAGCACTAGCAGGAAAATATTTCTGAAAGAAAACATTAAGCAAACCAGTAAGACTATCAATGGAACCAGGAGGCAAATTATTATACCAAGTTTTAGCATCATCCTTTAATGAGAAAGGAAAATTTTTAGCAACAAAGTAGCTACGCTTCTTGATATCATCAGAAAACAAACTACTTAAGGTAGAGAGCTCATTCATGTGCTCTACAACACTTTCTTTTTCGGTACCACAAAAATGTGTTTTCTCAACAATAGATATATGAGATAAATCAAGCGAGAAATCATAATCCTTATCTTTAATGTTTATGGGAGAAGTGGCAAACTTAGGATCAGGAGACAGTTTATATCTAACAACATGTTGTGCAAGAAGATTTTTAATATTACTTGCACCAGTAGTAGCATTACATTTATCAATAAAACTAGCTGGTTGGCCCGCGCATTTGCGCGGCTAGAATTTGTGACTTTAACTTCTGAAATATAATCTCTTTCAACTATATATGACCTCAAGATGAACTATTATTTTTAATTCACCAGTAATTATACATCATATAAGTAGATTGAAAGTGTCAAGCCCCGGGGAACCAAGACCTACTTAAGTTATTGTTGATACCATGGTATGTGACGGTGAAAGAAGGACGGATATAGAGTTTCATGGAAATCTTCATATTTTCCTACTTGGTCCACTTCTTCTCTTCTGTTCGTGGTGTATCGTTCAACAATATTCAGTTGAGAAATTCCCTACTAAGAGTTAGATCTAAACGTGATTGACTTGTTACTATTCTATTCAGCTATGCTTGTTGATTTCATCCTATGTCTACGAATGTGATTTCTTAATAAAGAATAATTACCTCTTGTTGCACCATGCTGGATTTGCATATAGGCATCTGTCGAATGTGATGCCTTCGTTTCATAGACGAATAACTGATGGGTATACTCACGTAGTCAAGTGTGGTGCTTCTTTTTCTTGATAGGTCATGTGTCGAGACTTCTTACCTGGAAATAAATAGTCTGTCCGCTCCACATGAATCTGCAACTTCGTCTTGCATACCACCCGCAGGAAAAAACTTCTTACATATCTGCCTTCAGGCTTCATTGAATCGTCTGGATGCAAATGCATGAGAAGGGGCCTGTGTATGAGGAGAGGACATAAACAACTTGAATCATGAGAAAACAGTCATGCCCAGCTGATGAAGCTGCATGCGGGGTTACAAAATTCTCCACTGCCTAGGGCGCCACGCCGGTGTTTGGTTCTTGGTTGACATGTCACCACCGATTCAAGCCGCCGTTGGGCTCCAGATGCGATGCTATCGCCTCTCGCCAGATCAATATAGCCATATGGATACCTAGAAGACCTTGATATAGACTCGCCTAGTGATAACTTCGCAGGCATGATATCCCGTTGTCGCCTAGAAGTTATGCGAACGCGAGGACACTGGCCATCTCCAGATCGCCAACGCCCCTAACCTTCGTTCTCCTCGACGACGCCGAGCAAAGCACAGAACGCGTCGGAGCGGATGGCGGTGTTCTACATGCTTCCTCCAATGGAGACTGCAAGTATTTCGAGCCCATCGCTAGAAAGGCACCGACGTCGTTCTCATCGTCGGCCTACACACGGATTTGGTGATCCTGAGCGAGATCCGTGGAACTGCAACGATCTGACGGAATTCTCCGGCAAACGCACGATCGGCCCCCAGTCGGTCTCTCCCTATCGCATCTAACGGCTCCATCAATCTACGTCTTAGATCTACCTGCCTCTGGCTAGTGCATCAATTTGTTGCTAATTAAGTATTATGTCATACCGTGAGTACACCTTGCACAATCAATGCAATCTGTCCGAGCATTCATGTGTACATTATAAGTATCATTGTGCATGCCTGGCAGATGATTACGTACCTGAACATGCGTGCCCAAAGATCGTGTCTCGCCTGGCTTGAGGAAGTAGGCTCAGTTTGGTCGTGCTAATGTGAACGATCGACTCTCGGCGTAGCTTGCGGAACGATTCGTCCGGAACATTGCAGTTCCTCCTCGAGCTGGGTCCTGCCCATGAAGATTCCTAGATGCCAGATGTGCGTCAATCTCCGTGACATCCAGATCGAGCAATAGGAAGACAACAGTTCCTCCTCGAGATAGCAGGGTCCTGCAGGCCGCCGGCGCGTTGTAGGTTGTCGTCTTGTCGTCAGGTGTAGCGGCAGCGGGGCACCAACGGCGGGCGTTGGTGTTACTTCTACGAAGTTGGAAGCCGACGTGTGTACGCGACTGCAACAAATAAACGCTCTGTTTCTTTTCCTTTTAATAATCGGGACGTGCGTACTTCGGACTTCTACATAGAAACTTTTTCTTTCCTTTCTTTTTTATCGGGACTGCCGGTGCGATATTTTCCCAGATCGATCTGAACCGTTTATTGTCGATGTTTACTCCGGGACGTTGATTGTCCTGTGTTTTAATTATATAATAGATCAGCATCAAGTTCCACATAAGTTTCATCGAGATCATCACAAGAGTGTTCTACAGACTCAGGTGAACCAACAACAGGTGTAAAAGGATTTTCATTAGGTGTTTCATCATTTTCAAGTTGTTTAGACTTAGCAATAACAGCATCTAAAAGAGGACCTAATGGAATACTCTCATCAAGCACAGTTGAAGCATCATCAAAAATTTCAGAAGTAATTTCAGATTCAGCAGAAGTACCAACACGTGAAGCTTGTGGTGGTGTAACAAGTTGACTCATAACAGATGGTGAATCAAGAGCAGAGGCGGTACTAAGAGTCGTACCTTGTCTTGTACTGGATGGCAATACACGGACCTTCCCATCACGAGCTTTACCCATGATGAATAAATTTCAGCAAGCAATATTAATCTCAAGTGAACTTACAAATAAAGTTATGCTCCCCGGCAACGGCGCCAGAAAATAGTCTTGATGACCCACAAGTATAGGGGATCGCAGCAGTCTTCGAGGGAAGTAAAACCCAAATTTATTGATTCGACACAAGGGGACCCAAAGAATATTTGTAAGACTTAACAGATGAATTGTCAGTTCAGCTGCACCTGTGAATAGACTTGCTCGACACAGATTATCAGTAACAACAGTTTTATAGCAGTAGTGAAATAATAGCAGCAGTAAAGTAAAGACAGCAGTAGTGATTGCGGTAAACAACAGGATTAAAATACTTTAGGCATAGGGATGGATGAACGGGCGTTGCATGGATAAAATAGTTCATATAATAATCAAGACATAGGCATTTGCAGATAAATAAAGATAAAGCATCCAAGTACTAAGTAACCATAGGCATGTGTTCCGTATATAGTCGTACGTGCTCGCAATGAGAAACTTGCACAACATCTTCTGTCCTACCAGCCCGTTGCAGCGGGGCCTCAAGGGAAACTACTGGTAATTAAGGTACTCCTTTTAATAGAGTACCGGAGCAAAACATTAACACTCCATGAACACATGTGATCCTCACATCACAGCCATCCCCTCCGGTTGTCCCAATTATTGTCACTTTGGGGCCTCGGGTTCCGGACAATTATGTGTGTAAACAACTTGCAGATATGATCTAAAACAATGATTATCCTCATGATACAATAACATGTTCAGATCTGCAATCATGGCACTCGGGCCCTAGTGACAAGCATTAAGCATAACAAGTTGCAAAAATGTCATAAAGTACTAACAACGGATACTAGGCACCATGCCCTAATGATCTTATATCTATTACATGAACGATCTCATCCAATTCCTACCATCCCTTCAGCCTACAGCAGGGATTTACTCACACATGGATGGGGCAAACATGGATGGTCGATGGAGAGTCGTCGGTGATGATGATGGCGATGATCTCCTCCAATTCCCCGTCCCGGCGGAGTGCCAGAACGGAGTTTCTGATCCCCGAAATAGGGTTTTCGGTGGCGGCGGCGTTCGGAGGTGTTTCTGGAAGAAGTGGTCGACCTCCCTCGCGTTTTAGGTCAGAGGCAATATGTAGTCCAGAGGGGGGCTCGGGGACGTGGCCGAGTCGGCCTCACCATATGGTGGCGCGGCCTAGGGCCCCACCACGCCACCACGTGGTGAGGGCGGCTCGCTGCCCCCCTCTGTCTCTCCTTCTGGCTCCGTGGGTCTTCTGGTAAAATAGGAGCTTTGCGACGTTTTCTGGGGATTTTCTCGAAAGTTGGATTTCTGCACAAAAACAAGACACCAGGGCAATTCTGCTGAAAACAGCGTTAGTCCGTGTTAGTTGTATTCAAAACATACAAATTAGAGGCAAAACAACAGCAAAAGTGTTCGGGAAAGTAGATACGTTTTGGACATATCAAGGACCTACGTGAAAGAAAAGTAAATTTAGAGAGTAGTACATTTTTGCATAGATGAATTCAATTTTTACAATCCAAGTTTAGATTTACCCCTAGTTGTAACAATGCGTAGGCCCTCTTCATCACTATCACTTTCAGATTCATAAGCCGAATCTGATTCAGAATCAGGATTAGATTCTCTACTGAAGCAGATTTTATCAACGTTTTCATCATGATGAGTGTAATCAGCAATGCAGTTATGCTCCTCGTCATTGTAGACCTCCATGTTTTCTGCTTTCATTGGCATTGGAACCTGGACAAAGATGAACTAAGCCAGCAAAACAAAACATCTAAGCAATGAACCCAAAAATACCCAAATCTAAGCACAATCTACCCGAAACACCAAATCGGTTACGGTATTAAAACCTAACCGATCGAAATCATGGTGGGAATAGATGAACTATGCGTGCCAAATATCTCAAGTTTAATCTGCCATATACCAAATCGACCATTACGGGCGAAAAAAACAAAGCAGAGATGAATATTGATCCGTAAAAACATGTAGATCTACCATGCAGGTCCAACTACGCAGATAAATAGATCTCGATCTACAGACTACGATGCATAAAACTATACAAGGCATACGAGGGTTAGATATCATCTTACCACCATTGACGAAGATAGCCCTGAAAGACGCGAGGACGACGCGCGCGGTCACCTCGAAAGGGCCTATGAAGATCCTACCTGCCCAGGGAGGAAGAGGATGCCAGGCCTTCTTCTCCCACCGAAGATGGTCGCCACGGTGCTGTCGATGTACCAGCGGAGGAGAAACCTCCAACAGTGAGAGAGAACGAAGGAGAGTGAGATCGAGAGCGAGCGAGCGAGCAAGCTAGGACTGGAAGAGAGAGAGAGGGGGGCGGTGCGCGAAATAAAGGCGCGTGTTCCCAAAGGGACGCTGCGTCTCCCGCCCGTTCGGCCACGTGTGCTGCACTTGTGGTTTTTTATTTTGTTTGTGAAATAAAAAATATACTTGTGGTTTTTTGAAATGGCGCACAATATGTCAGATAACACATATTGTAGGCTGTTTCCTTCTATAGAAAGTGATGTTGATTTTAAATGTTCTTATATCTGAGGTGCCCAAACACAACCAAGGAGCGAAGTCCACTTAATTAGCTATCCCTTTCGACGACCTACTCGTGCCCGATATAACCGTGGTATGTGAAGTGGGTCACACCGACGAGTTTGATGTTGTCTCTTCCAGTGTACCAGCACACTCTCATACATATCTAAGGACAATACCTAGCTTTTGGTGTGATTCTGGCTCCAGAGCACCCACTTTGGTCGAAACCCTAAACAATTGACTAACACTTACACGGGTGTCGAAAGGGGTAGCTAAGTGCATTTTTCTCAATGGTTGATTTTTCTCATTGGTTGTGTTAGGGTAGCTCATATCATCATTTAAAACAACCTTTGGACCCAAGTTATCACAGGATTACATACGGTGCACACGAAGTGGGAGTTAAGCCTTAAAAGACCGCAAAAACCTTTATGCATGCCCGATATAACCGTGGTATGTGAAGCGGGTCACACCGACGAGCGGGTCACACAGACGAGTTAGATGTTGTCTCTTCCAGTGTACCCACCACAGTACTCTCATACATATCTTAGGACAATACCTAGGTTTTGGTGTGATTCTGGCTCCAGAGCACCCACTTTGGTCGAAACCCTAAACAATTGATCTACCAGTTCTACGGGTGTCGAAAGGGGTAGCTAAGTGCATTTTTCTCATTAGTTGTGTTAGGGTAGCTCATATGAACATTGATTAAAACAACTTTTGAACCCAAGTTATCACGGGATTCCATACGGTGCACACGAAGTGGGAGTTAAGCCTTAAAAGACCGCAAAACCTTCGTGCTCGATATATAACCGTGGCATGTGAAGCGGGTCACAACCGACGAGTTTGATGTTGTCTCTTCCAATGTACCACCACACTCTCATACATATCGTAGGACAATACCTAGGTTTTGGTGTGATTCTGGCTCCAGAGCACCCACTTTGGTCTAAACCCTAAACAGTTGACCGAAAGTCAACCATGTCATCGTCTATACCAGTTCCACGGGTGTCAAAAGGGGTAGCTAAGTGCATTTTCTCATTGGTAGTAGTGTTAGGGGTAGCTCATATGAACATTTAAAACAACCTTTTGGACCCCAAGTTATTCCATACGTACGGTGCACACTAAGTGGGAGTTAAACCTTAAAAGACCGCAAAACCTTCATATGCATGCCCGATTTAACTGTGGTATGTGAAGCGGCCGGTCACACCGACGAGTTTGATGTTGTCTCTTCCAGTGTACCATCACACTCTCATACATATATTAGGACAATACCCAGGTTTTGGTGTGATTCTGGCTCTAGAGCACCCACTTTGGTCGAAACCCTAAACAATTGATCTACCAGTTCAACGGGTGTCGAAAGGGGTAGCTGAGTGCACTTTTCTCATTGGTTGTGTTAGGGTAGCTCATATTTACATTTAAAAGATAAAGGAATAAGCATAGATATAATAAACTAGATAAACATAATTGAAAACCTAGGTACTGACGACTAATCAGGTGTATTACCCAATAGTAGAACCCATAGTATATTCACTTGTTCATCAATTTGACTATGGAAAACATAAAGGAATAAGCATAGACATAATAAACTAGATAAACATAATTGAAAACATAAAGCATTGCATGCTCCATCTAAACTAGATCTTCAGTGACCAGATCCATTAGCTTGCTTCGAAAGGTCAAACTAGATAATGGGAGGCATCCTTTTCTCCCGCGGGTAGACCACTGCACCGTCGGCACGGATTCTCTGGCTTAGTATAGCCTGCCATTGGCTCATTGACATGTGGATCCAATGTCCGGTGGACCGCGTGTGCCAGTGACTCATAGTCAAGAAAAAAGTTAGAGAGGCTTAGTCCGTGCTGCTGCACCGAACCGCCGCTTCAAGGCCTCGTCGCGTCAAATCGATGAGCCAGCTTGACCACTGGCGCACGTCGGTGTTATTGCCATGGATTGGATTCAGACTGTTTAAAAAACTCCCTTATCAGAGAGGGGTGGCTTCCTATCGCCATTTCCAGATCGAGATCATCCACGCCCTCCTCCACCAACAATGGCGAACAACCACGAGGCTGGCGGCAGTTCCGGGGACGGGGGCGCAAATACATCTGGCCGCGCAACCTCTTGGCGCCGATGGCGGAGGAGTTTGCCCGCTATGGCCTTCTCGTCCCACCGGACTCATGGGTGCCGTCCGGCTGGCGCATGAGCGCAGGCGGCCTCGCCGTGCCGTCTATCCCCAAGGTCGACACGCTCGAACTACAGCTCCTCATCCACCGGCGGTGGATGGCCCTCCCGGACGAGCTCAAGGCCGACCCAGAGTACTCCGTCGACGACCAATTTCGGTGGTTGTCCGTACTGGCGGCGGAGTGACGCCGCGACATCGAACGCTACGCCGGCGGTGGCCCCAAGGCCCCGGCTAAGAACAACCATGAAGGCCGGTCGGATTTCTGGGAGGGGCGCACCGTCGAAGATGTCCTCGACGCTATCCGTGCCGGGCGGAGCGTCGCTGCTTGATGCGTGTAAAGTCACACGTCCGTTGGGAACCCCAAGAGGAAGGTATGATGAGTGCAGCAGCAAGTTTTCCCTCAGTATGAAACCAAGGTTATCGAACCAGTAGGAGATCGAAGTTGCTTCGAAGGTGTAAACGGCGTCAGAAAAAGTGTGGTGATGAAGGGAAGGTCTGACTCGTCGACTTGGAACCTGCACACAACGATCAAACTACTTTGCCCCAACGAAACAGTGAGGGTGTCAATCTCACCGGCTTGCTGAAAACAAAGGATTAGACGTATAGTGTGGAAAATGATGTTTGCTTGCAGAGAATGTAAAAGAACAATGATTGCAGTAGGTTGTATTTCAGATGTAAAAGAATGGACCGGGGTCCACAGTTCACTAGTGGTGTCTCTCCATAATAAAATACTAACATGCTGGGTAAACAAATTACAGTTGGGCAATTGACAAATAGAGAGGGCATAACAATGCACATACATGTCATGATGATCACTATGAGATTTACTTGGGCATTACGACAAAGTACACAGACCGCCATCCAGCATGCATCTGTGTCTAAATAGTCCACCTTCAGGTTAGCATCCGCACCCCTTCCAGTATTAAGTTGCAAGCAACAGACAATTGCATTAAGTATGGTGCATAATGTAAACAACACTAATATCCTTAGACAAAGCATTGCTGTTTTACCCCTAGTAGCAACAGCACATCCACAACCTTAGAACTTTCTGTCACTGTCCCAGATTAAATGGAGGCATGAACCCACTATCTAGCATAAATACTCCCTCTTGGAGTTACAAGCATAAACTTGGCCAAGCCTACACTAATAACGGAGAGCATGCAAGATCATAAACAACACATATATGATAGATCAATAATCAACTTGACATAGTATTCAATATCCATCGGATCCCAACAAACACAACATGTAGCATTACAATAAGATGATCTTGATCATGATAGGCAGCTCACAAGATCTAAACATGATGGCACAAAAGGAGAAGACAACCATCTAGCTACTGTATGGACCCGTAGTCCAGGATGAACTACTCACGCATCACTCCGGAGGCAGGCATGGCGATGTAGAGCCCTCCGGTGATGATTCCCCTCTCCGGCAGGGTGCCGGAGGAGAACTTCTGAACCCCCCGAGTTAGGGTTGACGGCGGCGGCGGCAGAGGATGTTTTCTGGAATAATGGCTCGGTGTTTTAGGGTTTTCGCGTCTGGGGAATATAGGCGAAGGGGCAACGTCGGTGGAGGCGCGGGGCCCGCTCCCCATAGGGTGGCGCGGCAGGGGGCCCACCCGCGCCGCCATGTGGGGACGGCGCCCTGCTGCCCCCCTTCGTCTCTCCTTCGGACTTCTGAACGTGTCGGAAAAATAGGCATCTGGGATTTTGTTTCGTCCGATTCCGAGATATTTCCAGAACAGCTTTTCTGAAACCAAAAACAGCAGAAAACAGGAACTGGCACTGTGGCATCTTGTTAATAGGTTAGTCCCAGAAAATGCATAAAAATGCTATGAAGTGTGAATAAAACATGTAGCTATTGGTATAAAACTAGCATGGAACATAAGAAATTATAGATACGTTGGAGACGTATCAAGCATCCCCAAGCTTAGTTCTACTCGTCCTCGAGTAGGTAAACGATAACAACAATAATTTCTGAAGTGACATGCTACCAACATAATCTTGATCAATAATATTGTAAAGCATATGAGCTGAGATCAAATCATTCAAAGCAAAAGTCTATAATTGATATAAGAGACAACAAAACAAGTTAGTTAAACAAGCTAAAAGTTTTCATGAATGATTGCTTTAAAGACATGAAACCGTACAAGGTTCATTAAAGATGTGTTAAGTATCCAATGTAGGAGTTCTATCCTTCAATTCCAAGCATCAAGTAATCTTTCACAACAAAGGAGGATTCAGCCAAGTAAAAATAAACATGAACATCATGAATCAACTGTTTCGAAGTCTACTCAACCGGTGAGCGTAAGCATTTGGTTTTGGCACCAGGATGTTATGGCTAAAAGAACATTAATGGGGGTTTGGAAGGCCAAAGGAAGAAAGTCTCACAAAGCTATAAGTGATCATTAGACAAGAGGAAGTCTTATAATCGAAGCTATGTAAGGAGTAGTGATTGCCATGCAACGGATGCACATAGAGCTATATGTGTATGAAAGCTCTCCAATGGAACTAGTGGGGGTGCATCCAACTTGGTTGCTCATGAAGACCTAGAGCATTTTTGAGGAAGCTCATCATTGGAATATACAACCCAAGTTCTATAGTGTAAATTCCCCACATAGTTATACTAGTAAAACATGAAAACTCTCTCACATGGAGTACAGGTGCTAAACATGAGCACAAATGATGACTATGAATAATGCAGGTGCTTCAAATGAGCACAAGTGTGGATAAAGGATAGTAATGTTGCCCCCTTTTTCTTTATTCTTTTTTTTCTATTTTTTCTGTTTCTCTTTTCGATGGCCTCCATGGCTCTTTTCACTTTCAGGGGCAACACTCTAATATGACAATACACTTTTTTTACAAATAACTCACAACGAACTAAAACATGATGTATGAAACTGTATGCCTCTGCCAGTGTAGCAGGATATGCAATGATCTAGCGTAACATGGGTAAACCCACATCAGCTGTATAGAATCATGCAAAGCAATATGTATATGATGAATGACAGCAAGTCATGTAATGTAAGATGGAAGTTGCATGGCAATATATCTCGGAACAGCTATGGAAATGCTGTAGTAGGTAGGTATGGTGGCTGTTTTGAGGAAGATGTATGGGTTTATGTGTAGGAGAACAAGAGAAAGTTCTCCCACGGGTTTGGATGTACTGGCGAAGTATGCACAACTCTCAATGTGAGCAGAAGGCAATGCACAACACCGAAGAGGCTAGCAAATATGGATGGTGGAAGTGCCAAAAACCGTAGCTCAACATTAGTCAAAAAGAACTCACAAGCTTATTGCAAACATCTAGCAGGTTCAACATTAAGAACATGATTAAAGTTTACTCCAAGAAGGGCCGTTCACGGCGGCACAAGTACCCCGTTAGATCCCTCGACCTTCAGCACAACTTAGTTATTACGAATCACTTTTAGACATGGAAAGCTATCAAGTCCAACTACACCTTCAACAATTTAAATAGAGTTTGTAGTACGGTACAAGCTTAAAGACAACTATCCACTAATAATTTTAACTTAATTAACCAGCAAGCTTTACCATCTAAATACCTCAAAACATTTGCAAAGAATCAAGTCATCAAAGTTCAATGATCTACAAGACTATGCAAGTTATTACTATACCACTACCACATGCAGCATTTTCTGAACCAACACATCAACCAAGCAACTAAACAAAAACTCTCCAAATGATTTACAAATGAAACAAGAGAGTACTACTCCTCAAGAATTAACAGCTCTAAAAGAGATGCATGAAAAACAGGAGCTAAAAACATACAGTAGCTAGATAAGAATACTCAAAAGATATAAGTGAAGAATATGAGTATTCACATGAAAAAGCGGAGCGTGTCTCTCTCCCACACAAGAATGCTAGGATCCAACTTTATTCAGAAAAATAAAAACAACAAAAAATAAAAGCACACAGACGCTCCAAGTAAAATACATAAAATGTGGAAGAATTAAAATATAGTTTCACTAGAGATGACCTGATAAATTGTTGATGAAGAAGGGGATGCCTTGGGCATCCCCAAGCTTAGACGCTTGAGTCTTCTTGAATATTGCAGGGATGACCCACGGGGGCATCCCCAAGCTTAGGCTTTTCACTCTTCTTGATCACATCATATCATCCTTCTCTCTTGCTCCTTGAAAACTTCCGCCACACCAAACTCACATATTATACTGTGACACAATCATTACCAAAGCTTCTGGACATTACCTACAGCCACTGATGTTTAATGGAGCAAAGAAATCCAATCAAACATAGTAAAAGAGGCAATGCAAAATAAAAGGCAGAATCTGTCAAAAACAGAACAGTCTGGAAAGACGAATTTTTTCGAGGCACTTAACTTGCTCAGATGGAAGAAACCAAAACTAATGAAAGTTGCGTACATATATAAGGATCATGCGTGATTATTTTAGAATTTTTCAATTTTCTGTAGCGCATACAGCTCAAAACGGTGGACAGCAAAAATCTGTCACTGCGCAGAAATCCAATTTTAGCAACAACTTTCTACTAGAGACTTTACTTCGCACAACAATGCAATAAAATAAAGATACAAAGGAGTTGCTACAGAAGTAAACAACACCTTGAGAAAAACTGAAAATAAAGATAAAGGGTTGCCTCCCTAAAGCGCTTTCTTTAATGCCTTTTAGCTAGGCTAGAAGATTTTAATGATGCTCTCATAAAAATAAGAGTTGAAAACAAAGAGAGCATCAAGAGGCAAATATCAACACATTTAAGTCTAACCCACTTCCTATGAAAAGGAATCTTGTAAGAAAACAAATTATTGAAGCATGAAGCTACTAGTGTATGAAGTCAAAACAAGTTCAACTTCAAAACTTTCAACATAAAGGGAGGTGTTTTAGTGACTTGAAAACTTTTACCACCACATTTTCCTCTCTCATAATAACTTTCAGTAGCATCATGAACAAACTCAACAATATAACTATCACATAAAGCATGCTTTTCATGATCTATAAACACATAATTTTTATTAAGCTCAAAAACAGTGAGGTCATTAAACCCACTTTTGACAATAGTAGTATAATAATATCATTAAGCAATATAGGACCATCATCAAGAGCACTATCATATATAACATTAGGGAGCCATTGTTTTATTTCTGAAATTTCCTTTACTTGAGTCAAGGTGTTGCTTACGTAAAATTTATCAAAAGGAGATATTTCAATAGAATCATGACATTCAACAATATAGCACTCTTCCTCCTTAGGCAGGCATGGAGGGTAATCAAATAATGTAAGAGTTAAAGAGTTACTATCATTAGAAGGTAGATCCTCCTTTTGTTCATCACTCTCTTCCTCTTTTTCACCCAGTGAGCTTTCAGTTTGAGCAATTTCTTCTTCCATAGGTTCCTGAAAGGAAGCAAGTTGTTCTGGAGAATAAATTTTCTCAAGAAATTCAGTGATATAAGGATTATCATTATAATATTCAAGGCAATAACCTAGTATAGCACAATTCTCAGTTCTACAAGGAGCATCATCATCTTGAATATAACCAGCAATTTCATAGGCACCCTTAAAAACAACAAATTCTTCAATTTGTTCAAGATTATCAAAGTCATAGTTTCCTTTAGCATAAGCTGCCAAGGTTTCATTATCATTGTAATCACATTGAAAAGGGAGGTGTTTATGCCTTCTACAACAATAAGATTCATTGAAGCAGTAGGATTCATCATAAGTAGAGCACAAGTTTCTAGCAAAACAATTTAATTTATATATTTGTACCCATAAGTGTTTCCCTTTTTGAGACAAGCGGTATTCCTTATAATAATTCTGTTGTTCCTTCGTGAACCCACTTAGACAATAAGATTTTGTTTCAAAGAGAGAAGCCATTGATAGCAAATAAATAATTAGACATAATAACAAACCGAAATAAAACTAGATGCAAGTAACTAATTTTTGTGTGTTTTTGATATAAAGAAAGCAAACAAGACAAAATAAAAATAAAATAAGCAAGGCAAAAACAAAGTAAAGAGATTGGGTGTGAGAGACTCCCCTTGCAGGAGCAATTCGGCCTCCCCGGCAACGGCGCCAGAAAAAGGTGCTTAATGCATGTAAAGTCACACGTCCGTTGGGAACCCCAAGAGGAAGGTATGATGAGTGCAGCAGCAAGTTTCCATCAGTATGAAACCAAGGTTATCGAACCAGTAGGAGAACGAAGTTGCATCGAAGGTGTCAACGTCGTCAGAAAAAGTGTGGTGATGAAGGGGAGGTCTGACTCGTCGACTTGGAACCTGCACACAACAATCAAACTACTTTGCCCCAACGAAACAGCGAGGGTGTCAATCTCACCGGCTTGCTGAAAACAAAGGATTAGACGTATAGTGTGGAAAATGATGTTTGCTTGCAGAGAATGTAAAAGAACAATGATTGCAGTAGGTTGTATTTCAGATGTAAAAGAATGGACCGGGGTCCACAGTTCACTAGTGGTGTCTCTCCATAATAAAATACTAACATGCTGGGTAACAAATTACAGTTGGGCAATTGACAAATAGAGAGGGCATAACAATGCACAAACATGTCATGATGATCACTATGAGATTAACTTGGGCATTACGACAAAGTACACAGACCGCCATCCAGCATGCATCTGTATCTAAATAGTCCACCTTCAGGTTAGCATCCGCACCCCTTCCAGTATTAAGTTGTAAGCAACAGACAATTGCATTAAGTATGGTGCATAATGTAAACAACACTAATATCCTTAGACAAAGCATTACTGTTTTATCCCTAGTAGCAACAGCACATCCACAACCTTAGAACTTTCTGTCACTGTCCCAGATTAAATGGAGGCATGAACCCACTATCTAGCATAAATACTCCCTCTTGGAGTTACAAGCATAAACTTGGCCAGAGCCTACACTAATAACGGAGAGCATGCAAGATCATAAACAACACATATAACATACATAAATAATCAACTTGACATAGTATTCAATATCCATCGGATCCCAACAAACACAACATGTAGCATTACAATAAGATGATCTTGATCATGATAGGCAGCTCACAAGATCTAAACATGATGACACAAAAGGAGAAGACAACCATCTAGCTACTGCTATGGACCCGTAGTCCAGGGATGAACTACTCACGCATCACTCCGGAGGCAGGCATGGCGATGTAGAGCCCTCCGCTGATGATTCCCCTCTCCGGCAGGGTGCCGGAGGAGAACTTCTGAACCCCCCGAGTTAGGGTTGACGACGGCGGCGGCAGAGGATGTTTTCTAGAATAATGGCTCGGTGTTTTACGGTTTTCACGTCTGGGGGAATTTATAGGCAAAGGGGCAACGTCGGTGGAGGCGCGGGGCCCGCTCCCCATAGGGTGGCGCGGCAGGGGGCCCACCCGCGCCGCCGTGTGGGGACGGCGCCCTGCTGCCCCCCTTCGTCTCTCCTTCGGACTTCGTGTACGTGTCGGAAAAATAGGCATCTGGGATTTTGTTTCGTCCGATTCGAGGATATTTCCAAAACAACTTTTCTGAAACCAAAAACAGCAGAAAACAGGAACTGGTGCTGTGGCATCTTGTTAATAGGTTAGTCCCAGAAAATGCATAAAAATGATATGAAGTGTGAATAAAATATGTAGCTATTGGTATAAAACTAGCATGGAACATAAGAAATTATAGATACGTTGGAGACGTATCAGTCGCGCGCAGGACGGCTCCTCTCCGTGTGGGCGCACTGCGTGCCACACGTCCCCTCTTCTTCATGCGACGTGGCCGTGCGCCAACGACACCGCCGCCTCGACGTACTCCATCGCCTCCTCCACCGCAGCCGGTCGTCGACGAGGAGGATGACCCCGAAATGAATAAGGTCTTGGCAGACTCCCTTGATACCGTCGAGCTTGACAAGCTGGCGTGGTGGCCGGGTCTCTTTCAGGTGCTCCGTGACTCGGCGATGGAGCAGTAGATGGAGCCGGAGCCGGCACCGCAGCAGGTGCCGCATCAGCAGAAGATGGAGCCGGAGCCGGAGCAGACCAACATCCCGCCGGAGATGCTCGGGATGAAGTGGTGCTGGACTGGCCCATTGCCGAAGTCGTATGAGGATGATCCAATGGAGGAGGCGGAACAGGCCAGGCCACCGCCACGGCGCACAGGGCCACCGCCACCACCAGTGGCGGATTGGCCGTGGGCGCAGCCCGTCTTCATCGACCTCTCCGGCGACAGCGACGACGAGTAGAGTAGATGTGTCCACCAGCGGCCTTTTCGTTGCATTTTGTTATTTTTCTTGCTGTTAAGCGCCTTCTCACGCGAAATATGTATCCCCCGTTTGAATGTAGTACTGAATTTCGGTTTAATTTGGCTACAATATGTTAGGAAAGTACCTAGGTTTATGTGGGAAGATGCAACTTAGCAAATATATGAGGATCTCCATCCAACAATCTCCACCCCTTCTAATGAACGTCGATTTGCTTTATGATCCGTGCACAAATTATAAATGAATCTTCAAATTATCAATGCATTAGCAAGAAAAATGCGTTAATTTTTTGTGTTATTAATACATCAAATAGTAGAAATAATATTGTTCGTTTAATGCAAAATCAACGGTCATGATGAACGGTGGAGATCCTCAAAGTTGTGAAAAATCGTGTTGGGTTTATGTGTGATTCCGACTCTCCACAACACCACTTTGGTCAAAACTCTAAGCAGTTGGTCATAAGTCAGACCCCTAACATTTAGAGTTTCCACGGACGTCGAAAGAGGGAAGCTAGCTCAGTGGACTATACTAATTGGTTATGTTGTGTTAGCTCATATGAACATTTAAAACAACAATTTGGATCCATGTTATAGTGTGACCCGCTTCATATAGACCACAATTATTCGTATGAAAAGGTTTGAGGTCTTCCAAGACTAAACTAGCACTAGATGGAATCATGTGACAAAGTATGATGATGCTGTTATTTGCATCATATATATACTCTTACAAATATTTTAGGATAGTGCCAGATTCTTGTGTGATTTCGACGCTCCAGAGCCCCCACTCTTGTCGAACCCCTAAGTAGTTTACTGAAAGTCAACCCTATCGTCTACGTATTGTATCACGTGCATCGAAAGGATTAACTTCGTGGAGTCTTCTCCTTAGTTGTGTTAGGATGGCTCATATGAACATTCAAAACCAACATTGGACCATGTCTTATATAATCACATGATTCCATCTGGTGCACTCGGAGTGGGAGTTTAGCCTGAGAAGATCGAACGGAACCTTCGTGTAGGATAATTGTGGTTTGTGAAGGGGGTCACATGAGTTAAATGTGTTGGCTCTTCCAATGTATACCACCACACCCTCACACACACAGGACAATACATCAGTTTAGGTATGACGATTTGGATGCTCCAGAGACCCCTAATTTGGTTGAAACACTACATGCAGTTATTAGCGAAAGTGATCCCTATCCCTACCGATTCCACGTACGTCGAAAGGGGGTAGCGTTGAGGAGTTCTCTCATTGGTTGTATTGGGGTAGCTAATATGAAATTTTAAAACCATCTATGGGCCCATCTGTTATCCCATGATTCCATCCAGTGCACCTAAAGTGGGAGTTCTTCTGTAGAAGAGCAGAACCTAACGGGTGTGATAACTATTTTGTAGTATGTTAATTAAGCACGCATATAAAATTTGTTTGTTGGCTCTTCATATGTACCATCACACACTTTCATACATATGTTAGGACAATACTTAGGTTTAGGTGTGATTCCGACACTCTAGAGCCCCACATTGGTCGAAACCCTAATTAATTAACCAGGTGACCACGGGGTGAACATCTTAGTGGAGTTTTGTACTTCTTTGTGTTATTAGGGTATATCGTAGGTACATTTGGGCCCATTTATCCCATGATTTTATCTGGTGCGCACCCGAAGTGGGATAAATGGGCCCAAATGTAACCTTACAAGAGCTAGCATAACCTTCGTGGGATAATTGTGTTATGCGAAGTGGGTCACAACTAGGAGATTGATAATTTGGTTTTCCTACTTAGATTTTTTTTAAATTCCTCGAATTTTAGGTCAATTTATAGATTTATTCACACGATCCTTTAATAAATAGTTTCATCAATTGTCTAATTGTTTAAGCCATCCATCACGCATCGGCTGGCCAGCAATGCTTCCTGCCCACCCACCAAAAATTTCGCACCGCTCCCACCCAAATTTTCGTTCAAATTTTGCCATCCATCACGCATCGACCGGCCAGCAATGCTTCCTGCCCACCCACCAAAACTTTCGCACCGCTCCCACCCAAATTTTCGTTCAAATTTTGCCGCCATACGTGCGCGCGCACGGAATTTCGAACCTCTCATTGCCTATACCCCCCTCTCCGTGTCAGCATCCCCCCATCCCACCCCATCTCCCTTCCAAAATTTCTTCCTTCCCTTCCAAATCCAAGGGCGCCGTCCCGGTGTTCCACCTCGCCGTGTAGCCTGCTGTCCCGGTCTTCCGCCTCGCAGTGTAGCGCGCCGTCCAGGTCGCCGCCAAGATCTGTGACCTCGCATCTCGGTCACCGTCAAGATCTGACACATCGCCGCCAAGATCTCCACCTCGCCTTCCAGGTCGCCGCCAAGATCTGCCACCTCGCCGTCCAGGTCGCCGCCAAGATCTGCCACCTCACCATCCAGGTCGCCGCCAAGATCTGCCACATCGCCGTCCAGGTCGTCGCCAAGATCTGCCACATCACCGAGAAGACCCGCCAAGCTCACCATTCGGATCGCCGCCAAGACCTGCCACCTCGCCGTCCAGGTCGCCGCCAAGATCTGCAACGAGTAAAGGTTCCCGCCATGAATAACAGTAAGATTTAGGCCCTAAAAGCCCAGAGGCAAACTTGTGAGGATTATTTTCGTCTGTATGTTTAATTGCCTGTTTGGTGCTTATGTTTGATGAGTTCCTATGGCGAAAGTTTGTTTATTTTCCAGCTTGTATAAGGCTTAACACCTGTTTTGCGATCCTATACTCCCTCTGTTCGGATTAGTCTACATTCTAGAGCAGTTTTTTGTTCGGATTTAGTCTACATTCCCACCGTTGCAAAATACTACTAAGCATATAATTAAGCATTGGTTGTGCATATAATTGAGCATTGGTAAAGCAAATGGTGCTTTGTTTTCTGTGAAACCATACTTCTAAAGCAAATGGTGTGGTTAAGTAGTACTAATAAAATACAACGCTAAATTGTCTGAAATTGTACAAGATGTAGATTAAAACAGAACGGAGGGAGTAAGTCTTAGGTCCACAGATTAGGTTACTCATGTCAATATGTTAAATTATCAGTACTACATGATCCCGTCAGTGAATCCGAAATGATACTTCGGCCGTAGAATAGTAGAATAATCATGTTAGATAATTGTGGTATGTGTAGCGGCTGGTCCAATATATGTACCACACAATCTTATGCTTATGTTATGCTTGTTTTTGTTCAAATTTTGTCTGCATTCTACTATAGAAATCCATTCCACCTCAGTAATTAAGCAATAAAACAAAATCACATGTCCCCAACGTTGCAAAATTCTACTACTATCCATATAATTAGGCATTGGTAAAGCAAATGGTGCTTGGTACCTTACTTTGTAGCTGTAATACGTTCTTAGCAAGTGTTATTGTGCAACTTACTTTGAGCTCTTTATTCATGTTAGAACCACAAACAGAACCTGGTGCAGTTCGCAATCGCAAGCGCGTCAATGCTGATATAGTTGAAGGCACAACACTTGAGTCCGGTAGAAAACAAAAGAAGTACATACGCCAAACTCAAGCGGCCAGATGTCCAAGGCGAGCAGCCAGTTGCCCATTGCTCCCATGGCCAACTGGAAGCTGCCCAACACACCAAGGCAGCTGACCACGCTGAGGAGGCAGCCGCCCAAAACGAGCAGGCACCTCCCCATGTTGAGCTGCCACCAGTCCTATGCAACCACGGTGAGGAAGCAGCCGCCCAACATGAGCAGGCACCTCCCCATGTCGAGTTGCCACCAGTCCTAGGCGACCACTGTGAGGAGGCAGCCGCCCAAAATGAGCAGGCACCTCCCCATGGCGAGCTGCCACCGGCCCTAGGCGAGGAGCGGGACAACGTGTCCAACAGAGGGAGGATCAAACTTGTAATTCCTCAGGGAAAGACAAGGCCAGTGAACCCAAAGATTGCTTCCATGTTTGCTACTGCGTGTTCTGTAGCTGTGAAGGATACTGTCCCTATCTTCTCCCATTGGAAAGAGTACAAGGGAAGAGCCGAAGTATTTTCTATGTACGTCGCCCATCTAAGTGTACGTTTTGTAACCCAACTCCCAGTTCATTCCATGAAAAAAACTTTCCAGTTCATTCTCTTGATGTTCATAAAACTGAAGAATGCTCTAAATTTTGCTTCAGTCAAGATTTATTTTGGACCTCGAAGACCCTGGACTCATCAAGCTCTTCTAATGAATCTCAAGAACCGTACAAAACAAAGACGCTATTTCCTGAAGGGCGTTTACTTTGACAGTGTTCAAGACAAGACTATGGTTCTACAGACACCTTCTTTTGAAGTACAACACATGAGAGATGACGACTGGTGCAATTTAGTCGCTACCTGGTTGACACCCGCGAAACAGGTCGTGCCCTTGTCCACTCAACCTTGCCACTTTTCCAGTTCTATTTTATGGACTGTCACTAATATGTTCATACTCTTTGTCTTTGTAGACGGCTTGTGTGAAAGCCATATCGAGCAGATAGCTAGTCCGGTTCCATTCTGCCACAGGTTCTTGTAGCTACGAGGTTTGCTGCGACATGGGGGATCACACATTCAAACTATCTAGATCCAAGCCCGGCTTCAAGAAGCGGACCTTCAGTTCGCCTGTGAAAAGAGCAATTGTAAGTCCCTCCGAATTCTGTACATCTGGAATCAACAGTTTACATGCATGCGCAGATTCACTTTGTCGGCTATTTCACCAATGCTTGTCATCTGATAGTTATTGTACATGCATGCTTACTTCTTGTCATCTCCTAGTTCTTTTACATGCATGCTTACATCTTACACGTCTGTTAAAATCTGCACTAGATCATCTCAGCATGGTTCCCAACTATGTTTTGTACACGCTTGTCTTCAGCTATAACACCTCACGCTTGTCATCTGCTAGTCATGCACATATTTGCTGAAAATCTATGTTTTGTACAAGCTTGTTGTCTGCTAGTTCATCTTATGCTTTTACTTGCTCTATAGGATGAAATTAAAGACAAGATGGCACAATCTACTTCAGGGGATGGTGCTATCGAAGAGATTCTCTCTGCCGCCGAATCTGTGTTAATGAGCCGTCCAAGAGCATCAAAGATTCAGCTTCAGTTTCTACTTGATTCTGAGAAACAAGGGAGGACCAAACTGCAGACTGATGTTCATGAGTTGAATCAGGCGAAGGAACAAGCTGATGCCGAAAGGATCCAGTATCATCAAGACTTGCACCTTATGAGGGAGGAACATGAAACAATGAAGCAGGGTCAACTGTTGTGCAATACTCTTATTGCGCAATTGTTGGCTAAAAGTTCTTCGACACATGCAACAGATTAGCCCTGCGTGACAACCTTTGGAAACTCGTCGCATTTTGGTGCCCTTCAAGAGTATGTTGCTGGTTGCCTTTGAGAGGCCGAAAACTGTATGTTCAGTGCAGGTCAACCACTTGTTGTCCGTTGAACTGTAAAACATGGCCTCTGGCTTTTGATGCCTATGATGGCGAGCAAGGCTCCGCTAATTCGAAAATGTATTTGCTGCATGTTTTGTGTTAGCTTTGATGCGAAAACTAGTAGCGCTACGACGAATCGTCTTTCGAACGACGAGGAAACGGGAACGTCGTGTGATCGGTGACGTCATGAACTACGCGCGACGGAAACTTTCCGTCATCGACAGAGGACACGTGTACACGTATGATTGGACCACGTGTCTGCATACAGATGCACGGCCGACACGACGGATAAAACAAACGTCGAGAGGGAAGATGACGTCACAACCGTAGCGACGAAAACTAATTTTCGTCCCGGATATGTCGACACGTGTCTACTCGTCGGTAGAACACGTGTACGCACCTGATTACCGCAACAGCGCGACGAAAAAACAAAATGATGCGGCATCATGAAGTCATCACGCGCCGCGACGTCTTGAAATCGTCGAGCATAAGATGACATCATCAAACGGCGATAACGGCCGTCTGCCGCGTGGCACATGCCGCGACGAAAAAGAACATGGTCCTTAGATGGGCCTTAGATGGGCCGATCCAGTTGCTCGCGACGATTGACGGAACGTCGTGGATCCCTCGCGACGTTCAGAGGTTCACCGGATCGTCGTAGAATCGTCTATGAGTAGCGGTCCCTGACTTTTTTATAACGTCGTGTGAATCATCGAGGATTGCAGATCCCGACGTTTTGGAGCATGATTACCACGTTATGGAATCGTCCCGGATGGCCGAATTTTTTTTGTAGTGTGAGTAATGCACACGTAAATTTATCCTAAATTTCACCATCTAAGAGAAAGCTAGTCTCCGTCAGAGAGGTGTGGAGTACTAGGATCCTCTATAGCCACCAAACCTCGCCTTATTCTCCTCGTGCCTCCCCGAAAGCGAGTGCCACGATGCCAAAACTTTTACAAACAAGTTTAGGGCTTGCTACACATTTTAACTGGAGACTCCCAACAATATTTCGGAGCTTCGCACCACCAAGGCTAAGCTCCAAAATTACCACTTTCGTCTACGGTTTCAACGAATTCAAAGTAACAAAACCAATCAAAAAATAGTAGGGGGGTCAAACTATGTTGTTCTAACCCTAGATCTATATCTCCAATCTCACTCCTCTGAACAAAATTGGGGTAATAGAGTAGGAGATCTCGATAATTTGAACTTCGGAACAATGGACAAGAGATAATGAAACTAGGTGTGGGAACTGGTAGCGGATAATCCGAATTATGTGACATAAGTATTCGAGAAATTAAAGATGGAAGTGGCAAATATCCGAATCCGAACGAAATAAAAATGGAAGTTGTATATATCCGGATTTGTTCTTACAAATAAAAAATTTGGTATTGAAATTTAAAAACTATGGATATGAAAATGGATATATCTGTATCCGAATAAAATTATGTTAGCCAACATTTGTAACTCTAACTTGATATATCAATTCATCAACTAACAGAGTAAGCAAGTGGTCAATATATTTTCCAGTCACTGGAATTTGAATTATTGTGTATTATATAGTTGTATGTAGCACTATATTGTTCTATAGTTGAGTCGTTACAAGACACAAGTCTATTATTTAGGTATATTTGTCCCCGTACTGAATTGAGAATCACATCCGTATTCGAGTAGCATTCAATTCGGCATTCGTATTGGATAACATCCTTATTTGTATTTGTATTACTTTTTAAAATGTGAAAACATATGTGGGAAGAGTATTATCTGCTCTGCATCCGTTTGTTTCCACCCCTAGGCATCCCTTTCTCTTGGGATAGAAGTGGTCTATTCATAATGGCCCTTCAAATCCAACTGTTTTATGTTGGCCCCTAGCCCTGGTGTAACCAGGGTAGGGGCCCAAACTACCGCCCCAAGTTTTGACCTCAACTAACGGGCCTTCTAGTGAGTTTCGCACGGGTGCAAAACTACAATGCTTGCCTCAGAAACCCAAACCCAATACAACCGGGGTTCAGAACAACCGATGCCAAGGGCAGTACATCCGGAGCCCAATACAACTTGGCGAAGAGTCGGGTCCAACTTTTGAGGATTTCAGGGAGAAATGAACAATATTCTCGACCCTGGAAGCACCCCAAAACTTAGCACACTAGAACGCACCCCGATACTTAGCACACCGAAACTTCTATGGACCGGTACAACAAGGGTGAATCAATAGTAGGTCCACATAACTGCTAGTTGTAAGGTAGAATAAATTGCACGGTTATATATACCTAGGAGATAAACTAGTGACTAGTATTGTCATCGGTAAGAAATAGTCCAAGCTTCCAAAATATGTAAGAAGAAATGTTTGTCTGTGCTGATGTTAAGCTTTCGGAATGTAATATAGCGAATAAACTGATTGACTCAACAAATGGTGAATTCTTAAGGGGTTTGACTATCGTCTAGAACTTGTTATAACCAAATCATGGTGCACATTTGCTGTCACACTCAATTCCAAAGTTGGTTGACTCACCAGATGATAAATTCTCAAGGTTTTGACTATCATCTAGAACTTGTCGTAACTGAAAGGACAAGGATGTCGCCTGGGGGGGGGGGTGGGTGAATTGGCGGTTTAAAACTTTTCCGATTTAGGCTTGATAATTGCGGAATAAAACTAGGTGTTTAAATTAACAAGCCGACAACCTAAATAAACTAGGCTCACCTATGTGCACCAACAACTTATGGTAAGCAAGACACACAACAAGGTGACAACAATATAGAATACTCAAGCACGAAGGCTATCACAATGTAAAGTGCATAAGTAAATAGCTCGGGTATACAAATAATCGAGGCACGCGGAGACGAGGATGTATTCCCGAGTTCCTCTTTGTTAAGTGAGTACGTCTCGTTGGAGAGGTGTGAGGCACCACAAAGGTCGATCTCAACGCCACAAATGCTCACCCTATTGGAATCCCACTAACCTGGGGCGGAATTCGTAGCCTTTAAACAACAACCCGGGGCACAACCCACAATTGGATTGGGGGCTCCTGGACAGCTACAAGTGACCACAAAAGGTCTCAACCACCACAAGGGCGTCTAGGGTCCAAAGACGCAAGAGTAACAACCTCACAAACTTTCACTTTCATGAAACCTCGTGGAGAGCACAAACCGATGCACAAAGCAATGGCAAGAGCACAGGTGGTCAAGTCCTTCACTCTCAAATTCCAACAAAGCAACAAATGCTTATGGGGCAATAAGAGAGGAAAAACAAAGGAGAGAACCACACAAGAACTTCAAGATCATGATCTGCTAGGTTCCCCTCACTAAGAGGAGAGATGTGGTGAAAATGTAGATGTAGATCTCCTCCCACTTTCCCTCAAAGATATGCAAGAATCATGGGAGGGATTGAGAGGAAGAAAATCTTTTCCAAAGGTCAACAATGGAGGAGAGAGAGGGGAAACGTGCTCAAGAGGTTAGAGAACCATTGGGGAAGAAAGCCCCTTAAATAGGTACCCTTTAAAAAATGCCAGTTGGGCAGATTTCACGGGGCCGGCCTTGGGCCCAGCCTAACAAGCAATACTCGGTGCCCTAGAGGGCCCAGCCTGAGAGCTGGCCTGGCCGGCATAGGGGCTGGCCACCCAGAAACCGAAAATGAAACACCCATAACTTTTGCGAGAAAAATCCAAATGGGAAGAAGCCAACTTTGTTGGAAATATTTAGAACCATAAAACGAGTTAAGTTGACATGCATGGGAAGGTGTGGAACTTTACTCAAGGATAAACTGATAATATTTCCAACACGAAAACACAACAAGAGTTTTCCATCCAAAAACCGTTTTCGAAGAACTTGGACTTGTCATGAAGATCACGACAAGCTGCAAGACCCAACAAGGAGAAAAGCCACATAAGAACAACAAAAGATGATCTGACAAGTATGCAAAGGTTTGAGCTCTTCACAAAGATGCGATCAAGTTACTCACTTGATAGCCCCTCTTGATAGTACGCCGTCTATCCTATACCCGGCCTCCCACTAACACCATGAGATGGGTAAAATAGAAAACCTATCAAGATCATACCTTTGCCTTGCGCATTCCACTTGAGCTCGACGATGACGATCTTGACTCTCTCAAGTTGAAACACCTTTTGATTGTACTTGCTAGCACATGCTTGATGAAGACTTCTCCAAATGCTTCCCCATACTCCATTATGAGAGAGCCACACTAAGCTCCATCTTCATGTCTCCTTTGCAAGTTTCAATCAAATGATATCTTCCGAGATGGATCATATTGAACTTGCACTTCATCTTATTCTCTTGATATGTATGATGACTTGGAGATAAACATGAATGTTCACTTAATCTTCTTTTTCAAGCCATACTTGTAATAGGCTCAACTCTACATATGATCATTCTTCATATAAACCCTAGAAGAGAGCATCGATCATTGTGTAATCTTCTAGAGTTCAACAAATGAACTCAATATTTTCCCATGAACAAGATCTATAAGAATATCTTAATGCAAACATTAGTCCATAAAAATTGTCATTAATTACCAAAACCATGCATGGGGGCAACATGCACTTTAAGTAACCAAATCCTGGTTGCATAATTATAGTCACACTTAATTCTAATGTGGTTGATTTTTAAACAAGAATCATATTTACAGGTTTCAAACCAATAAAAGTTTGATGTTGCAAAATAGTAAAACTAAGCTTTTGTAAATCTAGATGAAAAAAATGCAATAACAAATTCATAATAAAAACTAGTTAAAAAATGCATTGTTCACTATACTCTGATCAATATTTAGGATACATCCCTGAGTTCATTTAGGATTTTTGTCAACTTTTTAAAATTATAAATGATTTTTGTATTTAAATGAAAAGAAATAAAGGGAGCGGCACTGGGAGCGTTAAATGAGAATTTCTCAACTCCATAAGGTTCCGAATTAATTAAGGGAAAATCTACGGAGAGGCACCGCTCCAGAAACGCTCGCGTGCGCGCATCAAGATTCGCAAAAAAACCTGGGACCTGCTGCTGCTTTCTCTCACACTCGCTAACCTTATACCGTCCGACTCGTTACCACACAACCCGCTCTCTCTCTCAGACAACAGACCACTACGGGGAGCAGCACCGCGCCGCGCCGGAGAGGGACGAGAAAAGGAGCCGCCGTCGACTAGCGGAGGCACGCACAAGAGAACGAGGCGTCCCTTGTCTAGCATGGAGGAAGGTCGCCGCCGCCGAGCGTATGACGCGCGCGGCGCATGGGAAGACGAAGCTCGGCGGCCAGCGCAGGGAGGCCATCGACAAGAAGCAGTGGGAGGACGAGGCGTCGCTTGCGCGGCGAGGCTGTCGACGACAAGCACGCATCGGGAGGAGGCCGCTCCCGAACGCGTCGGGCCGGCCGCGTACACCTCCGATCCGCGAGGGTGCAGATTGAGTGGCGCGTTGGCCTCCGCTTTACAGCTGATTCCGCTGTGGGAGGGAGTCATGCCCGCAGGCGTGTTATGCCTAAACTAGCAGAAATCGAATTACAGCGGAATCACTCAAACGAAGCAGGGAAACATCATCGCCACTCTCCACTGTATTGCTAAATTCAGATGAAGGATTACAGTGCTTGAGTTCGGGAGAGAGGAAGGCAAGGCCAGCCGGAACAACGGCGGCTAGGGTTTAACCCAAAAGGGGAAAGATAAAGATTACAAGCCGGATCGGCGCTTAAATATCAATGGCTCGAGCTAAACGACAACACACTGAGTGGTTGGCGCGAATATGCTCTGTAGATAAAGCTGATTCAAACGACGAAGCGGTAAGTTCTAATCTCGGCCGGAGAAGGACTCATCGACAGCTAGGAAACGTCCCGGGTCAGCAACAGTAACTGAATCAGTTGTTCTTCTTCTTCAGTCGCAGATCATGACAATTCCCCCTTCTCGAGCTCAGACTTGTCCTCAAGGCTGGAAAGAAGGAAAGACGCTCTGGATGAAAGTAGAGTCCTCCCAAGTAGCAGCTTCCACGGGCAGATTGATCCATTTAATCAACCATTGAACGACAGGTATAGTGATATCTCCTTGCTTCCTTGGAATGAGCTTGCGGTCCAATAGCTTCTCAGGTCCAGTCTGGATATTGCCTTGAGCATCCACCAAAGGGAGAGTTGGTGTAGGAATAGCCAGAGGACCATGATGCTTCTTCAGCTGGCCGACATGGAAGGTATGATGTAATGTGCATTTTTCAGGCAGTAATATTTTATAAGCTGTATTACCCACTTTTGCCAGTATGCGAAAAGGACCATAGAATTTAGAATGTAGCTTGATGCTCCTGTGGATGTCCAGAGATGAGTGGCGATAAGGCTGCACCTTTAAATAGACCATGTCCCCAATTTCCAATTGCCTCTCACTTCTGTTCTTGTTTGCATAATGCACCATTCTGTCTTGTGCTAGTTTCAGATTCTCCTTGATGACAGCAATAGCTTCTTCACGGTTTCTGAGCATTTCTGATGCTTTTTCTGTATTTGCATCAGGTAAGAACATCTCAGCAACATGTGGAGGAGGGAACCCATACAAGGCTTGGAATGGTGTCAGCTTGAGGGCAGTATAAAATGTGGTATTGTACCACCATTCAGCAGAAGTGAGCCAGGATTGCCATTTCTTTGGCTGAGCAAAGGCCATGCATCTTAGATAGGTTTCCAAGCACTGGTTGACTCTTTCTGTCTGTCCATCAGTTTGAGGGTGGTAGCTAGTACTCATGTGTAATTTTATTTTCAGTGCCTTGAACAGCTGTTGCCACAATTGACTTGTAAAGATCCTGTCTCTGTCAGTAACAATTACCAGAGGCAGTCCATGTAACTTGAATATGTGATCATGAAAGGCAGCAGCCACTGATTTCACAGTTATAGGGTGTTTCATAGGAATGAAATGTGCATATTTTGTGAATCTGTCCACCACTACCATAATCATGTCCTTGTTGTTAGAGGTGGGTAATCCCTCAATGAAATCCATACTGATGTGTGTCCAGGCCATATCTGCAACAGGTAATGGCTGTAATTTCCCAGGGTATTTCAAATGCTCTGGTTTGTTAATTTGACAGACTGGGCACTCTTTGATGAAGCTAGCAATTTCAGCTTGCATTTTAGGCCGGTAAAACACCAACTGTATTCTGTGAAATGTAGCTTTTTCTCCAGAATGGCCCCCAAGTTCAGAAGCATGAAACACAGTAATGATATCCTGTTTAACTTTTGTGTCATTACCCACAACTAATTTATCATTGTACCTTAAGAGACCATTTTTGAGTGTATAGTTTGGTAAGCTTGCAGGGTCTACAGCTAGTTTTGTTAGTAGCCCCTTGCAGTAATCATCATTTTCATAACTGGCCACCACTGTAGAAATCCAAGTTGGAATGACAGCAGATCAAATCAACTGGGATATTCTGAATTTCACTCTGGACAGTGCATCAGCCACTTTATTTTCTTTGCCCTTCTTGTACTCAATGGAGTAATTGTATCCCAGCAATTTTATGAGTAACTTGTGTTGTATACCATCAGTGAGTTTCTGCTGTTGGATGTACTTCAGGCTCTGTTGGTCAGTTCTGATGACAATAGAAGAAGCAGCAAAATAGTGGCGCCATTTCTTTAGTGCTTCAATTATTGCCAGAGCTTCCTTGTCATATGTTGACCAAGCAGCTGCTTTGGGTCCTAGTGACTTGCTCATGAATGATATTGGCCTGCCTTTCTGCATAAGGACAGCTCCAATTCCATATCCAGAAGCATCTGCCTCCAATATAAATGGCTGGCTAAAATCAGGCATAGCTAGCACTGGAGCTGTGATCAAGCACTGCTTTAGCTGATGGAAATCTTTATCTTGTTTCTCTGTCCAAGTAAAAGAATTCTTCTTGAGGCAATCAAACAATGGCCTGCAAATAATTCCATAATCCTTGATAAATCTCCTGTAATAGCCTGCCATTCCCAGCACACTTCTCAGCTCAGAGATATTCTGTGGAGTTGGCCAATGAGCAATAGCTTCTATTTAACTGGATCAGTGGCAACCCCTGTTCCCTGAATTATATGTCCCAGGTATTCCACTTTAGGCTGACCAAATGTACATTTTTCCCACTTTGCAGCCAGCTTGTTATCTCTGAGCACTTGGAAAATAGTAGCCAAGTGTTGACAGTGTTCTTCTTCAGTTTTGCTATAAATTAGGATATCATCGAAAAAGACCAAGGCAAATTTCCTTAGGTAAGGAGCTAGTATTGTGTTCATAAGGGACTGGAAAGTAGCTGGGGCATTTGTTAAGCCAAAGGGCATTACTAGATATTCAAAATGACCCATGTGTGTGTTAAATGCAGTCTTTGGTATATCCTCTTCCTTCATTCTAATTTGATGATAGCCACTGCGAATATCAATTTTGGAGAATATAAGTGCTCCATTAAGCTCATCCAATAAATCCTCAATTACTGGAATTGGGTATTTGTTCTTCACAGTTTGAGCATTCATCTTTCTGAAATCATTTACTACCCTCCAAGTAGTATCTTTTTTCTTGACTAGCAATGCAGGAGATGAATAAGGGCTGGTGCTAGGCCTTATGACATTCTGTTTGAGCAATTTAGCAATTATCTGCTCCATAGCATCCTTCTGATGGTGAGGCAATCTGTAGGATCTCTGATTCACAATTTTTGCCTCGGGTACTAGTGGTATAGAGTGATCACAAGACCTTTTTGGTGGCAGGGAATGTGGTTCCTCAAATACATCCTTAAACTGTTCCATGACATGTTGTAAAAATTTAGGAATTGCACTGCCTTCACTACTGGCTTTTGGTACAGGCATGTGTAAGAAAATATAGGCTCCACAGATGGGTTGCTCTTTTAATGAGAAATTCTTATCCATTTGTATCACATCAGGTGTAGAAGGTAGGGATTCATCCAGCAGTTTTACTTGATCACCATTGCTATCCTTGATAGAGATAAACATTTGCTTGAAATCCATTGTTACAGGGCTGTGTGCTTTAATCCAGTCAGTACCACAGACTATATCATAACCAGTCAGAGGCAATAACCTGAAATTGTACAGTAACTGCTTGCCCTGTATAGAATAAGAACATGTTTCTGTGGTGAATTCCGAAGTCAATTGCTCCCCATTAGCTACCACTACCTTCACCTTTTTAGATGGATGAGTTCTGCAATTTGCTTTCTGTGCCAATGCAGGTGTCATGAATGTACCAGTGCTTCCAGAATCAATAAGAACAGTGGCCACTTGATTGCCTACAACAGCTGTGAGCGTGAATGTATAGTTTTCATCTTTGGTACCAGTAACTGCATGCATGGATATTTTTAGTTCAGCTTCAGGCTGTGGCACTGGGGTATCATCATCAGAATCCTCATATTCCACATATATCACCTCTGCTGTATCAGTATCACACTGTTGTGTAGTGCCCTGCTGGAGAGCTAGGATTTGAGCTTTGTTACTCATTTTACACACCTTCTTATGACCAGGAAACCATGGATCATTACATCTGAAACAAACCTTGTTCAGTTTAGCCTTCTCAATAATGTCAGCTAGGCCAGGCTGAGCATTATTTTTAGCACCCTTATCAGAGGAAAATTGTATTCTCACAGGCTGGGTTGTAGGGGAGTAGCTCTGCCTTCTACTAGGCTGTGCCTGTTCCATTCTTCTGGCATACCACATTGCATCGATCATTGTCTGTGGTTTCAGGCACTGTATGTGGCTCTGTATATATACATTCAGACCAGAAATGAAGCTATTGATGTAATAGTCTTCAGACAAGGATGGATTATCTCTGCGCATCAAATTCATTGCCTTCTCAAAATCCAGCACATATTGGGCTACTGTGCTTGTCTGCGTTAACTGATGGAAATTTCTTACATTGTCACACACTGATGTTTCAGAAAATCTGTCAGTGAGATACCTTGTGAACCTATGCCAGGGAGTGTTGTGGGGATAGTAACCAGTGCCACGCCACCATTGTATTGCTGGTCCCTTGAGGTAAGTGACAGCCAATTCAGTTCTCTGCTCCAGTGGTGTTCTGGCAGCTTCGAAATATTGCTCAATTGTCTGTATCCAGGAATCAGCATCAATACCTTCAAATTCAGGTATGTTCATGCGTGCTGGCTTGACTGCAGGGGTGGTCTTTGTGCTATCTGCTTGCAGAAACAGAGCTCTATTTCTAGGCTGAGCATCTCTTTTATCTCCTTCTCCAAATTAACTATTTGCTGAGCACCCAATTGTACTAGAGTTGTACCACGTTGTGTGAGTATATGTGGTTGGGGAGCAACTGAATTTGGGTGCCTGTATGTGATTTTAGGTGTACCATCCAAATTTAGCTCTTTGCCATCCGCATCCTGTAAGACAGCAGAGCCAATGGGCTTGACCATTGTCAGAATAGGTTTTACCAATGCTTGAGTGACACTACCTTGAGCAGGTGAATCTGCAGCTGGATTAGGAGCAGCAGGAGGTGTTGCAGGTGGAGCAGTAGCAAGCACAGCAGCCAGCAGTTTGTTTAAACTAACTTGGATGCTGTCGAAATTGTCTTGTATGTTCACAAAGTTCTGCTCGACCCTGGTGGTAAAGTTGGTAAATTCCTCCTTGTCTTCTTCACGAACACGCTGCAGAGTTTTGACATCTAACATAAGAGATTTCAACTCCAGCGAGCTAGTGTTCTCCGAAGAAAGGCCGTCGTTTTTCTCCATGATCTACCGCCACCGGTCTACCGTCACCAACGCCAATCCAAACGCCTCCCAAGACACACAGAACAGGGTGGGATGGGTGGGATTTTACAGCGAAGGAAGGGTTCCTAAGCAACCAGATCCGTACCTGATCCGTGTCCGAGCAGTGCCGCCGCCGCCAAGCCGCCTCCCCAGCTCTGAGTCGACGAGCTCCCACCGCCGCCGGGATCAGAAGCAACCGAGAAGGATTTCACAAGAGATCCCAACTTCTCTTCGCTCCAGATCTAGCCGCCACCAAGAACCGTATGGCTCTGATACCAATTTGTTATGCCTAAACTAGCAGAAATTGAATTACTGCGGAATCACTCAAACGAAGCAGGGAAACATCATCGCCACTCTCCACTGTATTGCTAAATTCAGATGAAGGATTACAGTGCTTGAGTTCGGGAGAGAGGAAGGCAAGGCCAGCCGGAACAACGGCGGCTAGGGTTTAACCCAAAAGGGGAAAGATAAAGATTACAAGCCGGATCGGCGCTTAAATATCAATGGCTCGAGCTAAACGACAACACACTGAGTGGTTGGCGCGAATATGCTCTGTAGATAAAGCTGATTCAAACGACGAAGCGGTAAGTTCTAATCTCGGCCGGAGATGGACTCATCGATGGCTAGGAAATGTCCCGGGTCAGCAACAGTAACTGAATCAGTTGTTCTTCTTCTTCTTCAGTCGCAGATCATGACAAGGCGCTAGATCCCCGGACCTTCTCTGCACCAGCGCGCCCTTGCCGGCGAGCTGCATCTCCAGAGTCCAGAATCGGAACGGCGAGAGTACGTTAACTTTCAATGTCCTCCTCTTCGTAGTGTGTGGTCCTTTTCATGTCCATCCTCCATTTTCTAGTTTAATTTGTATGACTGTCCTCATGTGATGATGTGATTATGTGATAAATAGTTGGGATGCTACGTGGTTAGGTGCTTCCTTCTACTTGATGTTGTTCTGCAAAACTGCTTCCCTGATTTGAACTTGCGTCTTGCTATTGCTGCTTGCGGCAGGGGTAGGGAGCCTACGAGTCATGGACTCCACACGGTAGTTTTTACATCGCTAATTAATCTGTCAAGTGTGACTAATTAATATGGTAGTTTATTTTTCATATAACATGGTAATTGTTTAAATCGATAATTAATCTGATAATTGTTGTTTATCATTCCGTAAATTGTGGCTAATTAATCTGGTAATTGCTTTTTCAAAGAATATAGTAATTTTGTGGCAACTATGGCTAATTAATCTGGTAATTGCTTTTTTTGAAGAACATGGTAGTTTTTTTTTTACATAGATAACCTGTTATGTGTGACTAGTTAATCTAATAGTTGCTACTAGGATAATTCGGTGAGTGTTTATAAACACAGGAATCATGTCCAGGGAGTTAGAAAAATCAAAGTCAGGAAAATCATTTGATGAGGTCCCAGAATGAACCAAGACTGAGCATATTTCATGACTAGAATTTTTTTATGTAGCACTATGATGTCCATTTGTTATATTTTTGCTACTGAGGTGCTCAACTTTTACATGGCATCTATATTGAATTTATCTGATAGGTATCATGAATTAACCTGTTAGTTAGCTACTTAGCTTTATTGAATTTGAGGAGTGCGTGGGCTCGCGGATGACACCGATCCGTGAGGTTGCAATCTGAAGGTTTCGGGTGTCGAGACGCCTTCAAGGTCCGCGACGGAGCGGATGGCCGCTGCACGTGCTGGTCCTCGCCTCTGATGTCCTTGCCGGAGCCGATGGTCGCCGGACGTGCTTGTCGCCGCCTCGGCGGACCACGCTGGGGCTGATGGGCACCGCACGTGCTGTTCGCCGAGGACCTTGCCAAGGCCGATGCCCGCCGTGCGCCAGGAGGCCGCCGCCAAGCGTGAGGCGACCGCCGCTGTTGAAGGGCGCGAGGAGAAGGCCGCTGCCGACAAGCAATAGGAGGAGGCAGCTGCCGGCAAGCGCAAGGCGGCCGCCGTGGAAGAGCACGATGAGGCCGCTGCCGGTAAGCGCGAGGTGGACACTGCCGACAAGCAATAGGAGGAGGCAGCTGCTTTTTGACCTACTAGTTGTTATATTAATCTGCTATCTGTTGCTTTTTGAATAACTTGATAATGGTAGCCACTTCTTTGAATAACATGATAAATGTGACTAACTAACCTGATAGTTGTGACTAACTAATCTGTTAATTGTGATTGTTAGCTACAGTTAGGATAACCCAAAAGTTGTCACTATTTTAACCTGGTAGGTATTGTTGGGATAATCTCATAATTTTGACTAACTAATCTGGTAGCTTGGTTAATCTGGTAATTCCGTTAGATTAATTTGGTATCGGATAATTTGGTATCGGAAAACTATACGCTTAAGTAAGAAATATTGAAACCGATACTCCCTCATAAACGTTTTAGGCCTTTTCTAGATTCACAGTTTCACACACATTTACATGTATGTAGACACTATTTAGTGTGTATGTTCACTCACTTCTATTCTCATCTAGTTAACATGAGAAAAACCTAGAACATCTTATATTTAAAAACGGAGGTAGTAGTAACTAAGTTGTGCATAATCATCCTTATTGAGTTGTGCATAATCATCCTTATTGTTTAATCTGGTGATTATGTAGTGCATATCTGGTAAGCATTTGACAGTAATCTGATATTCACTGAAGAAAAAAAAATGTTATCGAAATATACCAATATGATATTTAGTTTCGAAGATCTCAGCGAGAGAAAGTTAACGGTGAAAACGGATCATCCATCGAGCGAATGGTTGATGGGATAAATCTTTTCAAAATTCAAATTGAAAAACAACTAAGTAACTTTCACACTGGCAGAGCACGAACGAGCAGTTCACCTGTGCGCCTAAACCGCCGCTTGCATCGACCAAATAGCGGCTCCGCTCCCTAGTCCGCTCCATTAATTAATTATTGGGAAAAACTAACAGGCAACGCCGCTCGCGCGTCGCTGCTGGCGGCGGCGCGCGGAGATTCGTGTGTGCGAGGGGAGGGGAGGGGAGGTGCCGGCGCCGGAGACGAGTCGGCGGCGGGCGGGCGACGCGGCTGGCCGCGGCGGCCGACGGCGACGACGAGCCTGGAGCGAGCCGGAACGCCGGAGACGCGGCTGGCTGCGGCGGAGGCAGTGGAGGCGAGCAACAAAACTTATCTTCGGGGGTGGGGGGTGCCGGCGTGGTGGAGAGCTCGCCGGAGGTGGGGGCTTTAGAGGGAAGGTCGGGCGGCGGCGGACCGGCGGCGGGCGGCGGTTGGAGGAGGGTGGGGCGCCGAGGCGGCGCGGCAGCGGCGCCGGGGCGGTGGCGGTGGCAGACGGTCTGGCCGGCGGCACGTGGTGGCGGGGGAGCAGTGGCGAGCGAGACGAGGAGGAAGTGCGGCGAGGGGAGGAGGAAGAAGGAGCCGCCGCTGCGGACGCGTTCCCAGCGGCGCCGCTCCGTAGTCCTCTCCTTAATTATTATGGCGTTCAAAGCATCCTGCTCTCATGTTTTGCTGGGCGTAACCCCATAGGTGGCGTGGCGAAATCTTCTAGATCGAGGGCGTGGCCTGTTCGTGGTCGGTTCACCATCTCGTTCAAAAGAAAAGTTTCTCATTCTCGACAGGCAGCGAGAAACCACGGCGGCACCTCCTTCATCCGTCGCCTCCAGCTCCATCTCGAGTCTCGACCGGCCTCCCAGCAGGGTTCTCGACCGGCCTCCCGGCCGCCGATCGCGTCTCACAGAGGTACGAAGGACCCGAGAAGATCGAGGAACGTGAGGTGTTCGCTGCATCTCGTTCCTTCAGTCCTACTCTTGCTGCATCAGTCTGTCCCTTTCGCTGCGTGTTTGACTTTCCTGAGGTGGCTGCCCGCGAGGTGTTCGCCGCTTTGCCTCCGAGGAGCACAGAGCAGACGTAGACGACGGCAGATTCTTGGATTGCTTTGCTTCCTTCTTCCCCACAGCGCAGCACAGCGGTTTCCATTCGCGGCATCCGATTCTTTCCCTGCTCCTCGTCCGAGCCACCATTTGCTGTAGAGAAGCAAAGCATCGGGGAAGCCCGTCGCGTCGGCACGCGGACAAGCGCCAGGCCGCCGCCCTCGCTGCTGCTGATCTTTTATGCTTCCCTTCCTCCCCAAGCTGTCGTCTCGCTCGCCAGCCACCTCGGTAGTTAGGTGAAGTAAGCGCCTTTTCTTTTTCTTTTCTTTGCTCCCCTGCCTTGTCTTTCTCGACTGCCAGCACGGCGCAGTAAGCCCACGGCCCCCACCGACTACCTCCGTCGCCGAGCCGTCGGGGAGATGAGATGATGCGGCGCTGCGGCTGGCTTTCGTCTCTCTGCCGCCCCCGCCGGGGTGGTCGCGCCGCCGCTTTGCTACCCAACCCAGATCCACCGCCTCCCGAGCCCAAGGTATCGCTGATAACAGCTGCTGCCTTCCTTTCCTGTCTTGAACTATCTAGGACGCTGGCAAGTATGGCTTGTTTGGCACTGTTGTCCGTGATCGATTAGTCATTTGTTTGGCGCTGGTTGTACAAATCATGCCCCTGCTCGTCTTCCACATTTCTTTAGGAAAACGACATTTAAAATAAAAGATTCAGGAAAATGAAATGGTTATTACTGTTGGTAGTTTGTACATCGATCCTTCTTTTGTCATCTCTTTGTAAACACATATTCATACTTACCAGAAGGATAATCAACAGAGAAGGAGTTCTTTGATTTTAGGAAGGTTAATCACTTGTTTGGAAGGAATATCCTCAGTAATTCGCACAAAGGCAAGAAGTACCTGGAAATGCCAATTAAAATCAGCGTGTCATGAGCACTGGCCAAAGTAACAAAATTCTTAATAGCATACATATGTCTAAAGCTAACAAAGAGAAGATAGCTTATTGGGAAGAGATGTTCTTCCTTTCTTCCATTGTACAATATTCTGCAGTTTTTATATTAAATTTGGTTCATCTAGCTTCGCAAGTCACAGTTCTTTTATGTTGTACATGCATGCTATCGTTCTTCTTGTTGTACATGCGTGCTATCCTTCTTCTTATGGCTCAAGACTCTGGATTTGATATATGCAAAAAAATATTTATTTATACAATTGAGCAGGGAGAAGAGAATCGCGGTGCTTCTGAAGAAGTTACCATGGAGAACATTCTACCAAACAGTGATTTTCTGAAGATCTATGTTCATGGCATCCTAATGGTTGCCATGCATTTGTGGCTGTTGAAGGATCAGGTTACCATAATGGTATAAGGCCACATTCAGGGTCTAAATATGTTGTACTTACTAATCGAACACAAACTTGGCAAGGACTTGAGCAGGACTTAACCGAAAATATTGGCATTGGTACAAAATACGTTGTTGCTGCCTATGTCAGAGTTCATGGGGAACTTCATGAGCCTGTTGGGATCCAGGCCATGCTAAAAATTGACGACGAGGGATCTTCTACCAAATACAGTTCTGTTGCAAGGTACTTCAACTAGACGGTGCTGTTTGTTGTCTTATATCATATTTATATAATAATTTGTTTATTTAAGGAAGTTGTTTGACCAGGATTTTGGCCTCGCAAGAACGCTGGGAGAAGTTGGAAGGTTCTTTTGAGCTTACAACTATACCAAGACGCTTGGTATTTTACCTTGAAGGTCCTCCTGCTGGTGTAGACTTGCTCATAGATTCAGTTACCATATCCTGCATGGTATGTTGGCAACTCTTCTATCTTTTGGGTGTGTAAACCAATCTTGTATTAGTAACAAACAGCAGCAATCATGCTTCAAATTCTGATATAGCAACATGTTAACCTGTTGGCACCACATTTCCCAGTGCCTTTCTAAAAGGAAGTAGTATTGTCTGCTAAAACTAATTTCTGGGACCGTACAACCAAAACACATTTCGCTTAACCCTCCTGCGCATGTACTAGAATTATTTCCACCATGCATATCATATGTTAGTATTTTGTTCTTAACACCAGCTAGAACTTTACTGCCAATTGATTAGATTCTGTGTTGTTTAATTTTCTTAACTACTTTAAATTTCTGCAGAAAGCAGATGGGAAGACGTCCTCATTGATTGGTGGAACAGCAAACATTATTTTAAATTGTAATTTTTCCCAAGGCCTTCATTCATGGCATCCTATTCACTGTCATGCATATGTGGCATCACAATGGTCTGGTTTCCTTGATGGTATCAGAGGGAACTCAGGAGAAAATTATGCCGTTGTTTCAAAGAGAACTGAACCCTGGCAAGGTCTTGAACAAGATATTACAGATAGAGTATCTACTGGTACAACTTATGCTGTTTCAGCCTATGTTAGAGTTTATGGGAATATCCATGGTAAAGTTGAAGTAAAAGCAACCCTGAGGTTGCAAAATCCAGATGAACCAGCACACTACAGTCCTATTGGAAGGTAATGCTTCGAAGTTGTTCAACATCAAAATTGTTTCCTCACTAGTTTCCACCCCTAATTCGTGGTAGAACCTGATGTGACAGTGTGTTAGTGTCAAAAGAGAAGTGGGAGAAGTTGGAAGGTTCTTTTTCTTTGACAACTATGCCAAAATGCGTGGTCTTTTACCTTGAAGGACCTCCTGCTGGGGCGGATGTTATTATTGATTCTGTTACTATTGCTAGGTCTGAACTTAAGCAGTCGAAGGTGAGTGTTTTCTGTGTGCATTTCTTTAACCCTTCGCTGAACAATACATTTTACGATTCAATTTGATAACCTGTTGTGCTCAGAAGTTAAAGTTCATCTAGAAATTACTGCATATTATGCTTGAGCATTGAGGAATTCTGACAGTCTTTTATGCAAATAGTTGCATTTACTTTTGGTGCAAAAGATCGATTATAGTCATTTAGTTTTCACAAATTTCAGCACGAGCGATTATCTCATTTAGTCGTATATTTATCTTCTGATCTATTTTTTCTTATATGTGTGATATCCAACTGTTAATAATTTTCTTGCAATGCGCATGACCTGTTAATCTATCATTTAAAGGATGTCAATTCACCAAGTGGAATCAAGACTGTAATTAAGAATTCTCAGTTTGAAGAAGGGTTAAGCAGTTGGTCTGGAAGAGGATGCAATATCTGTAGGCATGAGTTCAATGCATATGGGAATGTAAAGCCCGTGAATGGCAGTTATTTTGCTTCAGCGACTGGACGGGTTCACAATTGGAATGGCATACAGCAAGATATCACAGGCAGAGTGCAAAGAAAAGTCTCTTACGAGATTAGTTCTCATGTTCGCATATTTGGTAGTGCTAATGAGATTGAAGTTCGCGCTACTTTGTGGGTACAAGAGTATGACCGTGAACGATATGTATGCATTTCAAAGTAAGTGTGTCGATCTTGTTATTTACACGCTTCGTTGACATATTACCTTATAGGGGTCATACATATTAGAGGTTTACTAATTTTTCTATTGTTACCAAAGAAACCAGGCCTCTGATAAGCGCTGGGCACATTTGACTGGAAAGTTCCTCCTTCATGCTCCCTTCTCCAAAGCTGTCCTTTTTATAGAGGGGCCACCTGCAGGAATTGACATCCTTGTAGATGGCCTTGTTCTATCTCCGGCAAAGAAACTTCAGGCTGCGCCATGCCCCAAAATTGAGGTTTGTAAGCTAATTACTTCATTCAGTTACTTCCCCTAGGAGTGAGTCATCAAATGACTCAGCTAGTGTGCAGACAATAGTAGTTTTGCTAAAAACTTCTCGGTCATAATGATTGTATACGTAAAAAGTTTTAGTTTTTCCTTTCTACCTCAAGTATTCTCTTTTAATGGAATGATGTTTTCCTTGTATTTCAGAATGTTTTGTATGGAGCTAATATTATGCAGAACAGCGCTTTCTCTCACGGGCTTGCTGGGTGGAGTCCTATGGGTTCATGTCGATTAAGTGTCCATACTGAATCACCCCATCTGCTATCTTCCATCTTGAAGGACCCATCAAGTCAGCAACATATAAGTGGTCGTTATATCCATGCTACAAATCGCACAGATGTATGGATGGGGCCTTCTCAGGTGATAACTAACAAGCTAAGGTTGCACACTACCTACAGAGTCTCTGCCTGGGTACGCGCTGGATCTGGAGGACATGGTCGTCACCATGTCAATGTTTGTCTTGGTGTAGATGACCAATGGGTTAATGGTGGGCAAGTGGAAGCAGATGGTGATCAATGGTATGAAATTAAAGGAGCATTCAAGCTTGAAAAGCAGCCATCCAAAGTTATTGCGTATGTTCAGGGTCCTCCTCCGGGTGTTGATATTAGAGTCATGGATCTCCGAATTTATGCAGTTGATAGGAAAGCACGTTTTGAGTATCTTAAGGAGAAATCAGATAAGGTGAGACTTACATCCCCTCAACGTTATTCATGTTAAGATGAGAGTTTGATGCGTCCACACAAGCATACTAAATATCATGTTTTCCCCAAAATCATTTTTAAACTGCAACCTTTTGTGTGCACATCATGCATTGATTGCTTATAACAGCGATGATCTTTAGAAATATTAATTTCTTATTTGTTCTGATAGGTAAGGAAGCGTGATATTGTTCTGAAGTTCCAAGGATTAAATGCTGCGAATGTCTTTGGTTCAGCTCTCAGGATACAACAGACTGAGAATAGTTTTGCATTTGGATCATGCATAAACAGAAGTAACATCGAGAATGAAGAGCTTGCTGATTTCTTCGTGAAGAATTTCAATTGGGGTGTATTTGAGAATGAACTGAAGTGGTACTGGACAGAGGCAGAACAAGGAAAGATAAATTATAAAGATTCTGATGAGCTGCTTAAATTTTGTCAGAAACATGACATACAAGTACGTGGTCACTGCTTATTCTGGGAAGTGGAAGATTCAGTGCAGCCATGGCTTCGATCATTGCATGGACACCACTTGATGGCTGCCATACAAAGTCGTTTGCAGAGCCTACTGTCAAGGTACAAAGGCCAGTTTAAACATCATGATGTTAACAATGAGATGTTGCATGGGTCTTTCTACCAAGATAGACTTGGAACGGATATTAGGGCCCACATGTTCAGGGAAGCTCATAAACTTGATCCTTCAGCAGTCCTCTTTGTGAATGATTACAATGTTGAAGATGGGTGCGACTTGAAATCTACCCCTGAAAAGTTCATCGAGCAGATTGTGGATCTCCAAGAACGGGGTGCACCAGTTGGTGGGATTGGCGTGCAAGGACATATCAGCTATCCAGTGGGAGATATCATATGTGACTCCCTGGATAAACTGGCCATACTGGGTCTCCCCATTTGGATTACCGAACTGGATGTCTCGGCAGAGAACGAACACATCAGAGCTGATGATCTCGAGGTGTGCCTCCGCGAATGCTTCGCGCATCCTGCTGTGGAGGGGATCGTCCTCTGGGGATTCTGGGAGTCGTTCATGTTTCGAGAACATGCTCACCTGATCGACGCTGATGGAACAGTCAACGAGACTGGCAGAAGGTACCTTGCTCTGAAGCAAGAGTGGTTAACCCAAACCAACGGCGACATCAGTCACCAGGGCGAATTCAAATTCAGAGGCTACCACGGGTCGTACACGTAGAAGTAGCGACGCCCTCAGGAAAGGTAGCTCGGTCATTTGTTGTTGACAAGGAGAACCCTGTGCAGGTGGTCACTCTGAACATTTAGCTTGCATCAGGTGAATTTTACGTAATGTACTGAGATTTGTTTGTTGAAAGAGTACGGAGATATCTTTTGGTTTGATGCCATATCTTCAGAGTTTACCTTTGTATATGTTCTAGCAGCACAAATTCCTTCTTTATAGAAAGTAATGCTAAATCCCGTGAATCTTATTCTTCCGATGCACATTCTGAGAAGAGATTCTGCTTGAATACCGGTTTCCAGAATCTACAGATTTATTAGAAACACTAGTGCTTGAGAACATGTTCAGGTTGACATGAAAATGGGTTACCACGTGCAACGTGGAGTTGTATATCTTAGAAATGGTTTCAGGATATGTCAGTTTGTAGTTATTAGAGCCCTGAATACGAAGCCTTGTGGTGCACAAACGAGGCATTGTTTGGTTGTTTAGGGCAACGCGGTTTTGGTTATCAGCTGTCAGGCCGGTGCCAATGCGGGTCTCTTGACACAATTTCATAGGCAAAAAGCTGATGTGGCGGTAGAATAAATGATGAAAGAGAGGACTGCTGTATGCAAGGGAAGAACCGGCTTTTGGCGTGTTAACCGAAACTACATAAATGCAAAATTTGTTCCGTGCTCCAAGCCACTCACGGGCACCTCTTTCCAGGCCATTGCACATCCATCCGATTGGTAATCACCGATGTTGATGAAGCCACAAAGCAAGCTGCAGTTTCATTAGGCCACAAACTGATCTGATACAAAATCATTTAGATACGATGGATGGATACGATGCACTAGCGTGGTCGTGCCTTAGACATCCGTTTCTTTGCTAGATACGGCGTTTAGAAACGACGCGTTGGCACCGGCCTCAAGCACTCTAGTGAAGAAACAGTTTATCGTGCACACAGCAGCGAGGATGGGTTGTCAAATGACCAAAAAAGTGAATATAAGAGTGCAGGGCGTGGGGCGCATGCAAGAGCAAACAAGTTGCGCTAGATACAAAACCAAGGACTGCTCCTCCATGGTTCCGAGCTACTCCCTAGTTTTTTTAGGTACAAGGGTTGATAGTTTGGATGCTCAACCCGGCGACCTCACAAACACAGATGCTCCCCTCACTCGATACAGATGCTGAGATTAATAAAATTCGCTTTTCTATAATAACAAAAAACGCAGCTGCTTCCCCCCCTAGGAAAATATTTATAGTATCTAATCCAAATTTTTTTAAATATGTTAATAGTCTAAAAGTTGAAAGACGTCTTTTTATTCATAAAAAAGAGATGGCTTCCAAAGAACATGCTGAGTAAATTTGGTTATTTCCATGATATGTTTGTAGCATGTGTTGCATCACATTAATTCTAAATAAGCAAAAGAAAAGTGGTAAAAATGTCTATATTACTATCGGTAAAGCAACCAAAAAGAGCAGGGAGGAATGCCTTACTTTGTGTGGGCAGTGCTAATACATGTCATCTTTTGGAAGCTTCAGTGGATAGAGGACCGACCAACTGCAAATTTGCCCGGGCCTTCACAAAGCTTACTTTCAACAATCTATACCGAATCTGGAACGACCGTACGTTAACACAGGTGTCTATCTCTGAACAGACTCTCCAAGAATGGCCTAATGTGCCTTTCCATGGCGATAAATGTTGCTGAATTTAGTGGCTGAGAATTCTTGTTACCTTGATTCGGTGAAGATGTTTTTATCCAGAGTGGGGTGTGAGTCCGTCTGCACCTCCTTCCAGAGTGGAGCTTACGTAACACATTTTCGTTGCTATTCCTATGCAGACCAGACTTGAGGCATCAATTCCAAAATTGGCATGGTTAGGCGTGTGACATGGTCATTCCCCATTAAAACAGTTCTGATCTTCGATGAAAAAAATAAGACTTTGCCATATAAATTGTTGCTGAAATAAAAGAGTCAGAACATTCCAGCATTCCAGCACGCCTCTAAGGGCACGTACAATGGGAGCCGCTTAGTTAGACGCGAGAAAAAATATCACAAAAATCGGATTATCTGTTAAGCGTCTGGGCTCCCGTCCCCTCGCGGGCGACGGGGGAACCCTAGCCGCCGCCGCCCACCCCACTCCTCCATCCACCTTCCCTCCCTCCGCCGCCGCCAAAGGGCGCGGCTGGACAAGGCCTGGCCGGCGCCGGCGCCGGCGAGGCCCCTCCTCGCCTCCTCGCTCCCTCCCACGCGGATCCAAGGCCGGCGATGGCGGCGGCAGATCGGCTACGAGGGCCTGGACGTGGTACTGTCGGGTACCACGGCGCGATGTCCTCGACTCCTCGACGACGGTGTGGCGGACGACATCGAACCTTTCTTCGGGTAGATCGACGACGAGTGGGGCGGGCTGGCCGGTGAGAACCGGGCTCCGTTTTGGAGACGACGATGGTGGCGCCCCCGGGCGTCATCACCTTGTTGAAGGCATCGTTGCTCCGCCCTCAACCTGTTTGTTCCGGGGGAAACCCCAGATCTGGTTTTCCAGATCAGACGATGGTGTCACCTTCGGTGTCGTTCACCCTCTTGAGGGCATCGTTTTGGAACACGAACTACCTGGAGGGGGTCAGCTGGCGGAGCGGCGTTTCATCTACCACGTCGATGTCGGTGAGGCTCGGCGGCATGGCGCTGCGGGGTCTCGATTTCGGGTTGATGGACTCGCACATGGTGGCGATGTCTGGCATCGTGGCGATGCCGACGGCAGACCTGATTTTGCAAGGTCATGGTGTTGATCCTTTCTGAAGATGGGTTCGTGGAAGACGGCGGCAGCGACTAAAGCGTGCACATCGGTGTGCGTTGAGTGTTTAGCTGAAGGTTTTTAGATGATGTGCGTTGGTGTTTGTCACCCCCATCATAGTGGTAGCGACCATTATTGTCGAGAGGTTGACTTCAGTTTGTTCTCAATATTGTACTTTGTAAATCTGGTTGGAATTAATAAGTGCGAATGGTTGTGTGCATCACTCGATGCAGAGGCCGGGGACTCGCACCCTCCTTTTCTAAAAAAAAAAAGGGTCTGGGCTCCCAACGCAAGTCGCTTAGTTGAGTCGCTAGCTAGCCAGGCAACTGGCTTGTTTTAGCGTCGACGCAAAGGAAAATCCCGGGATCAGATAGGATTCGAGGCTAACTACCAAGAAAAACATCCTAGCGTTGCTCTTAGCGTCTCCCCATGTACGTGCCCTAAGCAACCAAATTGAATGCGGGATGAACTTTGAATGCAAGAACGGGTGAGTATGTACAACTGAAATTCAAAACCGAGCCCGGGAGCACATGCTGTTGGTGAGGTACAACATAGTATTAGCAACTCCCAAGTGGTTGCCATTTTCAACGGTAATTAAGTGCCAAAGAAGAGTCTTTGCTCCTCGGTTAGCACCTCTCTTTTTTCTCTCACTTGGTGAAGTACATCCGTTGATTTAAAGAAAAAAAATACACCAATTCATTTTGTTTTGTGCGATAGTGTCCGCATCACGTTGTGCTTTGTTTTTGTTTGGCGTTACAACTAGGATGACTGTTCGGATAGCTTACCCCTTCTACACTTGTAGTAAGATATTCCTTTTTCAACCCTTTGAATTTCTGAGGCACACTCCATCGATCAAGCAGCCATGGCCTCCGCCCTCTCTCGTAGTGATGTGCATGTATCTAATAGTCTATCCGAAGATAATAAATTAACAAACCGTTGTCTCGCACTAAACGACAGATTTGACTATCAGAATTGAGAATGCTGATGAAAGAATCTAGAGAGACACTCCCTCCATATCAAAATATATGATTTTCTAATCTTTTAGAGTTTGTCCAGATTTCTTTCAAATGAGTGAATCAACACACTAAAATATATCTACATATTACGAATCAGGATAAACTCATAAGATCTATATTTTGATATAGAGGGAGTATAAATTTTTCTTGAAAATAATAAGCAGTAAAATGCTGTAAAGAAGTCGTTTTCGAAAATAACAAAAGGGTACGAGTGTCCAAGTAATGAATCATAGGCTTCCTAGCCGCTGCAATCGGCATCCTGAATTGACCGGGGCGAGCCGTGGAACCTCTCCCCAGTGCCGTTCAGTTAGGTCTTGTTTATTCCAAGTGTATTTTAGAGGATGGGAAGAGTGGGGATGGGAGTGGATTTGGTGAACACCCAATCCCCACAAATCCCAACAAATACTCTTCCCCTAAAATACACTAGTATTGACTAGAGTTTTTGTGTTAGGCAAAAATGAGGTGGTTGGTAGGAGATATTTGGGGATTATTCCCTCCCATCTCCTAAAATACACTAGAGTTAAACAGAGTAGTGGGGATTTTCCGAGATCAGGGATAATCCCCTCCCATCCCCTAAAATAAAAAATAAACTAGAGGTAAACAAGGCCTTACCGAGTGCGGCGGGAAGGCGAGACGGGTACGCTGCGACGCCTACAGAGCGTCCACGTGCCAGCTCGCCGCGTCCACGCCAGACGGTCACCATGGACGCCGTCGGGTCTCTCCTCTCCTATAAATGATGAAGCACATCTCAGCGGCACCCCGGCCAGATTGTGTGCGTGAGAGAGAAAGAAAGCTGTAGGATTCTGGGCTTTGGTTCTCTATCTCTCAGGTCTTTTGGTTCTCTATCTCTCAGGTCCGGCGACAGCAGAGCAGCTGAAGCAGGGGAATTGTGAGAAACAAGAACGGCATCGCAAGCCGGTACCGCGAGAGCAGAGCAGATACCACACGGGCTAAGAGGAGATGGAGGGCAGGACGCCGTCGTGCCTCGGCCGCGCGGCGGTGCCGGTGAAGCGGGTGTGGCACGGCATCAGCGCGCGCGTCGGCCTCCGGCGAACCACCGGTGAGTTCTTTTTCTTGAACTCCTCATGCGATCGACCGAACCGCGAACAATTATCTGAGGCGGACGGATGCGGTGCAGGGCTCGGCGAGCTGCGAAAGGAGGTGCGTACGTGCGAGTACCGGGACGTGCACGTCATGTGGGAGATGCTCGGCGGCATGGACGACGCCCCGCGACACGACGTAGCCGCCGGGAAGAAGAAGACCAAGAGGAAGGCCGCCGCCGCCACGGCAGCGGCATCGTGGAGCCGGCTTGTCTCCTACTGCTGCGCCTGCGCACGCTGAAGCCTCACCTGGTGGATTACTCTGTCGGACGGTTCTTGATGGTTGCGGCAATACCTGAAAGTTGTAGAGCGTGTATTCGGAGCTGTAAATTTCATTCGCTCGCCGTGTACATGACCATATCAGCAGGCACAGTTTTGGTTGCATATTAGTATTTGCTTGCTCATCTGTTAATTTTCTTCTGCTTCCATATTCCTGACCATGGATTAATGGTTGATATTCACGCCAAGAACGATTTGACGTGTGCCCAAGCAACACAAATTATAATAATACTGTAGATATGTACCCAGCTGTTGATAGATGGTGACTCTTCACCAGTTAATTCGTCTGATGTCAGTTCTACTAGCTCGCTCTCGATGAACTCACGAAGAACAAGAAGAGACGATTGTTTTGTGCCGTGTAAAACTTACGGCGTTTTCCGTTTTCTCCTCCTTTTACTATGCGGGGAAGCAAATCATCCCGTGGTGATCACCACGTTCCCGACTAGATCGTGCCATCCCACGACCTGGAACGAGCCCACGAGGATCCTAAGGACCCGGACGTGCGCACAGACCGCGTCATCGTCCAACAGCCACAAACGGCTAACACTGAATCAAATTTGTTCGACACCTAAAACCCTGACGAAACTGAAAACTGAAACAACAGCTAAAACCTAGCAACAACAAGATTACAGAAGCAACAAATCTCCCCCTAATCATGTTGTCATCTACCTTATTTCAGCAACGCCAATTCTGCTCCTTAGCCCCTGGAAACGAACCTTCCTGAGAGCTTTCGTCAGGATGTCAGCGAGCTGCGCCTCCGTGTTGATGTAGTCCAGCTCGAGGTCACCCTGCTCGATGTAGTCACGAATTAGATGATAGCGGGTGTCGATGTGCTTGCTACGATCATGGAACACGGGGTTCTTGCTGAGGGAGATCGCTGATTTGTTGTCCACCAACAGCTTCGGCGCTCTCATCTTCTTGCTCTGAAATTCCCCGATCAGCCTGCTGAGCCATATGCCCTGACAGGCAGTGGTGGCCGCTGCGATGTACTCGGACTCGCATGACGACGTTGCCACCACTCGTTGCTTCTGCGACTGCCAGCTGATTGGGCTCTGTCCAAGGAAGAAGATCAATCCAGTTGTGCTCTTCCGATCGTCGACATTGCCGGCCAAATCAGCATCACTGTGCCCAAGCAGCTTCGGTGTGCCTGCTCCACGCTCATACGACACACCAAAGTTCAGAGTGCCTGCAATGTACCTCAACAAGTGCTTCACTGCTGCCAAGTGTTCAGACGTCGGCTTCTCCATGAATCGACTGGCATAGCCAACAGCAAACGTGATATCTGGCCTTGTATGCACGAGGTACCTCAAGCTCCCCACCATGCTGCGATAGAATGTCGCATCCACCGGCTTCCCCTCGCCGGCCTTGCTCAGCTTCAACCTCGGCTCCATTGGAACTGCACACGGGTTGCAGTCCTCCATTTCTGCCTTCTGCAACAGTTTCTTCGCGTAGGAGGCTTGACAGAGCGTGATCACGCCGCCCTTCTGCTGCACTTCAATGCCCAGGTAGTAACTGAGCTCACCGAGGCCACTCATCTGGAACAAGTTCGTCATTTCATGCTTGAACTTCGTCACCTCCTCGAGGCTTGATCCAGTGATGATCAGGTCATCCACATATACGCCGACCAGCAGCATTGCATCGCCGTCGCCTCGGCTGTACACTGCGTGCTCCGCGTCGATGCGCTTGAACCCGAGGCCGTGGAGGTTGTCGTTCAGCTTGGCGTTCCACGCCCTCGGGGCCTGACGAAGCCCGTACAGAGCTTTCTGCAGACGGAGCACCTTGTGCTCCTGTCCATGGACGGCGTACCCCGGAGGTTGCTCGACGTAGACTTCCTCGAGGAGATCTCCGTTGAGGAAGGCAGTCTTCACGTCCATGTGGTGGATCGGCCACCCGTGGTGTGCTGCGAACGCAATCAGCGCGCGCACCGTCTCCATCCGCGCCACGGGAGCGAACACCTCCTCAAAATCCACTCCTTGGCGCTGCACGTACCCCTTGGCGACGAGACGAGCCTTGTGCTTGATCACCTACCCATCTGCATCACGCTTGAGCTTGTAAATCCACTTGAGTCCAATGGCACGGTGTCCCGGCGGCAGCTCGCTTAGCCGCCAGGTCTGGTTCGCCTGGATGCTTGCCATCTCCTCGTCCATGGCAGTGCACCAGCCCCGCTTCCCCTTTGCGTCGTCGAAGGACGCAGGCTCCTCTGCGAACATCAAGTTCTGCTGCAGCTCTTCTTCCTCGCCAAGCAGTACGAAGTCCCTTAGCTGCGTGTTGAGCTGCACGATGCCGCTCTTGGCGCGGGTGCGCATCGGCTGGCCGTTCCCTGCCGTGGCAGGAGCTTGCTCACGTTCTTCTGTTGTGGTGGCATTCCTGTCTTTAGAGACAGGCGCCGAGCCTGAACGTAACGGTGTGCTCGGGGCAGGCGTCGTGCTGCCTCGTGAGGGAGATGGAGCTGGCCGCGCCTCCGTGCGCGGCTCTGAACTCGCCGTGCTGCTCCCTGATGATGGGAAGCAGAAGTGCTCGACGGCGAAACTCTCGGGTTCGCAGCGTGGCTCGTTTGACGGTCGTGCTGTCGTCCAGCTCCAGCCAGCGTCCTCGTCGAACACGACGTCGCGGGAGACGTGGACACGCTCCGTGGCTGGATCGTAGACACGATAGGCGGCGGAGCCAGCCTCGTATCCAAACAGCACCATCGGAGTGCTCCTGTCCTCCAGCTTCTTCAGGTTCGGGCGCGCGGTCTTGACGTGAGCTACGCAGCCGAACACGCGCAGGTGCTGCACGCTCGGCCTCCGTCCATGCCACGCCTCGTATGGAGTCTTCCCGCTGACGCTCTTCGTCGTGCCACGGTTCAGGAGGTAGACAGCCGTCGTGACGGCCTCCCCCCAGAACTTGACGGGCACGCCCTTGGCCTTGAGCAAGCAGCGCGCCATGCCGACCACAGTTTGGTTGCGGCGTTCAACCACGCCGTTCTGCTGCGGCGTGTACGGCGCCGTCAGTTGCCGTTGCACGCCACGATCAGCGAAGTACTCGCCGAGCTCGTTGGAGGTGAACTCTCCCCCCCGATCTGTGCGCAGCATCTTGAGCTTGCGCCCGCTCTGTAGCTCGGCCGCCGCCTGGAACTTCTTGATCGCCGCCGATGCCTGATCCTTGGAGGCGAGCAAATAGATCCACATATACCGGCTATGATCATCCACCAAGAGGAGGAAGTACCTTTTACCTCCAGGCGTCGGTGGATCGATCGGGCCACAGAGATCTGCGTGCACCAGACCGAGCTGTTCGTCCGTGCGGTTCCAGGCTTGATGCGGGAACGACGCGCGCTTGTGTTTCCCGACGAGGCACGCGTCGCAGACGCGCTCGATCTCGTTGATCAGAGGCAGTCCGTGCACCATGTCATCGCGTGCGAGCCTCCGCAGCGCCTCGAAGTGCATGTGGCCGTAGCGCGTGTGCCAGCGCCAATTGTCCTCGCCGCCTCGCACTGCGAGGCACACGGGCCGCGCCAGAGCGAGGTGAAGGATGTAGAGGCGTCCGCGGCTCCGTGGCACACGAGCGAGCAGGCGGCCATCGGGGTCGCGAAGACGCAGCTCGCCGTGCCGGATGTGGGTGTCGTAGCCGATCTCGTCCAGCTGCCCCAACGACACGATGCTGCTGCAAAGCCGTGGGATGAAGTACACCTCAGTTAGCGTGAGATGCTCACCATTCTTGCCCGTGAAGACGATCGTGCCGCGCCCCTGGATCTCCACCGAAGAATCATCCCCGAGCTTGACGAAGCCGTGAACGCTCGTGTCCAGCTCGGAGAAGAACTCGCGCCTGCCGCACATGTGGTTGCTTGCGCCAGAGTCCAGGAACCAGATGGTGTCGCAGTCACCTCCGTCCTTTGCCGATCTTGCTTGAGATCGCTCTTCGTTGAGGAGGACGCGATCAGAGGGCGCCGCCACACTCGGACTCGCCACCGTGAGCGAGTGCAGACGTGCCACGTACAGTGCTGGATCCTCCTCCTCCTCCTGCGCAAGGTTTGCACGTTCCTTGCGCTCACGCCGTGGCTCGGGGCAGTTCCTGGAGATGTGCCCAGCGTACTTGTTACAGTTGTAACACTTGATCTTCGTCCAGTCGCGGTCGCCGCCTTGCGCGCGCTGGGCGCCGTCATGGCCGTTCCCCGGTGGCTTGCCTTTTGGCTTGGGCTTGCCCTTTCCCGCGTTGCCCGAGCCGGATCCACCTCCTTGCTCGCGTTGCTTGCCGCGAGCGAGCCACTCCTGCTCCGTGAGCATAAGCTGGCTCCCGGCTTTCTCCGTGGACCCAATGGAGCAGCGCTCGGCGGCGGATCGCAGCCGCCCGATCAGCTCCTCCACAGACATGCCATCCAGATCAGGGAGAGTCTCGATCGAACAGGCGATCTGGGCATACTGGCTTGGGACCTCCCGCAGGAATTTCTGGACCACCTTGATCTCCTCCACGGTGTCGCCGAGCTCGCGAAGATTGTTGACGACACCGGTGATGCGCATGCCGAACGCGTCGAGCGATTCGCCGTCGTGGAACGTCATCTGCTCGAATTCCCGGCGCAGTCGTTGCGCCGTGGCTTCCCGCACGCGGTTCACGCCCACGCGCATCATCCGGATCGCCTCCCAGGCCTCGTGCGCCGTGTCCTTGACGGCGAGGACCGGCACCATCTCAGGCGGCGCCACGCGGATCAGCGCCGAGAGCGCCGCCATGTCCTCGCGATCGCCTGGCACTCCCATGCCAGACACCGCCTCCCAGAGACCCTGTGCACGGAGGTTAATTTTCATTACCAATGCCCACTCGATGTAGTTCGTCGCCGTCAGCGTGGGGTAGACGATGTTGCCGCCGTAATTCGTGCGCTCCTGCACGACGCGCTCGTGGACGACGACCTCGTTGCCGCCCCGCCTGACGACGCTCCGTCCGTGGCTTCGTGCCCGCGGTTGCGCCGGCGTGTCAGCGGCCGCATCCGCCGTCCCTGGCGCCGCTGCAGCTGTGCCGTTTCCTCCCGCTGCGTTGGGAGGCACCGACGGCGTGCGTTGCCGTCCGTTCGACATGGGCGCAGGATCATAGAAGGCTCTGATGCCAACTGTCAGTTCTACTAGCTCGCTCTCGATGAACTCACGAAGAACAAGAAGAGACGATTGTTTTGTGCCGTGTAAAACTTACGGCATTTTCCGTTTTCTCCTCCTTTTATTATGCGGGGAAGCAAATCATCCCGTGGTGATCGCCACGTTCCCGACTAGATCGTGCCATCCCACGACCTAGAATGAGCCCACGAGGATCCTAAGGACCCGGACGTGCGCACAGACCGCGTCATCGTCCAACAGCCACAAACGGCTAACACTGAATCAAATTTGTTCGACACCTAAAACCCTGACGAAACTGAAAACTGAAACAGCAGCTAAAACCTAGCAACAACAAGATTACAGAAGCAACATCTGACAGTCTTGCTAATGTGATCGTGAATAGCATATGGAAGATGCGAAAGAACATAAGAAACAGCACTTGGCGACAGAGAATAGCAAAATACTTGGATAATGTGATGCGCTCGTTGTTTATATGGTACTGACGACGACGGTAACTGGTCAATTGCAGGTCATGCTATAGACTACGAAATTGCAAACTAAACTGACCTGCAAATATCTGGTCAGTAGGATACATACGTGTTACCGCGAATTAGGAGGAGATTTTTTTTTAAAAAATTGCCCGAGAAAACATGTAAAGTGTACAGTACTCTTTGGGACATAAAAGAGAGTCACAGGAACGGTGAAGATCTTCGTAAGAAGCGGTCGGATATCCACAAGTAACAATGAAATAAATATCTCGCGTGTGGTTCTTAACACGGGGGCGGCGTTTGTGATTGGTGTCAAAATCATCAGAACCTTGGAGAACTCTACGGTTGCTTAAGTTGATGTGATCATCATAGGGCACGAGAGACTCCCTGTGCCGTAGGGAGCTAGGCATCCACAAAACCTAAACCGGTGGCTCAGCTTGTGACTGCTGGCGCAGTACCATGACTGAGACCTATACAGATTACGACCACCTTCAACGACACCGTTCATCATGAATTACATGGGAGTTTCAGAGCAATGTATGTTACTAGCAAACACTTGAGATAATGCAAAGTGCCTCGGTAGGCAAAATTATGTGCGCCAATCTTGATATGGCCATCTGTACATCCTATTTGATTCCAGCAAAGCGTAGAGGTACAAGACATGTTGTTTCTACCGTAAATGGTACAAATCAGACAGGAGCGGCGAACAAGCCCAACAAAGAGCAGATAATCCCTATGGAAAATATTTCTATCCAGTTAATTCCGCCGGAGGAAGTGATACCAACGTTCAGGACACCATGCCTGTCCGTAAAGGTTGGATCGATCGAAGTCCCACTCCGATCAGTTCCAGCGTGAGGCTTTTCCAGTCTTCTATATTTTCTAGTGTTTTAGTCTACGTACGAGAATTGGGTCCAAGTTGGTTGTGTCCTTTTGTGTTCACGTGTGGCGGTATAATTAATTTGGTAATGTAGGATTAGTCTAAATAGGAGAGAGAGAGTCCGATTCTGTTTTGATTTGTTTCCGTTCAGTTTCGTTTGAGTCGTGCGTCGCCTATATAACAGGCAGGCTTCGGCCGTGTATAGGAGGTGAAATTTTATCGAGAGTAAAAAATACAGAAAACGTCCCATGTCGGGGACACCAAATACCGTGTTCTTTGTTGCTGATCCGTGAGGGATTTTGTCGCTGCTGTGCGTGGAGTTGATCCAATCTACTCGACGCTAGATTCCGTTCTTACGGTCTCGCATCTTTGCTTGATCGGAAGTTTTTGTTGCTGGTGCTAGTACCGTGAAAGATTGGGCCAAAATCTACGGATCAATCTAGTTGATCCTTATCATCTGGTATCAGATTCGTCAGGGTTCTCACGGTATTGTTTTGTTTTTGCTCTGCTGAAATTTACGATCTGCTGTTTTCGTGGAGACTGCTGAAAAGTGGATCGATACTAGTTTGATACGTCTTGGCTGAGTACTACTTCAATTCGTGTTGGGCTTTGTGCTTCCTTGTACGTGAAGTTTGGAGTTCTATTTTCATCGCTCGAGATTAGAACGAGTTGTGTCGCTGCTGCTCTTGTGTTCTGAAGATTTGTCTGTCGGCGAGGTGCTGCTTTGATCTAGATGTCAGAAACAGTCAAGGAGGAGCAGAAGGCGAACATGGATGATGCGGCTGATCTAGATGGGGTCGCGCTACCCGTATACGCTGAAGATCTTGCTGCGAACGTGCGTGAGGGATTTGACCTCACATGTGACTTTGTCATGCGGTGTCACAACAATCTGAAGAAGAAGATCGACACAAGATTTGATGATTTGGGCGCTCAGATTGGTGCATTGCAGACTATTGTTGAGAACCTGCAGGGGCCAGTACAGCAAGCTCCACCACCGGTCGCGCAGCCTCCAAATGACGGTCGAGGCGGCGAACGTCATCTGCTGGTGCAGCCACCTGCACAAGACCATGTTGGCGATGCTAATGTTGCTGCAGGGTACGTGCCACGACCACGACACAACGACCACCGAGCTGAACCTATAGCTCGTGGCGGAGTGAATGACCGAGATCGTTTCGGTCAGGCTGCACGAGTTCCTATTGACGACGGCATCGGACGCGTCAAGATATCAATTCCGCCATTCTCTGGGAAGTGCGAGCCAGAAGATTACTTAGACTGGGAGATGCGCGTCGATCAAATTTTTGATGTTCATCGTTACACGGAGGAGAGGAAGATGCAGCTTGCAGCCATTGAGTTCACCGGTTATGCCCTACTGTGGTGGAACCAAATTTGCCACTCACGACATCGCCCGACGAGTTGGCGAGGGATGAAGGATTTTATGAGGCGACGATTTGTTCCTGAGCATTATAAAAGAAATATGTACATCAAGCTGCAGCGTCTTACTCAAGGCAATTTGAGTGTTGATGAATATTTTAAGGAGATGGAATTGCTTGTGATTCGTACAGAGACTACAGAGGTCCCGGAAGCGACAATGGCACGTTTCTTTAACGGGCTGAACGTCGAGGTGCAGGATCGAGTTGAGATGGTGGCCTACTGCAATATAGAAGATCTTGTGCATCAAGCTGAACGTGCTGAGCAACAGGTTAAGCGGCGTCAAATTTCAGCTACGAACACATGGCTACGTTCTCACACGGAGGATGCTAGTGCTAGTTCTAGGCCAACATCCTCTACACGCTCAAATAATTCTTTGCAAAAGGAAGCGCCAAAATCAGGAGTGTCACGAGCTGCTTCTAATACCCAATCCAGTGCACATATTGAGTGCTTTACATGTGGAGGCATGGGACATATGAGGCGTGAATGCCCCAATGCAAAGAAAATTTTGCTCACACAGGACGCTATATCTCTGCAAGTGATGAAGAGGAAGTTGTTGATCAGACTAGTGAGAAGTCTCAGGAAGTTGAATCCTTGGATGTGGATGGTTATGAACTTGCTGCTCATTGCAAAAATTTGATGGTGCAACGTGTTCAAGCAGACCGTATAGAGGATAAAGGACAGCGGTGGAATATTTTTCAGACCCAATGCCAAGTTAATAACACCTCCTGCAAGCTAGTCATTGATAGTGGAAGCTATACTAACGTGGTCAGCAAGAGCTTGGTGGATGCATTAGCATTGCCTACATGGAAACATCCGCAACCACACTGCATCGAATGGCTATATGAATCTGGCAAGCTGAAAGTTACTCACAAGGTGCGTCTCAAATTTTCAGTGGGTCAGTATACTGATACAGTTATCTGTGATGTCTTGCCTATGGATGCATGCCACTTGTTGTTGGGAAGACCATGGCAATATGATCGTCGTGTCACACATTATGGGAGGTCCAACACTTATTCTTTTTGGGATGACGGAAGACGGCGTGTACTGCGACCCATGTTGGATGGAGAAATCAAGCTGGATACTATTATTTTGCAGAAGAAGGTCGAGAAGACTAACCCAAAACCGAGGACGGTTTGGTCTCAAGGGGGAGGGGATGATATGGCCATCTGTACATCCTATTTGATTCCAGCAAAGCGTAGAGGTACAAGACATATTGTTTCTACCGTAAATGGTACAAATCAGACAGGAGCGGCGAACAAGCCCAACAAAGAGCAGATAATCCCTATGGAAAATATTTCTGTCCAGTTAATTCCGCCGGAGGAAGTGATACAAACGTTCAGGACACCATGCCAGTCCGTAAAGGTTGGATCGATCGAAGTCCCACTCCGATCAGTTCCAGCGTGAGGCTTTTCCAGTCTTCTATATTTTCTAGTGTTTTAGTCTACGTACGAGAATTGGGTCCAAGTTGGTTTTGTCCTTTTGTGTTCACGTGTGGCCGTATAATTAATTTGGTAATGTAGGATTAGTCTAAATAGGAGAGAGAGAGTCCGATTCCGTTTTGATTTGTTTATGTTCAGTTTCGTTTGAGTCGTGCGTCGCCTATATAACAGGCAGGCTTCGGCCGTGTATAGGAGGTGAAATTTTATCGAGAGTAAAAAATACAGAAAACGTCCCATGTCGGGGGACACCAAATACCGTGTTCTTTGTTGCTGATCCGTGAGGGATTTTGTCACTGCTGTGCGTGAAGTTGATCCAATCTACTCGACGCTAGATTCCGTTCTTACGGTCTCGCATCTTTGCTTGATCGGAAGTTTTTGTTGCTGCTGCTAGTACCGTGAAAGATTGGGCCAAAATCTACGGATCAATCTAGTTGATCCTTATCAAATCTTCTACACTGGATTGATCATGCTGAGGTGCTACAGAACTCTGAATTATATATATACCGCCGACACATGCCTTGCACCCAGCTAGCAAAAAAAAAAGTAGACAGTTCATCGATGCAATGCAGAAATTTCCCATCTATATTTTTTTTTGAATTTGTCAACCATTATATATTAGGTCAGCAAGCCGCCTAATTAAAAACCTTCCAATCCCCTTGGGTACCCTGGTAAGTAAAAGAGTGCGTAAAAAACTTGCCGCCTCGAATCAAACCATCGTTACATCATTCAAGAGTTTGTCTAAAAGAAACCTAGGGGGCTCATCGTCCCAATTATAAGAAACTTTGTTTGAAAAACAAGCTCTAGCTAAATCGTGAGCCACCTCATTTGCCTCCTCTTGCAATGACTAAAAGAGACATTCCCAATTGATCCAGCCGTGGATATTATGCCAACATAAATAGGTGTGGCTTCATTCCATATCCTATCTTCTCCCGTGCACATTTGTATTACTTCAAGACTATCAGATTCTGTTTCAATTCTGCTATACCCCAAATTGTTTGCGAGCTGGAGACCATGTAGCATGGCCAAAGCTTCGGCCACCACAGTCGAGGGAACATGTGGTATGAAAACCGACGCCGCAGCCACAAAGACTCCCCGGCTGTTTCTCAGAATTGCTCCTGATGCTCAGCATCAACATTCAGTTTGAGATAGTTCTCATATATACCTAATAATAAAAGCATTAAGGTTTCTTGTGGTACGTCGTTGAAACTGCCCCTAAAGTTGACCAAAATTACCCACCACTGCCACCCATAAGTCACATAACGTTTCGGTTTTTTTAGTGTTGCTCGCACCATCAATCTCTGGCCGAACCAGCTCGTCGTCTCGTTTCTTGGCGTACATAAGTGGGCCGGGCCTCGATGCAGGATGCTCGTATGAGTGTTGAACTCACGATGCTCCGCCGCCGCACTCGTCCTCCTCGTTGTCGGTCCTCCGGCGAGGCACGGCCCCACTACCCTATTCCTAATATTACGGTGTCCCCGTCATCTACAACTGCCACACGCCCTTACCTAATCTAACACGATTTTGTTCTGACTCAAACTCTGCTCGGACCAGGATCCATGGCCGATGTGGACTCAGTTTTGGCCTTTTAGCAAGCCGAAGGCACCTATAAAAAGGACTCAAATCTCTGTACCAAAAGCCCAGCTCACCCTTGCCGACGACGGCGGCCGTGTGGATGTCGACGAAGGAAGACCTCGTCGAATTAGGACCGGAGCGCGAGGTGGTTATGTGCCCAGACGAGCGCATGATGAGGTCGGTGACGGCAGCAGTGCCGATTGTGGGTTGGGCGGCGAGGGAGCCTTCAAAGAAATCACCCTGCCGAAGCGAAACTGGGTTGATTGGCTGACAAAGAGGAAGGCGGGAGGAGGAAGATGGAGAGAGAGGGGGACGGGGCTGCTCGCTCGCGCCTCCACACATTGAGGGAGAAAGCAGCGCCCGACGCAATCTGGAACTGGTGCTTTGCAACGGCGAGGAAATCCGGCATCCTCTAACACAGATTGTCGGCTGCGAGGGTCATGACCTCAGGTAACGGAGCAGGGGAGCATGCGATGGGAACCTGACTTTGGCTAGGCAACTCTAAACAATGGGGAACAGCCTGAACTCTGAACATGTATGCAGCCTCAAATTACAAGAAATAGCTCACAAATGCAGAATGGGACCGTGGAATCAAATGTTCAGATCAAGATACGGGTGAAAGGAAGGGCATATTTGAAATATATACGGTTTTTGATTATTTGATTTACTGGCATATGTACGGTTGCACATGCATGGGTACACACATGCCATCGTACATAGCTCATATCGGCCAGTTAAGATGTGTTTTTATCCCATTTTAATACGAGGTTTGTATGTGTCTTCCGTTTCTCTTCACATTTTTAACACACACACCTAACCGACTTTCGGATCCCTAATCGAAGAGGTTATTGGCAATGGGTTTACAAATGTGTCCACCATGTATCGGGCCTCGCACAACGGCGATCAGATCGGGACAACCGACAACACAACCGCCTTCGGCTGCACGAGTCAGCTTCTTGAACGGCCCTCACGACATCTTCTTCGGCTCCCCGCCTCGATGCGGCCCCTCTCATCTCTCTCCGGTGTGGTGGATATCGAGGGGAGAACGCCATCGCAATGACATATGACATGGATGCTCTAGAACGACATTGTCTTCACAGTAAGTAGTTTTTTGTCTCCCGTTGCAACGCATGGGCACGTTTCCTAGTTGTTTGTAAAAACATGGAAATCCTATGTGACCATAGAATATCAAAGTAACGGTCTGGGATGCTTTTTGGATGCCAAAAATGATTATTGCACAGTTTCATCATGAAACCAAAAGTTTTCTGCCACAGTAGGTGATGGGCATGCATGATGCATAAGGTCTTGCTTGGTTCGCAGACAAAAACACAATTCCAAAACTTCCCAGAGATTGACAGGGCAGTACATTTGGGCTTTGCCCAAACATTGGCGAGCCAAATCTTGGCATCAAACCAAGCATGCTGATTCCCATTTTGTTAAAACAGAAGACTGAATTCTACCCAAGAGAAAACATAAAACATTAATATTCTTGACCAACATATCATATCACTACAAAACTGATGTGACTCATTCACAAAAACAGCAGACACAGCTACCACGTGCATACAGGACTGATAAAGGAACCTTAACTTTCGTTCTTGAATAGATAGCGCTTGGGTTCATCAGTACATACCATAGACTTGGGGCCTAGTGATGTATCATGAACGATGTACAGAAAGTACCATACATAATTACAGTAGAGATCCATGCTACGACATGTGTTACAGCTATGAAACTTATTATCCTGATGGTACAGATGTGGTAAACTAACTATGCCAGTAAAGCCGAAATCCAAAGGAAAACTGTGTATCTCTGTCTTGAAACTTGTCCCTTTCGCACGTTTGGTTCCCTAACTAGGGTGTGAAAATAAGCGAAACAATCAAATGATTGATTTGATTGGAACATTCTAGTGCTTCATCTCCTAGAAATACAAATGATTATGATATTATACATCTTATGCAGTTATACTAGAGCCTTCTTTAGTTAGCACACACGGGAATTTCGCACGTTTGGTTCCCTAACTGTCAACTGTACATCTTATGCAGTTATACTAGAGCCTTCTTTAGTTAGCAGAAACTGTGTTCCTGCTTGGCATAAGCTATGTCTTCCATATCCCCTTGAGTGTGCTGGTATGATCTTTTTGGAATACACATACATTCCTTTTACTCCAATCATCTCGAAACTTAGTTTATCAAATATCAGTCAGGAGCTAGAAGCCTATGATGGTGTAATGTTTTAATATTTGATATTGATGTGAATACAGTGATATCATAGTTTGCGTATGTTATGGCTGTGTAACAATATCGACACCTGAAAACTTCAGTGTTGTATTCAGATGTAGCAAAGAAATAAAGAATGGATATGTATCACCACTGGCGTTCTGTGAGTGGATTGAAACATTACGACACATCAAGGAGTTACCTATCATAAACATATATGTGTTTTATGGTGGAATAAGAATCGGCAACCGTCTTTGGAAAAGAAGCATACACCATAATTGTTTTGCTTGAGATAAGTGTGTGAGTCATGGATATGATACTGATAAAATGATTTTTGGTTTAAACGGTACAAACAAGCAATGCAGAAATATATCAGAACTATTAGCTGCATTACAAAATGCTGGAAGACTCGAGGATGAAAGAAAACTTAAATTCTACATCTAGGCCGCACTACAACGGACAATGGGACAACACATCACATACCCTGACCTCATTAGTAGTAATGTAGAACACCTGGAGGTAAACTTTCAGACATCTCCTCTCGATCATGTCTTCGGATCAATGCTCTGGGAAGATGGGTGGCCAGACCATAATGAAAGGATAGGCCTGAAACAGTCGATCATACTCATATTCCATCTCATACACCTTTTCCACTGTCCTGCTCCCAATATACATGCAAAAGATCTCAGCATCCATCCCTAGGAACACAAATTCAGCATTGTCCCCGGACCCAGCCAGACAAATGCATGAGGACCCAGATTCCCAACCAGACTTAACAAGATGACCAAACGCCTGACGTAAACATATGGTGTCAACTAGAACCCAAGTGCCAGTGCTGTTGCCATCTGTGGAGTGGAGCCAGACGTGGATCTTAAACCTCGCCAGATTGATGAGATAAACCCCAGAATCAACTGCCTGATGAGATATCTTGAGACTGAGCTGAATGGTCTCGGGGCGCTCGTATCGCACCTCGTCTGGAAGCTGAATGAAGAATAAGCGTGTGGACGCCAATTCCAGCCCAAGTATGTACCCTGTCGTGCCCAACATATACAGCTTGCCGTTGCCGTCGTGCAGCAAACTACGGTTCATGGCGGATACTTTCCAATGTGCGGGAGAACTATGGAGCCCGATGTTCGGAGATCATGGCAGACTCCATCTCGAAAGGATCGTACCTTGGCGAAGACCTCCCGCTGGCTACACACAAAGTTCACATACAGACCGTCGTTGCCGTCACTGGGGAGCAGCATATGTGCGCAATAGCGATCCTCGTCCGTGATGGACATCGGGCAGGTCGCCACCACGGCTCCGTCTCTCGCCAGGTTCAGCGGGCTGCGGACCTGGTACGTAGACTTGTGATAGCTTGTGTGGCGGAGAAGAAGGCGGCCATTCCGGCAGTGCTCGATTGATGTATTCCAGTAGCACTCGGCCGTCAGATCGAAGCTGGCGGGGCGGCGGACGAGAGCGGCGAGCTCCGGTGGCAGACCAGGGAGAGGCACGAACTGCTGGAACTCCCTGCAGGCGCTCTCGGCGTAGAAGCCGAGGAGGCGGGGCGGGTGGCGCTCCTGGAAGCGGCTGAGGAAGGCGGCATCGGAGGCGTGGGCAAGCCAGTGCTTGCAGACGAGGGCGGCGCGGACGAGCCAGGTGGGGAAGTCGAGGCGGAGGAGGATCTCCCGGAGGAGGTCGCTGTCGTCGAGCACCTTGGATACGGCGGCCGCGGCCGCCGGCGATGGTGGTGAACGCCGCGGCCTCTTCGATTCTCTCATGATTCGACTTCGATGCGGATTTGGGAGCGTCTTGGCAGCTAACTGAGGGATCCCAGACTGAGAGGGGCGAGGAGATCTAGAGGAATTTGGTTTCGGGGAGAAAGAAGAGGAGGGGGAAGACGACAGGGGATGAGAAGGACAAAATGGGAATTTCATCTAAGCCATTTCGATTTGAAATACGTATCAGTTACTCATTTCAGTTAATGTTAAAACAACATGCCAAAACCGGAAAGTACATCTGGAGGCCGAGCTCCACATAGCACTTTATTTTTTCCAAATTTCGAAAACTGGATTTATCTTCCATACCTACACAATATTGCATTCTAGTAATGTGGACAATCTCAACTCAAAATAATTCTTATATCAGGGTACACAAAATAACAAAATCTGACGGATTATGGAGATTTTAAAATTTGAACAATTCACTGTTTTAAGGCTCAGTTTTATTTATTTATTTTTTACCCAAAATATAATATATTTATTTTTGATTTTTCTCAATTTATAAAAGACTATATGATCTACATACGGAGTACATGATTTTTCAATTTTTTGGAACTCCAAAATATGATTTTTTTAATTTTTCCAAATAAAGAGCTATTGTGGAGCTCGACCTTCAAATCGCCGCTCTCATGCCAAAACGTGTTATATTGTGGGATATAATTGTGGGACAAATGGTTGAGAAATTACAACCGATGAGAAATCTAAACATGTGCGGAACAACATTTACATGCCTATTGGCATTGGTGGAGCTCAGTGAAGGCCGACCTGGGCCACGGCCTGCCCAGCTAAAACCAAAACATTGAATAATAATAGAAAATGGGCCCATGAAAGTAAAAAAATGTGTTGTTCTTGGGCTGGAGCTTCGCTAGTGCCTATTGTGAGGATTCAATATGATTTTGTGTTGTCGTGTGATGGGAGGATTTGGTATGATTTTGACAGGCAACAATGTGGTAAAGGAGGGGAGATTTTGACACTCAATTGTGTATATCTAGTTGCCAGGTTGCTGACATGTGGTGGCCATCTGTCGGAGTCTTACGAAGAGGGCATGTTTGAATTTGTCCGACACTTACGAGATGGCCCTGAAAGTTGGGGCGTACGATGAGTACTAAGACAGGTTTTGGCCCATCCGGGTAGACGAGAGCGCAGAGGGGTTGGACCGATAGAAGACCTATGGGGGCTGCACACCCCTGTTTGGTTTCCCCATGGTCAGCGTGTCCGGCTCTCCGAACGACCACGAAAGGTGGGGCGAACAAGCTGTCAAACGATTGTTCACGCTGTCTAGACCGATGAGGGCGCTAGTGGTGACGTTTTCCTTCCATGCCACGACTTGCTTGTGACTTCGTGAAGACAAGTTATCACGTAACTTTACCTATCTGTTGCCCTCTGATCACTATCTACCAGATAAGTTTGGCCTAAAATTTGAATTAAAAAATCTGAACTCTTCAGAAAAATAGAAAAAACGACAAGTCGCGTATGATCAAAGTTTCGCTTCACTTGAAAGATTGGTTTTTTTTACTAAAATGACCAAGCAAAACGAAAATTTATCGGAATACACCACGAAACATATAAGACTTGTTGATTTTTTTCAGAACTTCAGAAAAGGTTAACTTCTGAGTCAAGTTCATCCGTTGGATCTTGGAGAAGGATGCTCAAGGGCCCGGCCTGTTAGCACGCATACTTGGCCGTGTGAGGAGCCTGGCCCGACATGTGACTAAACGGGTGATGCCTAGCTTGTGGCAGGGTGGGTCCTGGGCCAAGAAGCTAGGTAGGCAGGCCGACACAAGACACCCATTTAATGTTTTATTTATTTCCACTAATATTAAAAGACAGAATCTATTAGAGCCGGAGGATCTGAACCGTTCAACACACCAGATTCAATGTCTCAGATCTGCCCAATGATGTGTGTTGTGCACCTTCTTTTTTCCCAAATTTCGTCAAGAAGAAAAAAAACCTACGTCTCCAGTTAACCGCTGAAAGAGCATGGTGCCCCATGTGTGGTTTTGGTAATTAATGACAATCCTTATGTACTAATGTTTGTTGTAAGCTTATTGCAAGTATGTCTTGAAGAATAGAATACCGTGGATATTCATGCTCACCTTCAAGACATCATCATTGATCAATAAAGAAGAAACGATACAAAGTTGATCAAGGCTAAGTGGAAAGGATTGGTTCAAGTGATCAACACACAAAGCTACATGTTGTACCTTGTGGGATCTTGTGATCCAATGGTATGGTAAGAAATCGTCTATATAGCTTTGTGAACTAACCCATATACATGTGTGTGTGTGGAGTATCTATGTGGGGTTAGGTATCTTCCTATGGGCATGCATCAAAAGGAAGATTCCATATAGCCCATGGCGGATGACGTCAAGCGGTGGTCGTCATCAAGATAATGGTCAAGTGAAGATATTCCTAAAAGCGGCTCTCCCATATTGTGTATGGGGGAGCAATTCACAAGTCTTCATCAAGCGGAGCGCAATCAAGAAAGGTGATCTAACTTGAGGTGACCAAGATCGTCATCATCTAGCTCAAGTGGATTGCGCAAGGCAAAGGTATGACCTTGATAGGGTTTCTATTTTACCGGTCTCATGGTGTTAATGAGAGACCGGATTATAGGATAGATGCCACACTTTCAAGAGGAGCTCTCGAATGAGTAACTTTATCGTATTGTTCGGAGAGAGCTCAAACCTTTGCATACTTGACATCATCTTTCTTGGTTCTTATTTGGCTTTCCTCCATCTGTGTTTTTAGAGCTTGTCATGATCTTCAAGACAAGCTCAAGTTTATCAAAAACGGATTTCGTATGGAAAACTTATTGCGTTTTTGATATTGAAGGTTTTACCGTTTTGACTTTTATAAAGAGGTTTAACCTTTCCACATTTGGTTTTATGATTCATTGTTGGACTATGATGTTTCTCTGTATAATCTTGAAGAGCTAGTTGTTGTGATTCCAACGAGCCAAAGATCATCAAAAACGGAGTCCGGATGCCGGATGCAAAAGATATTGTCGTTTTGGTGTTTGGTTTTCCTACAGTTTTTCAGGGGTTGGTAGTACCGCCCGGTACCGCCCGAGGTACCGCCAGAGCATACAGAAGCCTGTTTTCAGCGGTAACAAAAGCGGTAGTACCGCCGGGGCGGTAGTAGCGCTACCTGGAGCCTGTTTTCAGCCTGTTTTCTTGTCCTAACTTCCTAGGGGGACGGGTAGTACCGCTAGATTTGGCGGTAGTACCGCTGCGGCGCGAATCTGCACCCAACGGTTGGATATTTGGTTGACCTATTTAAGGGGCCTTCTTCCCCAATGGTTCCCCAACCTTTCTTGCAAGTTTTGACCACCATTGTTGACCTCCACAAGCTTGCTATCTCTCAATCCCTCCAATGATTCTTGCTCCTTCTTAAGGGAAAAGAGAGAGGAGATCTAGATCTACACTTTTACCAATCAATCTCTCCTCTAAGTGAGGGGAGCATATTGGATCTATATCTTGGGATTCATTTGTTGTTTTCCTTGTTCTTCTTCTCATCCTCCTCCATAGCATTAGGTGCTTTGGTGGGATTTGAGAGTGAAGAACTTTGAGCACTTTGTGTGTTCTTGCCATTGCATTAGGTGCATCGGTTTGAGTTCTCCACGGTGATACGTGGAGGTGAAGTTTGAGAAGCTTATTACTCTTTGTGGATCTTGTTGCCTCTTGGGTTAGTTGTAACCCTATGAGGCCTTTGTGAGTTTCGGAGCTTTATCTTGTTGCTAAGCTCCGGGACATTGTTGGGAGGCTCCAACTCATTGTGGAGTTCCCCGACCTTTGTGTATTGGTTTGGTCAACGCCCTCAAGTTGATCTAATAGTGAACGAGCCAATCCCTCGAGGGTGAAACTCACGGAGAATAGAGTGAGCACATCCGTGCTATTGGAGCGCCTAGGTGGCTCCAAACTCCTCCAACGTAGACGTACTTCCATTGGGAAGGAACTACGGGAAACATCTCCTCGTGTCCACTTTGCGGTTACTTCTTTACCCAAACCATTTACTTATGCATTTACCTTTGTGATAGCCATCGTGCTTGAAGTTATCTATCTTGCTATCACTTAGTGGTTATCTTGCTTAGCATAAGTTGTTGGTGCATATAGGTAAACCTAACTTGTTAGGTTTTGTGCTTGATAAATTAAACGCTAGTTTTATTCCGCATTTATTCAAGCATAAACCGTAATTATTTTAAAACGCCTATTCACCCCCTTCTAGGCGACATCCTCGATCTTTCAACCGCTCTCTTCCCCGTTCCCCTCCCGAAACAGTGCACATGCCGGGCAAACCGTCTTCGTTGCCGCCGTCCTTCCTCGCGACGCTTCCAGGAGACCGCCGCCCGCCAGTTTTCTTCGTCTGCCGTTTCCCGCACCACCGCTCCGCCGCACACCCCCAAGCCGATTCCCCATCCGCTACCTCCCGGACAGCTCACGCAGGCGGTTCCGGAGGCGAAACGCTTGCCGCCAGAGAAGCAGTCGCAACTGAGCTCTCCTGGCCGCCGCTGTCGCCGGAGCCCGCGGTGGCAGCGGGACTGGCCGGCAAAGGCGGCAGGCGTGGTTGGCGCACTCCGACGGGTCCGTTCACGCGGAGGGGTGGCGTCATGCGGGCGGCGCGAGGAGGTTGGTCAGGCCACGTGGAGATGCGCGGAGGAGCGGCAGAGCCGGCCGAGGATCTGCAGCGGGCTCACGTCTAGCGCCTCCCTGGATGCGTTGGTGCGGAGCTGAAGGCGGCACGGGCTGGGCCCCATTGTGACGGCGGCGCTGTGGAGCCGGCGTTTTTGTCTGACTAGAACGCTGAGTGTGTTGTGCTTGCACTGTGTCGGATGCGGGGAGCGGAGCTCAAGGTGAGACAGATGCTGAGCATCCAGGACGAATCGCTTGTGCCCCCGCCGGCATTATCTGAAGCTGATGCTACTTGTTTTTGCCTATTGTTATGTGAAAGGATAGGTATGACACCTAGAGGGGGGGGTGAATAGGTGCTACTCCAAATTTTAGTCTTTTTTAATTTAGGCTTGACACAAAAGGTAAATTCTCTAGATATGCAACTACGGTGAATTTACCTATATGACAAGCTAGCAACTAAGCACGATATATAAAGTAAGGCGGTAAACAAGGATAGAGGTAACCGAAGTCAAAGCACGCGGAGACACGGATGTATTCCCGAGTTTCTCCTTTTTAGGGGAGTACGTCTCGTTGGAGAGGTGTGAACCAACACAATGGTTCAACAGCCACAAAGGCTTCACCCTCTTCTCCGGTGAACCGCACCACAAAGGATTGGTTCACTTCAACTATCGGAAACCTTCAAGGCGGAGTCCGGAGCCTTTACAACAACGATTTGGGGCACAACCCACAAAGGATTGGGGGCTCCCAAACAGCTACAATCTGTCACAAAGACAAGCAAGTAAGTACAACAAAGGGCTAGGTTTTCCTAGTGGAAACCCTAGCAAATGGTCCCTCAAGTGAATGAGGGGGAAATGGAAAACGGCTTGGTGAAGATGTAGATCGGGGCCTTCTCCTTCAATCCTCCAAAGATCAACGAGTTTGGGTGGAGGGATTGGGAGATCTAGTGATTCTTGAGCTTGCAACAATGGTGTCTTCAATTCTGGGCGAGCTAGCTGGCTGGAGGTAGGTGGAGGGGTATTTATACCCCTCCCAGAAAAGTAGCCATTGTAGTCAAGCTTTACACCGGAGTCTCCGGCCCTAGTGACCGGAAACTCCGGCCAGGGGCGGAAACTCCGGTCTTCTGGGGCCGGAAACTCCGCCCCCCACCAGAGGCTGAGCAACTTCGCAGTAGTAGAGGCTTGGGCAAATACTCCGGTGCCTTGGGGCCGGAATGTTCAGCCAGGGGCGGAAACTCCGGCCTTTGGGGCCGGAAACTCCGCCCCCACCAGAGGCTGAACAACTTAATCGCAACCTCGAGGAAATGCCCTGAGACCGGAGACTCCGGTCCTGGGACCGGAAACTCCGGCCTGAAACATTCCAGAAACAGCTTTTCTCTTTTTGGTGTTGATGCACATGTTGTACACAATAAAACCTGCATCACTTAACACCAGATTAAAACATCCAAGGTGTTGTTAACTAACACACAAAACTAAGAGATCACAAAATGTTCTTTCAATCTCCCCCTTTTTGGTGTTAGATGACAACACACGGATTTGCAATAAAGCTCACTACACTATCATGTTTAACAAAGGGAAAAGCTCCCCCTAGATGTGTGCATATAACTCATTTGCTTTGGAATGCAAATGCACACATATAGAGAGACAAGTTCCAACAAATATAACAACATGATATGTAAACAACATATTTCACAAACAAGACATATCACAATATAGGTTGAGTCTAGAGATAAAAACCATACCTTGTGCATAAAAAATGTAGATACACATCCATATAACCATAGCACAATAAGTAGGCTCAACCATACATAATAGAAATCCATATGTCTTACACTCACATAGTTCACAACACATAAGATGCAAATAAGTTCCAAATAATATAAAAGAGACACAAGCGCAATAAAAATGATAAAATCACATGCTTGTGTCCAACCCATGCAAATCCCAGAGAGAACCTAATAGAACTACTTCTCCCCTTTGGCATCGAGACGCCAAAAAGGGAAAAGAGCACAGCTATCGAAGCCCATGGAGATCACTCGGAGTCTTCTTCCATATCATCATCCCCTTCTTAATTGTAGTCCTCATCGGAAAGGTTCATGGGAGCCTTGCCGGTGTTGCGAGAAGTGGAGGGCAATGATGTCACATCCTCATAATCAGCCCAAGGAAAGACGTCTTCGTTCCATTTGTCTAGAGGGATAGTCTCGGAGGACGTGGAGGAGAAAATAGGATTGACATCTTCATCTTCTTCCGGAGGAGGAGTGATGCTACCATTGTTAAGCTTGCGCAACTCCTTGATCATGATGTTTTGGTTGCTTATGATGTGCTTCTCTCTCACATATGACCCGTGGTTCTCCTTGTGAATTGCAACATCCATGCAAAGCAACTTTCTCTTCCACCAAGAAAGCTTACTTACTTCCGTGTTCACTTCGGCCCTTCCTTGAAGATATGAGGGAGGGTCGGCATTCTTGCTTTTCTTCTACTTCTAGGCATTGGGGCTCGGTCGCCGCTTCCTCATCACTAGATTGTGGAGGAGGTGCACGAGAGGAAGACGGTTGCTTTAAGTGCTTGCTAAGTTGATGAAGAGTGCCCTTGGCATGCGTGGTGAGGCGAGAGACATCGACGGTGGGCACCTTGAGGAGAATGAGCTTCATCACATATGGTGCATAAAGAGGGTTCTTGTGCTCAAAAATGGCCCAAAGCATCTCACACTTGATGAAATCCATGACATCAACTTCTTGGCCTTCGCAATTCGGACCGGCTTGGAGCACCTTGTAAGCATGGTATAGGAGATTAACAAGCCCTCCTCGAATGGCATCCACATTTCTGGCTTGAGGAGCAAGATTGAGCCAAACCATGCGAAGGAAAATGTTGAAGGTGGGGAGGAGGTCTTGATTGGTGCCCACAGATGATGCATCTGAATATAAAGGGCGCAAGCGACGCTTGTTGTAGGTAGTCCCTTCCACATGCATCCTCTTCCCAACAGGAGTAGTGGCCCCCTTGAACTCATATCCCAAACATGTTCCAAACTCCACAAAGTTGGAGGTGCACTTGTGAGAACCGGTCATCCAAGTCATGGTGACCTCTTCATCATTATCAAAGACCACGGTGGCGAAGAACTGATGAATAAGCTGAATATCATAGTCTTCATGAGTGTGAGAGATGAGCTTCTCAAGACCAAGCTTCCGAGCAATCCACACGGCCTCTTTAAAGTATGGCTTCTTGTTCAAGTTCTCAAGGTTCAACACCTTTTGCTCACACACCGTATGCTTCTCAATGCGGGCATATATCTCATGCATAATCAGCTGCTGCTCTCTCCTTGGAAAGTTGGGGTCAGTGGTGTTGGATGGCAAGTCATAGAACTGCTGTGATCTCATCCGACGGAACTCACTCTTCCCCATGCCCAAAACAGTGGTCAAGGAGTCAAAATGAGCTCTCTCGACCTCTTCTTCATCATCAAACCCACCTAGAGCAGCATGTCTTGTGGCTTCTTCATCTATGGTACTCTGCTGTCTCAGGCGGGCAGTGTTGCTGTCATAAGAGCTTGTCTCTTGTTTGAGCATGATGACCTTTCCTTGATATCTTGTGAGGATGTTTGAGGGAAGACTTTGTCCTCGGAGTACCTGTGAGATACAGAGTAGAGGGATAGCATGGAGGTAAGCTTGCATGTCTAGGAAAGCCAAAGGAGAGAAAAAAATTGAGTCAAGTTTTCCCTCATGTATGATCTAGACCGGAGTTTCGGTCTCAGGGGGCGGATACTCCGGCCACACCGAATTCTCCGATCTGTGAGGACCGGAGTTTCCGGCCTGAGACTGGAGACTCCAACCTAGGTCAAAACTAAGGGGAAACTTGGCACAACTAATTTTCTAGAGTGAACATTGCCATCATAAAGATTCTATACCAAGAAGTACAAGCAAATCTTCTCTCAAAACAAGATCTAGAGTGAAAGCCTAGAGAGAGAGAAGAAGAACCTTTGCCCGTCATGGTGAAGGTCAAACGAAGGGGAGAAGGGTCCCCAACGCTTGGAGGGTGGAGGAGCCTGTGGCACGGTAGATTCCGGCGGCGGGGAGCAGCCGGAGGGGCACCTTGAGGCGGCGGCGGCTGGGAGAGGTTTGGGGGTCGGGGTGAGAGAGGAGTTGTGAGTCAACTCCTCACCCCGATCCCCTTTTAGATCCAGCGAAACTGCCTAGACCGGAGTTTTCGGCCTAAACACACCGGAGTCTCTGGCCTAAGCCAGAGATTCCGGGGTTTAGAGCGGAAACTTCAGTCAGACCGGATATTCCGGCCCAAAGGCCGGAGTTTCCGGCCCCACCAACTCAAAAATGTCAGATTTTTGCTGTTGGACACGCAAGATGCAAGAGGAGCAAGTTGTTAGAAGAGATAGGCCTGGGATAAGACACAAAGTCACTGGAGATGGTACTTCACACTCAAACTTGGTAAGAGGCACAAAAATCAAATAATAAGCATCATTTGAGTGTGTTTTCCATAAAGACCAACGGATAGGCAAAAAGACCATAAAGCTCCAAAAAGATCAAATATTCACAAAGAAGATGTCGGTGGCCTAGGCCACCATGTATGAGTGTATGTGGTGTGACACCGCGAAGATATATCTTGGGTTCACCGCCACTACTCGTCATTTAAGCTCACAATTCATAAAATGAACAATATAGAGACAAAATGAGTTCTTACTATTGGCATAATGGGTGTCGGCCCAGTGAGAACCAGGGTGTGCTGGGCCTTGTCCTTTACAGCCCTCAACACTCGATGGATAACATCCGCAAAAGACCAAGCTCACGGCTTGGAGAGACTCGCGAGCAGGATCATCTCGCGAGGCCTCGGGAGACAGCAATGGCCTGCGGAGGCCTTCTACACTGCTGCTCCCTCCACAGGGCTTCTTCCCCTGGAGAGAAGTCAACGCTAAACCCTCCACATAGCCTCCTGGCCCTGTGGGGATTCCTTCACCGCGAAGCATGCTCCGCAGAGCGCACATGGGCTCTGCGACGGCCGCAGAGTGACGCGCGCCCCTGCGCGCGGTGACGACGACGCCGCAGTTGCCATTCCGGTGATTAAAGGGGTAAACAAAGCTGTGCCCCCCGCACCGGACTACGAGACTTGCCTCTTTGGTGATAAAGAAGCTGGTCGGCGCTACGCTCCAAGGCCTGCGTCACCGTGGGCACCCTCACGCACCTCTGCAGCACCAGCTGGCCGTCCTCCATGGACGGTGGCCTGCCTGCCACCGGTGTCAGCTTTATGCTGGTGAACCGAGTCCATGGGCGGCCGGGCTGCGGTGCACCGCGCACCTCCGTTCGACGCCATGTGGTAGCCCTTCTGCTGCAGCATGTGCAGGGAAGAGGCCCGGGGCGCCTGTAAAAGGAGGAGGTGCTCCACCATAAGATGGGCCCGGATCTATCCATCACGGACCATCTACGCGCAAGGAAGAAGACTCGAGCTAGTTCTTCCTTGTATACACTGTTGCCATAAGAGAGCCCTCGGCAAGCTCATTGTACTGTGAACTACTGCAGTGCAATACAGACAAGCAGGAGTAGCGGTGTTACCTCCACACGAGGGTCGTGAACCTGGGTAAGGGCATGTGTTCCATCCCTGCCGTGATGCCCCTCCTCCAGCGCGACGAGCATCATCGCCGTGCTTGTTGAGGGTTGTTTGACGTTGCGTTCAGCCCCTTACACGAACACTCTTCGAGAGCTTGACCACCCTGTTTCGTGGGAGTCATTCTCCGACAATTGGCGCGCCAGGTAGGGGGCTGAGGCGCGTCTCCAACCTTCGACAACCTTCTGCATCATGGTGGACACACGCTCAGCTCGCGTCACCTAGCGGGCTTCAGGCAGGGCAACCCCTGAGCCCGCCACCAACAACACCCGCGGTCGTCCCGGCCGTCCACGCGGCAGCCGCACCGCAGGGCGCGGCACTGCCGGCCCGCACGTCGAGCACCCCGAGAGCGAAGACGGCCACCACGACGACCGCTTCGACGATGAAGAAGTCGACCCCGAACGCCGCAAGGACGCTGAGTCCTCGCACCCGTCCTAGTGCCGCAGTGCCTCCTCTCTTGGGCGTCCAGCACCGAGCCCGAACACCGCGCTGCTCATGGCCGCGGAGCTCTTCCGCTACCGCCGAGGCACACGACAACTGGCTAGGGCGCATCCAGCACCTGGTCGACATCGCTGCGACGCCGCGACCTGACCCGGCGGCGTCGCGCTCTCTGATCCACCACAACTCCGGGCGTGCGGGGACTGCTGCGCCTGGTGCACCTCCACCGCCGCCTCCGCCGCCGGCTCCGCCAGGGCCACCTCCGGCTGCGGCGCACAAGGACGCCTCCCACACGTCTTTGCCGCGCGATTGCCAAATCGTGCAGCGGACCCCTCCAGACGCGCAGGTGGAAATGGAGCACCAGAAGGACCTCGAGAAACGCATCGTCGAAGAAATCGGCCAGGCGGGGCGGCAGAACCGCCGAGCTCTCCAGGGAGGCGTCGCCACCTACGCCACAGGATGTGTGGCCTTCACCCGCAACCTGCGTCGCGTCGTCTGGCCACAGAAGTTCAGGCCTGACCTGCCCAAGGGCTACGACGGCACGAACAACCCCATCAAGTTCCTGCAGCTCTACACCACCTCTGTCCAAGCTGCAGGAGGAGACGACAAGGTCATGGCCAACTGGTTCTCCCACGCGCTGAAAGACTCTGCGCTGTCGTGGCTCCTAAACCTCCCCGAGGACTCCACGACTCGTGGGAGGAGCTCTGCCAGCAGTTCGTCGCCAACTTCAAGGGCACGTACGAGCGCGCCCTCACCTACAACGACCTGCGCAATGTGAGCCAGAGGCCTGGCGAGACCCTCCGCAAGTTCATCCAGCGTTTCAGCCAAGTTCGCAACAAGATCCCGAACATCCTAGACTCGCACGTCATCGACGCCTTCAGAGAGGGCATCACCAACCGCCGGATGCTCGAGAAGCTCGGCATCCACGACACCCTCTCCTCCGTGGTGAAGCTGTTCGACATCGCAGACAAGTGCGCCAAGGCTGAAGAGGGTCTCCTCTTCGTCAAGGTGGGCTCGAGAGACGACCCTAACAAAGGGTCCAAGACCCAGAAGAGGCGTGACGAGGCAAAGCGCAAGCCCACCGCTGTTCTAGCGGCTGAACCAGACGCCAAGCACGTCCGCGACCATTCACCTGAAGATGGAGAGAGGAAGGAGGATAATCGCCCCTTCTGCATCTACCACAATAGGCGCGGCCACGCTACAGAGAACTGCTACGAACTCAAGCGGCTGAGCAAGAAGCGCGAGCAAGAAGAAGGCAGCGGTGGCCGCGGCAGAGGCCGTGGCTACCACAGGGGCGGACGCAAGGGCAGCTACCAAAGGCCGCAGGGAACTCAGGCGAACGCCGCCGAAAAGAACAACAACCTCCCCGACGAAGAGCCTGGGGGTTACCAGGCCCCCAAGGGGACTATGGCCTGCATCCACGACGGGTCTCAAGCGCCCTAGTCCAACAACCACTTCAAGCAGTTCGCCCGCGAGCTCAACGCTACGCTACCCAGCATCGAGACATCCAGGCCCCTCAAGTGGTCCCAGTACACCATCGCATTCGATGCCAAAGATCACCCCAAGTCGACGAAGACCGTTGGCACCATCCCTCTGGTGTGCACCCCCACCATCAACAACATCACCGTCGGCAAGATGCTCATCGATGGGGGTGCAGGCTTGAACGTCATCTCTGTCGAGACCTTCGAGACGCTTCAAATGCCCTACGAGTGGCTCATGCCCTTCAGGCCCTTCACCGGGTTCACTAGTGGCTTGATCTCACCTCTGGGGCAAGTGAGGCTCGCGGTCACCTTCGGCATGCAGAACAACTACCGCACCGAGCTAATCGACTTCGATATCGCGCACATTGGCCTGCCATACAACGCCATCCTCGGCTATCCTGCCCTCGCAAAGTTCATGGCCGTCACGCATCACGCCTACAACATGGTCAAGATACCTGGCAGCGCCGGCACCATCACCATCCATGGTCACATTCAGGACGCCACGCGCGCTGTCAAGATCGCCTACAAGGCCGCTGCCATGGCTTTCCCGCTGACGAGGACATGGAGCCTCTCGAGAGGCCCAAGAAGAAGAAGCAGTTGTTCACTCAAGAGCAAGCATCTACAAAGAAGGTGTCGCTGAGCACCAGTGGCTCGGGGGCTGAGGGCTCGGGGGCTAGCGTCACCATAGGCGCTGGCTTGCCTCCCAAATAGGAAAGCGCGCTCGTCGCCTTCCTTCGGGCAAATTCTGACATGTTCGCATGGACTCCGTCAGAAATGTCCGGTGTACCAAGGGAGGTGATCGAGCACCACTTAGCCGTGTGTCCAACGCACGCCCTGTAAAGCAGAAAGCGCGGAAACAAGCCCCCGAGAAGCAAGCGTTCATCATCAAAGAAGTAGAGAAGCTGAAAGCAGCAGACATCATTCGAGAAGTTGCCCACCCCACTTGGCTCTCCAACGGTGTGGTTGTCCCAAAACCCAATGGAGGAGGCCGGCTCTGCATCGACTACACAGACGTAAACAAGGCCTGCCCCAAGGATCCATACCCCATGCCAAGGATAGACCAGATTGTGGACTCCACCCGGCTGTGATCTCCTCTGTTTCCTGGATGCCTTCTCAGGCTACCACCAGATCAAATGGCCAAGGAAGACGAGGAGAAAACAGCATTTCTCACCCCTTGTGGTGTGTATTGCTACACTTGCATGCCCTTTGGCCTGAAGAATGCCGGCGCCACCTTCCAGAGGCTCATGAGGATCGCCTTGGGGGCTCAGATGGGAAGAAATGCAGAAGCTTATGTCGACGACATCGTGGTCAAGTCTCGCGAGGGAGACACTCTCTTGAAGGATCTCGAGGAAACCTTCGCCAGCCTGCGCAAGGTGAACATCAAGTTAAACCCCGCCAAGTGCGTCTTCGGGGTGCCTTCAGGCAAGCTCCTCGGGTTCCTCGTGTCCCACCGTGGCATAGAAGCAAACCCTGACAAGATCAAGGCTATAGAAGACATGCAGCCACCTCGCCGCCTCAAGGACATGCAGCGCCTAGCAGGATGCATGGCCAGCTTAGGCCGCTTCATCTCCAAGTTCGGCGAGAGAGCCTTGCCATTTTTCAAGATCATGAAGAAATCCGGCACCTTCAAGTGGACTCCAGAGGCAGACAAAGCATTTGAGGACCTGAAGAAATACTTGGCTAGCTCACCAGTCATGGTAGCCCCCAGGACAGGCGAGCATCTGAAGCTGTACCTAGCAGCCACTCCACAAACTGCAAGCGCCGTCCTGGTGGGAAAGAGAAGAGCCAGTTCTCCCAAGAAAAGCACTGCCACACCAAGTCCAGAACCTCCCGACAAGGAACAGTCTCTCCAGACCCAGCGCCAGCCCACAGCCTCAAGTCGAGCCTACCAAGCACCCTGCCGAGCTCCTCCACAGGCAAACCTCGCCAAGGTCCTGAGGAGCCTCTCGAGGGAGCCGACGCTGCAGCTCCACCGACCCCTCGTCGAGCATCCAGTCTACTTCGTCAACAGTACTGCGAGATGCTCGCGAGCGTTACCCAGTGCAGCAGAAGCTCCTCCTCGCGCTCCTCATCGCCTCCAGGAAGCTACGGCACTACTTCCAGGGTCACCCCATCACGGTGGTCACGTCTTCCCCTGGAGCAAATCCTGCGCAACCCCAACGCCACTGATCGCGTCGCGGGTGGAACATCAAGCTACAACCTTTAACTTGCGCTTCGACACCACAAGAGTCATAAAGGGAAGAGCGCTGGCGGATTTCGTCGCTGAGTGGACACCCAACTCCTGAAGAGCCCCGTGAAGAAGAAACCGTGCCGGCTGAGAGACAATGCCAAGCCATTGGACCATGCACTTCGATGGAGCTTTCTCCTGCCGCAATGGTGGGGCTGGCGTCCTGACCTCACCAAAAGGTGACAAGCTCTACTACGCATCCAGCTGTGCTTCACAATAGACAAGATCTCCAACAACATCGCCGAGTATGAAGGCCTCCTCGCCGGGCTAAGGGCCGCAATCGCCCTGGCGTCAAGCGCTTACTCATAAAGGGTGATTCCCAGTTGCTAGTCAACTTCTCCAACAAGAGCTACACGCCTAAAGACGACCACATGGCCGCCTACCTTGAAGAGGTCCGCAAGCTCGAGAAGCACTTCAGAGGCATGGAACTCATGCACATCCCGCGGAAGGAGAACCAAGAGGCAGACGGCATCGCCAAGCGAGCATCGCGAAGGCAGGCCCAGCCAGCTGGTGTCTTTGAAGAAAGACTCTCCAAGGCGTCCATAAAGCAGCCACAAGAAGAAGCAGCCACAAGCACAGACGAAATCTTCCCACCGCCTCCTGTAGGCGGAGCACCCAACTGTGGTCCTCCATCAGGGGAGCGTCTGATGCTAATGATGGTACACAAGAGACAGGCTGGGTCGACGAGCTCAAAGACTACTTAATGAAGGGAGTCCTCCCCGAGGAAGATGCAGAAGCGGAGCGAATTGCTCGATAGGCAAAGTCATACTTCATCCTCGAGGGAGATCTGTACCGCAAGCACCCAAATGGAATTGCACTTAAATGTGTTCCTGCTGAAGAAGGCCGGATGCTGATCAGGGACATCCACAGCAGGGAGTGTGGCCACCATTCCTCTGCGCGCACCCTCGTAGGCAAGGTCTTTAGAAGTGGATTCTACTAGCCCCAAGTGCTTCAAGATGCCACCACCATCGTCCAGAATTGCGACGCGTGCCAGTTTCACGCCAAGCAAGTCCATCAGCCAGCACTGGGGCTACAAACCATCCCGCTCTCCTGGCCCTTCGCGGTCTGGGGGCTGGATATCTTGGGCCCCTTCCCGAGATCACAAGGGGGCTACCGCTTCCTCTTCGTAGCCATTGACAAGTTCACCAAGTGGACAGAGGCCGAAGCGGTGCGCACCATACCAGCCAGAGCAGCAGTGAAGTTCATCAGAGGCCTGGTCTGCCGTTTTGGGGTGCCAAATCGCATCATCACCGACAATGGGTCACAATTCACCAGCGGCATCTTCAGGGCCTACTGCAAAACTCTCGGCACCAAGCTCTGCTTCGCCTCGGTGGCCCATCCACAGAGCAACGGCCAGGCCGAGCGAGCAAATGCCGAGGTACTCAGGGGCCTCAAGACCAGAAGCTTCAACTGCCTCAAAGGCCACGGCAAGGGCTGGATCGACGAGCTCCCATTTGTGCTATGGTCCATACGCACAAACCCCACGAAGCCCACTGGTGAGACACCATTTGCCCTTGTGTATGGAGCAGAAGCAGTCCTCCCCACAGAGATCAAGCATGGATCCCCACGTGTCCTTGCCTTCAATGAGGATGATCAGGAAGACCTCCACAACATCGACTTGCTGCTCCTCGATGGGCTCCGCCGCCGTGCCGCCCTCAGGGCTGCAAAGTACCAGCAAGACCTGCGTCGCTACCACAGCCGCCACATACGCTCACGCACTCTAGAGGCAGGAGACCTCGTCCTCAGGAGAATACTCTCCAGGGAAGGTCTCCACAAGCTCTCGCCAATGTGGGAAGGCCCCTACAGGGTCGCACACATCGCCAGGCCTGGCGCGGTACGCCTCGAAACGGAGGACGGCATCCTAGTCAAGAATCCATGGAACATTGCGCATCTACGTAAGTTCTACCCGTGATCATAGTCACGCCAGGCATTTTTTGTCTCTTGAGGGAAGCCAGACATTTTTTGTCTCTAGAGGGAAGCATACAGCTTCACCTCCAAGCTTCACAAAGCTTCTCCTCCAGAGGGCCAGCCCCTCCGAGCTCTCCTGATAACAAGCCACCGCAGACTGTGGAGAGTCTCAGCCACTAAAGGTGGTCCTCATGCCTCAACATGGAAAAACTTGATCTTGGCAACGCCAAGTGTAATGAACCAATTCGTTTCTCAATGAAACATTGCGCTGAGGCGCCGATATGTAATATTTTGGTGGTGAGTTTTTTCTTCTATCAATTTTTTGGTTCATTTGCGCTCATACTTTTCCCATGCGCACCTCGCGAGCGGGGGCTGAGTACGGTGCCTGTGCCTCAAGAGCACCCCAGCAGCACTGCAAAATCCAAGGGATCCGAGCTCTAACACGTGAGCATGCTCTCACGCCTGTTACCTCACCAAAGAGCTCTGGCTCAAGGGCTTGCTCCCAAGCACGCCACCTCACCAAAGGACCTTGGTACTTACTCTCCTCGCGAGATACTCATGAGGAAACCTATAAGCGCACATGATTTGTTATCATCGTGTATTGGCTTTGGTTTTGCCTCTCTAACCAACGCAGGGAACAAGAGTCTCCCCAAGCTTGCGAAGCCGCACTCCGGCCTCAAGAAGAAAGCGCACCATCAGGGAAGCCAACACCCTCTACGAGGCCCAAACCTCGCGAAGCTAAGTCTAGCACTCACGCCTCAAGTGTCTTTTCATCTCTCTCACGAGTGCCTGTCGTCCCTCGGGCGGATCTTTTCTCTCTCGCGCTTCATGGACTGCTTGTGCGTCAAAGGGGGGCCCTCGAGCACCGCGACTCGAGAGCTCTTACCTCTCTAAGCCTTAAACTCCCCCCGGCCTTGCTGAGTCATAGCTCTGGCATACCGCAGTGGCGGAATCATAGCGCGAAGAGATGGGTCCAAACGACGTAGAGCAAAAATACATGAAGCAGGGGCAAAAGGCCCTTCAAGGGACACAGACATAGTAGCACAGACTTAAAGTATATTACAAGCCATAATAAAAGGACACAAGTCTTTAAACGAGGGTAAATGCGCCTCAGGCGCGGGTTGTCACAGGAACAGCTCAAGCAGAGAAATCGCCGTCGCCATCCTCCTCTTCGGCCTCATCCTCCGACGCTGCCTCCGAGCCAGCTTCCTCCTCAGCGGCCTGGTCCTCCTCGACTCTCTGGAAGCGGCTGCAGTAGTCCGCGACCTCCTCGCGAACCGAGTTGGAAATGTTCAGGGCTTGGTCCCCCTCAAGAGGCTCGGTCACAGACTCGTAGTCGAAGCCAGGATGGAGGCGCTGGAGGTTGGCGAAGACGCGATCGATTGCCACTGTCAAGAGCTCGCGGCACTGCGCATCGACGACGTCGCTCAGCTCCGCTGCAGGACCCTCAAGCGCGGTGAAGAGCTTGTCGAAGTAGGCGAGGTACGTGGCAACGTCAGAGTTCCCCTGGACTGGAATAGCAGGCGCCTCCGCACCAAGCCTCTCCGCAAGAGCGTCCCCCCGGCTCACTAAGGACCGGAACATACGCTCCCGCTGCTGCGTCAAGATTCGTGCCGCCTGGGCGTTTTCCTCTGCCTCCACGGCACGATTCACGGCAGGGCCAACCTGCGCATGGATGTCTGCCATGTCAGCCATCAGCTTGGCGAGGTCCTGCTCCGCGTTCTCGCGAGCTTTCTCCGCGCGGCGACACGCATCCTTGGCACGCCTCGCCTGGGAGTTCAGAGTGGCGTTCTGCTGCTCCAGATAGCGGATGCGACCATTGTCCTCGCTGTGCCTCTTCTTGAAGCGATCCTCCTGCTTCTTGAATTTGTCGTCGTACTCAGCAGAGACGGCGGCGCGGTACTTCTTCTACCTATCGGCCAGGTCCTTCTCAAGCTCCTCCTTCCTCTCAGCAAACTTGGAGTTGAACCTCTCCACGTGCTTCTGGTGACTGGCCACATCCTCGCCGTGCTTGCCGACGGCCTCGGCCAAGTTGCCTTCACGGGCCTCGAGGTCCTCGCGCTGCGTGGTCAGCTCCTGCTCGGCCTGCAGTAGCTGCTCTTCGCGCTTGAGCACGTCTGCCTCGCGCGTCGCCAACGCCTGCTCGCGAGTGTCCAAAGCTGCGCGATGCTGGTCCAAGGACAGCCGCACAACTTCGGAATCTGAAATGATCTTCGCCTCGAGGGCGGCGAGCTCCTCGCTTCGGTCAGCCAGCGTGGCCTCCACGGCCACACGATCCAGGGCTGCCGCTTGGCGCTCCGCCATGGCCGCTATAAGATCTTCGGCCGCCGCTTGGCGCTCAGCTTGGAGCGGCTCCAAAAGCTCCTCGGCTTCGCGCACGGCGCCCTCGCGGAGCTCCTTGGCGAAGCGCAGCGCCTCCTCTCGCTGCGCCTGCATAGCCTGGTTGCTCTGGCGGCAGCGCTCCACAGTCTCGTGGAAGAGGGCCCAGGCCTGCGCGAGGTCTTCATGCTTCTGGGCGAGCGCAGCCTCCTCGAGAGCGAGGTGAGCTTCAAGCCCGTCCAGAGAATCTCTCGCCAAGTGGAAGGCAGCACCGCGGCGAGTGCCGCTCCAGTTCATGCCGCCCAAGACCAATGCCCGAGAGCCCCCGCAAGGCGCGGAGGCCCCACGTCTGCGTCACGCCCAAGGAGAGGGACCTCCGTGCTTGGGCCAGGGTCTGCTCTGGCCTGGGGGCTCGGGGGCGGGCCGTCGCTGTCATTGATGGCATGGGCGCCAGCATCCTCGCCTTCACGCAGCGCCTCTTCATGGACCTCTGGGGCAGGGGAAGCCTGCCCATCACCGTCGCGTCCTCCGCTGTCGCGCCAGCGGAGGCCTCAAGAGAAGCCGCCTCCCCTTCGGTGCTTGGCGAGGGCGGCAGAGGGGCGTCCTCCTCCATCTCAGCGCCGGCGTTGCCCGTCACCGGGCTGTCGTGCTTCGTCGCCTCCGCGTCGACCTCCTGCTGCTCCGGCGGAGTGGCAGGCTGTGGCGGAGTCAACGCCCTCTCCTCCTCCTCAGGCTGCTCCTCCACGATGAGGGGCGGGGCAGTGGCCTCAGCTTGAGGCTTGTCATCCACAGGCCCTGTGGCCTCCTCAGCCCCAGGCCTCGTGGCCTCATCCTCCGCGGCCGTCGGGGTGGCGCTCTTCAGCACCTCCGCAGCCTTGCGGAGCCTGCGGCACTTCGCCGGCACCAGATCCCTGACGAGCATACAGCAAAAGGCCGTCAAGAGGAGATCAAGCAGATTGCCTTGAAAAGAAAAGCCAAGTTGAAAATTCAGCACTTACCCGGATTTCTTGGCGCGGGTGTCAACCCACGCCGTTCCTGAGGACCGCCACGGCCTTGATGGAGCGGCACCTACGCCGGGCCCCTCGAGAGCCGTCTCGGCTTTCCTCTTGAGGGGAGTGCCCTCTAGGCCTCCAGAGGGCTTGTCGTGGACCACCTTGGTCCGGGGCTCACGTCGCCCTGTCCCGGCCCCTTGGCCGCTTTTTTCTTCCTCCTCCACGGCAGGGCGCGAAGGGACCACCAAAAAATCTCCGTCCTCGCTGGACGAAACCTCCAGGATCTCTGCCTCGGGAGGCGCATGCTTCGAAGAGCTCGCCTCCCCTGCTGAGAGATTCGCCTCTCCAGCAGCGGCGCTTAGATCGGCGTCGGATGCAGCCGAAGACTCTGCGGCCCTGTCCTCTTCCACCACGGGCGCCGCGGTTTCTTTCTTCTCCTCCCCCGCCAAGCCTAGCGGGGTGAACTCCGGCATCTGATCCAGCATCGCGAGGCGCTTCTTCATGGAAATCTGATGAAGAGCCTCGAGTCATCATTGCGCGGTGCTGGGACGTCAGGTTTGGTGAAGAGGACGCCCATGATGGAGGCAACGACGTTAGAGGAGTGGTCGTTGCAGTGGAGCCGCATCGAGTCCATAGGACCAGAGTACATCCACATCGGCTTCGTGTGCTCTGGAGAGGAGCGATGCGGTGCTTCACGAAGTCTTCAGCGACCATCTGCCCCGTGAGACCGGCCTCACGGACGAGCCTCAGGCGCGCCACCAGGTCGGCAACCTTCGGGTTCTGGAGGATCGCCTTCGACCAGTGAGAGTTCTTCAGCGGAGGCACCACAGGGACGTCGAAGAAGGGGCTCTACTTCGTGGCGTCAATGGCAAACCACCTCTGGCGGAAATCATACACTTTCTTTGTCACCCGCGTGACGGGCTTGTCGCCGTCCCAGGACATGGGGATGTAGATGCCCCCCATTCCATCCGCGATGCGGAAGGACACGCACCCGGACCTCTCGGTTTCCGCCGAAGACCGGAGCGTGTAGAAGCTCCGGAAGAAGGCCACCGACGGCTTCACCCCCAGATACGCCTCGCACAGATACGCGAAGACGGCGAGGATCAAGACCGAGTTGGGGTGGAGATGAAGGAGCTGGATCTGGTAGGAATCCAGAACCTCCTCGAAGAAGGGGGAAATGGCGGCACCAGGCCGGCGAAGATGGTGTGGAGAAAAATGGGGTAGAAATTCGCCGCGAGCCGGCCTAAGCGCGCCACCCCAAGGCCGCTGGCGCCGTGCTCCTTGTTCTTGCCGGCGACCAGATGCCGGATCTTATCCAGCGTCGCCTCCGTGCTGAAGCGCGTTCCGACCAGCGCTGGCCCGAACTCTTCTTCCTGCTGCGCGTCAGCAGGCGGGTTCACCATCGCTGACTTGCCTTTCTTCGGGCTCATGGTCGCAGAGAAGGAGCGGTGAAGAGTTTGGTGGAGAAGAAGGGCGCCGGGATGTAGAATCTCAAGAAACAAGGGCAAGGAGACGAGCGCGAGAATGAAGCAGTAACTGCTGCTCGAACCGGCGTCGCAGGCTTTATCTCGCCTCAGAGCAGTTACCGAGGCGTGGTGGGTCCCTCCACTACGCCCGTTATCACCGAAGAACACGTATAGACGCGCAGCAACCGCTCGACGCGTGTCTCGGGCCGGCCGGACACTTTGGGCCCACGACGCTTCGCCTGCGTCCAGTGGACTCCAACGTGCCCATCATGGGCCCGGGGGCTACTGTCGGCCCAGTGAGAACCAGGGTGTGCTGGGCCTTGTCCTTTACAACCCTCAACACTCGACGGATAACATCCGCAAAAGACCAAGCTCACGGCTTGGAGAGACTCGTGAGCAGGATCATCTCGCGAGGCCTCGGGAGACAACAATGGCCTGCGGAGGCCTTCTACACTGCTGCTCCCTCCACAAGGCTTCTTCCCCTGGAGAGAAGTCAACGCTAAACCCTCCACAGAGCCTCCTAGCCCTGTGGGGATTCCTTCGCCGCGAAGCAAGCTCCGCAGAGCGCACATGGGCTCTGCGACGGCCGCAGTGACGCGCCCCTGCGCGCGGTGACGACGACGCCGCAGTTGCCATTCCGGTGATTAAAGGGGTCAACAAAGCTGTGCCACCCGCACCGGACTACGAGACTTGCCTCTTTGGTGATAAAGAAGCTGGCCGGCGCTACGCTCCAAGGCCTGCGTCACCGTGGGCACCCCCACGCACCTCTGCAGCACCAGCTGGCCGTCCTCCATGGACGGTGGCCTGCCTGCCACCGGTGTCAGCTTTATGCTGTTGAACCGAGTCCATGGGCGGCCGGGCTGCGGTGCACCCCGCACCTCCGTTCGACGTCATGTGGTAGCCCTTCTGCTGCAGCATGTGCAGGGAAGAGGCCCGGGGCGCCTATAAAAGGAGGAGGTGCTCCACCATAAGAAGTGCCCGGATCTATCCATCACGGACCATCTATGCGCAAGGAAGAAGACTCGAGCTAGTTCTTCCTTGTATACACTGTTGCCATAAGAGAGCCTCGGCAAGCTCATTGTACTGTGAACTACTGCAGTGCAATACAGACAAGCAGGAGTAGCGGTGTTACCTCACACGAGGGCCGTGAACCTGGGTAAGGGCCTGTGTTCCATCCCTGCCGTGATGCCCCTCCTCCAGCGCGACGAGCATCGTCGCCATGCTTGTTGAGGGTTGCTTGACGTTGCGTTTAGCCCCTTACACGAACACTCTTCGAGAGCTTGACCACCCTGTTTCGTGGGAGTCATTCTCCGACAATGGGGGGAGGGATAGTCCAATGGATTAGGACCGCATTCCCCCTATTTCCATGCCTACACCTAAACCAAACATATAGCTAAGAAATAGGTGTGTATGCAAGATAGTCAAGCGACGCTCCCCGAATCTATGATATTTAGCTCATGCCTCAAATAAGTGAACCTTGCTTCATCAAGTGGCTTCGTGAACATATTGGCAAGTTGGATCTTTGTGGGAATATAGCCAAGCTCAATGTCACCCCGGTTGATGTGATCACGGATGAAGTGATAGCGAATCTCAATATGCTTCGTCCTTGAGTGCTCCACCGGGTTGTGGCCAACCTTGATAGCACTTTCATTGTCACATAAAAGAGGCACTTTGTCACAATTGACACCGTATTCCTTTAAAGTTTGCCTCATCCATAACAATTGAGTGCAACAACTAGCGGCCGCCACATACTCGGCTTCGGTGGTGGAGAGAGATATGCAATTTTGCTTCTTAGAAGACCAACTCACCAAGGACCTACCAAGGAATTGGCATGCCCCGGAAGTTGATTTCCTATCACCCTTGCAACCGGCCCAATCCAAATCCGTATAACCGGCAAGAGAGAATGTTGAGCCTTTAGGATACCACAAACCAAACCTTGGGGTATGAACCAAATATCGAAAGATTCGAAGAACCGCAATTTGGTGGCTTTCTTTGGGAGCCGCTTGGTACCTTGCACACACTCCTACACTCAACACAATATCGGGTCTAGATGCACAAAGATAAAGCAAAGAACCAATCATAGAGCGATAGAGTTTTTGATCGACATCTTTACCCTTTGGACTAAGTTCAAGATGACATTTGGTGTCCATAGGAAACTTCTTCTCTTTAGCATTTTGCATCTTGAACCTCTTGAGCATGTCTTGGATATATTTGGCTTGAGAGATGAAAATCCCTCCACTCAATTGCTTGATCTCAAAACCAAGGAAGTACTTCAACTCTCCCATCATGGACATCTTGAACCTATCGGTCATAAGCTTTGAAAATTCATCATTAAAAGCTTTGTTAGAAGAGCCAAAAATGATATCATCAACATAAAGTTGGCATATGAAAAGCTCCCCTTTAACCCTCTTGGTAAAAAGAGTGGGATCGATTTGCCCCACTTCAAAGCCACGGTCTAACAATAGCTCTCTTAGGTGCTCATACCAAGCACGAGGTGCTTGCTTGAGACCATAGAGCGCCTTATCAAGCTTGTAGACATGGTTTGGGAAGTGTGGGTCCTCAAATCCTGGAGGTTGCTTAACATATACTAACTCCTTTAAAGGGCCATTAAGAAAAGCACTTTTCACATCCATTTGTTGCAATTTGAAATTATGATGTGATGCATACGCAAGAAGGATACGGATGGACTCAAGGCGAGCCACGGGAGCATAGGTCTCTCCAAAATCAATGCCTTCAACTTGAGAGTACCCTTGAGCTACCAATCTTGCCTTGTTCCTCACAACCATTCCATGCTCATCTTGCTTGTTCTTGAATATCCACTTTGTGCCTATAACATTGAGGCAATCTTTTGGCTTCTCCACTAGATTCCACACTTTGTTGCACTTGAAGTTGTTGAGCTCTTCATGCATGGCTTCCAACCAATCTGGATCTTCAAGAGCTTCAAAGACTTTCTTTGGTTCCACCATAGAGATATGGACTTGATGTTCACTAAAGCTTGCCAATTGCCTTCTTGTGGTGACTTTGACCTTTACATCACCAATGATGGCTTCAAGATGATGACACTTGATTTCCAAGTCTCTTTTGACTCATGCTTGACGACGGGTTTCGATATCCTCATTGTTGCGAGGAATTATCGCTTGATCATCTTGATCATTTGAGTCCCCGTCTTGATCGGAATGGTGACCTTGATCATCTTGATGCACATCTTCAATAATAGAAGGAGATGGTTGATCATGGCCTTGACCTTGGCTAGAAATGACAATAGGAGTACTTGGTTCTTGCATAGCCTCTTGGTCAACATGAGGAGGGTCTTGCACTTGTTCTTGGGTAGATGCATCCACTACTAGGAAAACAGCTATAGGCAGCATGGGATTCTGTGGCGCACCACTAAGCGGTGCGCCACAGAATTAATTCTGTGGCGCACGACAAGGCATGCGCCACAAAAATTGTGTGCCATAGAAATAATTCTGTGGCGCACCACAAGCACATGCGCCACAGAATACTTAATTTCTGTGGCGCATGGGTGATGGTGCGCCACAGAATCCTTACATTCTGTGGCGCACCCCTCAGCATGCACCACAGAAAGTCTGTGGGCCCCACCTCCAATCATTGGACCTTGGTCCATCTGACTAAATTCTGTGGCGCACCACGGCTGGTGCGCCACAGAAATACAAGATTCTGTGGCGCATGATGCCTGGTGCGCCACAGAAATTGAACATTCTGTGGCGCACCAGCCACCATGCGCCACAGAATCTTGCATTTCTGTGGCTCATCAGCCACGGTGCGCCACAGAATGTTTGCAAGATTCCACAAAAAGGTGGCACAGCCACTTTCCCCACATGTGACCTTCTTCATTCTCCCCCTTGGATCTAGCTCGAGCTCCTCATCTCTCCTATGTGATTCTGACCATTCTATACTCCATTATATGTTGTGAAATCTCCTTTGTTTGTCATATAATTGGTGAGGACTTGGGAGAGCCTCCATATATATTCTCCTCCTCTCTTTTTATCCACTATTTTCTCTCTATCACCACACACTCTCTCTCATCGATCACGGTCACGTCGACTCGGCAATAGATCTAGATCTACTAGGTGAGTATTGTTGGATGAGTATGTATGTGTACATGAAGCTTGTGTGTGTTGTGCCATGTTGTTGCCTTATGTTGTTGTGTGGGCCGGTGTGGTGCATGGATGTTTGCTGAAATGTTGATTCATTTCCATTTCGGTAAATTTTTGCACCACATATGTCCTACTTTTAGGGGAAGTCATGCCGATTTTTTTCGTCGAACATCTCCGACTTAATAACACATACTCTATATGTATACCGTGTAGGCGATCATGGTCATAAAGCAGAGCTCCAGTCGAATCAACAAATACAAGGAAGAAGCGAAGGCGGAAATGATTCGGTCCAACAAGAGCCATATACGATGTCCGTGTAGGGATTGCAAATTTGTGAGATGGGTGGACCCTGATTCCGGACAATTGGAGCAACACCTGCTCATGCGCGGTTTCTTAGAAGGCTTCGATGAAGCACCAACAACAAATGTTGCGCCTGAAGACGGGCGGGCAAGATGATCGTGACGAAGGAGATGCCGACGGACATGGTCATGATGAAGGAGAAGATGGTGGTGGAGAAGACGCGAACACGCCGCAGAGCTCGCTAATGTCGGCCTTGATGGATTCTCATGTTCAAGAACTGCTCCTCAAGGAGGCGAGGACCGTTAGAGAGAAATCCAAGCTGGCGCAAATGGAGATAGACGGGAAGACTCCGTTGTATCCAGGGTGCCGGCCACAGGATATGCGCTTGCAAGTAACGCTTGATGCTCTGGAGATGAAGTCGGAAAACAAATGGACCGACGTGAGCTTCAACAAGAACATGCAATTCTTCCACGAGCGTCTTCCCGAGGGGAACACATTGCCAACTAGTATCGAGGAGGCCAAGAAAGTCGTGTGCCCTCTTGACCTACCACACGTTAAATACCACGCCTGCATCAATAATTGCGCAATTTATCGGGGCGAGTACGCGGACAGAACCACATGTCCGGTGTGCGGCCAAGGACGGTACAAGAGCTGTGGAAAGAAAGGTCCTCACAAAGTGGTATGGTACTTTCCTATCACTCCCCGTCTGCAGCGGTACTTCGTGGACCCTAAGGAAGCAAAGCTCATGCAATGGCACGCGGAAAGGAAGAAGCCTGAAGAAGATCCGGAGAAGGGTAGGATCCTTACACACCCTTCAGACGCTAGCCAGTGGTAAGAGTTGGACGCCGTCGGAAATTTCGGAGGCGATGCAAGGAATGTCAGGCTCGGTATGAGCACCGATGGACTGAATCCGTTCGGCAACCAGAGTAGCACGCATAGCACCTGGCCCGTGTTTGTATGGCCTTACAACCTTCCCCATGGTTGTGCACGAAGCAAAGGTATATACACATGAGTCTTCTGATTCAGGGGCCGAAACAAGCAGGTGTCCACATACATACGTATCTCGCGCTGTTGGAAGAGGAGTTAGCCACGTTGTGGGCAACGCCAACCCGTACGTGGGATGCCTACACTGGAGATTACTTCCCCATGAGAGCCGCGCTGCTCATGACGGTGCAGGACTATCCTGGTTGCTCATATGTATCAGGCCAGGTAGGCCACGGATTCTGCGCATGTGTCAGGTGCATGGACTCAACCCCGCATCTCCAGCTACCAAGGAAGACCGGGTCTTCAAAAACCGTGTACGTAGGGGCTCGAAGGTGGCTTCGCATGGATCACCCATGGAGGAAACGCGGTGACCTGTTCGATGGTAAGGTCGAGCTCAAAGGACCCCCGATCCCGAGGAGCGGCACAGAAATTGACGAGCTGCTGAATAATTGGAATGAGTGCCCTCGCCAGGAAAGAAACGATCGAAAGTAGATCCGCTGCTGGGTGTATGGAAAGCGAGGGCTGTTTTCCACAACTTGCCCTACTGGAAGGCCCTCAAGACGCCACATAGCCTCGATATGATGCACATTACCAAGAATGTCACCGAGAGTTGGTTGGCACTCTTTCCAACATGCCTGAAAAGACCAAGGATGAGATGAAAGCAAGATACGATCTGAAATGGCTTGGTGTCAGGAAAGATCTTCAGGCCCCCGATAGCGATGATGATGATGATGATGATGGTCAGACGGAAGGGACTCAAGGTCGCCGCAAAAGGGTAAAGAAGAACACTGTGTTGCTTCCCGCTACGTGCTTCACTATGAGTCCAGAGGAGCTCGAGCAATTCTACAGGTGTCTCCTAGGAGTCAAATTTCTGAATGGTTACGCTGGTCAGATTAGCAGATATCTGGACGGAACAAAGAAGAGGTTTAGCGGGATGAAGTCTCACGACTGTCACGTGTTGTTGACGCAGATACTTCCCGTTGCGATTCGAGGGATAATGGACAAGCACGTCCGTGATACGCTGTTTGCCCTTTGCAACTTTGTCGACGTCATCAACAGGAAGTCGATTGGCGTGAAGCAGCTGGACAAGCTACAGGAAGAGATCGAGCTGGTACTATGCAAGCCGAGATTTATTTCCCGCCAGCATTCTTTGATATATGCATGCATCTCCTTCTCCATGTCGTTGATGACATCAGACAGCTAGGGCCAACGTTCATGCACTACATGATGCCGTTTGAAAGGATGAACGGTGTCATGAAAGGATACGTTCGCAATAGGTCCCGTCCAGACGCAAGCATGACCAAGGGCTTTCTAACCTACGAGTTCATCTCCTTCTGCCAGAATTATCTAAGCACCAAGAACCAGGATGTAGGTCTGCCCACGAGGAAACACTTCGACAGGCTCAATGGATACGGTCACCGAGAGGGCAGCAGCTCAATCTTTGTCAGCATGCAGGGTCGAAAGGATGACTACGACAGGGCTCACCGTGTCACGCTTCAACACTTACAGTTGATCGAAACTTGTGTGGAAGAGCACAAATGCTTACTCGAGCAACATTTCATCAAACTGGGCCGACCGAGGAAGAAGGGAGACGTAACCAGAGAGCACAATGCCAGCTTCACGCGTTGGTTCAAGAAAAAGCAAATAGAGCTAGCACAAAGTAAAGTGCCATCTACAGAAGATGAAAAACCCATATTCTCCTTATCACGCGGTCCCGGTCACAACGTAAAGACCTATCAGGCGTACGACATCAACGGCTACAGATTCGGAACCGAGGAAAAGGACAAGAAGTCAGAATATCAAAACTCAGGAGTAACTATGCTATCCTACGGCGATGAGGAGGCTACTGTCAAGGAAAGATACTTCGGAAGGATTGAGGAGATATGGGAGCTCAACTACTGTGGAGAGTTGGTGCCAATGTTCCATGCAAGATGGGCCAAGGACGTCGTCAAAGAAGGCCGGTATTTCACCACCATGGTTATACCCGATGCCAAATCGAAGAACGCCTCCGCGAAAAATGAGCCATGGGTACTCGCTAGCCAAGTTGAGCAATGCTTCTTCATTACCGACGCGTCAAAGCCTAGCCATGTTGTCGTGAGGAGGGGCAAGAGGAGCATCATCGGAATGGAAGGATACGCCACCGAACTTGATACTTTTTAACTGTTTTGAAGATGCATTTTTAGTTGCTGCTAGGTGCTTTTGCTGTTTTGACAATGTGTGTGTTAAATGCTAAATCATGGTTTTGTTAATTTATTGTAGCACCACGAGGAGCACCTCCACCACGCCGATCTCGGACCCGAGCCTCCCTTCCCTACCTGAGGTAGTTCCTCTCTCCCTCGATGTGGTGATGTATGTGCATGAGGATATGTGCATGTGGAGATGTCGGCCGGAGATGCCGACCGAACATTATTTGTGAAATGCTTGTGCAGGTACCCCGTGAGGCCCTTGAGATTGCCGGAACGTCGATTAACTTCCGTTCCGGCAAATTCGGGTACTCCATGTCCTATTTTTAGCAAAGGTCATGCCAAATTTTTTCAAGAAATTTAGCATGACTTTGCTAAAAATAGGACATATGGGTTATTGCGACTAATGCATGGGCCGGGTATCTTAGTGCTAAATTAAGTGAGTTCTTGTTATATTTGTTGTACTAATTACTTTTCTCCTCTTTTTAATGCAGTGGAAACATGGACGACCAAGCGGCCCTTCTAAGCACATGAGCATCGAAGACCAAGCTAGAGAACTTAACAAGCCGTTCTGGGGAATGAACGATGAGATGGTGGCTGGGGAGGCCGACGCACTGGCTCGTGCCGGCGATGCGGATTTTGTGTTAGAGGAAGGCGAGGAGACGATTCCACCAGCACCGATGGAGATGCCACCACCACGGACGGGGCTGGCGACCACACGGAGGGCGGTGGCGACCACACGGAGGGCGGTGGTGGTAGTAACCCGCCCGCTGCGAAGCGGAAGAAGTCAACGAGGCCGAGGAAGGACCGGACACCGCAAGTGGTCAGCAATGTCACAGACACCTTCACTGAGGTCTCCTAAAGTGGCAAGCCAAAGCAGCCTAGGATTATCGCAAAAGGGTACGGCATGCAACTAGGGTGCATCCTCCGGGAAATGACAACGATCAACACGTTTGACCTCAGGAATCCGCAGAATGAGGGTTTGCACAATGACCTCCTCAAGAGGGTTCACAAACGATACATTTTCCCGGATGATGTAAAGAAAAAGGTGGTGGACAACTTCGCCTTCACGAGGATGAACACCATGTTGAGCAGCTGGAGAAGCCGGGTGAAGAAGAAGATTGAGGTAAAGGGTCAAAGCTGGGAGGAGATAAGTGTCAAAGAGCCTTTCATCGAGAAAGAGGACTTCGACGGACGAGCAAACTAGGAACTTTGTTCGGTCCCGCTACTATCTGAAGCCGGGGACGGGGGAATTCTGTACCGACCATGACGATGTGAGGGATTTCGAGAAAAATCTGGTAAGAAACTTAATTACCGCGTATATCTCAAAGTCCATTTCTTTTGATATCTACATGGGTTCACCTTTATTTTCCTTTGTCCGCAGGAGGATGAGTTGAAGTTAGCCCATGAGGCTATGGCCGGCCCGTGGGACACGCCTTTCAACCGGGCGATGAACGTGACCAAGAAGAGGGACAAGTCAAAGCCGCCGACGTCAGCTGGCCGTGTGAGTGGGCTGGGTACGAGCGTGAAGTTCACCGAGTACTACAGCATGGACACCGACCAGAGAAAGGAGAGGAGGAGGCCGAATAAAGATAAAACTGAGGTTATCGAGCTAAGGAAGAAGCTGGAGAATATAGAGGCCTCGAAGGTGGACTCCAGCGTGGTGGACAAGCTAGTGGCCGAGAAGGTGGCCGCTCAGCTCAATAGTATGTTCCCCCTGCATTGGTTGAGGGGATAACTGCTTGGCATGCGGGAGGTCAACGGGGGCCGATACACGTGCCCAGCTTCACCGGCAGCAACTCCAGCAATAACCTGTCGCGGTCCTGCAGACCCCACTGGTGCCCCTTACCCTGCAGCACCTTACACCAACGCCGGAGAATAATGATAATGCACACGAGCCGGAGGTTGATAGGCCGGCCGTCGGCACCGGCGCCCTTGTCTCGACACTAGCCGACCTCAACGCCGTCACCAAGGTAACTAATTAGTATGTGTGTGTGAGACAATGGAAACATATATAATTGTGTGTGAGACTATATATGCCTTATCTCATGGTGCCCACTATATATGTGTTTGACTCCCAGGACACAAAATGCATACTCTTGCTTAGGGTGGGGTCCGACGGCGAGTTGAAGGAAGCCGCAAGGGCCAAAATCATACAACCCTTGACCCGCGATCTCCACACTGTCAAAATGGATGAGCTCTCAATGAAAGTAAATGTGAGCGAGGTACTGCCTGAGTTCCATGACATCGACCCCCCAAGCAACCTCAGGGAGCCGATAAACACATGAAGCTTGGCGAATGCGGAAGTTGGGTGCTAGAATGGCCGAAGACCCAAATTCGTCTTGGGAATGTTCTTCTTGGGGCTAGGCGCACCGTCGGCGCCAGCTCGAGGCCCTAGGCCCCGATCGTTCGGCCCCAGGCCCCGATCGTTCGGCCCCCATCGAGGCGGACAAAAAAAGATGGTGCGGATGAACTGGCGCCACAAGCAGCCATCACCAACACCCAGAAGGAATAGACGGTCGCCGCTACCGCCGGTCGTCCCAACCTACGGCTGGAAGCTACCGCCGCCGGTCATCCCCACCACCAACCGCCACGCACAGTTGTTGGGAACGTCTTCAACGCAACCATCCAAGGTTAGTTCTGACTTTCCGAATTCCCCAACTTTCAGACTTTCCCGACCAACGGATGTGCTATATATTGTTTATGTTTAGGACAAAGCCGTTGCTCCTCAACTTGTTGACAACGATGACGATGACAATGATATAAATGTCGCGGACTTTATCAACACGGGCACCACCTCGGATGATATGTACATGCCTCGAGTGATGAAGAAGCCTTCCGCGACCACCAATCTCAACCTGCTCGTGATCGTCCAGCTTCATGCACACAGCGCCTGGCCTTCACCGACTTCACGCCTCCAGATGTCGGCGTTGATCAAGCTCAACCGGGTAAAATTTTCAGCCTAACACATTGCAATCAACTGTTAGAGCGGGGTTCACTGCACCCCCTGTCGAGGTATTGGTAGCGCGGAACTACTATATGGATTCATACGTACCGTAGAGGAGGTGGGGAAGAACGTAGAGGGTTCCAGTGACGGGATTGCACACACGATCTTACCCAGCTTCGGATCTCACGACGGTGGCGAGATCCTACGTGCTGCTATAATTCACTCAAGGAGAATATGTGTACAGGTTACAATGAGATTGTATGCGTGCCCTAAGGCTGCTGGAAGGCTGGCTTATAAAGGCACCAAGCCTTCCCCTACAAGGAAAGCCTTAACCGACCTAGATCACGAGTCCTAGACTAACACGGTAACAAACCCTAACTTGCTCCCTAAGGCGAACGCAGCCAAGCCTTCGTCTTGGACTTCACTAAGCCAGCTCAGAGCTTATCCTTGCGACTAAGCCCATGAGGCCTTCTCCATTAAGCCCTCCGGCTTTATCTGATGGGCCTCCTTGGTGGGCCAGGTTTTATCCACCGTGGCAGGTATACCCGTTCGGCATAACCTCCACAGTAGTCCCCGGAAAGGTTTAAGTTCTTCGTTTGCCGTCTTTGTGAAACACGGGCTTTCGCCTTTGCGCAAGGCGGACAGAAGAGCTTGGAGCATTCCAAAATGAGACATTCAGTCTCCCTTAAGGATTAAGCCGAACTCTCCTGCACTTCGAATAATCTGGCAGAAAGATTATGTCAGTGTCGAGTCTTGTCATGACGTCACCGCAGTCAAAGCCAGTCCACGACAGTCTGGACAAGCAAAGAGACGTTGTGACGCCATTACTGCTATTTTTCCGCTCACGATCTCCGAGGCGTGTGGGAGAAGATGCCCATTATCTGACCGTTGCGGGACGCGTGGCGAAAATCACGCGGACGTTATCTCACCGCACTAATCGCGGCGCACGACCCCCATAAAAGGGGAACTGATTTTCTCCATCTGGTTCATTTCCCTGTTCATCGTCCTCCTCGCGCCCATCCCATCTGAACTCCGGCGAGCTCCACCACCACCACCTGCGCACCCACCCATGGAGAGCTCCGATGCGACCGCGGGAGCGGCAACGGCGGCGGCGCCGACGGAGGACAAGATCTGGCCATGAGGGGATCGAGCACCGCGGATGCATCTGCATCTCGCGCGGCAGCGGCGACAAGTTCTGCGGCCACCCCATGAAGCAGAGAAGAATGCCCAGCCCTCCGACGAGGGCGATGCGGCGGAGGCAGAGGAGGAGGGAGAGGAAGCATCATCCCGCAACTGGGGCTTCCACCATCACCGACGCGGACCTCACGCAGCTGAAAAGAGGGCATCCTCCCACCAAAGGAGAACTGCCACTGGCGGTCAGCGTACGGCCACCCTGCTCCAGATCCCGCCGGCGATGAACGAGTGCTCCTCGTCTCACATCTCCTTCGCGGTTTGTCTTTGCCTCCGCATCCTTTTTTCCAATCAGTCTTAGACTACTATGGCCTTCAGCCTCATAGCGTAGGCCCCAATAGTATCTTGTACATAGCTGGCTTTATGGCTTTATTCGAAGGATACCTAGGCATAGAGCCCAGCTTAGAATTCTTCAAGTACTGCTTTACTGCAAGCGCCAAACAGAGAAGGAAGAACTGCTTTCCTTAGGAACAGTTAGCATCAACCTTCGTAGAGGCAGAGACTGGTATCCTAAGGCGCCAAAAATAGATTCCATTAAAGGCTGGAATAGCTCCTTCTTCTACTGCAAAGACATGGCGCCAGTAGGCAAAGACATAGGACTTCCTCGCTTTTCTCCTTTGCCTGCGGAGCCCCGCCTCTCTTGGGGCGAAAAACCGCTGAAGGTCCTTCCTGACAACCTCCGTCGCATGCAAAGGCGGATTGAGTACTTAACAAAGACTGTGCCCAAACTCACGGGCGCAGACACCATCCTATGTTGGTTGTCAAGGCGAATCCAGCCTTTGAAAGATCGCAAAGGCCTATGTGCCACTACACGGACCAGAAGAAAGATCCCCTCCGTGTTAGTGAGAGCGACCTTACACGACGCCCTGTGTATCGCTTTAAGAGGATTGCCAAGGAAAGGATCCAGCTCACAGAGCAGCGTCCTATGTACACAGCCGCCAACCCGGCTCCAAGGTAAGGCATTTACCATTACTGTTTTTACACTTCCACAATGTTTGCCTTACTAACACCACTTTTGATTTCAGCTCGCCCTTTTGCCGGATAATCTGCTGGCTCCTTTGTTTTACGTGCCTGAAGCGGCACCCGAGCCCCAAAGACTCGGAAACGAAAGGCTTCAGGAGCTACTGCAGCAACTTCAGCAGCAGAAAGGCGGAAGCGTGAGAAAGCCATCCCTGTTAACGCCGAAGTGCTCGACATTGAGGACGATGAGATGCGGCCTTCAATGCTCCAGTACAGAAGTAAGCCGAACCTCAATTTCTTTAGTAAGGCGAACAATGTCTATGAATGTTATCTTATTTTGTATGTGATTTGCAGGATCAAACCAACTGCACTCTCAAGAGGAAGAAAGTAATTTCTTCCAGGCAAAGGAAAACTGAGCCTTCTCGGCCATCGCTCCCCCACTCCCTCCGTTCAACAAGAGACATCCCCAGGCCCATCTGATCATCATATAGATTTGGACTCAGCCGTCTTTCCTGATAAGACGGAAACTGAAAAGTTGGCCAGGGCTGCCGCTGCGGGAAGGCGGGGTAATTCAGTCAGAAGAGCCGAACGAGCCCATACTCGTGAAGCTATCCGCAACATGGTGAAGCAAGAGCTTTTGACGACGAGGGGTACATCTTACCCAACATCGCCGCCATGCTTGCCGATGAGAAGGAGCGTAACGAGCCGCCTCCGAAGCTAAGGCCAGTTGGCCAACATTGACCATCTTGAACCTGGAAGATAATTGTGACGAGCTGTACGTCACAATGAAGAAGAGCTACAAAGCCTTGAAGGCCATGATGCAGGTAAACATTCCGTCTTTATGTACATACTAGTCCCCGGGCATTACGTTGTGCTTTGACTAAGCCGACGTAATGGCCTTTCTTTAATGTTGATAAAGACTCAGTCCCCAAGCCCTTGTAGCTATACTTTATTGTCTTTACCTTTGTTACTTACTACTGCCCTTGCCTTAGCAGAGCAGCGAGGCTTACGTGCGATCTGTGGTACTCCTGAGTAACCAAAGGCAAGTGCTCAAGCAAGCCGTCGCCAAAAATAAGGCGAACGAAGGTAAATGTTCTTTCACATGCATTGTGTTTAATTCATTTGAAGGCATAAGATGCTCAACACATGCAATGTGTCTTTCACAGCTGTTGTGGCGAAGGCGAAACAGATCGTCAGCGAGACTGGCGATATAGAAGTTGTGAGGCGGGAAAATGCCGCCTTGTTTAAGCAACTGGAGGAGAACCGAAAGACGGCCGAGGCCAATCTTAAAGCCGTCCAAGACAGCGCGCTGAAGAGCAAACAACTGAAGGCAGAACTTCTGAAACTGCAGCGACAGGCTGAAAAGGATGGGCTCCTAATCCAGAGCTTACAAGGTCGTCTTGAACGCCAAGCTGATGAGAGCACCGCCATTGACGAGAAACTGCTAAGTAAGCCTCTCTTCTTTTACTTTTTGTCTTTGTTCCAACACTTCAGTACGCCTTAACTTTTTTCATTCCTCCTTCCACAGTTCCAGCTGGGTTTGGGGAAAGGCTTACCTCTGAGACGCGCCTGGAGCTTATCTTGGAGTGTGGCGAAATTGTGTCAGGGCTGTATGCTGCGGGAAGAGACGTTGTCGCCAACATCTTCCCAAAACAGCTGCCCCAAGTGACAAACACCAGCAACTTGCTGCCACTTCTTCAGAACTGCGTCCCAGAGGTGGTGGAGCGTCTTCGCTCAGCAGCTAGAGGCGGAGCAAAACTTGCTCTAGGACTTGTTCGCGGCCACTACCCCGAGTCAACATGTGGCGCGTTATCAAGTGTTTCCCAGCCAAGGACAGAGACGGCAACGAGCTCGTCAAAGAAAAGGTCTATGCCTCTGTCTCTGGCTTTGCCTCAGCCGTTGCTGAGATGGTAGACTTGTCTATCTTCTTCTCCAAGAAGCCTGTGCCTCCCCGTCCTGACGACGTGTCTGATGACGAAGCCGAAGCACCCACCACTGGCAATGGCGATGAGTCAGAAGACGGAAATGAAGAAGAAGAAGAAGGCGAGTCTGAAGCTACGCTGGATCCATCCAAGTCCCCTGTCTTCGCCTCCTCAGTCCCCTGCATAAGATGCAGGAAAAACTTTGCATTAAGCGTGTCATGAAAGATGGCACAAAAGACTTGTTATGTTTTGTAATGGCAGGAGCCTTTTTATCTGTTGAACATGTTTGTTTTTGACGCATGCACTTATTTTTAAAAGGCTTGCAAACTATGCTCCTTATCCGTCTTTAAGTTTTCTGGCTTATATGCTTTAGCCTTTTCGTATGCTGGCAGAACCTAAGGCACGGAACACTTCGCTGGCAACAGGGTTAGTAACCAAACTGTTTAAACACAGAAACGGCGCCGGCTTTTGGTGCGTAAAGCATCTACTAAGACAAGCCAGCATATACGCGATCAGATAAATACTCTTAGACGGATGCAATTTTAATTTTTGTAAGGCCTTAAGGCAAAAGCATCATGTGAGTAACCACAAGCACAAGCCAATTCGGGTTAACATTGATATTTTTATCGAAATATATGATCAAATGGAAATAAAAGACGGCGAGAACTCATGCATAAAAATAATTGAGGGAACCAAAGACTTTTATTTCATAATCATATATGGTGTGATTACAATAGAATTGCTAAGTGTAAAAAGGACGTAGCTGCTCAATGTTCCAAGGACGTTTCGTCTCCTTGAGCACTGCTTCTTCGTTCCTTTTCCTTTTGCGGCCTCTTTTCTTCTTCTTCTCGATATCACGGAGGTCCACAAGATAATATGCCCCGTTCTTAAGCGCTTTGCTGATAACGAAGGGTCCTTCCCATATGGGAGATAGTTTGTGCTCCTTTTGCTGAACAAGGCGAAGCACCAAATCGCCTTCTCGAAACGATCTCCGTCTTACCTTGCGACTGTGGTAACGCCGCATGTTCTGCTGATAAATGGCGGAGCGCTGAAGCGCTATCTCACGCTCTTCTTCGAGAAGGTCTAAGCCATCCTGTCTGGCTTCTTCTGCGTCTGCTTCGACGTAGGCTGTTACACGAGGTGTCGTGCAGGACATCGGTTGGGAGTACCGCTTCAGCGCCATATATGAGAAAGAAAGGGGTGTAGCCTGTTGCACTGCTTGGAGTTGTGCGTATGCTCCATAAGACAGCAGGTAATTCTTCTACCCATGCTCCAGCTGCTCTATGCAAAGGCCTCTAATCTTGGCTTTATTCCCTGTAGAATTATACTGTTGGTTCGCTCAACTTGGCCATTCGATTGTGGATGAGCCACAGATGCTAAGTCCAACGAATACCAACTTCACCACAGTACTTTGCCAGCTCTCCTACGGCGAAGTTTGTCCCATTGTCCGTAATGATACTGTGGGGGACGCCAAATCTCGTTATAACCTCAATGACGAACTTCTTGGCTGTTGCCCCATCAAGCTTTTTTATGGGCTTAGCTTCAACCCACTTGGTGTATTTATCCACCGCAACTAAGAGATGTTTGACGCCGCCTCGCGCAGTCCTGAATGGACCTACCATGTCCAGTCCCCAGACCGCAAATGGCCGTGATTGGAATGGTGCGCAACTCCTGGGCTGGCATCTTTGGCTGTCTTGCATACTTTTGACATCCAACGCATTTCTTGACGAGTCTTCTGCGTCTTGCTTTGCTGTGAGCCAGTAGAATCCATGTCTAAAAGCTTTGGCGACAATTGCTCGGGCAGAGGCATGATGACCGCAACATCCACCATGGATCTCTTCTAGTATCTCCTGTCCTTCTTCCGGCGAAACGCATCGTTGATATACACCTGTGGTACTCCACTTCCTTGTTAAGGAGGAAATTTATGTAGGGCTGTGTCCAATCTGGCTTCACCAGCATGACGGAGACAGACTGCAAAGCCATGGGGTCATCCTCATCTCCGCCTTTAATAGACGGCACGTACAGGTGCTCCAAAAATATATCGGAGGGCACCTTCGATCTTTTCGAGCCCATCCTGGCTAAGGCGTCCGCTGCTTCATTTTCTCCTTTTGATATGCTTGACTTCTAAGCCGATAAAACACCGACCAAACTCGTCTACCGTGCGTCGGTATTCAGCCATTGTAGGGCTCTTCGCGTCCCATGCCCCTTCTAATTGTTGAACAACGAGGTCTGAATCGCCATAGCACAAAAGACGGCTAATGCCCAAATCCTTGCGACGTGCAATCCATGCAACAGAGCCTCGTATTCTGCAACATTATTAGTGGCATTGAAGTGTATCTGCAAGACATAGCACATCTTGTCTCCTTTAGGGTTCTTCAGTACCACGCCAGCTCCCGATCCCTGCAACATTTTGGAGCCGTCAAAGTGCATAACCCAATATTCTCCGTCAGGGAGGGGAAGTTCATCCATTGCTTCTGTCCAGTCTGCGATGAAATCAGCTAAAGACTGGGATTTGATGGCTGTACGTGGCTTGTACTGGATGTCGAAGGCTGCCAATTCAATTCCCCACTTAGCCACACGTCCAGTGGCATCGGTGTTGTTTATAATGTCACCCAATGGCGCCTTACTGACTACCGTGATTGGGTGCTCTTGGAAATAATGGCGTAATTTTCTGGCTGCGAAGAAAACTCCATAAGCCAGCTTCTGATAGTGAGGGTATCGTTGTTTGGATTCGGAGAAGACTTCGCTGATATAATATACCGGCCTTTGTTCCGGTAGCTCCTTTCCTCTTCCTTTCGCTCAACAACAACCACTGCACTAATAACTAGGTTGGTAGCCGCCATGTAAAGTAGCATCGGCTCTTGTGGTAGAGGAGAGCTAATATTGGTGCTGAAACTAAGGCGTCTTTTAACTGTGCTAAGGCTGCATCTGCCTCTTCAGTCCAGACGAACGTCTTAGTTTTCTTCAACAACCTGTATAGGGGTAAAGCTTTATCCCCAAGCCTACTAATAAATCGGCTTACAGCTGCTGCAGATCCTGTGAGCCTTTGGACATCTTTAAGACAAGTAGGCTTTTTGATGTCCATGATAGCTCGAATCTTTTCTGGGTTAACCTCAAGACCTCTTTCTGAAACAATGAAGCCTAAAAGTTTTCCTGCTGGGACGCCAAAAAAGCATTTTCCCGGATTTAGCTTCATGTTATATTTTCTAAGTTATCAAAGGTTTCTTGAAGGTCAACGATGAGATCGCCGCCTTTTCGCGACATAACGGCAATGTCATCGACATAAGCGTGAACATTGCGGCCTATTTGATCGTGTAGGCAACGTTGTATGCACCGTTGGTACGTTGAGCCAGCGTTTTTAAGCCCGAAAGGCATAGTTATGTAGCAAAACGTTCCGAAAGGTGTGATGAAGGAAGTCTTAATTTGGTCAGACTCCTTCATCTTAATTTGGTGGTAGCCAGAGTAAGCGTCCAAAAAGCATAGTAATTCAGAACCTGATACAGCATCTACGACCTGATCAATTCGCGGCAATGCGAAGGGGTCTTTAGGACAGGCTTTGTTTAAGCCGGTGAAATCTATGCACATGCGCAAGTCTTTCACGTCCTTCTTAGGTACTAATACAGGATTTGCTAGCCAATCTGTGTGGATAACCTCTCTAATGAAATTAGCGGCACTAAGCCGAGCTACCTCTTTTCCTATTGCTTTCTTCTTCTCTGGACCGAAGCGACGAAGACCTTGTTTTACTGGCTTGGCACCTTTGGCGACATTAAGGCTGTGCTCGGCAAGTTCCCGGGGTACTCCTGGCATGTCTGATGGTGACCATGCAAAAATATCCCGTTGCTCACGGAGGAACTTGACGAGCGCGCCTTCCTATGCGTCACTGAGGTCCGCGCCTATGTTCGTCGTCTTGCTTCATCGGCGTTGTCCAGCACGATCTTCTTCGAGTTTGAGCTGGCCTTGAAAGTGACATCCGAGGCGCAAGGAGGCTTCTTACCATCCGGCATTTTTGGTGTTAACTTCTTTCTTGTACTGCTCCAGCTCTTCCTTGCTGATGACTGCTTCTGCTAAGACGGCGTTTCCTGCTTCGCATTCCTTCGCCTTCTTGAAGTCGCCATTGACCGTGATGACGCCGTTTGGTCCAGGTATTTTGAGCTTGCTGTAGATGTAACACGGGCGTGCCATGAATTTGGCAAAGGCTGGGCGGCCAAAGATTGCGTGATACGCACTTTTGAATTCCACCACCTCAAAGGCAACTTCCTCAGTCCTATAGTTTGTTTCGTCACCGAAGGTGACGTCTAAGACGATTGTTCCCATAGAACTGGCCTGCCTGCCTGGCACTATGCCGTGAAACTTGACTGTGCTATGTTTTAGCTGTGTCTCAGAAAGGCGCATGCGCTTTAAGGTTTCAAGATAGAGGATGTTGATGCTACTCCCTCCATCCATAAGCACCTTAGAAAGCCTGCATTGCTGCACAATTGGGTTTACAACGAGCGCGTAATTCCCTGGGTTCTGTGGAATATGATCAGGATGATCGTTGCGGTCCCATGTAATGGGGTGCTCGGACCAGTTGAGATACTGGGGAACCGCTGGCATAGTGGCATTGAGTTCCCTCCAGGCTGCCTTTTCCTTTTTGGCCGAAGGAGTGGCAAGGAAGTGACAAGGCTTGTTTCGACCCTTGGAAACTTGTTGCTCCTCTTGTGCTTTGGCTCCTGATCTTCCGGCTCCGAAGCACTTTCCTCGTTGTCCTTCTGCTCTTTCTTGTCTTTACGGTTCTTGCGCTTGAACTGTTTTGCCTTGAAGCCAGCGTCGGATCCTTCTTGATATCATCGTTAAGGCGGCACTGCCTGTTGGTATGGGTGCATTTGCCAAGCTTGCTATGATGGGCACAAGGTTCATCTTTGATGTCGTCATAGGTGATTTTAATGGGTCTTGACCCTTGACTGTCATCGCTCTTCTTCTGCCATCTGCTAGCCCCGCTCTGGCCACCCTTCTTATTGGCAAAGGCTACCTCCTTTGATGGTCCTGGCGCATCGTTGGCTTCCTTCTTTTTCCGGCTTTGATTGTTGTTTCGCTTTTCCGGGTTAACAGCTATGTCCATGCGCAGATCGCCGTCGTCAGCTCGAGCGTCGTCTTCTGCTGCAGCGTAATTGTTCGCGCTGTCTAAGAGCTCGCCGAGGTGTTTGATGTTTTGGCTGGCCAACATATATCTCATCATGTTGCCTTTCTTCAGGCTGTTCATAAAAGCATGTATGGCCTGGATCTCAGAAACGTCTTCGCATGCATTCTTTGTCTCTGTCCATCGAGCTATGAAAGCTCTGCTTGACTCCCCCTCCACTTGCGCACTTTAGTAGATCTGAGTAAGCCTTTGGACGTTTGTATGTGCATGAGAAGTGTTGCATGAATGTTTTCTGCATGTCTTGCCAATTGTGGATACTCTTTTCTGGCAAAGTGTCGATCCACAACCGGGTTCCCTCCAACATGAGTGGAAGAAAACGTACAGCTGCATTGTAATCACCGTCATTAATACCAACGGCGTGGATGTAATCAGGCAGCCATATGTCCGGTTTGTCAATGCCATTGTACTTGTCCACAATTTTCTTGACATTGCCTAGCGAGGATGGGAGTTGCACCTTGCGAATCGCCGGTCCAAAGCACACAGGGCCCAGGTAAGACTCTCTTTGGCCGCTTTAATCTCATCGAGACGGATGCGGGCGTCTGAGATATGAGTGTTTTCCCTGGCTGGCCCTTTGTTGGATTGGCTACGCCTTGGCTCCTCCTGACGGCTTTGGCGATGAGGGGAGCGGGAGCGAGATCGCCTTTGAGGCGGATCTCTGTTGCCCCTATTTCCTTCGTCTCTTGCCCGTGCTGCGGGCGGAGGTGGCATGTTAAGCCGGTCACTCCCACGCCGTGCGTCCTTCCCCTTGTCTTGATCTCTTTCACGGCGAGGCGGATCATTCTTCTTATGGCGTGTGTTATCCTTTTGCCGGTGGTCGTCCTTGCCTTTGTCACTATGGCGATTGGACCCAGTCTTTGACTCATCCCTGTGTTGTCAGGAACTTTGTCCTTCCTAGGTTCTTACCCTTATTGCCATGGCTACTGGAACCAGCTGGTTCCTCTGGATCCCACCGCCGGCAACGGCTGTCTTGCAAAGACGCGTATCGTCCGCCAGTTTTGAGTTTGAGTCCGCCTTAGCCTGCTGCTCTACCGCCTTTTCGATGAGCATTTTAGAATAATGGTGGCGCTCTTCAATTGGGACTGCTTCGTCTCCCATGATTTCCCTGGCCGCCTCTAGGTTTTTGGCGGGGTGGAGAAGAATATGACTCCATCAGGGTTAACTCTGAAAGAGTATTTCTGCCAAGGCTTTAAAGGCTTTTGGGCAGAAGTCTTCTCGAAGTTTCCCTGCAGATCCCGATGCAGAAGAGGGTCACGTATACTTCGTATTTTGCGGAATTTCTCAACATCGCGCTCACGCTGGTACTCTTCCTCTTCTAGAGCCTTTCCAACTAGGATTAACTCTTTTTCCTTGTTCAGGAGGGACAACTTATACTTGATGTTGACTTCAGTCTCAGCCAGGAGCGCTTTCCGTCTTTCCTCAAGTTCAACCGCGGTTGGATTTGGTCCCAAAGGTGTTTTGAGAAGCTCCAATGCGCGCATGTGTTCCTCCTTTGACCGCTCCAGGTCTTCTTCAATAGGCGTAGCCGGGGGAGGCCTTTTAGGGTCCAGCACATCCTCTGGCTTTTCCGCCTTGTCACCAATGTGTTTGATGCTAGAGGAAACTTCAGCCTCGTCTGGCTTAGCCGCGGCCGCACCATCCTTAGCTATCTGTGCCGGGAAAGTCATTAAGACTTCGTTTGGATCGGATGAGCCATAGCCTCGCGCGGCAACCTGTGCTGCAAAGTCTTCCTCCTTATGCTCATCGAGATCTGAATCTTCCGCCATTGGAGCGGTGCCATCAGATCCGGCTTCTGAGTCTGCTCCTGTCTGTAAGGCAGGTAATATTGACTCAGGGTCAGATTCGGCCGGCTTAGGGCCAGATGCGTCAATGACACCGACAAAGCGAGAGGCGGGCTCCATAAGCTCATAAGAGCTGGAGTCAGAATCGCTTTGGGTATCAGAGTCACTCAGATCGCGATAGACAAAGGCCTGATCCGATCTGTGTTGTTGCTCGATTGCATAATCGATGGGGTGGTGGGTGGGCCAAAAGGCGGCGGATCCCCTGGGGAATCCATACGCCTCAGCCGTAAAACCCATGAAGATGTTGATGGTGCCGAAGGGGACGACGAAGCTTGACACCAGTGCGTCGTTTGCTGGGACGTAGGACCCGTCGTCTTCGATGCACCCAAAGTTGTTGATGATGCGGGCGCGACCAACCGCCATAGTCTTGCCGATCTCGCCCAATGCTCCCGCCTGAAACAAAACTCCCGACGCCTTGGGCCCCACGGTGGGCGCCAACTGTCGAGGTATTGGTAACGCGGAACTACTATATGGATTCATACGTACCGTAGAGGAGGTGGGGAAGAACGTAGAGGGTTCCAGTGACGGGATTGCACACACGATCTTACCCAGCTTCGGATCTCACGACGGTGGCGAGATCCTACGTGCTGCTATAATTCACTCAAGGAGAATATGTGTACAGGTTACAATGAGTTGTATGCGTGCCCTAAGGCTGCTGGAAGGCTGGCTTATAAAGGCGCCAAGCCTTCCCCTACAAGGAAAGCCTTAACCGACCTAGATCACGAGTCCTAGACTAACACGGTAACAAACCCTAACTTGCTCCCTAAGGCGAACGCAGCCAGGCCTTCGTCTTGGACTTCACTAAGCCAGCCCAGAGCTTATCCTTGCGCCTAAGCCCATGAGGCCTTCTCCATTAAGCCCTCCGGCTTTATCTGAGGGCCTCCTTGGTGGGCCAGGTTTTATCCACCGTGGCAGGTATACCCGTTCGGCATAACCTCCACACCCCCACTATCCCCAGAGGCGAAGAAGCCAAAGAAGCACAGGAAGAGGAAAGGTAGAGCCTCTAATAGCCAGCCAGCTCCTCAGATCCGGGGTCTTGAAGACATGGTTCCACTCAATGCGGAGGGCTACCCGTGAGTTCATGAAGCTGGCAAACCTATATTGGATGAGGACTCTGCCCGTCTTGCAGAAGGCAAAAATGATTGCCTTGCAGAACAATATCTTGTTTCTTGAGGAGAGCCTTCTTAAAGAGAAGAAGCCGAGTTACCTGGCATTCACGGTCAAGGTGCCTCCAGAGATGGTGAACTTCATCCAGCAAGACCCTGCGGAAGTGTTCTTCATAGCGTACGAGGACATCTTCGACCTGTTTCACGAGAAACGACTAAACTATAACTTGGTTCGCCTATTTGCGCTCGATCAGGCGATGAAGATCAGGAGAGAGGCTACCCCGCACGTCGCGTAGTGGATCCCTACTACATGCGCGATAGCCATCTTTCGCCAGGATCAAAGACACGTGAAGCGGCCCTGGAGTACCTCACAAGTTTCTTCCTGGCCAACAAGGACAAGACCGCCCATCTTCTGCCTTTCTTTTTCGAGTAAGTACATATCCGCTAGCCACCGTCCTATCTTATGCCATCTTATACATTTCTTCCATGATCCTTTGCCCAACATTCCACTTCAATTGTGTTGAGCAGGGACAAACACTGCGCACTCGTCCACATAGGCCCGCAGTGGTCCGTTTCTACTTATTTCGACTCGGGGAATAAAGTCCGGCCAAGAGATTACAACAGATTAAAGACTCTTCTCGATGACGCTCTCGAGGCCTATGCCAAAAACGGCGGCCACTTCAAAAAGAGCTCGCAATTTTTCAAGGACGACAACACACACAAGTTCTTGCATGGGACCGCATTCCATTGCATCAAGCAACGGAATCACAGCGAGAAGGATGCCTGGTACGCCCTCTATCACCTTAAAGGGCTTGTCCGGGATTGCGAGAAATCGAGGCTTGCAATTGGTCTCGCGGAATACACCAAGGACGCGAATGAGATGATCGATTCTGATTATAGAGGCCACTCCATCGCATCAAGCTGCATTTAACAACGATCCTGATGGATGATGTCATTCACTCCTCAGGGTCCTACCACTTGCCCAGGTAGGATGTATTATAAGCATTACTAGCTAGTGTGTACTTTTTTGTAGAAGTGCATGTGTAGGGTTACATATTATACTCTATGTATATCACTAACCAATATAGATTCCAAACCATCTTCAGGGTTGAGTCAGAGGGGATACAAGAACGACTAGAGGCGCAAGGTGACACCAGGGAGTGGAGGACGAAAGGGGACATCCTACCGTTCCCGTCGCCGCTCAAGAAGCAGAAGACGAAACCATGATCGCCGATGTGTACTAAATTTGATCCTAGTTAGGCGGTGAACACTTGGTTTGTATTGTGTAACGTGAAGTCATGTACTTTTGTTTGTATCGAAACTAATTGTGTAAACATTTGGCACTTTTGTAACTATTTGTATGTATCTTGGGCACACTAAGTAATATGTGTGATGAAATAGTGATTAATGTGTGTCTGTTTATATACCTGTCAAATATACATGTATTTCTGTATAAATCTGTATACATCCTGTATATATCTGTATTTGTACAGCAAAAATAAAAAAACGTGTATTACTGTTTCTTATTTCTGTGGCGCACCATTGAATTTTTTGTGGCGCACCACTTTCTGTGGCGCACCGTGGGGTGGTGTGCCACAGAAAACCTCTGTGTGCCCCCAGCCAGCATATTTCTGTGGCGCACCAGGTATGGTGCGCCACAGAAAATTGGAATTCTGTGTCGCACGGCGCCGTGCGCCACAGAAATATGTAATTTAGTGGCGCCGATTCTGTGGCGCACCAGGAAATCCTGGGGTGTGCGCCACTAATGACCCTTTTCCTAGTAGTAATCATTTGCTTCCATAGAAGGTGCAACTTCAACTTGTGATGATGGAGTCTCCACTTGAGTGGAGCTTGGACTTGCTTGAGGAGGCTCATGATGGACTTCAATGGGGCGATAGAAACCAACCCCCATTCTTCTTATTGCATCTTGAGGTTCCTCATTATCTACATCACAAACATGAAATTGCGCCACTTGGGAGCCGTCATTCTCATCGAACCTTACACTACAAGATTCCATAACTCTCCTAAGGATTTGTCGTAGACTCTATAAGTGTGAGAGTTCGCACCGTACCCAACAAAAACACCCTCTAAAGCTTTAGCTTCAAATTTAGATAAATGAACACTTTTGATTTTGTAGTAAACACTTACAACGAAACACACGGTAGTAGGAGACATTGGGCTTGTTGCCGGTAAGCATTTCATATGAAGTTTCCTTCTTTCCTTTGCGAAAGAATAACCGGTTGGAGGAGTGACACGCCGTAGAGATGGCTTCGGCCCACAAGAAGAGTGGAGACTTAAACTCCGCCAACATGGACCTAGCCATATCCATAAGAGTCCGGTTCTTTCTCTCGGCTACACCGTTTTGTTGAGGGGTATACACAGCGGAATATTGATGACGAATTCCCTCTTCACTAAGAAACTCATTCAAGGTGTAGTTCTTGAACTCGGAGCCATTGTCACTTCTAATGGCCAATATGGGAACATTGTGTTGACGTTGAACTTCATTGGAGAAGTCGATGACGGTTTGTTGAGTTTCATCCTTCGTCTTGAAGAAGAAAACCCAAGTGAATCTTGAATAGTCATCAACAATCACCAAACAATACTTCTTTCCACCAAGACTCGGTTGTGGCACGGCACCAAAGAGATCAACATGAAGAAGTTCCAATATCCTCTTTGATGAGATGATGGTGTTGCTTGGGTGGGGAGAATCATGCATCTTTCCTTCAACACAAGCCCTACAAAGACGATCTCTAGAAAAGAAAACATTCTCTTTTAGTCCAAGAATGTGGCCACCCTTGTGAAGACTTTGCAAAGTTCTCATATTAACATGGGACAAGCGGCGATGCCACAACCACCCCACGTCGGCCTTTCCGAATAAGCATATTGCTTGAGTGTTGGTAGACCCCGAAAAGTCTAACACAAACAACTCATTTTCAACATACCCAACGAACATGACCTTTAGAGTCTTGCTCCTCAAGAGTACCACCATATCAATAGTAAAGTGGACATCAAAGTTCATCTTATTAAGAGCACGAACAGACATAAGATTGTAACCTAGAGACTCAACAAGCATGACATTTACAAGGGTGATATCCCTTGCAACTACCACCTTGCCAAGACTCTTTACCTCAGCTTTTGACTTGTCACCATAAGAGACGGTTGAGTGATTTAGATTTGGTCTCAACTCCGTCATAATCTCCTTGCTTCCGGTCATATGACTAGTGCATCCACTATCAACCACCCATTTAGACCCACCGGAAGCATAGTCCTACAAGAGATCATTGTGGAGATTTAGGTACCCATTTCTCAATGGGTCCTCTTTTGTTAGCAACAAGGGTCTTAGGAACCCAAATAGAGTAATCAATGTAACCATCATAGGGACCAACATATTGTGCATAAACATCCCCATAATAATGAACATAAAGAATGCAATTGGGATTGTTATGCCCCGCAAAGTCACTACGAGTGGTCTTGCCCCTTGTGGCATTACCACTCCCAATGGAGGTCTTGGCTTGTGCGGGCTTAGTCTTGCTCTTCTTATTGTTGCTCACTTTCTTCTTTGCCTCGGCTACATAACCAAGACCCTCTTTCCCTTTGTGTGGTTTTGCTCAAACAAATAAGCAATACCCTTGTCTTTACCTTTGGGAGTAGAGGTCTTGGCACTAGTGGCCTTGGCAAGATCAACCTTCAACCTATCATTTTCTTCAATAACATTTTCATGAACACGAGGAAGAATAGATATGCTAGTTGAACTAGATTTAGAAAGTTGAGCTTGAAGTTGCTCATGAGACTTGACTAGAGTGGAGTGAGTCATTTCCAAGGCCTTGTGAGCCTTGTCAAGCTTCTCCATATCCTCAAGAAGTCTAGCATTAGCAACCCCAAGTTCAACTTTCTCCTTTTTAAGCACTTTATATTTAGCAAAGACATGATCTCTATCCTTAATGATTTTATTGATGATATCATCATTTTTTAGCATCAAGAGAATCAAGTCTTTCCTCAAGGGAACTTCTTTCTTCACTCTCTTCATCAAGAGAGGCATTCAAGGATACTATGGAAGCATTCAAAGAAGCAATGGTGAGAGAATCCTCTCTCTCAATCTACTCTTTTCTTCAAGGAGTTCTTCGGCCGCACATAGTTGTCTCATGAGAGACTCAACATGTTCTTTAGCATCACCTTGCAAGTTAGTTATGAAGGTATCGAAAGCAACAAGTTCCTTCTTAATCACAAGACTAGATTGATCACTCATTTCATGCATAGTCTTCGGAGAAGGAGATGATACCTCGGTAACATGAGCCATAAGGCAACGAGCGTTGTTGGTGAAGTTCTCATTGGGGGATTCAAAGAGAGAAGATGATGAAGTCGATACAATAGCCAATGCGGCTACCTCTTTAGTAGGTGCATCTTCATCTTCGGAATCACTTGAGGGATATTCTTCTTGTGCCACCAACACAATTCTTGGTGCCTTCTTGAAGAAAGGCTTTCTTGGTCTTGCGGGCTTCTTTTGAATCAACCTTGAGTGGTCCTTTGGGATAAGCTTCCCACCATTTTGCTCTTGGTTCTCATAGGGACACTCTCTTATGTAGTGGTTCTTGTCAAGACAATTGTAGCAAGTCTTTGTCCTTGAGGTTAGCTCTTTCTTCCCACTTGAGTTGTTCTCTTTATCAACTCGAGCTTTTGCGCGAGCCGGGTCTTCCCAAAACACTCTCGTGGCAAGAGCTATATGACCATTGAGAGCCGGTTCAAGCTCATTGGGAGCAATGTTGCTTGGGCACGCTTCAATCTCATCATTCTCATCAAGACATACCACCTTGGCCTTCAAAGCAAGTGAGGGGCCTTGTTTCATCCCCATGGCCCTAGCACGGTTATCTTCGGCATTCTTGGTGGCAACCTTGGAGTCTTGCACTTCTTGCATAACTTCATTGGATGTCATTTCATTATAGTTGTGTCTTCCTTGAATAGACTTCAACTCAATTGGCTCGAATGGCAATAGAGCATTCACATACTTCCTCTTGATCCAAGCATCATCCACATAGGTTGCCCCCACATCATAGAAGGCCTTTGCAAGAGTTTTGAGTCTTCCATACATGTCTTCATGATTCTCATTGTCAAACATGTAGAAGCCTTCGGCATCATTGCTCAAGGAATCATATCTATTTCTCTTCATGCTTTCATTTCCAAGGAAAGCAACCTCAAGGCAATTCCAAGCTTCTTTGGCGGTGGTGGCGTGAAGAACATGATGCTTGTCACTTTCACTCAATGAGAGCTCAATCATGTGGAGAGCGGAGGCATTGAGTTGCTTTTCGGCAAACTCTCTTCTTGTCACATTGCTTGGATCCGCGACCTTGTATCCATCTTCAATGATCCTCCAAAGCTCGATAGAGGCACTGTTGATATGAGATTTCATTGAGCGTTGCCAACTAGCAAAAGCTAATGCATTAAGCTTAGGTGGAGGACCAATGGGGTTTATGCGGGTGGTGATAGGTGGGTCAATAGGGTACCATCCCGGAACGGCATGTAACTCTTCCTTCCCATCTACATGCGTGGTAGGAGGTGGAGGTGGTGGTTTAGTTCCGGAGGTGGATTCAACCCCCACTTTCTTTTTCTCTTTAACCTCCTCGGAATCACCCTCATTGGAGTTAGAGACACCCTCTAGTGGGACGAGTTCCGAAAGTTTGCCACTTGCGAACTTCATTAATAAGTCATGCAACTTATCAAATTTGACGTCCATGGCCAATGTCAATGTTGTTTCCAACAATTTGATATCGGCCATGGATGCCGTGACGGCTTTGGCTTTTTCAAGCTCCTCATTAGCCTTGGCACGATCGGCCTCATCCTCACTTAGTGTCATACTTCTCTTAGGCGGTTAAGCCCAAAACAAGAGAGCCTAGGCTCTGATACCAATTGAAAGGATCGGTATGACACCTAGAGGGGGGGGGTGAATAGGTGCTACTCCAAATTTTAGTCTTTTTCAATTTAGGCTTGACACAAAAGGTAAATTCTCTATGACAAGCTAGCAACTAAGCATGATATATAAAGTAAGGCGGAAAACAAGGATAGAGGTAACCGAAGTCAAAGCACGTGGAGACACGGATGTATTCCCGAGTTCCTCCTTTTTAGGGGAGTACGTCTCGTTGGAGAGGTGTGAACCAACACAATGGTTCAACAGCCACAAAGGCTTCACCCTCTTCTCCGGTGAACCGCACCACAAAGGATTGGTTCACTTCAACTATCGGAAACCTTCAAGGCGGAGTCCGGAGCCTTTACAACAACGATTTGGGGCACAACCCACAAAGGATTGGGGGCTCCCAAACAGCTACAATCTGTCACAAAGACAAGCAAGTAAGTACAACAAAGGGCTAGGTTTTCCTAGTGGAAACCCTAGCAAATGGTCCCTCAAGTGAATGAGGGGGAAATGGAAAACGGCTTGGTGAAGATGTAGATCGGGGCCTTCTCCTTCAATCCTCCAAAGATCAACGAGTTTGGGTGGAGGGATTGGGAGATCAGTGATTCTTGAGCTTGCAACAATGGTGTCTTCAATTCTGGCGAGCTAGCTGGCTGGAGGTAGGTGGAGGGGTATTTATACCCCTCCCAGAAAAGTAGCCGTTGTAGTCAAGCTTTACACCGGAGTCTCCGGCCCTAGTGACCGAAAACTCCGGGCAGGGGCGGAAACTCCGGTCTTCTGGGGCCGGAAACTCGCCCCCCACCAGAGGCTGAGCAACTTCGCAGCAGCAGAGGCTTGGGCAAATACTCCGGTGCCTTGGGGCCGGAATGTTCAGCTAGGGGCGGAAACTCCGGCCTCTGGGGCCAGAAACTCTGCCCCCCACCAGAGGCTGAACAACTTCATCGCAACCTCGAGGAAATGCCCTGAGACCGGAGACTCCGTCCTGGGACCGGAAACTCCGGCCTGAAACATTCCAGAAACAGCTTTTCTCTTTTTGGTGTTGATGCACATGTTGTACACAATAAAACCTGCATCACTTAACACCAGATTAAAACATCCAAAGTGTTGTTAACTAACACACAAAACTAAGAGATCACAAAATGTTCTTTCATTATGTGCATGTGATGTGCCATTGATTGAAGTGCTGATTTCATATGGGTGTTGGCAGCTCTTGATGTTGTTCGTCAAGGTGCCGATGTTATGCCGAGCAAACAGCTAAATTCTGTCCTTGATGCTGAACTTGGTCAAGGCTGGTCCTCTAGCTGAAGAGTTTGATTATGAACCACTGTCTGCAGCGAGTGTCGGACAGGTTGGTATGCCCGTGGCAACCCTCTTATATTTTAAAAAACAGCACACCATGTTTATTCATTTGAGGTTCATCAACACTTAAACACCAATGAGGCTTTCTGCTGTCAGGATCGAGGTGTCTTTTGCTTATTTGTTCACTCCTTTTGATCAGGTCCATCGGTCTTGAAGGATGGTTCAGAAGTTGTGATGAAAATACAGTATCCTGGGGTGGAGGACAATATAGAAAGTGATATTAAGAATGTTAGGCTACTCTTGACTTACACAAATATCATCCCTAAAGGTTTTTTCCTTGATAGAGCTATAAAGGGAAAAAAATCACCAGGATGTTTGTGTGTGTCCAAATTCTGTCTCTCAAGATGGTATTTCTTTGAAAATGAGGTTACAGGGTTATGCTATGCGAAGTAGCATACATAAGAGTCTGTTGTGGCATTTGCATATGTTGTAACCTATATGTAAAATAAGGAACCAAGGCCCGTTCTTGCTTCATATTCAGCTATAATAAGATTGGAATTTGAAATAGCTGAAGTCATGCAAAAAAGTACTGGTATTCAGTCTTTCTCTTCGCATTTCATGATCTTATGAGCTCTGAATCTAAGAAATACTATATAAAAATCTGATATGTGCTTCCAATATTGTGCTAAAGTATGCTGCTGCTGCCTTCAGGAACATAATCTTTTTGCCGCATAACAAGAACATGATTATTCATGCATGACATATTTAATCAATGCCTTTTATTGAAGCATCAGGTGGGTTTTCATGCCCCGAAGGTCAGAAGAGCAACTTTTCCTGGCTGACTACTTTTTATACTGGCCTTGCCTTCTTTCATATAGTTTATTTGTTTTGAACTGACACACCATTTACTCATTGTGAGTTGTTCGATCAGAAATCTTTGTCTGGTCCATGTCAGGCTTGTTCCAGTTCTTATTGTAGAATATGTGGTTGGTCAACAGGTATGGTCTACTCATTGAGAGAGGCATAGGATGAATATTATATTTGTGAAGTAAACTTAAATGTAATTGTTTGTGAGAGAATGATATTTGATCTCATGCTCTATTGTTCTCCTTGTAAATCAATTGAAAAAATAATAATGTTTCTGTTAGGCAAGTTCAGCTCAATCAATCGCATGTTGTTGATAATGTTTGTCCAGATTCATTTTCACTGTTGTACATGTCTGTCAAGTAATATATCAGTTTTGATGTGTCTTATGTTCACTCAGGTTCTGATTTGCTTATAGGTAGGTGTCCGCTCTCAGAGAAGAGGTGCCTCTTTATTACATGCATGATTATGCATGTCTCAGAAATTCAGATATAGTCAGTGCATAATACTCAAGGCTGCAGCAAGAGTCTGAACCAAGGCTCAAAGAATTATCTAACTCAAGAAACTAACCGGTAATCCTACTCATATAGAATTCCACTCATTTATTTTGCTAGCAGGAGCAGCATGTGATTTGTTCGATGGACTCTTACATGTAGAAATAGCTGAGCCCTTGTATGCTGCACTGTTCTTTTCAAACTCATATTGAAACAACATAGGAGTTTCAGGGCACTAATTCATGCATAGCATATATTGGCTGCATTGTTGTTTTATGACATCTTAGTGTCGTCTTCCATTTTCGTCAAGACTACATATGATTATCCTTAATAAAATGTTCCAGCATTGTAGTTCGTGCCTATGCGATGATCGACCAATTTGCTCGTACCATAGTTATACAGAACTCACTGCTAGAATTTTGAAATGATTATTTTATTTTAGGAACTGCAGTGATATGGTCTGCTAAATATACCTCATTTGTTTGTGCAGAACCAATCGCCACAAGTTTTCATAAGGAAGCTATAGCTGATTCTGTGATCATGAAGGACAAAGCGTGCTAGGATGCGTCGAGGATATAGATTTGTCACCAATTTTTGACAAAGGTCTTGGAGGAGGATCGTGATGTAGACTGAAGAACGTTAATACCTATATTCTGTACAGCTAGCTAGAGACATTCTTAAGTTGAAAATCACAACCAGAAGTGGCAGACTTGAAAGGAATATTCAAATGTACTGTCTAGACAGATATGGCAACAATTAGTCCCAAGTCAACACAGATCTTCGTTGGTGGTATTCTAGCATCCCTAACCGATGGTTTTTGGCAAACAAATTGTTGCGGTGCATTTGCTCACAGATGTTCAGGTTTTATTTTACATATTTTCCCTTTTGTAATATTTGATCAAGATTACAAAGGAGTACGAAAGGAGTACGATGAGTGTCATACATCTGTCAGAATTAGTAATGGTGAATTATTTTTTACCTCTATATCACTGGACTATATTATTTGACGTACAATTTATGTTCAACTGTAGTATCTTAAGAACCCGTGATTTTGTGATTTGATGCATAAATAGACTTCTCTTAAGAAAAGTAATTTACCATTATCTTTGAATTGTTGAATAATTTAATTTTACCCAGAATTAGAAGTGTATTGAACATGTTACAATCATCGGTTTACACAAATACTCTCCAAAACAAGTTCTGATTATTTACCAGACTATTGATTTTATTAATGGAAACAAATATTTGTAAATCCTCTCCACAATACATTTTACACTACATCTGTCTGCTCATTTTGATAATATATTCTCTGATATGACACGTTATTTGTTATATTTATGTGAATTATCTTGTTATTTAACACGTGCATTGCACGGGCACGATTACTAGTTCTTGAAAAACAACAAGACAAAATTAGCTCAGAAATAACCCAAAACAGGCAAGAAACGTCAAACGGGCCGTCTTGACATGTCATGGTTCAACCTTGAAGCGAGGGCCGAAGACGGACTCGGCACGGCCAGCATAGTAAACAGGCCATGTTCGGGCCCATTTAGCACCGAGCCAGCCATTGGCAAAGTCGCTCGATCTCTGTCAAATAAAATCCCTCTCTGCTCAAAAAAAAAAATCCCCTCGGTCGAAGGTAAAAACAAAACAATCCCCTCGGTCGCACGCTGCACTGTGCTAGTGTGCACACTCACGTTTGATTTCCGCCGATTCATCAGTGGTTTTCTGCAGTTTCCAGTCTGATTCTTCTTCTATCCGTGAGAATTTGGAGGTGGAGCTCCTCGTCGTGTCCGCTGCCTCCCCAAATCGGAGTTCTGACCAACCCCTACCCCTCCTTTTCTTCTTCAGCCGCGTTTGTTCTTCCGCTTTCCACCGTTCAGGGCGGCGCCCGCGACGTGTTCAATGTAAGGAATCATGGTTGTTTGAAACTTGGAGCATGGAATTTACCTACTTCTTGTCAGTTAATAACTCTCTATTGATATCGATTTGGAATTTACCTTGATTTTTAATCCTTGTGGACGTACGTGTTAGTTGGATGGCGAATTGCTTTTTTAGTAGTTATGCTTTACTTCGATCGGAAGTTAGGTTTTCCTTACGCAAGTAGTGCTTCTATGCATGTACTTCATGCTGACAGCGATATAATTGCAGGGAGGCAGCAGCACTGGAAGAAGTTCAGAACTGTGTGGTGAAGCTGGTTAGTTGTTTGGAGAACTGGAATTTTTTCATACGAATTGTACTCAGTGAAATGAATGCCTCAGTTATTATAATACATCTATCGCTTTATAGAGGAGCAATCCTCAGCGGCACAGGAATAAAGTATACGTTGGCTGCGGGGCTGGATTTGGGGGTGACCGGCCGATGGCTGCTTTGAAGTTATTGGAGAGAGTCGAAGAACTTAATTACATAGTACTTGAGTGTTTAGCAGAGCGAACACTTGCAGACCGCTACCGTGTTATGATGTTGGGAGGGAAAGGATTTGATCCGCGAGGTATAGTCTTTGAGTAGTAGTTGATACTTATGGATTTAGTTGTGTTACTGCTCGCAGCAGGTGATACCTGTTATTTAAAAAATAAAGGGCCAAGGCCTTTTATTTTAAAAATACCTGTTAGCTTGTGAACTTCGTCTCTGGTCGAGAGTTCAGGGAGAATTTATTGCATCTATTGAACTTCTCAGATTTTATCTTGTAAATGCATATTTTTGTCCTTTTTGCGGTAGGACTATTTAATTGACTATATTTTGCTGAATTTCTTGTGGTACTGTAGATAAGAATTTTAATGCACCTAAGAATATGTTAATATGCAGTTAAGGAGTGGTTGTCCATGCTTCTACCCTTGGCTTTGGATAGAGGAGTTTGCATAATAACTAACATGGGTGCAAGTAAGACAGCTCACTGTAGTTTTGCACTTTTCCTTTACCTCACTTGTTTTGTTTTCTCACTTATATACTGCAAGTGTCTTCCCTATTTATTAGTTGATCCATCTCGAGCACAGAAGGAAATACTGGACCTTGCATCTAACTTGGGACTGGAGATAACAGTCGCTATAGCATATGAATCATCGATTTCACATTCAGGTACTTGTGATTTGTTCGATAGTATCAATTGCATAACGCCTTTGGGTGCTAGCAAGCTGTAAGTAAGGGATGCCAACCATCACAGCTTGGTGCGTGTGATCAAAACCGATGATCAACCTTAGAGCTGTTTTTATGTTTGGTCTTTTTGCAGGAAACTTTGTATTATTGAATAAGTTTGGTCTTTTTGCAGGAAACTCTGTATTATCAGATGAACCAATTGGAGTTCGACAGGTAGTCTGTTTAACTTAATTTGCTGCGCACTTAGAATTTATTCATTATTTTTGTATTTTTCTTCATTTTATTTGTCAAATAAACGCTGTCTGGTTTCTTAGCCTCACGAAAACTAGCATTTATTAAACTTACAAAAAAGTAAGTGACCATAATTGTTTAACAATTTGCATTCAAACTTCTGAAGTTTCTTAGCATGTGGTCGATGGCCCATACGAGACTTATGGTTGACGTGACAGAACTGGAAACTCTATCATCAGGATATTCTACAGTGTACCCATTCAAGAACTTACGAAATATATTGTTGCTGCTTTGCCTCGATATATATACTTCCCTGGCCATTTTCACTGAAATGGGCAATAGATCAGAACTTGCATATTATTTTTATGTCCGTTCTCCATTTGAAGGAATTTCGTGGTGTGTACAGGGAAGAAGCACATACCTTGGTGCAGCCCCCATTGTACATTGCCTGGAAAATTACAAACCACACGTCGTCATTACTTCTCGGGTTGCGGATGCTGCACTATTCTTAGCACCTATGGTATGCCTTTCATGGATATTCTTATGTTTACTAATATTTTGATAACGTAACTTCATTGTTTTAATATATGAATTCTAGCATAATGAATAAGTCGTGGTAGGAGGGCAGGGACCTTGGGATTTATTTAACCAGGCGTTAGTTATGTTTTTCTTCTTTCTAGGGCGCTCAAAATATGTAAATCTGAATATGATTTTGCCTATCATAATTATTTAGTTAATATTCTATCCTTTTCCAACTGCCTTACAATATAAAGATTTACGAATTGGGTTGGAATTGGAATGACTTTGAGGAGTTGGCACAAGGGACATTAGCTAGCCATCTTCTGGAATGTGGTTGTCAACTCACTGGAGGATATTTCATGCACCCCGGTACATCTCTTGTTCTTTCAAAATCATTACGCAAGGATTTCACTTTATTCATGATTCATGTTTCTCTTATGTTCTACTTCTGGTATTTTAATGTGCAGGAGATGCATATCAGGATTTTTCTTTGGAGCAGCTTCTGGATTTGTCTCTTCCATATGCTGAAGTTAGTTACGAAGGAGAAGTTTGTGTTGGCAAGGCAAAGGGTAGCGGAGGTCTTCTGAGCTATGGCACTTGTGCAGAACAGCTTCTGTATGAAGTTGGGGATCCTGCAAACTACATAACTCCTGATCTGGTGAGGTCAAATGACATTTCCAATTCTATGTACTGTAGTTTTTTTGACTGAACAGTGGTCATATTTTGTGGAGCAGGTTGTAGATTTCAGTGATGTGCAGTTCCATCAAATATCAAAAGACAGAGTTTACTGTAAAGGAGCAAAACCATCTAATCCTTGTCGACCTGAGAAACTCCTCCAGTTATTTCCTACTGTACGTTTTAGTAATAATATAAATTGTACTAACTTCTAGTTTTTTCTGTTAGTATTCTTCCAAGTAAAAGCATGCAGTGTCTAGCATTAATGTTTTACATGGTTGGGTATTTACCCTGTTCCATGCTATCTTACTAAACTGTAAAAATCTTACAATATAAATTGAGTATTTTAATGTGTCATGTGGCTTAAAATTTGTCAGTTAGCTTTCTGTGTCCTAATCGAACTCTATTCGAGTAATTTTCCTAATCAAAGTAAGCTTGCTATTCTCTGATAGAATCGAACATTAGTGTTTGTGAATTGAAGAAAGGTCGTTCAATTATAGTCCCATACATATAATTTGTCATCAAGAGGCTCATGCTTAGCTTTCTCACTGCACTCGTTCACATTTTTAGGAAAGTGGTTGGAAAGGCTGGGGAGAGATATCATATGGTGGACAAGAGTGTTTAAGGCGCGCTCAGGCAGCAGAATATTTAGTAAGTTCATGGAAGTGTTCGCATGCAATATATTTTTAGATCTCTTGTGTGTTAACAATTGAATGCACCTCGTTACATGTTACAGCACATAGGCAGTTTCTGCACTTAAAATTTTCGTCTGGCAATTAGGTTCGGTCATGGATGGATGAAAGATATCCTGGCATTGAAGACAAAATTGTCACGTACATTATGGGATATGATAGTTTGAAAACTGCTGGAGGTAGTAAAGACAGTCACTCTGCCAAGGAAGTAATAGATGCTAGACTTCGGATGGATGGACTATTTGACCAGGAGAAGCATGCTGATGGATTTGTTCAGGAGTTCATTGCACTTTATACAAATGGTCCAGCTGGTGGTGGTGGCATCAGGTACTTGCAATTAATTGCGTTGGTCTTGTATTTTAGAGCTACTCTATCTGTCTAATCTTGGCATAATTATGTATGTACTGACGTCTGCATTACATAGATGTCTAACCAATGAAATTTGGATCAAACATGGAAACTGAATGTGAAAATGAAATATCATATTACCATTTATGGAGAAGATGCCATCTTTTCTGTTTTCTCCTTGCTCCCTGAGTTGCTATACTAATATGACTAGTTTGTTTCCAATTGGCAGCACTGGGCAGAAGAAGGAAGTAAATCTACAAAAGTTGCTGGTACTGATGACCACTCCACTTAATCTCATGAACAATTTATATGTTCTTATCTGATTTTTTGTTTCATTATATCACTATATCAGACACCACTTCTTAACCTTTTTTTTTTGAGATTTTCTGCATTCATATCACTAAATAATACAAAATTGTTGACCCTTACAAGCACGCCGTAACACAATCACAAAGGACCATGAACACCTAGAACACCATAAGACAACCATAACCCAAGAAGATCTCCGGAGCCTGTGTCATCATCCCAGAAACTTGAGAGAAGCCCCTGCAGCAGAAAGATCTGCAACCAAGCGCAAGCAGGTCATCATCTTCGACCACGGTACAATTGCCGCCACGCTGCTTCCTCCTTCCTTGACACCAGCGCCGAGAGGGCATAGACACCAATTTAACACACCTGCAACAGCCGTCGCTATCTTAGTACCGCGAAAAGTGTCCCTTCCGGATGGAAGAGAACTCGAATCAACCGACCGGTCCAGCACCGCGGCCGGGCCATCCGCCCGGGCAAAGCAGGATCTCCCTCCAGCATCAGCACAGAGGAAGGAGAAGAACAGCAGCAGCAAATCATACCGACAAGGAGGAAGAAGGGTCTTCGTCTCCATGCATCCATCGCCCATCTGAGGACCCAACCGGCCAGTGCCGATGGACCTCCAGACACCATAGCCCGCGACCTCGACGAGATTCGGGGATCCGCCACCCCGCTGGCTCCTAGACGAAGGCAGAAGCCTCGCTTGACCGCGAACGGAGCCCGGAGAGATTTATTCAGACGCGACACCACCGCAACGGCCTCGGCAGCGTGTCCCTCGACCCTAACCCTACCACGCACCCGCCTAGCGGACAGACCCGAGGTTCCCCCTCCCTCCTACCGCCGGAGCGGCCGACGGAGAGAGAGGGAACCAGCGGCGTCGCCGGCGGCACGCAAGGGAAACCCTCGTCGCCTCCTTGATCGCCTTGTGCGATCCGAATTTCCCTTAACACCACTTCTTAACCTGATGGCAATCTCTTGTAGGTAGGATTTAAAAAATAACTGGTTGCCTTTTGCCATAGCACTAATTTCTATTTGTATAGATTGACAGGGAAAATATCTTCTGGCAAGTCAATGTAAAGAACTCAATCATTCGTAGCTCAGAGAATCGGTCTGCCAACATTAAGAAGGGTCAGGGACGTACTCTACAAGGGAAAAAGTACCTCAGTACAAAATTGGAGGAACCACCATCTTCTGTATCTGTTCCATCCGGATCAGAGATCGCTCTCTACCACGTGGCTCACAGCAGAGCTGGTGATAAAGGAAATGATCTGAATTTGTCCATCATTCCTCATTTACCTGATGACATTGGAAGAATGTTGTTTCACCCCTCCTTGACTCGTCCTCGTTTCCGAATGATCGAGCAATCCAGTGTCGAAATAATCTACTCGAGGAAGTCGTGGTTGAAATTTATGATGTCCCCGGCATCAGCTCGCTGAACATCGTGGTGAGGAATATCCTCGACGGCGGCGTGAACTGCTCCAGAAGGATAGATCGGCATGGGAAGACTCTGTCGGATCTCATCTTGTCCCAGAAAGTTATCTTGCCTCTGTAGTTTTACGGGTGCCGGTACCCAATGTGGTCATGTGGAGATACATCACAAAAATGTGTACAACTCCTTCTGTCCCACAATATAAGACAATAAGGAAATAGAAAACTTGGCTTCATACTTATTTCCTTCTGTTTCACAATATAAGACAATAAGGAAATAGAAAACTTGGCTTCATACTTATTTTATAATACTTTTTACTAGATGTTCTTTGAGAATACTTTTTTTTGGATAAAGGACATTTTTTATTACTCAAAGCATTCTCAAGATACAAAAAGTATTACACATGTCCTCTGCATATAAAGGTAGCAAGGGCGAATTACAAGGTGGCAGTCTGTAGAACGCCTAATAGATGAGGTCCGATTCGAAGATTATGCCACCACCCATGTGGGTTAAAAAAGATCTCTCACCGTGTTTTCCAACCGAGCAGACTCATGTCTCGAAAATCCACACGTTGTATAGACATCAGTATATGTCTTGGAGAGAGAAATTTTTATCATTAAAAACCGTGTCAATTCTACATAATGAGGGCGATCATATTACAACAAGCGCTCTTGTGATCGATACCATGTAGACAGTTACAAAAAATATTTGCAACACTACAGGGGATACAAGTTTCAGGCCACTTGCATAACATACCATATAGAAAGCGCAAGCGAAAGCGCAAGCGAACATTGTAAGAACAAGTCTTTTATTGTCTCACCATGATGACAAAATATACATTTTGTGCTCCATTGCCATTTACGCTTTACAAGATTGTCTTTTGTGAGAATTACTCCTTTGCGAAGGGACCAGCCAATTTCTTTAACTTTTAGTGGTATACACTAGTAGGAAAACGGCTATAGATGGAACCTCTTTCTGCGGCGCACCAATATTGCTGTGCGCCACAAAGAGGGGTTCAATCTATAACCGTTTTCTACTAGTGACAAATACTATTTTCCATCCGCCAAATGTAAGATAGCTGCGGCGAGATCTCTATTCCGTGATTTTAGCATCTGCTAGGTGCGCCCGTTTCTTCAGATTCTATCTCCCCGTGCGTAAATATCGGTGTCACCTCCATGTTTTGCGGCAACCCAAACAAGAACCCTTGATAGTCGGACGAGAATCGAGCAAAACGGCCAAGAAATCGACCCTAGCTGCCTACCATCCGCTGTTACTGTCCGTGTTCTAGATGGCAGCAGCCCCCATTGATTGGATAATGGTCGATCCCTTCGTGTTCCGCAGGGATGGCGCTTCTTCCTTCCCGGACGACGAGACATCGCACTTCAGGGTTCAAGGATCCAGCCTCTATGGCGGCCCTTTCACCGTCGCCTTCCGCATTGTCGACCCCCCGGGCATCTCCCGCCTCTACCTGCAGTGGCCGGGCGGCCCAAAGGAGGGCTCTTCCTGCGACATTGTGGCGGTGCACCGCAACCTCCTCCTGATCAGGCTCACCTCCAACCCTGTTAAGGTGAAGGACGGGTCCCTGGTTTGGCCGCAGGAGTACTTCATCTGCGAACGAGGGCCATCCTCCCCGCCGCTGCAGCTCCACCGGATCCCCATGTGTACCAAGCGCTCTTTGCATCTCCGCGGTCTTGGTATCATGTCCGGCCCCGAAGATAAATACGTCGTCGCGCAGCTGTGCCTGAGTGAATCCAAGTTGCCGGCCAGGATGGAAGCTGAGCTGTGCGTGCTACGCTCCAACAAGTGGGAGCTGCTAAAGAATATACGCATCAAGTATGAAGACCACGAGCTATTTGATTTGATCCATTGGAGAACTGACAGGGTAATCTGTTTCCGGAACAATCTGTGCTGGGTTAGTTACTCCGCTGGAGGTATTCTATTCTGTGATGTGCTAAGCAAAAAGCCAAAAATCTCCTACCTCGTGTTGCCTATCCATGACCAATGTGGCACTACCGATTATCACCGGTGGCAGGATATGAACTGCTCTTTGTGCGTCACCGATTCTGGCAGTAAGCTCATGTTCATTTCTGTTGCCCCTGAGGCTGATTACATTATTGGCCCAATGCTTCCTGGTACTGATTTCATTGTCACCTGCCATACTCTGCGAACACAAGAAGAGAGCAGGTGGGAAAAAGTGTTCTTCATCGGATCTGAAGAGTTATGGAGTTTAAATGCCTCTCTCCCACAAAATGCTCTGACGTTTCCGGTTGTGAGTGTGACCAAATCAAATGAGCTATACTTTCTCTTGTCAGAGGAAGGGGAGTGTGGAATTGACAAGGTTTCGGTGATTGCCCTTGATACTATTAGCAAGGCTGTGGCTATTCATCAGTACATTAAAGGAGCGACAGATCTCGGGGGACAAGATGATGACATGGTTAGACGAAAGTCCTGGCTTATCCATCCCTTTGTTCCCTCCGAGTTTCCAAGGTCTTTAGGGCCCACCACCACCAGGTATTTGTATCTCAATTATGTACTTTTGCATTGTTCATGGCATAGCATGTGCTAGCTGTTACTTTCTTTCGTCTTTGTACTGAGCTTCTCCTCCAGTCCATACTAGAGGAATCAACACCCTTTGTTGATTCCTGTTGTAAACCCGGCCCTTTTTAGTTGGACTGATATTACCTTACATACCATGTTCAAATTTATAATGGTAGTGGTAGAGCGATCAAAATTGTTGGATAGATGAATCTATTAGGTTTACGGTTCATTTTGTTGACAATACCAACTATGTGCTACTAGTCTAAAGTATATTATTTATGATGTTCCTTCTATCTCGCTGCAAAACTTGAGCTTTCATGTAGGTTATTTTGGAATACAAGAAATGGTAAATGGGTCATGATGTGTCTAGTCATTCAAAAACCATATTTGTGAGTTTCAAAACATTCTAAAAAAATCTGGATGCATCCAGGAAAAAGTCCATTTTAAACCCTGAACTCATATAGGTCGGACGATTTGAACCCTTAAGTCCAAATCCCGGTAGTTTGTACCCTGAACTTAGCAATCCCGGTCTAAAATAAACCTTGGACATGTTTAACAAAGAAAAAAATTAAAATTATAAATTTGCTACTCTCACCAACATCCATGGCCCACTTGTCATATTCATCTTCAACCTCTTCTTAACCGAAATTGTCTCTTTGATCTCTACTACCCATGTCCAGTCCAGCAGCTTCTAGTGGTAGTGCCCCATCACTGATCGACTCCGGGCAGACCTCGACGGCTCGTCGGAACACCAGCATCAATCATCGCAGTAGATGGCGCCTCCTCGTCCCCAATCACCAAGTTCAATGGCGGCGGCAATCGGCCACCGCGGTAGGAGGGAGAGCACCATCGGCCACGATGTATTAATTCCTCAACTAATCCCACACCAAATCGCACTTTGTACTGGCCTGCAGCAAGATGCATCGTGGCCTCATGATGGAGCGGACCAGCTGCGCTGTGGGCCGGTCGTCCTGCCCGCGCGCCGGTCGCACCGTCCGCATGCGACCTGTCCTTGCTAGTGCGTTGCTCCGCGCTGGGGTGTGATCGTGCGTGCTAGCTCAGCTAGCTAGCTGCGAGTCTGTGCGCTGCTTCTTGCGCGCATCGGTGGCTCTCAGTCTCTCACCCCATGCGCATCTCCTCGTCGGCGTTGTACCCGAGCGCCGCCGTTCGGCCGAGCCAGATTTGGGCCGCCACATGCTTGAACCGCCCGCCTCTCCGCGCCTGCCTCTCCGCGACGGCGGCTCTAGGAGCTGCCCGTCGGCGGCCATGGATTTTAGACATATGAAGATGATCTGGAATTTGACAGGTGGACCCCTCCAGTCAGTGAGACAAAGGATATTCCCGGCCGGGATTTTCTGTTTCCCGGCGTGCCAAATAGCCACAAGGTTCATTTTAGACCGGGATTGCTAAGTTCAGCGTACGAACGACATGGATTTGGACTTGAGGGTTCAAACCGCCTGACCTCTACGAGTTCAGGGTTTAAAATGGACTTTTTCCATCCAATAATGTATCTCACAAACGTAAAAAATATCAATTTGAAATAATTTCTATCATGGGTCACACAATTTTTTTTTTGGAGATTTAAAAATATGCATACTTAGATCCACACCTTTTGTCATTTTTATGTAGCTCAGAATACAATGATTTGAAGTTGATATTTTGCACGATCGTGGGATATACTAATGTCTATATCCGTATAGTTTTTCAGATTTTTTTGAAACTCCTAAATATTATTTTCGAATTTTTAAAATTGGAGGGAGCAGTGGAGCTCGGGTGCCAAAAATCTGCACTCTCTTTAAATCTACATTTCATTCGATATTCAGACTCCACCAGAAAGCCTGGCTGATATTGTTGCTAGCCTGGCCATTGCTGATTCAATAATGACAATGTTGGTAAGCACAGATGATAGCCGAGCGTAGTTTCCCCATAGAAGATTGTTGTTCCATATCCAGAGTAAGGTTGTTTTGCCGTCTCCATTTTGGCAAGATGCAATTCCCACTAGATTACTTAGGGGATGACCGCATCAGGGTAGTGTGTCTGTCACTACCAACTTTTTGAGTTTTTCTCAAATCAATACGAAAGAATATTTATTATCTTAATTTACAGTGCTTATATATTTTCTTATCTTATAGCTCAAGTGAAGGTTTGCTGAAGAGTACAAAGACAAATTCACGGAATCAGTCAACCAGTTGCTATGTGATGTAGGGTATGATCAGCTGGCGTGGACTTGTAGTGATAGTAATTATTTTGAGTATTGAATAGTACTTTAGTAATTATCAAGACTTGAGGCATGATTGTGTGGCATGTGGTAACTGCTCGGTTATGTGAAACCTATACCTGCTGACTGGAGTATCAATTTTACAAATATAACGCGGGTATGCGTCCTCCCGACCCCGTAGCGGCGACTCCCGCGGCGACCGCGGCGGCAGCCATAGCCACCACCACCCAGACCCCAGCCCCTTCCAAGCTGGCCTCGCTGCTGCTTCAGCCTTCCTCGACGAGGTTCTCGTGGGCGGATGAAGTGGAGAAGGAAGAGTGCGTTGACTTCGTGCCGGATTCGCAGGATCTCGATCTGGAGTCTGTGCCGGATTCGCAGGGAGCGGAGCTTGAAGACGGCGAGACCTCGCCGGTGGTCAGGTCTAGGGACCGCTATGTCCCGCCGCAGCGTCGCGGGGACGCGGCAGGCGTCTTCGATGCGGCTTCCCCAACTCCGTTTCGGCAGCTCGAGGAAAAGGCCTCTGCGATGGGCTTCTTTGAGGGTAGGCGGCCGCCCCCTCCCCCGCCGGGTCCGCCTCCCAGTGGTCAGCCACGTCCATTTGCTGCTCGGGTGGATGCTGCCTCCTCCTCGATTTCAAGACGAAGTGATGCCGGAGTCAGGAGGCAAGATGGGCCTTCTTTGGAGCGGCATGGCGCACCGCGAGGACTGGACGGATGGGAGACCATTCGTCCGCCGCATTGGTGGCGATGGGACTCGGGCGGAGCTGGGGGCCGGCCTCGGAGCGGAGGGGGCAGCCTGACGCGGCGGAAGCTGCTCCTTAAGAAGATGCGGGAACGCTGCTTCCGGTGCTTGAGCCATAAGCACTTTGCAATCGACTGCAGAGAGCCTCGGGTCTGTTGGCAGTGCCATCGCGCAGGCCACCTTGCTGGGAGCTGCACCGAGCCTCTAGCCCCCCGCAGCCCGCCGCCCCACCTCGTCGGCGCACCACTACCCCGGTCTCTCCTCTGCGCTCCTTCCGCGACATCCTCATGGCGCCACAAGACCTTTCGGAGGAGCCACCAGATCGTCCACGACCGGCAGGCCTTCCCCGGCTTTGCTCTTCGCCGGTCAGCCTGCTACGCTCCTTCAGGGAGGTGCTCATGGAGTGCGAGTTTTTCAGGTGCTGCTCCATGGCGGCGGCGGAGATGTTGCTGCCCAACGAGCGGTGCCACAAAGAGAGCGTGGATGGAGCTCTCACAGAGGAGAACGAGCGGGCCGGGCTGATGCTACCACCAAAGCAAGGAAAGGATGGCGACTGCGAGGCGAGGGAGTGGTCCGCGGCTGAGTCTGTGGAGAGGTTGGCGTGGCAAGGTCTGATCGGCGAGTTTTCGGAGTGGGACTCGTGTCCGGCCTCGGGGTGCTCCCCGCGTTCGGTTGTGAGCGACAAGCCACCTTCTATCGTCTCGCCAGGCGAGGCGTCCGGCGAGGTGGTGCTGCTGAGCGAGGAGGTGGAGGATGAAGAGCAGTGCTTTGCCGAGCCTGGAGCGGGCTCTACCCTGTTGTCCGCTCAGGGGGGAGATCGTTGTTGAGAAGGTGGATGGGCAGCAGTTCGTGAAGGACTTTGTCTCGCCGATGCAGGATGGACCTGGGCAGCAGGACATGGAGGTCAGGGCATCTCTGTGCCCCTTGTCGGGCTTCTTAGCCCGGTTCACGGTGCCACTTGCGGCCACCGTTTTGGGCACGCCGGCCACGCCGCTGGTCCACGAGATGGAGGTGGAGGTGCCGTCTGTGTGGAGGAGCGAGAGACTCGCCAAGCTGCACCCGAAGGGCGCCAACATCAAGCAGCTGGCCAGGGAGACCGTGGCGCGCCGTCTCGGCTCGCTGACCGAGGAGGCCCACCCCTCAGGGCGCCGGCGAGAGGACTTCTTGGCATTGTTAGATGTCAGGGACCGTCCCTTCTCGGACCAGGAGGTTGGCGGCCATCGACGACCTCGTCCTCGCCGTGAACAAGACCAAGAAGAAGAAGAAGACGACGTCAGGGGCCACGATGGTGCGGCAGATGCCGCCAGGGGAGGCGTAGATGGTGAAGCTTTTGTTTCTTGGACACTCCTTGCAAATGCTGAGAGGAGGTGTTTTTTGCGTCTCTGTGGCACAAGGAGAACAGTGCGTTGCTGCTCGAGGTTGTCTGTTGTCATGGCGAGCACTTGTGGGCTCTTCACATGAGGCCAGGAGAGCGCCTAGCGAAAGCATCATCCACTTGACTTGGCGGACAGGGAAGGAGAGGAGACAAAGGACCTTCTACAATGTGGCAATCTCGCTTTTGGAGGTGGCGGCTTTGGTGCGGGAGGAGTTGGCGAGACGGGCTTTCGCCCACACACAAGATCCCGGAGACTAGTTTTTGTTGTTGCGAAGGGATTTTTTCACGAGTTCAAAATTCTGTACATAACACTCTATTCTTTCTAATCGAATGACGGATACGGCCGTTTTAAACCTCAAAAAAAAAACCTGCTGACTGTAAGATGAAAAAATGCCCCGCGTCGCCTCCCAGGCTGCAAAGTCCTAGAACGTGCCGGCACCGGCCTCTCCCAATCCATCCACCCTGTTTCCGTCACTGGAGGATGCCATTGAGCTAAGCAAACATGGCAGACAGTGGCGATGAATGATGGCATAGCACTCGCCTCCGATGGCCATGGCAACGCGGTTACCCAAGCACATTTCTTGTAGTGCGGGTAACTTTCCGATGTCATATGATACAATATTTGGTGGCGAAGTTATCATTTCAGATTGTGTTGTATATCATTCTACCCTGTAGTGCGAGTAATGCGGCTACCTACTAACATAAATTCATGTTTATAGATCGAAGTTCGTGGTCTTTGTGCTGGCTATCAGACTTTGCAAAATATTTATACAAGACTTTCTTATAAATGAGTACCAAATTCCAGTCTCAAAATAAATCTCCATATCTCATACAAATCACACCACGTACACAACCTAACAAATGAACTTCTGCACTCACCCGAACGATGCGACCAAACACAATAACTCATGAAATGGGCGGCATGATCCCGCAGCGAACCTTCTTACTTCTTAGTCAAGTAGTCATGACAGTAGTCTTGGAAATTGCTGCACATAGAGGTCATAATCACAGGCTATCATAAGTCCATTATAGATCACAGTACTAATACGCTTTAACTGTTTTACATCACATAACAAGTTTTCTCCAGCCATAGTGTTAGCATGTGAGAGCATCTCCAACAGCAGCGCTACGCGCCGGCGCGCTATATTTTTTTTGCGGCACCAGAATTGCGATTTTGCGCGTGCGGCGCCTGTTTTGCTTTAGCAAACGCGCTATATTCCAGCGCCCGCGCGCTTAAAATTTTTGCTCCAGCAGCGGCGCTAAAATTCCAGCGCGCGCGCAGCACAGACAACACTTTGCACCAAACATATATACAACCGAATCAAAAGATGACTGAAAATAAAATTTTATTTACGAACAGACGAACGTTCGTTGACTAAAACATAGACTAATAACAGACTCGATTAAACTAACATACTACATTAAGCTAAACTTAAACAGACTACATCTAAACAGACTAGATATCAAAGTCGGAGTCCGAGCTCTCTGACGTATCGGAGATCTCGGACCACAGATGATCCCACCTGGGGTCTTCCTCCTCCCAGGTGGTGTTGTTGAGCTGCGCCTCCGCCTCGGCCTTGCGCTGGCGCCGCTGGGCCCGGAGCTCCCGCCGCTCGAACCTCCGCTCCGCCCGCTCATTGGTGTACGTAGCCAAGAGCTGCGCCTCGGCGGCGGCTTCTTGCGGATGCCTCCGGCGATAGTCCGCCACCATCTGCGCGTCCCTCTCCGTGATAAGAAGGCGGGTCTGGAGCTCGCGGTGGGCGGTCCGCTCGTCGTCGGTGACGAGGCGCGGCGGAAGCGCCAGATCCGCCGCCTGCCGGGCGGTGTGGACGTCCGTGAAGTTCATCTGGCGCCGGCTCCGGCCGAGGCGCCATGCCGCCGCATCGTAGGCGCGGGCCGCCTCGTGCGCCGTCTCGAACGTCCCGAGGGAGATCCGCTCGTCGCCGGAGCGGATCTCCGCGTAGAACGTGCCGTTGGGCCGCGCGCGCACGCCGCGGTAGCCGGACTGGTTCCTGCGGCGCGGAGGCATGGTGGCGACGGCGCGCGGCGCGGTGGCGGCGGCTGGCGGTGCGGATTCCGTGCGGTGGCGCGAGCGGTGGGGGAGGGAGTGAAAGCGGTTGGGGACGAGTGGGGGGACGCGTGGAGTGAGCGCGCGCGCGAAGCGCCGCGGTGTATTTAACGCGAAACGTAGCGCTTCGGCCAGCGCGCGCCGACGCTTTTTGCGCGCGCGCTTTTTTTCCGCGATTGCTGGAGCGCACGAAATGGCCCCACGCGCGGGAAACGCCCGTTATTTGGCGTGCGCGCTCCATTTGCCGCGTCTGTTGGAGATGCTCTGAGCCTGATCTTTGCACCTTCATTTGAGCTATAAAAAGAAAACGAGTTCATAAAAGATGTCATGTAAATAAATTATTGAAGCAAATAGAAGAGTAAAATAGTTGGTACTCTCACATAACCTCGCTAATTAGTCCATATTTCCGTATTTTTTAACACAGGAATGACTTGTACTGTGCTCTACGACTTCTGATCATAGTTTGCAATTCGGAATTTTCTTCATTCAAAATTCAGTTGACACAACAATTAGCAGGCGAATGGTAGGAAATGAATCAGTGGATGTGCGTAGCTGTTGTGCTATAATGTCAGGTCCTCGAGTGGCCTGGACAAGGAGAAGAAAGATAAAGGGTTTCGGTACCCAGGATAGTAGAGAAATAAGCAGAAGAACAAGAACAGTAAAGGAAAAGAAAGGGGATAAAATTAGGTTTTGCATAGCTTGATCCTCCCAACCTCCCCACCTACCTTTTATATCGAAAGGTAGGCTCAAGCTTAGTAGCGATTACAATAATGGTTCAGTTAAACTGATTAATGAACTGCTAAACTGAATTACATCGTTAACATAGGTTTAACTGATGGTTATGTTGTCTGCACCGTTGGTTCTGTTGTCCTGATGGTCAGCAGTGTCTGAAGATAGAAAAAGGGGTCCTGACACATAAGTACTTCGCAGACATTGATTGCCTAGGCCACTAGTAGGAAAACCCCTACAGCCGCCAGACTACTACTGCGAACAAGGATTGGTGCCCGCCAGTGCTACCACTGCTGGCGAAGCAAGAAAGCAGTTCACCAGCGCAACGAACACTACCGCTGGCGAAACAAAAACAGAGGCAGCCTGCGGTACGTGTGGGCGGGGGGGGGGGGGGGGGGGGGGGGGGTGGGGGAATAGGGCAGGCTATCGCTGGCGATTTCGTATCCGTGTTCGCTAGGGGTACCGATACTAGTTCTGGCGAACGGGCCCTGTTCGCCAGCGGTACTGGGCGTGTCTCTGGCGAACTTTTCAGTTTCGCCAGTGGCACCTAGGCTAGCACTGGCGAACTGGGTATGTTCGCCAGCGGTACCTATTACTAGTACACATAGCGCGTCGCGCGGGCCTGGTGAAAGGATCGATATGACACCTAGAGGGGGGGTGAATATGTGCTACTTCAATTTTAGTCTTTTTCAAATTAGGCTTGACACAAAAGGTAAATTCTCTAGATATGCAACTACGGTGAATTTACCTATATGACAAGCTAGCAACTAAGCATGATATATAAAGTAAAGGCAGTAAGCAAGGATAGAAGTAACCGAAGTGAAAGCACACGGAGACACGGATGTAATCCCGAGTTCCTCCTTGTTAAGGGAGTACGTCTCGTTGGAGAGGTGTGAGGCAGCACAAAGCTCGAACCTCAACGTCACAAAGGCGGTGCACCCTCTTCTCCGATGAACCGCACCACAAAGGATTGGTTCACCTTCCACTATCGGATTCCTTCAAGGCGGAAACCGGAGCCCTTACAACAATGATTTGGGGCACAACCCACAAAGGATTGGGGGCTCCCAAACAGCTACAATCTGTCACAAAGACAAGCAAGTAAGTACAACAATGGGCTAGGTTTTCCTAGTGGAAACCCTAGCTAATGGTCCCTCAAGTGAATGAGGGGGAAATGGAAAACGGCTTGGTGAAGATGTAGATCGGGGCCTTCTCCTACAATCCTCCAAAGATCAACGAGTTTGGGTGGAGGGATTGGGAGATCTAGTGATTCTTGAGCTTGCAACAAGGGTGTCTTCAAATCTGGGCGAGCTAGCTGACTGGAGGTAGGTGGAGGGGTATTTGTACCCCTCCCAGAAATGTAGCCGTTGCAGTCAAGAATCAGACCGGAGTCTCCGGCCTAAGTGACCGGAAACTCCGGCCTGGGGCGGAAACTCCGCCCCCCACCAGGGGCTGAGCAACATCGCAGCAACAAATGCTTGGGCAAAACCTCCGGTGCTCAGGGGCCGGAAAGTTCAGCTAAGGGCGGAAACTCTGGCCTTTGGGGCCGGAAACTCCCCCCCCCCCCACCAGGGGCTGAGCACAACATCTTCAGTCGAGGCTTGGGCAAAACCTGGGACCGGAAACTTTTGCCATGGCCGGAAACTCCGGCCTGAAACATTCCAGAACTAGCTTTTCCCTTATTGGTGTTGATGCATATATTGTACACAATGACCTGTATCACTTAGCACCAGATTAAAACATCCACAGTGTTGTTAACTAACACACAAAACTAAGAGATCACAAAATGTTCTTTCAATCTCCCCTTTTTGGTGTTAGATGACAACACACGGATTTGCAATAAAGTTCACAACACTATCATGTTTAACAAATGGAAAAGCTCCCCTAGATGTGTGCATATAACTCATTTGCTTTGGAATGCAAATGCACACATATAGAGAGACAAGTTCCACAAAAAGGCGACATGATATGTAAACAACACATTTCACAAACAAGACATATCACAAAGTAGGTTGAGTCTAGAGATAAAAACCATACCTTGTGCATATAAATGTAGATAAACATCCATATAACCATAGCACAATAATGTAGGTTCAACCATACATAATAGAAATCCATATGTCTTACACTCACATAGTTCACAACACATAAGATGCAAATAAGTTCCAAATAACATAAAAGGACACAAGCGCAATAAAATGATAAAAGCACATGCTTGTGTCCAACCCATGCAAATCCCGGAGAGAACCTAATAGAACTACTTCTCCCCCTTTGGCATCGAGACGCCAAAAAGGGAAAAGAGCATAACTACACGAAACCCATGGAGATCACCGGAGCTTTCTTCCATGTCATCATCCCCTTCTTGATTGTAGTCCTCATCGGAAAGGTTCATGGGAGCCTTGCCGGTGTTGCGAGAAGTGGAGGGCAATGAAGTCACATCCGCATAATCCGACCAAGGAAAGACATCTTCGTTCCATTTCTCAAGAGGGATAGTCTCGGCCGACGAGGAGGAGATAATAGGATTGCCATCTTCATCTTCTTCCGGAGGAGTGATACTACCATTGTTGAGCTTGCGCAACTCCTTGATCATGATTTGTTGGTTGTCAATGATGTGCTTCTCTCTCACATATGAGGCGTGGTTCTCCTTGTGAAGTGCAACATCCATGCAAAGCAACTTTCTCTTCCACCAAGAGAGTTTACTCACTTCCGAGTTCACTTGGCCCTTCCTTGAAGATATGAGGGAGGGTCGGCATTCTTGCTTCTCCTTCTAGGCATTGGGGCCTCGGTCTCCGCTTCCTCACTACTAGATTGCGGAGGAGGTGCACGAGAGGAAGACGGTTGCTTGGTGTGCTTGCTAAGTTGGTGGAGAGTCCCCTTGGCATGCTTGGTGAGGCGAGAGGTATCGATGTTGGAGACCTTGGAGAGGATGAGCTTCATCACATAGGTGCATAGAGAGGGTTCTTGTGCTCAAAAATGGCCCAATGCAATTCACACTTGATGAAATCCATGACATCAACTTCTTGGCCTTCACAATCCGGACCGGCTTGGAGCACCTTGTAAGCATGGTATAAGAGATTGACAAGCCCTCCTCGAATGGCATCCACATTTCCGGCTTGAGGAGCAAGATTGAGCCGAACCATGCGAAGGAAAATGTTGAAGGTGGGGAGGAGGTCTTGATTAGTGCCAACGGATGATGCAACTGAATATAAAGGGCGCAAGCGACGTTTGTTGTAGGTAGCCCCTTCCACATGCATCCTCTTCCCAACACAAGTAGTGGCCCCTTGAACTTGTATCCCAAACATCTTCCAAACTCCACAAAGTTAGAGGTGCACTTTTGAGAACCGGTCATCCAAGTCATGGTGACATCTTCATCATTATCAAAACCACTGTGGCAAAGAACTGATGCACAAGCTGAATATCATAATCTTCATGTGAGAGATGAGCCTCTCAAGTCCAAGCTTCCGAGCAATCCACACGGCCTCTTGAAAATAAGGCTTCTTGTCCAAGCTCTCAAGGCTCAACACCTTTTGCTCACACACCATATGCTTCTCAATGCGGGCATAATCTCATTCATGATCAGCTGCTGCTCTCTCCTTGGAAACCTAGGATCATCGGTGTTGGATGGCAAGTCATAGAACTGCTGAGATCTCATCCGACGAAACTCGATCTTCCCCATGCCCAAAACAGTGGTCAAGGAGTCAAAATGAGCTCTCTCGGCCTCTTCTTCATCATCAAACCCACCTAGGGCAGCATGTCTTGTGGCTTCTTCATCTATGGTACTCTGCTGTCTCAGACGGCCAGTGCGCTGTCAACAGAAGCTTGTCCCTTGTTTGAGCACGATGACTTTTCTTGGTGACTTTTCAGGATGTTTCATGGAAGACTTTGTCCTCTGCACACCTGTGAAAACAGAATAGGAGAAAAGCATGGGGATAAGCTTGCATGTCCAGGAACCAAAGAAGAAGTAACCAAAGAATTCTGGGCACAAATGTCTGATCTACACCGGAGTTTCCGGCCTCAGGGGGCGGAGATTCCGGCCCTGACCGGAGTTTCCGGCCTGGAAGACCGGAGTCTCCGGCCCTGAGATGGGGAACCTCGATTTAGTTCAAGAAACTTTGTGCTGAGAATTCTAGGGTTAAATCTAGGATACACCTTGCCATCTAGAAGATTCTACACCATGAAAAACTAGGGGAACTACTCTCCAAACTTAGATCGAGGTGAAAAACCTAAGGAGAGAGAGGAGGTACCCTTTTTGTCCATGGTGCAGCCCAAACGAAGGAGAGGAAGGTCCCCTGCGTTGGTGAGGAGGAGGAGGCCGGAGGCACGGCGGATTCCGGCGGCGGGGAGCAGCCGGAGCGGCACTTCGAGGCGGCGGCGGCTGCAGGGGAGGGTTGGGGGTCGGGGGTGTGTGGGAGTTGTGAAGTCAACTCCCACCCCGATCCCCTTTTGGACCCCTGCGAAACTGCCCAGACCGGAGTTTCCGGCCTAAACACCGGAGTTCCGGCCTAAGCCAGAGATTCCGGGTTTAGGGCGGAAACTTCAGTCAGACCGGATATTCCGGCCCAAAGGACCGGAGTTTCCGGCCCCACCAACTCAAAAATGCCAGATTTTGTTGTTGAACATGCAAGATGCAAGAGGAGCAAGTTTTCAGAAGGGATAGGCCTGGGATGGGACACAAAGTCACTGGAAATGGTACTTCACACTCAAACTTGGTAAGAGGCACAAAAAAACATTAAGAAGCATCATTTGAGTGTGTTTTCCATAAAGACCAACGGATAGGCAAAAAGGCCATAAAGCTCCAACAAGATCAAATCTTCACAAAGAAGATGGCGGTGGCCTAAGCCACCATGTATGAGTGTATGTGGTGTGACACCGCGAAGATATATCTTGGGTTCACCGCCACTACTCGTCATTTAAGCTCACAATTCATAAAATGAACAATATAGAGACAAAATGAGTTCTTTCTATCGGCATAATGGGGGGAGGGATAGTCCAATGGATTAGGACCGCACTCCCCCTATGTCCATGCCTACACCTAAACCAAACAATAGCTAAGATATAGGTGTGTATGCAAGATATTCAAGCGACGCTCCCCGAATCGATGATATTTAGCTCATGCCTCAAATAAGTGAACCTTGCTTCATCAAGTGGCTTCGTGAACATATCGGCAAGTTGGATCTTCGTGGGAATATAGCCAAGCTCAATGTCACCCCGGATGATGTGATCACGGATGAAGTGATAGCGAATCTCAATATGCTTCGTTCTTGAGTGCTCCACCGGGTTGTGGCCAATCTTGATAGCACTTTCATTGTCACATAAAAGAGGCACTTTGTCACAATGGACACCGTATTCCTTTAAAGTTTGCCTCATCCACAACAATTGAGTGCAACAACTAGCGGCCGCCACATACTCGGCTTCGGTGGTGGAGAGAGATATGCAATTTTGCTTCTTAGAAGACCAACTCACCAAGGACCTACCAAGGAATTGGCAAGCCCCGGAAGTTGATTTCCTATCATCCTTGCAACCGGCCCAATCCGAATCCGTGTAACCGGCAAGAGAGAATGTTGAGCCTTTAGGATACCACAAACCAAACCTTGGGGTATGAACCAAATATCGAAAGATTCGAAGAACCGCCGTTTGGTGGCTTTCTTTGGGAGCCGCTTGGTACCTTGCACACACTCCTACACTCAACACAATATCGGGTCTAGATGCACAAAGATAAAGCAAAGAACCAATCATAGAGCGATAGAGCTTTTGATCAACATCCTTATCTTTACCCTTTGGATTAAGTTCAAGATGACACTTGGTGTCCATAGGAAACTTCTTCTCTTTAGCATTTTGCATCTTGAACCTCTTGAGCATGTCTTGGATATATTTGGCTTGAGAGATGAAGGTCCCTCCACTCAATTGCTTGATCTCAAAACCAAGGAAGTACTTCAACTCTCCCATCATGGACATCTCGAACCTATCGGTCATAAGCTTTGAAAATTCATCATTAAAAGCTTTGTTAGAAGAGCCAAATATGATATCATCAACATAAAGTTGGCATATGAAAAGCTCCCCTTTAACCCTCTTGGTAAAAAGAGTGGGATCGATTTGCCCCACTTCAAAGCCACGGTCTACCAATAGCTCTCTTAGGTGCTCATACCAAGCACGAGGTGCTTGTTTGAGACCATAGAGCGCCTTATCAAGTTTGTAGACATGGTTAGGGAAGTGTGGATCCTCAAATCCCGGAGGTTGCTTAACATATACCAACTCCTTTAAAGGACCATTAAGAAAGGCACTTTTCACATCCATTTGTTGCAACTTGAAATTATGATGTGATGCATATGCAAGAAGGATACGGATGGACTCAAGGCGAGCCACGGGAGCATAGGTCTCTCCAAAATCAATGCCTTCAACTTGAGAGTACCCTTGAGCTACCAATCTTGCCTTGTTCCTCACAACCATTCCATGCTCATCTTGCTTGTTCTTGAATATCCACTTGGTGCCTATAACATTGAGGCAATCTTTTGGCTTCTCCACTAGATTCCACACTTTGTTGCGCTTGAAGTTATTGAGCTCTTCATGCATGGCTTCCAACCAATCCGGATCTTCAAGAGCTTCAAAGACTTTCTTTGGTTCCACCATAGAGATGTGGCTTGATGTTCATTGAAATTTGCCAATTGTTTTCTTGTGGTGACCTTGTTCTTGACATTAACAATGATATTTCTAGATGAAGACTCTTTCTTCTCCAATCCTTTTTGACTCTTGCTATACGACGGGTTTCGATATCCTCATTGATGCGAGGAATTTCGCTTGATCATTTGAGTCCCCGTCTTGACCGGATGTTGACCTTGATCATCTTGAAGCACATCTTCAACAAAGAAGGAGAGGGTTGATCTTGGTCTTGACCTTGGCTAGTTGACAATAGGAGAACTTGGTTCTTGCATAGCCTCTTGGTCAACTTGAGGAGGGTCTTGAACTTGTTCTTGGGTAGGTGCATCATTTGCTTCCATAGAAGGTGCAACTTCAACTTGTGATGATGGAGTCTCCACATGAGTGGAGCTAGGACTTGCTTGAGGAGGCTCATGATGGATTTCAATGGGGCGATAGAAACCAACCCCCATTCTTCTTATTGCTTCTTGAGGTTCCTCATTATCTACATCACAAACATGAAATTGCGCCACTTGGGAGCCGTCATTCTCATCGAACCTCACATCACAAGATTCTATGACTTCCCAAGGTTTGTCATAGACTCTATAGTGTGAGATTCGGCACCGTACCCAACAAAAACACCCTCTAAAGCTTTAGATTCAAATTTAGACAAACGAACACTTTGTTTTATAGAAACACTTACAACCAAAACACGGTAGTAGGAGACATTGGGCTTGTTGCCGGTAAGCATTCATATGATTTCTTCTTTTGCGAAAGAATAACCGGTTAGGAGTGACACGCCGTGGAGATAGCCTCGGCCCAAGAAGAGTGGAGACTTAAACTCCGCCAACATAGACCTTGCCATATCCATGAGAGTCCGGTTCTTCCTTTCGGCTACACCATTTTGTTGAGGGGTATATGCAGCGGAATATTGATGACGAATCCCTCTTCACTAAGAAACTCATTTAAGGTGTAGTTCTTGAACTCGGAGCCATTATCACTCCTAATGACCAAAATAGGGACATTGTATTGGCGTTGAACTTATTGGAAAGTCGATGACGGTTTGTTGGTTTCATCCTTCGTCTTGAAGAAAAAACCCAAGTAAATCTTGAATAGTCATCAACAATCACCAAACAATATTTCTTCCCACCAAGACTAGGTTGAGGCACGGCACCAAAGAGATCAACATGAAGAAGTTCCAATATCCTCTTTGATGAAATGATGGTGTTGCTTGGATGGGGAGAATCATGCATCTTTCCTTCAACACAAGCCCTACAAAGACGATCTCTAGAAAAAGAAACATTCTCTTTTAGTCCAAGAATGTGGCCACCCTTGTGAAGACTTTGCAAAGTTCTCATGTTGACATGGGACAAGCGGCGATGCCACAACCACCCCACGTCGGCCTTTCCGAATAGGCATATTGCTTGAGTGTTGGTAGACCCCGAAAAGTCTACCACAAACAACTCATTTTCAACATACCCAACGAACATGACCTTTAGAGTCTTGCTCCTCAAGAGTACCACCATATCAATAGTAAAATGGACATCAAAGTTCATCTTATTAAGAGCACGAACGGACATAAGATTGTAACCTAGAGACTCAACAAGCATGACATTTACAAGGGTGATATCCCTTGCAACTACCACCTTGCCGAGACTCTTTACCTCGGCTTTGACTTGTCACCATAAGAGACGGTTGAGTTATTTAGATTTGGTCTCAACTCCGTCATAATCTCCTTGCTTCCGGTCATATGACTAGTGCATCCACTATCAACCACCCATTTCGATCCACCGGAAGCATAGTCCTACAAGAAATCATTGCTTGGATTTAGGTACCCATTTCTCAATGGGTCCTCTTTGGTTAGCAACAAGGGTCTTAGGACCCAAATAGAGTAATCAATGTAACCATCATATGGACCAACATATTGAGCATAAACATCCCCATAATAATCAACATAAAGAATATAGTTGGGGTTGTTATGCCCCGCAAAGTCACTACGAGTGGTCTTGCCCCTTGTGGCACTACCACCGCAATGGAAGTCTTGGCTTGTGCGGGCTTGGTCTTGATCTTCTTGTTGTTGCCCACTTTCTTCTTCTCGGCTACATAACCAAGACCCTCCTTCCCTTTGTGTGGTTTTTGCTCAAATAAGTAAGCAATACCCTTATCTTTACCTTTGGGAATAGAGGTCTTGGCACTAACATTTTCTTCAATAACATTTTCATGAACACGAGGAAGAATAGATATGCTAGTTGAGCTAGATTTAGAAAGTTGAGTTTGAAGTTGCTCATGAGACTTGACTAAAAGGGAGTGAGTTGTTTCCAAGGCCTTGTGAGCCTTGTCAAGCTTCTCCATATCCTCAAGAAGTCTAGCATTAGCAACCCCAAGTTCAACTTTCTCCTTTTTAAGCACTTTATATTTAGCAAAGACATGATCTCTATCCTTAATGATTTTATTAATGATATCATCATTTTTAGCATCAAGAGAATCAAGTCTTTCCTCAAGAGAACATCTTTCTTCACTCTCTTCATCAAGAGAGGCATTCAAGGATGCTGGAAGCATTCAAAGAGGCAATGGTGAGAGAATCCTCTCTCTCAATCTTACTCTTTTCTTGAAGAAGTTCTTCGGCCGCACATAGTTGTCTCATGAGAGACTCAACATGTTCCTTAGCTTCACCTTGCAAGTTAGTCATGAAAGTATCGAAAGCAACAAGTTCTTCTTAATCACAAGACTAGATTGATCACTCATTTCATGCATAGTCTTGGGAGAAGGAGATGATACCTCGGTGACATTAGCCATGAGGCAACGAGCGTTGTTGGTGGAGAAGTTCTCATTGGGGGATTCAAAGAGAGAAGATGATGAAGTTGATACAATAGCCAATGCGGCTACCTCTTTAGTAGGTGCATCTTCATCTTCGGAATCACTTGTGGCATATTCTTCTTGTGCCACCAACACAATTCTTGGTGCCTTCTTGAAGAAAGGCTTCCTTGGTCTTGCGGGCTTCTTTTGGATCAACCTTGAATGGTCCTTGGGGATGAGCTTCCCACCATTTTGCTCTCGGTTCTCATAAGGACACTCTCTTATGTAGTGGTTCTTGTCATGACAATTGTAGCACGTCTTCCACTTTGAGGCTAGCTCTTTCTTCCCACTTGAGTTGTTCTCTTTATCAACCTTGGCTTTAGCTTTTGCCGGGTCTTGCCAAAACTCTCTTGTGGCAAGAGCTATATGACCATTTAGAGCCGGTTCAAGATCATTTGGAGCAATGTTGCTTGGGCACGCTTTCAACCTCATCAAGACATACCACCTTGGCCTTCAAAGCAAGTGAGGGGCCTTGTTTCATCCCCATGGCCCTAGCACGGTTATCTTCGGCATTCTTGGTGGCAACCTTGGAGGCTTGCACTTCTTGCATAACTTCATTGGATGTCATTTCGTTGTAGTTGTGTCTTCCTTGAATGGCCTTCACCTCGATGGGCTCGAAGGCAAGAGAGCATTCACATACTTCCTCTTGACAAGCATCATCCACATAGGTTGCCCCCACATCAAGAAGGCCTTTGCAAGAGTCTTGAGTCTTCCATACATGTCTTCATGATTCTCATTGTCAAACATGTAGAAGCCTTCGGCATCATTGCTCAAAGATCATATCGGTTTCTCTTCATGCTTTCATTCCCAAGAAATGCAACCTCAAGACAATTCCAAGCTTCTTTGGCGGTGGTGGCATTGAGAACATAATGCTTGTCACTTTCACTCATGAAAGTTCAATCATATGGAGTGCGGAGGCATTGAGTTGCTTTTCGGCAAACTCTCTTCTTGTCACATTGCTTGGATCCGCAACCTTGTACCATCTTCAATGATCCTCCAAAGCTCGATAGAGGCACTGTTAATATGAGATTTCATTGAGCGTTGCCAACTAGCAAAGCTAATGCATTAAGCTTAGGTGGAGGACCAATGGGGTTTATGCGGGTGGTGATAGGTGGGTCGATAGGGTACCATCCCGGAACGGCATGGTACTCTTCCTTCCCATCTTCATGCTTGGTAGGAGGTGGAGGAGGTGGTTTAGATCCGGAGGTGGTTTCAACCCCCTTTTCTTTTTACCCTCCTCGGAATCACCTTCATCGGAGTTAGAGATACCCTCTAGTGGGATGGTTCCGAAACCTTGGCATTTGTGAGTTTCATGAATAAGTCATGCAACTCATCAAATTTGATTCATGGACGATGTCAATGTTGTTTCCAACGATTTGATATCGGCCATGGATGCCGTGGTGGGTCTCCTCATTGCCTTGGCAGATCGGCCTCATCCTCACTTTGTGTCATACTTCTCTTAGGCGGTTAAGCCCAAAACAAGAGAGCCTAGGCTCTGATACCAATTGAAAGGATCGGTATGACACCTAGAGGGGGGGGGGGGTGAATAGGTGCTACTCCAATTTTAGTCTTTTTCAAATTAGGCTTGACACAAAAGGTAAATTCTCTAGATATGCAACTACGGTGAATTTACCTATATGACAAGCTAGCAACTAAGCACGATATATAAGTAAGGCTAAACAAGGATAGAGGTAACCGAAGTCAAAGCACGCGGAGACACGGATGTAATCCCGAGTTCCTCCTTTTTAGGGGAGTACGTCTCGTTGGAGAGGTGTGAACCAACACAATGGTTCAACGGCCACAAAGGCCTCACCCTCTTCTCCGGTGAACCGCACCACAAAGGTTTGGTTCACTTCAACTATCGGAAACCTTCGAGGCGGAGTCCGGAGCCTTTACAACAACGATTTGGGGCACAACCCACAAAGGATTGGGGGCTCCCAAACAGCTACAATCTGTCACAAAGACAATCAAGTGAGTACAATAGGGGGCTAGGTTTTCCTAGTGGAAACCCTAGCTAATGGTCCCTCAAGTGAATGAGGGGGAAATGAAAACGGCTTGGTGAAGATGTAGATCGGGGCCTTCTCCTTCAATCCTCCAAAGATCAACGAGTTTGGGTGGAGGGATTGGGAGATCTAGTGATTCTTGAGCTTGCAACAAGGGGTCTTCAATTCTGGGCGAGCTAGCTGCTGGAGGTAGGTGGAGGGGTATTTATACCCCTCCCAGAAAAGTAGCCGTTGCAGAAGAATCACACCGGAGTCTCGGCCTAGTGACCGGAAACTCCGGCCTGGGGCGGAAACTCCGGTCGGTAGGGCCGGAAACTCCGCCCCCACCAGGGGCTGAGCAACATCGCAGCAACAAATGCTTGGGCAAAACTCCGGTGCTCAGGGGCCGGAAAGTTCAGCCAGGGCGGAAACTCTGGCCTTTGGGGCCGGAAACTCCACCCCCCACCAGGGGCTGAGCACAACATCTTCAGTCGAGGCTTGGGCAAAACCTGGGACCGGAAACTTTTGCCAGGGCCGGAAACTCCGGCCCTTGGGGCCGGAAACTCCGGCCTGAAACATTCCAGAACAGCTTTTCCCTTATTGGTGTTGATGCATATATTGTACAAAATGACCTGCATCACTTAGCACCAGATTAAAACATCCACAGTGTTGTTAACTAACACACAAAACTAAGAGATCACAAAATGTTTTTCACCTGGCCTCCCAAATCCTTCCCCACCCCCCACTTCCACGCGCGCACGAGAACCGCCGCCGCCGTCCACGCCGCGCCGCCGCGCATGCCGGACGCCTCCACCGCGAGCACCTCCACCGCCTCGCCGTCGGTCTCCTCCTCGCCGCGCGGGCCTTGCCTCTAGCTGTCCCCAAATCCCTCCCCACCACCCCGTACCGCCATCCACGCGCGCATGAGAACTGTCGCCGCCGTCCACGCCGCGCCACCGCCCACGCCACCGTCCACGCCGCACGCCTCCACCGCGAGCACCTCCACCGCACGGAAGGTGCTTGTGCAAATGCCTAGCCCATTTTTTTTTTGAAAATGCTACTGTTGTTTAGGTTTTTTTTGCAAATGCCCAGCTAGCTACTGTTTATTTTTTAATTTAGATGTAAGTTTAGCTGATGTTTAGGTTTAATTAGTTAAGTATTAGGAAAAACAAATTGATACAAAGAGCTACTGTTTTTATTTAGATTCAGGTACTGTTTAGGTTTAATTAGTTCACTATGATGACGGTGGTGTTATCTTATGTGTATATGAAATGTTGTTGGCGGAATGCGATCGACAAATGTCGATGAATGTGTGGTGGTGCTTGTGAGGAAATTGTCGAAATGGGATCGACAATTGTCGATAAATTTGACATATGCAATGTTTGCAGGTACCCTAGAGGCTCTTGAGATAGCCGGAACGTTGATTAACTTCCGTTCGGCTAATTTGGGTACTCATATGTCATATTTTTAGCAAAGTTCATGCCAAAATTTTCCGTGAATTTTGGCATCACTTTGGCTAAAGATATGACATATTTTTATGAAATAGATTAGTGAGTTTTTAATAGTTAAGTGCATATTTGTTGTATTAATTTACAATTTTTTTTTATAGTGCGATCGAAGATGTCCAACAACAACGAGGCTGGCGGTTCTGGGATAGGAGGCACATATGCTGGCGTGGAGATAGAAAGACGCCTAGGACATCAGGCCGATCGCAGACCATTCAACATGCTAAATGGTTCTCGCAAATTCCCGCTGAAGTCAAAAGCCAACAACCCAAAACATAAATGACAACGGTGCGTGATCTCGCTAATTAATTAAGTAGCATGCCTAGCTCTTTTAACTTGTGTGACATGTGTGAGAACTCTTTTTACCGTCTTTGATATGCCGATGATTAAACTTTGTGGCACTATGTGATCCGGAGGTGACGTGAGTGAAACCTGTGATATGCACGAATACACATTTTCTGCATCCACTGGATTTCACTCACGCCATCTCTGATTTGTGTGTCCGAATCTAATTAAGTATGAGGCATGCTTTTCATTTGTCCCTATACCTCATTTTTCAATGTCGATGATTAAAATGATGTGGCGCATATATGATATCCTGATAGTTTGTTGAACCTTGTATCATGCACACATACAAGTTGTGTGCCTCCTACTTGGTTCAACAAGGTTATCAGGATTCCTTGTGTGTTTTCCAATAATAATCTAAGTATGAGGCATTATTTTTTTGAATCTTGTTTTGTCTAAGTCCTACAATACCGATGATTAAAATGAGGTGACACTATGTTATTCAGAGGTGGTGTCAGCGAAACTTGTGGTATGCATGAATACACATTTCTGCATCTCACTGGATTTCGCTGACGCCATCTCTAATTTGTGTGTACAGTCTAAGTATGAGGCATGCTTTTGAGTTGGTCTTCTTCATTTTTTTACCATGCCGATGATTAAAATGATGTGGCGCACTATATAATCCTGAGAGTTTGTTGAACCTTGTAGTATGCACACATACAAGTTTTGTGCCTCCTACTTGGTTCAACAAAGCTCTCGGGATTGTTTGTGTGTTTCCAATATATTCTCCGTATGAGGATAAGTTTTTTTGAATCTTGTTTGGAGTTGGCCCTTATTTATTTGTGTCTAAGTCCTACTTTATTTGTGTCTAATTAAATCTTTTATGCACTCAATTCAATTCGTTGCCTAACTTTTTTATCTGTCTTCTGTATAGAGATGAAGAATGAGCAAGGAGGAGACGGAAGCTAGCGGTCGGAAGAGAGGAAGAACGACCGGATACTTCACCGTGATCCCCTTCTCTTTGTCATCTTTGTCATTGCGTGCTGCTCACAAACTTAGCTTTTAAATTATTGTAATATCGAAGACTACTAAACACCGTCTCAATCGTGACGTGTTTGCGTTTGTATGATACATATTAATTTGGTCAAACATTTGTATAACTTTTCAGTTTGTACTTCTTAATCATGTATCTATACTATTTTTGCTGTTTGTACGTATATTCCTGATACATATATACCTAAATATACTGCTGAAATACAATTTTCAAAAAAAAACCCGCCAAATATACCGCTGGCGAACATGTAAATTACCGCTGGCGGGCGAGGTCCTCCCACGCATCTGTACCGCTGGTGAGCAGAGGACGTACCGCTGGCGGTCGTGGGCAGCCACCAGTGCTGTGCGAACCTACCGCTGGCGGTCGGAAACCGTGTTTGCCAGCAGTACAGTTTCGTACCACTGGCGACATGGGACGACCAGCAGTAGCAACTACCACTGGCCAGTCTGTGCTGGCGAACCCGACTTCGCCATCGGTAGGCTAAATATGTTCGCCAGCGGTAGGGGTTTCCCTACTAGTGGGCACAACCATAAGTCTAGCTCTTTAATATTGACAATATAGTATCACAATTTGGATGACAGTATATTGGTGATCACATACATTTTGATTCAAAAGGAACGAAAACTGCAGCATTCTGAGTTTTTTGGCCTCCGCCCAAAGGCAGATCATAAGATTTAAAGCAGCACCTCATCCGACTGTTGGAAACACTGAGAAAGCGATACAAAGGCCAACAACCGAATCTATTCCTACTACACATTGCATTCCCGTGGGACACCAGTCACTGAAACGGTTTTCAGACTTGTAGGGAGTAGGGACGGCTTGACTTGAGTAGCATCAGATATAAAAACTCTCATAAGCTTTAGAATATAATGGGACACGATTGATTTTGATGTTGCCGAACAGATACGGTTATCCTATATTCCATGATCACTTCATCTGTATCATCAGAGAAGAGATTATACTTCGATTTAAATGCATAACTTGGCAATTTGGCAGCCAGGTGGGCACAAATTGAACCGCACAAGCATGTAATTTTTACTGTTATTATACAAACAGCAGATGTTGGTGGTAGATATCATTGCAATGCAAATCATGAAGTAGCAAAACAGTCAAGAAATTTCGTGTACTATTCGAATTGATTGCATTGCAGTTATCAGCATTCCTAAGCTGAAAATATATTATTGTGTACAAAGAAAGCAATAACTTGTATACAGAGATTTTAAGATGCAAATACCAGGTCGGATCTTAAGAACTTTGGAAGTTCAGAGGGAAGAAAGGTTTGCAGACAATAGGCATTTCGTCGGACCATGTCAGCATCCTGGCCCTTAAGGTCTTCTACTCCATTAATATATGTGGAAGTTGAAAGCACTTTCCTAGTATTCATATCAACACTAACAACTGAAACCCTGTCAACGAACGTCAGATGCTCTGCCATCAGAAAATATACCACATTTGGGTCAGACATTCTACTATATATAAAAGACGGCAGATTCAGACTGTTCATCACTGTTCATCCGATTTTTGACCAATCAGAGTGCGACACGTGTAACGCCGGACTTTTGCAAAAAACCGCCCACAAAGGACCTACAAGTAATTTCCGCAAAGGCAGGGGACTTTTCTGCAAAAGTGTCCGCAGAAACCCCCCTCCCCTCTCTCTCCCGCGTGCGACTCGACCGCTTTTCTTCCATCGGCGACATCGACATCGCTATTCTTCCACCGCCGCCTCCCCTTCGTCATCCTCCTGCGCTGTCGCCGCCTCCGGGCTCCTCTCCGCTGCGACCTCCTCCTCCTCCGCCCTCGCCGGAGAGCCCGCCGCTGGGGCGAAGACCTGGCCTCCGCGCGGATCTTGCGCACCGCCGCGTATGCCGGCTGGTGTCTGTCCGAGATCGAGCGCCAGCGGGTGCGGCTCCTGCGGGATCGGGTCCAGATGGGCCCCGGAGTGCCTCCCCGCCCTCATCCCTCGGCCTTCCAATCTGCGGTCACCGGCCGCGCCTCGAGCTCCTGATGCGCCTCTCTCCTCCTATCTCCTCAGACAGACGGAAGGCCAGCAAGCAGGACGTCGCCCGCCGTCGACATCCTCTGCTACCAACAGGACGCCCGTCGGCGGCGGCGCCCTCCCCTGCCAGAACCCCACCCCGTCGCCAAGGTCCTGCACCCCGGGGGCAGCGAAGATGGTGCTCGCCCAGCTCGGCGGGAGCAACTCCGTGTGCTCGCACACATGAGCAACACGACGGTGACGACGATGGTGATGCAGCAGGGAGCTGATGCCTTTATTTTCATGCTGCAGGCCGTCTTCAGCGATCTCTGCAACATGGTGGATCCCGGGAAGGTGGTCTTCATCCCCAAGAAGGGCAAGCCCAACGTCGTCATGTTCATCGGATTGCAAGGTCAGTATGGCTGACACAACCTGCTCACTTGCTTGCTTCGTTTTTTTATTCTGTGCCTGTTGCTGAATTCAAATTGCTAGATATGATTGCTTAGCTGCACATTTAGGTAGTTGTTTGGTATGATAGAAGCAAACTAGAGTGCGTAGTTAGCTCATTTAATTACCATGTCAGCAGCATTCTTGCTTCTTCATATGCAAGTTCTGTTCTATAATCTGGTACTGTAAAGTACACGTACTGGAAAACTTATTCCTTACTGAGTTTCTTGTGTGCACAGCTATTTGGTGAGTCACTACTCTGAACTCAGGTGGCGTCAAATAAAATTGCAGCTTCATAGTTTTCTAATCCATGTTCTGTACTCTATGCTCTATTCATTTCTTCCAGTATCAAGTCCTAAATATTCAAGTGCTTGTTTGCTTGAGATTTATTGGGAGTATAACTGAGGCTTCCTTTAGTATATTTTAAATTTGCCAACCTTTAAGAGAAGTACAAGTAAAAGATCTATGCAGTCAGTTCTGTAGATTTGTCTGCCTTTAAAGACGTTACTGATATTTACATTGAGCTGATTTAATCTGTAGAAGAGACATGTCTACTGTTCACTGAATGAATTCTGATTGATTAGTTCACTGGATACAATAAGTAGTTTCCATTTCACAACAAGTGTTTATCATCAGTTCTGGCTATTGTGCATTAAGTTAGTGTATCTAATTGCTTTTCAGTAACAAGTGTCTATTATCGCTTGTGGCTACTGTACATGTCTCGACAGAATCTTACTATTATATCCTGTTGTGTTCCTGACAACTAAGGATAATAATCCATTGACTTTTAGTGGATTGTTTAAATATTAAACATGATTTTCTATTTTGTTCTCAAGTTGTTGATGGTCATTTGCTTATAAGGTCGCATAACAACCTCTGTTTGTAAAGAAGAGGATTATAGTTCAGATAATCCATTTGGTAGATTTTTGTCACAAAGGGTGAGCTGATGACAGTGTCTGAACTGCAACTTGAGCTGTCCCAGAAGACTGAGACTCATAACTAGCTTGACAAATCAGATTAATGCAAAGAGCAAGTATGCACAAGAGCTTGAGTGCAAGTGTAATCAGATGGATCTCACTCTTCAAAGGGCCATGGAAGACAATGATTCACTGCACCAATGCTACCATGAAGGCACCCTCATGGAACCGGAGTAATGGAAAATCCTCATCTGCTACACTCTTTTGCATAGCCACCATGACCATGTCCACTGGTTAATGCTTTATTTTGTTTTTTCTGCAGAAATGTGAAATATGCAGTCTGCTGCCCGTGAACATTCACGGGCAATTGCTCAAGAAACTGATCAGCTGAGAAAGCAGCTGAATGAGAAAGAGAGTGGCATCAAAAGGAGATCCAAGCAACTAAATGAAATAGTTGCTCAAACTGAAATGGAAAGAAGAATGTTGGAGAATGACAGGAAAAGGGTGCGAATCTATCACCCCTTTGTTGTATGTTACTCTTTATCATATGCACGTAGAATTATATATGCAATCTTAAGAGATAAATCAATGTCATGGAAAGGTTATCATCAACAGATTTTAGTCAGCTATCTCTCCATTCATTGCTTTCAGAGCAGCACCTCCAGCTTCTTCTGTGCCGCATTCTATGAAGGCATACGCCTTCAATCTTTTTGAGTGTTATAAAATGCTTGCTGAAATTAAATCCTATGAATGATATTCATGTTCTTGCACTGTAGGTGATTCCGTAGTTACGGATTTATAGTCGCATAAACAATATAACTTTGACCATGGCACTCATTTATGCGAAAAACTGGAAGCAAATGTCAACTATTAATGTCTTGCTCTATGTCTCTTATTTTAAATTTTCTTGCATACAGCCGATGATATCGACTCGTGGCTGCGGCAACGATGAAGGCGACAACATCGACACGGGGCAACCACGACAACATGGAGCTGCGACACCGAGGAACTAAACCCTAAACATGTGGGATTAGGAAGAAGTGTAATAAATATAGCATGGATTAAGAGAGCAAAAGGTAGTTTGTTCTTACATATACATACCTTATTTATATTTTCTTCGCGCCGCCGCTCCAGCCCTACCCGGACGAATCGACGGGCGCGAGGAGTTGCGCCGTCGCCGCCGCTACCTCCTCGCCCAAGGACGCCTCCCGAAACGGCCCCTCCACGCCGGAATCGGCGCCGCCGTCCGCGCGCCGTCCTGGCCGCTCCGGCGACCAAACGGCGGCGGCGCCGCCACCACCCGCCTTCCCGCGTCGAGCGCGTCCACGCGCGCGACCCAGGACGCGCCGTGGCGCCGCCGGCGAGCACGCCGCCGCCGGCCCGGCCAGATCCGCTGCCCCTGTGACGTCGTGGACGTCATCACGACGTCACAGCGAGCCCAACCTGTCAGATTTTTCCCATTTTTTTTAAGTCCAAAGTATATCCATATGATTTTGGAAAAAAATCTACATAATGCTAATCTTTTTTCCCCTTTATGTTTTCTTTTCCTAATTTCCAAAACTTTTGCAACTTTTCAAATTAATTTCAAATTCAATTCAGAGCAAATTTAAAATTTATGTAACAATCAAAATAATCATTACATATACTTTGGAACTTTTTCCAAATTATTGGAAACCTTGCAATTTTAGAATACACACAAACAAAATATAAAAAATATATCAAAATGCTAGGGAAAAAAATTGTTAACTATTTTCCACACAAAACAAATATGTTTTGAAAATTCAAATATGTAACAATGAAAATAATCATTACATATACTTCGCAACCTTTTCAAAATGATTGCAAAACTTGAAAATTTTAAATTACACACAAACAAAACATAAAAATATATCAAAATGCTAGGGAAAAAATTGTCAACTATTTACACACAAAACAAACAAGTTTCCAAAATTCAAATTGGCCTACATTTAGACAGGGGAAAAACAATCATATTTCAGCCGTCAAACCCAAATTACAAATTCAAATATTTTGACATGTCATAGGACTTCCAAACCTTCTCATTTCGTAAACAGTAAAACAAAATTCAAATTTCAATAAATTCCAAATTGTTCATTTCCTAAAATCTATATTTGAGCATTTCAACTCAAATTTCGAATTTACATATTCCCGAATTTCAAATGCCTTCCAAATCTGATCAATTTTCGTAAACATTAAAATAATACAAATATGAATACATTTCAATACGTCAAATTTTCACAATCTCAACAATCTTCTAAGCGCAAACTTTCCGAATTCAAATAATACTCATATTTCAACATGATTTTTTTAAAAACATATTCGAAAAAAGTCAAATCCACGAGCGCGGCGGGTGCCGCGCTTAGTCCCCTAGTACTAACAACGGGATGCTTCAGATGCACATGTGGGAGAAAAGGGTTGGCACTCCACAATTCATATGACGTGATGAAGAAAACCATATCCCACTCCATTGCATCATCCTATCCTACTATATATATATATATATATATATATATATATATATATATATATATATATATATATATAATGGCTCGCACATTCCACTGCGTTTCAGGCCCTCCACGTCGCGGGTGAACCAGAACCGTCCGATGCACGGAATCGACGGCCAGGAAAGGCCCACGTCGCCCTAAACTCACGACGCACTATTCATTCCCGAATATTAACTAATGGCAGCACACCATGTGGCCCGGTCACCGGCCGGTTGCCCCGGTTCCAGCCGGTGACCCGCGCGCACGATTTTTAACGCGCAAACTTTTCCAGAAAACCCCCTGGAAGGACCTATTTGCAAATATTGAAAAAAACAGGGTTTTTTTTTGCAAAATCATCGGCAAACCCTCCTTCCTCCTCCCTCTCCTGCGCGCGCCCGCCGCATCGCCGCCAGCGCCGCCGTGTATCCCCGCCGAAACTCTGCTCCCCGCACGCAGCGGTGACACCAGGGAGCTGCGCCGCCCCACCCTCCACCTTCTGGCCACGGATCGGCCGGCGAAACGGCACGCCGTCGCCGGGATGCTCCCTGCCGTCCCCGCCATCCTCCTCCGCGTCCGCGCGCCGGCGGCGCCGCTCCGGCGACCATTTAGGGGCGGCGCCGCCACCCCTGGGTCGAGCGCGTCCAGGCGCACCCTCCGCGACCCGTCACACCTCCCAGCTCGCCGCCGGCCGCCTCTGCCGAACACTCCACCGCCGCTGCCGCCCCGACCGCGGATGACTTCACCACGGCCATCAGCTGGCCCGTGGGCCGCTCTGTGGGCCGGGCCGGTGGTTTTTTCCCCTCTCGCTTTTCTTTCGTCAGGATTTTCCCATTTTTCCCAATAAAAAAAAAGGAACAGAAATGCTGACATTTTCCCCACAATAATTATAAACAGATCTAAATATAATTTTGCAACAATTCTAAATAATGCAAACTAACAATTTAAAAAATACCCCAATTTTTTTTTTGGGAAAAATAGTCAAAAAAAAAAAATGCAAACTAAGAAGTTCAAAAAAATCCAACAAAAATGTGGACATTTTTTCCTGAATAATTGTAAGTAGTTCTAAATATGATTTTGCAACAATTCAAAATAACGCAAACTAATAATTTCAAAAAATGCCCCCATTTTTCCCCTTTTTTCCTCGGGAAATAATTCAATCTACCCATGTGATTTCGAATAAATTCTAAATCCTACAAATCATCAAATTTAAACATGTTCATACAAAAAAAGACAACTATATCAACGGGAACACATAAAATTACATATTCACGACCAAAATTTAAATTTCAAATTTCCATATCGTTTTAAATTTAAATGTCAAATTTTCATAACCGTTTCCAAACGAATTTCAACACTTTTACGATTGAAAAAACTCAATAATTTTGCCCACGGGCGCGGCGGAGCCCGCGCTAATCCCCTAGTTCTCCATTATCCTCAAAACATGGCAGGAGATGGTGAAACCCTCCATATGACCAGAGCCTAATGGGCCAATGAGCTTACCATCTTTGCGGACAATGTCAATGAATCTGAGCTCCTCGCAGCCGAGGCTTCCTCTGGTGACAGAAACGCAGCAGCTGATCTCACTGAATTGCGATGGGCGTCGATGTAAGCAAGGGTTAAGTACTGGTAGTCGGAGATAAAAGATGGGAGGGTTTCGTTGAAACAGCTCACAAAGTAAGATACCAGCCCCACCATAATTGACCCAGCATACTGGCTCACACCTCAATAGGGAGACCGGTTTGACCGGGTAGCGGAAATTACGCCGGGCGACGCGCGGGCGATTACGCCGGGCGCCGTGCTGGCGGCCTCTCCGCCCGCCGGGAAGGCGACGAAAGCGATGGAATCGGGATCACGGAAGATTGCTGAGGCCCCTGGGCGGGTCGGCGACCCCGTGGGTGTCTCGGCCCACTTTGGTGGCCTACTGGACAAGGAGGAATTCTGGCGTCGTGCCGGGGAGATCGCGAGGAAAGTGGCAAGGAAGAGGATCATGGGGCCGATGCGGATCCGCGAGGAGGATGGACAGCTGCTACCGGAAATCATGGCTTTCAAGAGGAGATCGCTGGAGATCTTGTCATCGCGCGGCAGCCTGGTCTCCGAGACCGGCAAGGTAATCCCCAATCCTGATAACACCAAGAATCCCTCACCCGTTTCAGAATCACCAGAGACAAACAAGATCGCGTTTGTTAACCCATTTCTGGAGGAAAATGGGAAGCAGATCAGCAGCTCTAAGGAAACAAATTGTGTTGACGATTGCTCTGTACAACCTGCACAATCTGTGGGAGACGTTGCTCTGTCAGTTAGGGACAGAGGATCAGTTAAAATCCCGTATAATCTGCCAAACCTGGGGAAGATACAGATCATGATACCAATGATAGAAATCAGGCAGGGAATTTCCATTAGTCTCTAGGGCTTTAAACCGGTGATCCGCAGAGATATGGAAGGAGATAGAGGACAATGGTGTATTTATATACAGGTGCTGTTACGCTACTCCCACGAACAAACAACTGCAACACTCCAGATACACCATTCCTTTGCACTTGGGAAGATGGCTGAGAAGCAGACCGGGAAGAAGCACATGTTCGAGGAGGGCAGCTGCAGTGCTGCAGAGGAGAGGACCCCGACAAGCAAACCTGCAGCTGGGGGAACCATGGCGCCCAACCTGAAGACATATGTGCCTAAGTACAAGCCAAGGTTTGACCCCCTGAAGCTGTCCATGGCAGTTGGAGCCGCTGGTGCTGATGATGACGCCATTGCTGTTGATTTTGAGGAGGTAAAGAAGAATATGAAATCACACCTCTTTGCGATTGGTAGGTACCTTGCAACTCAGATATATAGTGTCCGAAATTTGTTTGTAAGGATGAGACAGATTTGGCAGCTTAGGGGAGGAATAGAGGAAAAGGAACTGGATAATAATAAGTTTTTGATAAGATTTGAGCAAAAGGGTGATTTTGATCATGTCCTTAAAGGTGGCCCTTGGCTATACCAGGACTTCCCATTTCTTGTTGCAGAGTACGATGGCAGATCGTCATTGTCCAATGTCCTGGTGAACAACATGAAGATTTGGGTGAAGATTATGGAGCTTCCAATAGGCATGATGACTGAAGATTGGGCTCGCAAGATGGGGAACCAGCTAGGGACATACAAGGAGGTCCCCAAGGGAGGCAGGAGGAACATGTGGGCTGACTTCTACCGCATCCGGATCGAGCTCGACACCACCAAACCGATCAAGCACTGGGTAAAGTTCCAAGACCAGAAAACCAAGGAGATGGTGTGGTATCATGTGAAGTATGAAAGAATGCCTACCTTTTGCTATTATTGTGGCATAATTGGACACTCGGATAAGAACTGTATGCTACCTGAAGAAGAAAAGCGAGTTAGGTTCTGTGTGGAACAAAAAGCCTCCCCTTATAGAGATACTGATCACTATAGCTATTTCCTCCCTGCTGAACCTGCTAATGTGAAAAGGCATTGCAGTTCCTGTCAAGGTCAAGTGCAGATTGGAAGATCTCAGAGGCTGGAAGGACACAGGGGTACAACAGAGAGAGGGTGGACAGAGGAACTGAAGAGGAGGAGACTGAGAACATCACTGCGATGGCAAACCCTGCAGATGTTCTCCAGATGGTGGCTGCTGTGGGAAACTTGCATGTGACTGATGGTAAGAATGATGATAATAATCTGCTTATCACTGCTGAACAGGTCACCACGGCTACAAGCAACATTCTGCAGTCAAAGAAGTGGAACAGAGTATACAGAAGAGACCAAGAGAAGCTGAAGTCGGGGAGGGGCCTCCCAAGCAATCGCTCGGCACAGGCGGTGCCGGGTAAAGGAGGCCTCTCTCCGCTGAAGGTGCCGCCGATCGAGGACTGTCTCCGCTCTGATGGCAGCCTGCTGCAGGAAATTCGTGCGGACAAGGCACGCACGGAACGCGTGGCTACAACGTTCCTCAAGCAGAAGACCAAGCTGCTGGGCAAGAGGCCGGGATGCAATGATGGACTGATGCAGGACACAGACCACAGTCTCGGTGGGCGCCTGGGAAAAGAATGTGAGAAGAAGGCAAGGGGAGAAGACCCAACACCTGCTGGGAATGGAGGGGAAGAAAATGAAACTGAAGTGGAGGCAACCAGCCATGGGGCCGCTGGTACCCGGACAGGCACGGAGGAACGTGCCTGTCAGGAGCAATGACGATCCTAGGATGGAACTGTCACGGGCTTGGCCAGCCCGCGATAGTCAATGAACTTGAGAGGCTAGTGCATTGTAATAAACCTAAGTTGCTTTTCCTCTCGGAGACTAGGCAGAAAAAAGAGTATGTCGAGAATCTTCGCTGGAGGTTAGGGTTAAAGAACGTCATAACTTTTAGTGAGAAAGGCAAGGGAGGAGGTTTAGCCCTTTTCTGGGATGAGAGCATCAAAGTAGAACTTTTTAAATTAAGCAAGCGTCATATTGATGTATCCGTTGTAAACCTGCCTCATGGAAATAAATGGAGATGCACTTTTGTTTACGGGGAACCTGTCACACATGAAAGGCACAATTTCTGGAGTCTGTTGAAACGGATAAAACCCCTTCTCCCTGGTCCTTGGTTTGTGCTGGGAGATTTCAATGGCATGTGGCAAGAGGAACATTTCTCTGCTCGGCGCAGAAGGGAGAAACAAATGCTTGATTTTCGTGAAGCTTTGTCTCACTGTGACCTGTTTGATCTAGGATACAACGGAAGACCTTGGACTTTTGATAATAAACAGGAAGGTGTTAAAAATGTCAGGGTTAGACTAGATAGGGCGGTGGCCGATACAGACTGGATGAATTTTTTCCCGAATTATCAAGTACAACACCTCACCTCGTCTAGGTCTGACCACTGTCCTGTGCTAGTGAAACTGGAGTGCAGCTTAAATAGACAGCCTCATACCCGCAGATATGAAACTTATTGGGAGAGGGAAGCTTCTCTAGGTGAAGAAATTAAGGAGGCTTGGTCCTTACACAGGCGTCCAAGCAACCTGGGTGATATCTGTGCAAATATGAAGGGTGTCATGGACTCACTACATAGCTGGAGTCGGAAAACTATAGGCAACGTGCCTAAGCAGATTGAACAGAAGAGGAAGGCCCTAGAGAAAGTCTATGTGAAACAGGATGAAGTGAGTAAGAGAAGAACTAAACAACTAAATGCTGAGTTGGATGAACTGCTTGAAAAAGAAGAGGTCAGATGGAGACAGAGATCTCGTGTTGCGTGGCTGCAAGCTGGGGACAGGAACACAGCTTTCTTCCACAGAAAAGCTACTTGGAGGCAAAAAAAGAACAGGATTGAAAAACTGCAAACTGCCAGTGGTGAGCTCACAACGGATACCCATGTCATGGAGGATTTGGCGACTAATTTCTTTGAGGAGCTGTATACTAATGACCCCACAGTCCGGCCGGATTTGATCACACGGCTGGTTGAGCAGTCTATTGATGCAAACATAAATACTTCCCTTTGTGCTGAATTTAGTGACGAGGAAATCAGCTTTGCGCTGTTTCAAATTGGCCCTACCAAAGCGCCTGGACCTGATGGATTTCCTGCTTGTTTCTTCCAGAGAAATTGGGGCATGCTGAAGATGGATATTATCAGTGCAGTCAAGAAGTTCTTCACAGATGGTATTATGCCAGATGGTGTAAATGATACAGCTATCGTACTAATCCCCAAAACAAACAATCCAGTTACTCTGAAGGACTTCAGACCCATAAGCCTCTGTAATGTGATTTACAAAGTTGTTTCCAAGTGCTTGGTGAATTGACTAAGACCTCTGCTCAACGACATCATATCTCCAACTCAAAGTGCTTTCATTCCGGGAAGAATGATGACAGATAATGCTATTCTAGCATTCGAGTGCATCCATGCCCTACAAGATGGCCCAAATAATGCTGGCTCATTCTGTGCCTATAGGCTAGACCTCATGAAGGCTTATGATCGTGTAAGTTGGGATTACCTAGAGGCTGTTTTGAAAAGAATGGTTTCTCGGACACGTGGGTTAATTGGGTCATGGTCTGTGTTAAGACAGTCCAATACTCTGTTCGTTTCAATGGAAAGATGCTGAAAAGTTTCAAGCCGTCCAGAGGACTCCGACAAGGTGACCCCTTGTCACCTTACCTATTTCTGCTTGTGCGGGAAGGCTTATCCACACTAATTAATAACCATATCACGCTAGGCAATATGTATGACCTGAAGATATGCAGAAGAAGCCCAGGGATATCCCACCTGCTTTTTGCTGACGATAGCTTACTATTCTTCAAAGCCAATGCAGAGCAAGCCATGAAGGTAAATGGAGTGCTGAGAACATATGAGTTAGGTACAGGGCAACTGATCAGCCCTGCAAAATGCTCTATTATGTTTGGTCAAAAATGCCCTGAGAGTGATGGAAATGAGGTGAGACAAATTTTAAACATTCAGACTGACTCCTTTGGTGAAAAGTACCTGGGTCTGCCAGTTCCGGATGGTAGAATGGACAGTGAGAAATTTGATCCAGTAAAGGAGAAGCTCAAGAAGAAATGCTCGGACTGGTGTGAGAAATATATGTCCGGAGCTGCGAAAGAGACCCTTATTAAGGTTGTGGCTCAGGCTATAGCTAACCATGCTATGAGTGTTTTTAAATTTCCTGCTGGCCTCTGTGACGATCTCTGTCAGATTATCAGAAACTTTTGGTGGGGAGATGAAGAGAACAAGAAGAAGGTCCACTGGATGGCTTGGGATAAAATAACGAAGCCAAAAGCTCAAGGCGGTATAGGTTTCAGAGACCTGAGATTATTTAACCAAGCGCTCCTCGCTAAACAAGCTTGGCGTCTACTCGAGCACCCTGACAGCTTGTGTGCTCGGGTCCTGAAGGCAAAATATTTCCCGGCTGGCGAATTAATAGATACAACATTTATTCAAAATGCGTCGCCATGTTGGCAAGGTATAATGCATGGTCTGGACCTTCTAAAAAAGGGCATCATATGGAGAATTGTGAATGGTGCAAAGGTTAAAATTTGGAGAGATAATTGGATACCCAGGGGAAATCTGAAAATTATAGGTAAAGCCAAGAACACTAGAATTAAATGGGTATCGGATTTGATTGATCCGGTGAGTAAAACTTGGAGGGAGGAGCTTGTTCGATCTATTTTCCATGAAACTGATGCAGATCATGTCTTAAACATCAAGATCCCGAGACATGATGGAGATGACTATCTTGCTTGGCAGCATGAGAAGCATGGATACTTCACGGTGAAGAGTGCGTACAATCTAGCTGCAGCGCAATCAACTCACACCAACCCTGGGACTAGTGTGAAGGCCGCTGGAGAAAGAGATATGTGGAACCTAATCTGGAAAACAAATATCCCTCCAAAGGTAAAGGTGTTTGGTTGGAAACTGGCCACAAATTCTCTTGGGATCCAAAACCACAGATTTAATAGAAACATGGACATGCTCCCAACCTGCAACATCTGCGGAATGGAACCAGAAACCACTTACCATGCAATGAATTCATGCACTAAGGCTTGTGCCCTGCGTCAATGCCTTGAAGACGAATGGAGTCTACCACGTAGATAAACTCTACGTAATTCTAGTGATGATTGGGTACTCATTTTACTCAGTCAAGTTGACGAACTCATGAGGGCAAAATTGTTACTTTTATGGTGGAGATGTTGGCACTTAAGAAACAACATCACTTTTGGAGATGGAAAGGAGAGAGTTAACCAGTCTGCTTTATTTCTTCAATCATACCTCAGCGCCGTGAGAGACAAAAGAGACGTTGAAGCTCAGATTGATGTAAAAGGTAAAGCTCCAGCTGAGCCCCATGTAAACAACAGGAACATGGTTTGCAAAGAAATTCCAGTCCCATGGTCTAAGCCAGATGCTGGCTGGGCGAAGCTGAATTTTGATGCAAGCTTCCATGAGAATGTTTGTGAAGGTACCTGGGGGCCGTCTTACGTGATGAGAATGGAGGGGTTATTCTGTCAGCTTGGGGTTTTATCCCATCTTGCCCAACTGCGGAGTGTGCAGAAGCTATTGCTGGTTATGAAAGTGTGAAATGCATCATCTCAAGATTTGCAGGCCCTGTCCAGTTGGAAAATGACTGTGCCTCTCTGATAAATGAGCTGAAGAACATAACCTCCTCAAAATCGCCAATAGCTGGAATAACTCAAGACATGAAGATCTCTCTGATGTCCCTGCCTGATTGGAAGATCTCAAAAGTTAATCGCTTGAGCAATTCTGTTGCTCATGAACTTGCTAAACTTGGCTGGATCGATAGGGTAGTGTGTTATTGGGGTCTGTCCCTGTGAACGTGGTCAGTCTGACCGATCGTGATTGTAATACTTCTATGTTGCTTGATTAATATATAGTGGAAAATTCAAAAAAAAATTGACCCAGCATAAATACTTGTCGAATGCAATGATCCTATCAGTTCTCCAGATGTCCAAATCGGTTATTTGATGCGCTTCATAGTGAATGGGCAGCCACCTCTCAGTTTTCCACTTGTGACGAGGATTGGATACTTTGGAGCGCAGGACGCAAAGTTCAGCCTTCACCTTTTCCCATTCGTTCCCGTTGGATCTACGGAGGTTCAGCTGTGCCAACGCAAACTCTTCTCTCCACGGCACAAGATGCCAACGGGGTTAACATCAAACAAGCGCGGCATGGTTACCTTCTTTCCATTGATCTCACTCACGAGCTCAGATATGTGACACTTTGGGATCTTTCGGACGAGCAGCGGTTGGGACGGCGAGGATTGGGCTGCACAGATGAAGTGGTCCTGCCGGAACTCCACAAAGGGGGGCTTGCTCAGAGTTACAGGCTCTGAGGTGAGCCTGAAGACGAGGAGGTTGCGGTGCGCCGCCACGATGGCGCACGGCCAACGCTCCTTTGGGCCATTCGGCCAATGCAGGTAAAGGCGGGAGATGCCCGGCGGCTCTTGGATCCGGAAGGCAACGGAGAAGCCGCCGTCGTGGGAGCTGGTGCCGTCGGCCCTAATGGGCGTGGCCTCGCTGTCCGGGAAGGCGGCGGAGTCCCTGTAGTACACGAAGCGCTCCAGCATCATCCAGTCGGGGAGGGCCGCCGCCATGGCTGTGGAGACGGATTTGAAATAAAATACTAGATGGAGTCAGAGAAGATAATTCGGTCTCAATTGCGAAAGAATTGGGCTCAGATTTGCTAACGTTGGAACGAGATTTTGGTGGAAGATCTAACTGTACGATGCAACAAGAAATCAACGGTGCGATACAAAGAGTTTCACAGCAAAACCCGGACGCACGCCCTCACTCATCAACAGCCTCGGACGCATTAGCGGTCCACCGTCCTCGCGCGCGTGCGCTTCAGATATGCTGCTAGCAGCGGCAGCGTCCTGCTCGTCGCGTCCTCTCCTTTCTCCCGTGAGAACCAACGGCGGAGCCGGAGGTCCGCCTCGTACTGCCGCGGCGAAATCCAGAGCTCTCACCACGTCCCTACAGCGCTCGTCCTCCTTTACTTTCGGCTGCGCCTGCCCTTCCGCTCCGACTCCCGGCGACAAGGACCCCGACTGCGACGTGTTCGATGTAATGTCTCTGCACTTCACCACTATCTTCATGCCCAGTTGTTGCAGATTCGAGTGTGTTTATTCATGGAACTTGGCTTTGCTGCTTATGCATTTCTGTTTGCACCTGATTTCGCTCTTAATATTTCCTTTGCTCTTTGGCTAATTGGGTGCACAGCTACTAGTGTATTCATTCCAGAACACAATAATTGATACTCCCTCCGGTCCCAAAAAACGGTCGCAACCTGTGCACAAATTTTGTACTCCGACTGTTGATTCTCCACGACGGTTATTCCGGATCGGAGGTAGTACGTTATTTTCACTTCGTAATGCAAATTAAATTCTTGGAGCGCATGTTGACTTCGGTAACATTTTTGGTTTGTCGAGCTTCACCATTATGCTTGACAGACATTGAGCTTATGCTCATATAATCATATGCCATCTCTAAGTCTTGTCAGATCAAACAGGTGCCGTTCTTTACGAGTTCCATCTTTTCTAATTTGTGAATTGGTATTTGCCGTTCTTGGATTCGATCAACGGGTTAGCCATCATTCACTGGGAGGACTGTAGAATTGTTGGTGGTCGGGCTGTGCACCACCGGCTCAGCGCAAGGGTCTTGTATGGATGATCCAAATGACCATTTTGGTGGATCCTGGAAGCACCATAACGGGTGTGCCTCTGACGGGAATCGACCGGAATTCCCGGGCCTTCTCGAAACAGCGAGTCCAGAGGCACAGTCCTGATGGGCCTCCGACTTATTTCCTGTCAATTGAGCTAGTATAGTTTTTTTTGAATAATGCCCTGCCTTAGGCTTGTACATAATCTGGTTGTTTTCTTTCTTTTAATGCATCAGGATACCAAGGTTTGGTGTTTTTGGAAAAAAAAATATTAAATATGTGTAGGTAATCTGGTGAATTTATTGAAATTTTACTGTGGGATTTTATTTATGGGAACAAAAGAGAATGTACTGTGAAGAAATTTGGAAAGCATCTTAATGTTTTGGTGTCCTTATTAACAGAAAACTGTAAGGGAAACCCTGATAGTATAAATAGTGGTCTTTAATAAAGGGATTTATTCTGTGTTCTTTGATGTGCAAATGCTACACATTGGGTATGTACTTAAGTGGAACTTACATGCTGCGACATAAACGCATTCTAATATGTCTTTCTGTGATGACATCGCAGGAATACTCGGTTCTTTCTGCAGATCTTCCATGGGAAACTGAGGATATATGGAGAACATTTGCAGGATACCTCCTTATCTTGCATATTCCCTTGAGCTTTGGAGGACTTGATGCGGTAGCCAAAGTGCTACATTGTTCCTCACTAGATCCACTGACAACAGTAAGTTCTTTTGTTTACCATTTTGATACTCGTCTATATGTTTTGTTTATCTGCTTCTCGCATCGTTGAGTTGCAATATTTTGTAGGGGCATACTTAATGCATACATACCCTGTCAATGCAGGTTGTTTCCACTGCCATGCTTCAACTAGGGGAGCTTACTCTGGGTTTGGCACTTTTGCAGTACACTACGAAGCCTCACCATCAAGTCTGGACCTTCTTCTCTGCCAAATTTTCTTCCAGGCGGAGTTGGATAAAAGAATCTGTATTATGGTTTGGACTTTTGATGTCCATGGTTTTTATCACATCTCTTATAGCTGATAGACTGATAGGTCCCGAGGTCAGTACAATCAGAACACATACATTACGTTTTAACTGTTGCATGCATTTCCCCAGCTAGATACTGCATTTGTCTACCTGATTTTGTTACCTAATTCATTTTTCCTCCAATTGAATTAATTCCAGGATGCATACGATCCTATACTAAAGGAAATCCTTTCTGACAGTCCAACATCTAGGCTAGTCTGTTTCTTTCTGTACTGCGTGATTGCTCCATTGTCTGAAGAAACCATTTACCGGGGGTTTCTTCTAACAACCCTGTCTTCTTCGATGAAATGGAGTAACGCTGTCATCATAAGCTCACTTATGTTCAGTGTAGCACACCTCTCGGGGAAAAGTTTCGTTCAATTGTTCGTCATCGGATGTATCACAGGGTTAGCTTATCGCCGGACTGGAACTTTGGCTGCTTCATTCACCATTCACAGCTTGTATAATGCAGTGATATTGTTTACTACGATGATGTCTTGAATATGTTTTAAGGAGGTAAACAGGATGATATTGTTGAATTTGCACCACCATCTTTTTGGGGTAAAAGAGACATGATACCAAAGTTTAGCTTGAACGTAGGTAAATCTCCCTCTAGGAGCTCAGCAACCAAAGCATCTGGTACTCTTTAGTAACATCCTAACTTTGATAAAACTCCTTAGAAAAATAATTTGGACAGTTGGCACTCACCCAAAGACTGACAAGTGGCGCCTGGTAAAACAACCCCGCGGGAAGGACTTCTTCATATTGCGCCACTTCTCTCGTAGGGGGCACCCACAGTTGACCACCTTAACTTTTTCTAGCTGATGTGTTTGTTTTTACTTGCAAATACATGGCTGCCATCGGCGAAGGGTATTCCAAAACAAAATCGAGGTGTGTCGAAGCTTGACGAAGCGTGCTGGATTTGCCAATGGAATAAACTTCACTGGCTCTCATGGGAGAAGTTATCGAAACCGGAAAAAGAAGGAGATCTGTACTCCTTCAATATTGCAATGCTGGCAAAACAGGCATGGAGAATTATTATTAATCCAGAGTCATTGTGTGCAAAATTATTACAAGCTAGGTACTTCCCCATGGGTGACTTTCTTAATGTCTCTCCAACAGAAGGAATATCATACACATGACGTAGTATTCTAAAAGGGCGCGACCTGGTCAAACAAGGCTTAATTCGGCGTGTGGGCGATGGTCGTAACATCAACATTTGGGAAGATCCTTGGATTCCCAGAGGGGTTACTAGAAGACCAACTACACACCGTGATCGTCATCAGCTATTAGATCGAGTTTCTGATCTCATTTGCCCTATCACTGGACAATGGGACCACAATCTTGTCAGGCAAACCTTCAATGAAAATGATGCGGAACAGATCCTCACCATCCCAATCCAAGAAGGATTTGATGATTTTCCGGCTTGGCATCCCGACCCGAAGGGTGTTTTCTCAGTCAGGTCGGCATACAAACTCAGGCTAAAGTTGTTCGATGTTGCTGCAGGGGAAACTACCTCCTCTACTGTAGCAAATCCAACAATAAGTGTGCCAACCAAATGGCAAAAGATTTGGAGCCTGAATATTCCCAAAAAAATCAGCATGTTCCTTTGGCGTTTGGGACATAATAGCCTACCCGTCAAGTTGAACCTGAAGCGCAAAGGTTTGGACCTTGAGACCCTCTGCCCTATGTGCCACCGGTTGGATGAGGATTGCGACACACCTTCCTCAAATGTAAGTTTTCCAAATCAGTTTGGCGCGAAGCAAATCTGGAGTTTGTTCATGGAGTGCTGCTAGAATGTGCTAATGCATCACAAACACTTGAAGCTATACTGAATTTAGACCAGAACCTCCGTCTGCTCTCCATCACACTTCTATGGGAGATTTGGAATGTGCGAAATTCAGTGAATGCAGGAAATCGTCCTCCTGTCCCAGCTGCGGTAGCCTTATCTGCAATTCAATATACTTCAGAATTCTCTTCATATATGTACAGATCTCATGTTGTTTCTGCTCCTGCTCCTGCCAGTAATCGTTGGATCCACCCCCTTTAGATTTCTTGAAAATCAACATTGATGGCTCATTCTGTAGGGAAACTGGCACAAGAGGCTGGGGCTTCTGTATTAGGGACTGCAATGGAGACGTTTGCGCTGCAGGTATGGGCCAACTCCCTCATGTTGCAGATGCTCTTCAGGCTGAAACAGTGGCCTGCCTGAAGGCCATCGAATTTGCGGCTGAGCTATGCATGGGACGTATAATCATTGAGACTGATGCGCTTAAGTTAGCTCTCCAGTCTACTGAGCTTGACTCTGCTCGTCATGGAGTTCTCTTCCGAGAGGCAAAATTCTTGCTGCTTACCAACTTCTTAGACTACAAAGTTTTGTATTGTAAGCGTGGTTGTAATACAGTGGCCCATGTATTAGCCTCTAAAGGTGCTAGCTTAGGTACAGGTGGTGTTATGCTTTGGCATGATGATGTACCAGATTTTGTATCTCATGCTGTTGCCAGCGATCTTGCTGCAACAGATTAATAAAATCCTCATTTTCCAGTAAAAAAAACTAATTTGTAGAAATTTGGTTTAACATCCTACTACAAATCAAAATTAAATTACCAAGATTATTTCTTGATGGGAATGAGATTTGCCAAGATAAATATGAATATTCACGGTCTGATCTAAACAACGGTCCTATCAAGAATCCATTGTGAACATCTTGGTTTCATATGCACTAGTCAGTAGTCACAAGTCACAACGTAAAACACCAAGACCCCTTTGTCGAACACAACAAGTCAACAAAACCAGCACTATGACCCTTGTTTCGAACCATATAAGTGACGTGAAGACTCCACGCTACGCGCACACCCCACGGCCCACACCAAACGCATGGTGGGGCTGGATACACATGTAAGCAAAAAATACGTCATGATAAACTAGGGCTACGTAAGGACATCGCAAATTCAAGAAGGAAATAAAATAGCATTAAAGTGCAATTAAACACCTCTTATAATTAGAAAGTTTACAATATCGTCAATTAATGTCTACGATGTATCTTTAATAATAATCATAGAAAAAAACATAAAAAGACGATTCTAAGAGGTTCACGAAGACCAACATACCGGAAGAGAAATTTGAGGAACGCATTGAGATTTGGCAGAAGTATTCTTTCAGAAGAACTTGTGTCAGGAATTTTTGAAGCGAATGGAGGGCAAAGGCAAGCTTGGTTATGGAGTTGACGGAGGTAGAGAGGGCTCTCTTCAAAATCAGCACCACTGGGTTTGTGTCTATTCACCGGTCCATTTTTTTTCCAATCTCGATCTTGTTTTGCACGTTATGCTGTAATCTGATAAATGATCCCGCAACTTTTTAGTGACCCGTCTTTGCGTAGTACAGTCCTTTTTTTCTTGACATTTTCATGTCATATCGGGAACATATCTGCAGTTCAAAGTCGAAAGAATCGCGGTTCCCATGGTATTTTCTTTCCTCCTGCGGGTTTTCTTTGTTCTCTACAGGAAGACGAAGCATGTCCACCTGAAGCTTGTATTTGTTTTGCGCCCCATAGGATTTTATTGGTTTTCCCTAGGAAGACGGATCATGTAATTTATATCAAGTAAAAATAAAAACATAATCATGGGTATTACAGAGTTTGCACCGCACATCATGGACAACATGCTAAATTTAAGAAGCCGTTCCAAAGGGGGCGAGATTCTTAGGGTACCCCACACCGAAGCCCCTCGACAATTAAGCGCTTAAGCTGGCTTCTGCACAACCCAAAGCTTATGTAAGGGTCTTTTGCATTTAGCTTCAGTGAGCACAAAAAGACCTGACAAAGGGGGCTGCAGTGGCTGGCAGAAATAGCACTGTAATGGAGATGAGACCAAACCCATGAGGAGATCCTCTATTATGGATTAACAAATGAGCTTGGTGTGTTTTAATTATATACTTTTGTAGGCCAGTTCTTTTTCTGGCTTTTCCATAAGGCGCCCCCAAATTTGGAAGCCAAAACGAATTTTTCGGGTCAGCGTATGGGAAAGGTAGTGGAGGGCCTGCAAAGAACTGGGCCGTAGCTCGGTGAGTGACGAGGAACAGTATTATCCTAGACAATTATCTTTAGGGTATAGTTGTAAAGCAGATTCTCATCAGTTTCTCGTTTAGATGAAAATATATAAGTAACTTAGTATAGCGGTAATAGTTGTTGAATGTTTAAATGGATGGCTTGCATTTTTTATTGACCTTTCAATCATCAAGGGCAACATAACCACAGGTCAGGCCCTATGTTCAAAATGATTCAGATAGAACTGGGAGCCTCTAGCCCTCTATGAGTAGCTGTGACAAACACAAATAAGCCAAAGTTAGACAGCATGTATCATGTATGACCCAACTCAACACAATTATTAGATATTTTCTGGGGACTTGTCCTACATGATTACAGTAATTATATTACTAAAAACAAGGGAGTGGAGGCTAATATATCGAAAGCAGTAGCTTGACAATGACAGCAATGTTCAAATTTGACAATTTCAAGGTGCCAGATTTCACAAGAGAAGATTTGGAAGACCAGAACGGAACAATAACCCATTATGTGGTAAAATAAGAGAAGACCAGCACAAATGATGTGTTGCACTGAAGAGTTTCATGAACGCAAAAGACACTAAATGCTCATGGTTCAGCTGGGAAACATTCAGTTTACAGTTACGCCTATATAGAGCAAAGGTTCCACACATAATTCTTGTAGTGAGACAGAAGAGTTAAGAGTGTGTTATTTGAGATTGTCAAGTGAATCTATGACCATTGCCCCATGAAATGTAGGGTACCCAGGAATCACGGATTCAGATTAACCATCCCTAGTTATGCCATGGACGGTTTTACGCGCTGAACAGTTTAAACCTCGTTCTGAAGGTCAAGGTTCATGAATGATGATTTTAAGATATGGTCGCGTTACTGCTTTAATTTTTCTGTGACCTGGCATGTTGTGCATCATATACCTCCACAGAGGCCAGACAAGAGTGTGCCGGCCCAATTTTGTACCAATTACATGAGTATGCCAGTATGTACTTAATTACTAAGTACAATTTAAAATATCCTGCGGATATGGTTTATTTCCCCAAATTGTGCATGCCGAGAATATTGGCACTCCTATCATTAAGCTACAATTACCAACTCTCCATGCACTCGAATGCTGAGGTCCTAGATCGTGCAGTCAAGTTTCCATGACTACAACCTAAGATCAAAACCACAAGCCAAAATTTTAAAATATGGTCTCAGTTCTCATTTTGTGTAGTGTTTTTTTCTCCTTTTGTTGTGCTCGTAGCATATCCGTTTCTTCATAATCAAATACATCACCGTTATAATCGTGCTTTTTTGTTAGTGGTAGAATTTTGTAGCTTTTTACGGTATATATTGAGCTATGAGTCGGCATTTTCTTTTTCTTCAGTTCCTACAAGATCTATAAACCTTTAGTGAAACATATATTGTGAGAGTACCGATTTCGGGCTCCTGTGACCCCTTTATTTTTTTAAATTCAAAACCTATATTTGAAAGTTTAAAAAAATTCTGGTACCATACAAACGTGCAAAACTTATTTGCTATAAACTACACAAAAATGAAAAAAGGTATAGATCTAAGTACAGTGAAAACTACAGATTTTCCAAGCTCCAAAATTTTCAGATTTTGTCATTTTTATGTAGACCAAAATTTATAGATCACTGCGATTTGCATGCTTGTAGGATCCATTATTTACTAATCCAGAATTTTTTCATATTTTTTAAAACTTGTAAATATGATTTTATTTTATTTGTAAATAATGGTATCACTGAAACTCGGGAGCCAAAGACATTTTTCCGTTATTGCGAGGACTAGTACTAATATAGGGCCTAAACATGGCAATCAGTGCACGCAAGTGTGCGGTTGGGATGGACGGGTATAGGTGGGCCTATATGGCCTAGAACGTGGGGCAACAATTTGTGAGATTTTTAGGGTAAGTTTGTCATATTATTTATTCCACTTTTTTGTTCTCTTCAATACTACAGATTCAGGCTTCTGCAACCAAAGTGGGATCACCAGCAGAAGATATGAGGGAAAGAACTTTCTATAACAAAAAGATCATGCCAAAATCAAATGAAGGTAATTTTTTACTGAATTCAGACTTGCTGCATCATAATTGGACCAAAGGTTAATCTTCCCATATGTCAAATAGTTCATGTTCCTATATCAATTTGGTCAGTGAAAGAAGCAACCACAATAACATAATAAGGAATATACCTCGTGAAATCAACTTTGGCTCCGATGTGCATATGCACTCGGGATTTAAAAACACATATCAAAATGTCGAAAAAAATCAAAACATAATTTGCATGTACATCTTCACATTATATGTGTTAACAAAGTCGTTTAGCGGAAAACCGACATTTTTTGTGGCTTGTGTAAAAAGACAAAAAGATGAATCGTAAACAAAAAGATGAGTCGTTTAGCGGAAAACCGACATTATAATTCTTATCTTAGTACCAAATTTTATCTTTTTTACACAGGCCACAAAAAATATTGGTTTTTGGTGAAACGACTTCGTAAACATATAGTATGTTAAGATCTATGTGCGTATACTTTTTTGCATTTTTTTTGACATTTCAAAATGCGTTTAAAATGCATTTAACTAAAGGGTGCATATGCACCCGGGAGCCAAAACGCCTCTCTCGTAATATACACATATTATGAGACATGGTTAATATGTAGCATGTAATTTATACGAATTAATAATCAAATGACACTACCTTTTGTTCATGTTCAGCTAGAGTACGACTGAATGGCATCACCTTCCCTCACAAGATAGTACTCTCCAGATCCAATGCCTGTAACAAATGAGAAAACACAGAGAATAATAGATTACATCGCACACAACAAAAGCCATGGGTCACATGTTTGACTAAATCATAATGCTAAGATTATTGGTGATTAACCCTTTTGTTTAAGTAACAATAATAAAGAATAGCAAAGGAAAATTTCCCTTTCCATGTTTATCAAAAATAAGGATGGCGACATTACGAATATACCATGAACATCCAGATTAGGACCAGCCAGTAAGTTTACTGTCAAAGGCATTAAAACTTGGAAAACTTGAGGCGTAAAGGCTAATATCCACATAAATTATTATTATGACAGAGAATAACATGCTAAGGCATGAGATATGTGAACAGGAACATCTTTAGAACCCTAAACATCTACAACCGAATGGGTTTCAATGTAATACCCTGCCTTCAAGGAAAGTGCATATTTCCAAATTTGACAAAGAACAAAGATCAAGAGTCTCTACTCTCTAGTGCGCAATGCAGAAACAGGCAAAGTGTTTCCTGCCATGATTTCCATACTTATAAATTAGTCACATAGCAAATACTGGTGCATGTGCCCTTTGACTATTTCAGTTAAACAAACACACAATATAATTCTTGATTTTTCCTGAGAACAAAAAACCCGATCCATATGGTCAGAGAAAATAAAAAATATGCTCAGTGTATGTTTGAGAATTTCAGGTGATCATGAATCCTTCATATATTCAAAAAAAGTAATTAAATAAATTTAAAGCATCCATGTCTCTATATGAAAGTAACTTGCTACATGTAGTATCTCATACTTGCAAGGCAAACTTACACTTACTAGTAAAATGCCCGTGCGCTGCAACGGGCCGGACACATCAAACTGATATTGTCACCGATTGTCAGCATAGCCATGCAACTCCATTTGTATATATGCCAACTCTTGTGGGTTGCTACATGTTATTTTTTATTATTAAATATCTTTGTTAGGGCGTAAAAGAATTTACTACTAACAGGGGATGACGATGTAAGCAACTATGCGCATAACTCAATCATTTTAGGCATAAATCATGTTTATATCTAAATATGTGTATTCTTTTGCCTTTGGAACTATTTGGCATCCATATGTTGTCGATTGATACAATCCCCTATTTATTTATTCATTACAACGAAGCCTTCACACCTCTACTCTACCTATCTCCTAAACAGACGAGCCATGTCGAGCGGTTACTCTTTCTCCACAGGTGATAAGGGGAGCAGTTCCTCTCCTCCTCACCCCGCCGGCGAGGCCGTGGGTTCCCTCCCCCTCCGTCCGCCGCTCCGGCGAGGGGAGGGTGGGTGAACCCCGGCTCTCTGCTTTGGCTGCTCTAGTAGGGTTAGGTTTTGTGTGTCCCACAGCGGCGCTTCGATGGCAGCGGCATCGGCGGTCGTTGGAATAATTCTTCTCCGGTCCCAGCCCCATCTCGGCAGCGTCCCCGGCGGCGAGGTCGAGGGACTTGTGGGATTTGTTTTCTGTCACTCCGGTGGTGTGGCGGATTAGTTGTTTCTAGGTGTGGTGGTTGTCGTTTCTCATTACGCCTCTCCCCATATACTACAACAATTAAGTCCAACAAGCTTTATTCCATCTAGGATTCAGCTCATATACTAAACAAAGTGAAATGAAAAAAAAAAACACGCTGTGATGTATTGGTCTGCACAAGCAGCACAATCTGCAGAGATGAACTGGTACTTCTACCATAACATCGAATGGATCATTGGATCCTTAGCCAAGTCAACGTGATGACATCTCACATACGCACGCAGCAGCAAAGTATTGCATAGAAATAGATCGTTGAGGTACAAGGTTTTAGAATAACCGAGTGTACTTACTACTTAGGTAGCATCTAGACCAACAAACTGCTCTAGGACAGCAGCGAAGGTGAAATCATCAGGCCGAACCTCACTGCTGATCATCCTAAGAAACTCCTGCCGACATGATCCTGCTTCACCAGAAAAAGCAAAATCTGAAGATTTTCAGAACCAATTAACCACAATCTAAATTCACATCCATCTGTCGTTGACAAAAACATCGGACAATCAAGGGAGGCGGATCAGAGCCGACTGTACCCGGGAAGGCGCTGCCGGAGAGACGGATGCAGAGATTAAACAAAAGAATAAACGGAAGAAAGCCGCACATACATCTTGATAATCTTTCTTCGGCCGTCATTTGGGAGCTGAATCCCGGCAGCGGCAGCACCGGACCGCCGGCCGGAGAAGCTTCAACACGTGCGCCTGAGGAACTCCATGGGAAGGCGGTGCAGGTCGGCGACGTCCAGAGGAGGAGACACGCAGCAGGCGCTCGGAAGAGACGCGATCTGGGCAGTGATTCGCTGCTTCAGGCCGGTCGCCGTGGCGCCGTCTAGCCGGGATCCGAGGCCGCATCTAACTCCGAGGGAGTTCACCGCGCGCCCGGCCGGCATCCGGCGACTACCAGTCGACACGCTCCGCGCCTGGATCGATGCTCCTCCGTGCGGGATCCAGCAGCGTCTCCACCACTTCCTCGAGGCCGCACCCGACGTCGAGCTGCACGACGCGGACGCGCTCTCCCGGATCAGCCTGCAATCGAGTTCTGCCACATCCTGGCACTGAAGAACGCCCAGCCCCCATCTCCTCGATCTCCCTCTCACACAGCTATGGGGATGCGGGATTGGGGCGAGGAAATTGCAGGGGGATGCCGGCAGCGGGTTAGCGGTGGTGCTGTGGGGGCTTCCGGTGGCGGGGACGCCGTTATGGACCGGGGTCTTCCGGTGGAAGGGGAAGGTGCGCGGGGAGGTCTGCAGCGACGGCGAGGAGGGAGGAGATCGCTGGAGGGGCGTCTCCTGACATTCGCCGTCGCCCAGAGCAGAGAGGAGGGAGGGGATCGGGCATCGGGGGCTAAAATGTAAAAGTGGGCAACTTAAGTTGGACTGCGGGTTGATTTTTCTTTTTCTTAGGGGCTGAAACGCAAAGTGCGCGACGTACGTACGGTCGCTTAATGATATTATATAGTAGAGATAATATGTAGTTAAAGTTAAATAACCTCCTTACCTCCTAGAAGTTTCAATTGAATGCTCGTCTTACCTCCTAGGAGTTTAACTTAAATACCCATCTTACCTCCTAGGAGTAAGTCGCATGCTGAAAATTCTCTACAATTTAACTACTCATCTTGAATTGTTATTTAAACTTTCCAACATGTTTGCAGTTACATAAATAGCAGTCTGTCAATAACCTTGTGTGCATGTGAATGATTAGAAGCTGGTTTTACTATTATCCAGGATCATCAAGGGATTCTGAATTTGATACAGAACGCACACATGCCTCTGGAAGATTTAGCATCTGCAGGCCTGTAAAACCGACTTTACCAGATGAATCACCTCATAGATGCTCCTTGCAACATGAGAACAATGGAGTGAAATACTACAGCCTTTCTCGAAGGTTACGCAACCAGAAACAACAAAAACTGGATATTGCAACTACACATGTTCATTCAGCTTGCTCAGGAGACTTGATAGCAAAACTGAACAGCAGCAAACTTATGAATCCTAAGAAGCACGGAAAACGTTCAGCCCGCACTAGGGGGAAACTTTCAACGCTGTGGGATGGAGTTCGTGTGACTGATACTGCTGCTGCATATTCTTTACTGCAGACCACTCTTCCTCCCCAGAAAGGAAAATCAAATAATGTAAAGTTTCAGCCTACAGTATTCTCAAGTATGAATCTACGCACTCGGGCTAAAGATTTTGATCTTTCAAGTGCAAAATCTGCTTTGGCATCTGTATATGGAGAGTCTAAACGAGACTTGAGCATCGAGTTTGCTATCAAGCTCCTAATGGATGAAATTAGACTGCCAAAGGAAGCTGCAGAAGTTGAAGATTTCTTCAATCGGAAGATGAACAGTGAGAAAAGGTACAACACCAGGACCTTCCGAGACTCGGTAAAGCTGCAAATCTCCTAATTATTAAAAACAGAAACTGAGTAACATCTGCTCAATGGAAACCTGATAAGATGTAGTTAACATCTAGTGTGAGTCAGCTAGTGCCTTAGTGGGTGAATTGTTGTTTGTTATTTACAGCAAAGTTAGTCTGTCTATTTGTATCTTGTTGATGCCCAGCAGAGAGCAGCTGAATTATGTCCAGCAGAGAGCAGCTGAACATGCCCGGTTAGCACATGCATTGGCATCCCCCAGCTTTTTAATACTGTATGTTGTTCCTAATAGAAGCGACAATTCTATTGCATTGGAATGAATAATGTGCTACTTCATATATCATCATCAACTGCAGAATAAAACAGAAGAACGAAAAAATAAAGAAAGAATCAAGTCGGTTTACATTCAATGTGTTTCAGTAGCCCTAACCTTATAATCTTCAAGGGACCTCTATGGTAACACACTTAGATGAGTATCTTTATAATCTTCAGGACTCATCCATGACAACATAACTTGATCAGTCATTCAGTTATTCACATAGCTGCTAAGGCCGATTATCTCAAATATATATCTAGTTGAATTTGTGTCAATCATTTAAGATTATATAGTCGTTAGTTGCCATGAACCTCTCTTGGTGTTCAGCTTTGAAGCATTACTTGCCATATAGTGCAGAACATCCAATGCATGCATGTCTTCTGTAGAGTAATGTTTCTCTACATCTACCATCTATCATGTCCCACAGCCGCTGGGCTTCTACCAACTCCTTCCTGCAACGCAACCACATTCCCTGAATAATTTGAAATATATGTGCGATCTGCAGCGTCACTTCTTTTGCTAGCCATTATGTAACTTTAGCAGATTAAATATTTGGGTAAAACTATACGGCTAATTAACTAATCAAACTAGAGACTTTAGTAATGCTACAACAACCGCCTGTTTTTCCGTCATGGCACCTATTCAAAGAAAACACGGTACAGTATGATGGCAATGAGACTAGATAACATTTTTGAAACTTTTAATTGTGGCCCTGTTATAAGGTTAATTTTTTGGTGACACTTCTCCCACCCGACTGTAGTTGGTGATTTATATTCCAGCACATTGCTTCAGATCCTCCCTCCCCTCATTTTTGCAGAAGACAGTCCGTCAACCATTTGATTGGCTCTTGGATATTTAATTTCAACCGAATTCAAAATTTATGCACATAAGATTTCACGTTACAGCCTAAGGATGCATGTTGTTGGAAGCCAATGGAGCACTTCGAAGGTTGCACTGGAACACAGAGTAGTGGAGACAAGATAATCAGCCGGAGTCCAAATTGGTACTCGTTTGAGGAAAAAAAAAATAGACTCAGAAGTCACAGGCAGAATGTTGGTCTTATTTTTCCCACTAGAAATGGGCAACGCAAGCATGAAAGCACCGAACTCTAGAACAACAAGAGTAGAGGTAGAACAGCGGAATCCACCAAATTATAAAAAGTAAAAACCGAACTACTGAGTCATATCGTCGAACACCTGCGTGCCCGTACCACCACACAGTGGCCTGCGACGACGACCTTCCCCTCACTCGGCGGCACGCTCACCGCAGACTTCCTTGAGCCTCCCTGCCGCCTCAGCCTCGATGGAGTACTGCAAGCCACGCGTTAGTTACACAACCAGGAACAGTGAGATACAGCTTAGGTCGTCGAACGATTCCCATTTGCCGCGAATGTACATCACGATGAACAGAGAGCGCGCTGCGTACGTGCGCGTTGGCGCGAGTGACGGTACCTTGGAGAGGACCCAAGCGGAGTGGTCGTGCGCGCGGCGGAGGAGGGCGGCGAGGTCGTCGTCGGCGGAGAGGTGGCGGTAGTTGACGAAGTTCTCGCGGGCGTACTTGGCGTAGTAGGACCGCGTGTCGGCAGGCAGCCGCCGCACCAGCCGCAGCACCTCCCGGTACGCGCGCAGCCCGGCGTTCGCCATGGACTCCGATTGATTCGGTTCCGGTCGAGCAAGGAGAGCGACGCAACACTTTCCGAGCCAATTCTCGCGCTCTGCAGCACGCGCCGCTGGAGTGCAACGTTACAGATTTGTTGCGAAACGCTGGAGCGAGGGGAACTCGGGAAGGACCCCCAAGGTAATGGGCAGCCCGGCCCGGACGGCCCAACCCGGAAATCTTGACCCGGGCCAGACCGGGCTTGCACACTGGGCTGGGCTGAGACCTGAAATTCGGGTCCGATAATCGGGCTGGGCTTGTTGTGCCTACCCGCGGTTTTTCGGGCTCAGGTCCGATTTATGCATCCTGGCCTGAGAACGAAACGGTTAGTTCTCCATCGCGCGAACGTTCGCCCGATTGTGTCTACTCGCGCACGCCGCATGTGACCCCTGTTCCCTTTCCGTGCGACACCGTCTCTCCCTTTCCCTGAGCCTGAGCCTGGTGCCGACTCCCCTCCCCTATTCCCTTTTCCTGTCCCCATCGCCGACGACCCACTTCTTCCCGAAGACCCTCCCGGCGACTCCCTTTCCCCGAGGGCCACCTCTGATCCAAACGGAAGCCAGCCAGACCAGGAGGAGAAGTGGAGCCACCCGATCGTGACGTACCCGTCACATCCGACCCGCTCCTATCTCTCTCGCGGCGGTGCCATGGCGCGGGGTCGGATTCCGGTCGCTCAACCTGGTGAACATGGCCATTGAGGAGGCCCGCCCCACCAAGCCCGCGGCATCGCCTACGGCCGCCCCGCTAACGGCCTCACCTACTACGTCTGCTCCACCCCAAGGCATGCATGGGCGCAACCCTCGTCCTTGCCGTCGAGGTCGGATTCCTTGCCATTGCCGCGACATCCCATTCCCCCCTAGCGATTATTACTGTCTAGTGGCACGACCACGCCGGGGCCTCACCGGCGTTGAATCCATTCACCCCCGGTGTCACTGGCTTCGGATCCGTCTTCTCCCCCTTTATTTTGCCGACCAGCTGATTGCTTTATGGCGTGTGAAGTACACGCTCGTTAGGATACCTCAAGTGTAAGGTTTGATGAGTACAGCAGCAAGTCTTCCCTCAGTATGAAACCAAGGTTTATCGAACCAGTAGGAAATCTCGATGCTACGAAGGTGCCGACGGCGCCAGAAAACTTGGCCGATGGGGAGATCGAGTTGACTTCCCCGGTGGCGTCAGAAAACTTGCTGGTGCGTAGTTGACGTGGAACCTGCACACAAGACAATCAAACTACTTTGCCCCGACGAGACAGTGAGGGTGTCACCCTCACCGGCTTGCTGAAAACAAAGGATTAGATGTATAGTGTGGAAGATGATGTTTACTTGCAGCGAACAAAAGAGAATAATGATTGCAGTAGGTTGTATTACAGATGTAAAAGAATGACCGGGGTCCACAGTTCACTAGTGGTGTCTCTCCAATAAGATAACTAACATGCTGGGTAAACAAATTACAGCTGGGAAATTGACAATATTGATAAGTGCATAAACATGCATGTGCAAGTGTAGTGTTGACTATGAGATTCATTTGGGCATTACGACAAAGTACACAGACCGCTATCCAGCATGCATCTGTGCCTAAATAGTCCACCTTCCGGTTAGCATCCGCACCCCTTTCAGTATTAAGTTGCAAGCAACAGACAATTGCATTAAGTAAAGTGCATAATGTAAACAACACATTCATCCTTAGACAAAGCATTGCTGTTTTACCCCTAGTGGCAACAACACATCTACAACCTTAGAACTTGCTGTCACTATCCCAGATTAAATAGAGGTTGAACCCAACTATCATGCATAAATACCCCCTCTTGGAGCACAAGTATTCACTTGGCCAGAGTTTCAACAAGTAACGGAGAGCATGCAAGATCACAAATGACATAGACATGATAACACAATAATCACTTGACATAGTATCAATATTCAGATCCCAGCAAACACAACATGTAGCATTACAATAAGATGATCTTGATCATGATAGGCAGCTCACAAGATCTAAACATGATGGCACAAGTGGAGAAGACAACCATCTAGCTACTGCTATGGACCCATAGTCCAAGGATGAACTACTCACGCATCACTCCGGAGGCGGGCATGGCGATGTAGAGCCCTCCGGTGATGATTCCCCTCTCCGGCAGGGTGCCGGGAAGAGCTTCAGAACCCCCCGAGTTAGGGTTGACGGCGGCGGCAGCGAATATTTCTGGATAGGCTCGGTGTTTTAGGGTTTTCGCGTCGGGGAATAAATAGGCGAAGGGGCGCGTCGGCGGACCCCCGAGGGGCCCAAACCCATAGGCTGGCGCGGCAGGGTGGGGCCGCGCCGCCAGGTGGTTTGGCCACCTCGTGGCCTCTTCGTCTCTCCTTCGGACTCCGTGTACGTGCTGGAAAAATAGGGACTTGGCCTTTTGTTTCGTGCAATTCCGAGAATATTTCCAGAAGTAACTTTCTGAAACCAAAAACAGCAGAAAACAGGGAACTGGCACTGTGGCATCTTGTTAATAGGTTAGTCCCAGAAAATGCATAAAATGATATAAGTGTATATAAAACATGTAGCAAATGGTATAATATAAGCATGGAACAGCAGAAATTATGGATACGTTGGAGACGTATCAAGCATCCCCAAGCTTAGTTCTACTCGTCCTCGAGTAGGTAAAACGATAACAACAAATAATTTCTGAGGAGACATGCTTTCACACAATCTTGATCAATATATTGCAAGGCTCATGTCATGAATGAAGTGACTCAAAGCAATGTCTATAGTTTGCTAACAAATAGATAAAGAGTAAACAATGAATCATATAAGCAAAAACTTTTCATGAATAGTACTTTCAAGACAAGCATCAAAAAGTTTTGCATAAGAGGTAACTCATAAAGCAATAGATTCAAAGTAAAAGGCATTGAAGCAACACAAAGGATGATTAAGTTTCAGCATTGCTTTCAACTTGTAACATGTATATCTCATGGATAGTTGTCAACATAAAGCAATATAACAAGTGCAATAAGTAAACATGTAAGAATCAATGCACACAAAGTTGACACAAGTGTTTGCTTCTAAGATAGAAAGGAGTAGGTAAACTGACTCAACATAAAGTAAAAGATAGGCCCTTCGCAGAGGGAAGCAGGGATTAAATCATGTGCTAGAGCTTTTTAAGTTTTCGAAAGCATATAGAGAGCACAAAATAAGTATTTGAGAGGTGTTTGTTGTTGTCAACGAATGGTAGTGGGCACTCTAACCCCCTTGTCAACCAGACTTTCAAGAGCGGCTCCCATGAAGGACGTTATCTCTACCAGCAAGGTAGATCATCCCTCTTCTCTTTTGTTTACACATGTATTTTAGTTTCTTTATAGATGACACTCCTCCCAACCTTTTGCTTACACAAGCCATGGCTAACCGAATCCTCGGGTGCCTTCCAACATTCACATACCATGGAGGAGTGTCTATTTGCAAATTAAGTTGCTTACTGATAAATCAGGGCAAAACATGTGAAGAGAATTATTAATGAAAGTTGTAATTAATTGGGGCTGGGCACCCCGTTGCCAGCTCTTTTTGCAAATTATTGGATAAGCGGATGTATATGCCACTAGTCCATTGGTGAAAGTCTGTCAGAAGTAAATGACAAGATTGAAAGATAAAACACCACATACTTCCTCATGAGCTATAAAACATTGACACAAATAAGGAGTAATAAAGTTTTGAATAGTTTAAAGGTAGCACATGAAATATTTACTTGGAATGGCAGGAAATACCACATAGTAGGTAGGTATGGTGGACACAAATGGCATGGGTTTTGGCTCAAGTTTTGGATGCACGAGAAGCATTCCCTCTCAGTACAGAGTTTAGGCTAGCAAGGTTGTTTGAAGCAAACACAAGTATAAACCGGTACAGCAAGAATCACATAAAAACATATTGCAAGTATTATAAGACTCTACACTGTCTTCCTTGTTGCTCAAACATTTTACCAGAAAATATCTAGACCTTAGAGAACAAATATGCACCAAGTCTCAACAAGCTCTACGGTAGTTCTCCACTACTAGGCTTTAACTACATGATGCAAGAGCTTAAACATGATCTACTTGAGAGCTCAAAACAATTGCAAAGTCAAATCGAAACAAGACAATGATCTACAAGAATGCATATGTCTTTTCCAATACCAACTACTACATGTAGCATTTTCTTTCTTCCAAACAAACACCAATCAATTTATTTAAACATAAACTCTCCAAATGATAATATAATGCAGCAAGAGAGTATTTATAAACAAGTGCTAACAGCTCGAAGAGATGCATGAAAAACAGGAGCTAAAAGCACTGCAGTAGCTAGTTAAGAATACTCAACAAATATAAGTGAAGAACATGAGTATTCACATGAAAAAGCGGAGCGTGTCTCTCTCCCACACAAGGATTGCTAGGATCCGAATTTATTCAAACAAAAAAAAAAAATAAAACACACAGACGCTCCAAGTAAAGCGCATAAGATGTGAAAGAATTAAAATATAGTTTCACTAGAGATGACCTGATAAGTTTGTTGATGAAGAAGGGGATGCCTTGGGCATCCCCAAGCTTAGACGCTTGAGTCTCTCTGAATATGGGATGAACCACGGGGGCATCCCCAAGCTTAGGCTTTTCACTCTTCTTGATCACATAATATCACCCTTCTCGCTTGATCCTTGAAAACTTCCTTCACACCAAACTCAAGACAGTTCTCATTAGAGGGTTAGTGCATAATCAAAAATTCTCATATTCTGTAATGATACAATCAATCCCAAAGCTTCTGGACATTAGCTACAGCCACCAATGCTTTGTGGAGCAAAGAAATCCACACAAACACAGTAAAAGAGCGAATGCAAAACAAAAGGCAGAATCTGTCAAAAACAGAACAGTCTGGAATGACGAATTTTTTCGAGGCACTTAAGTTGCTCAGATGGATCTGGCCTTAATGAAAGTTGCGTACATATCTCAGGAATATGCGTGATTTTTTCAGAATTTTTGAATTTTCTACAGGGAGATAAGCTCAAATCCGTGACAGCTAAAAATCTGTCACTGCGCAGAAATCCAAATCTTGCATCAACTTTCAATATAGAACTTTACTTGGCACAACATTGCAATAAAATAAAGATACAAAGGAGTTGCTACAGAAGTAACAAACCTTGACTCAAAACAAAAAGAAAAGAAAAAATAACAGAAAATAAAAACAATGGGTTGTCTCCCATAAGCGCTTTTCTTTAACGCCTTTCAGCTAGGCGCAGAAAGATTTTAATGATGCTCTCATAAGAATAAGAGTTGAAAAACAAAAGAGAGCACCAAGAGGCAAATATCAAATACATTTAAGTCTACCCCACTTTCTATGCAAAGGAGTCTTGTAACAAAATAAATTATTGAAGCATAAAGCAACTAGCATAGAAAGATGAAACAAGTACAACTTCAAAACTTTCAATATAAAGAGAGGTGTTTTAGTGACTTGAAAACTTTTACAACCATATTTTCCTCTCTCATAATAACTTTCAGTAGCATCATGAACAAACTCAACAATATAACTATCACATAAAGCATGCTTTCCATGATCTATAAACACATAATTTTTATCAAGCTCCAAAATAGTGGGATTAAAACTTTCGAATCCACTTTTAACAATTTTATAACAAGATGATTGATCATTCTCAAGAGGTATGGGACTCCATCTAGATAAAGTTAAGACCTCTCCAATCCCATTTTCAATATAATAATACATAATATTATCAAGCAATATAGGACCATCATCTAGAGCTTTATCATACATATTTTCTAAACAAACTTTTCATTACCATGCATTTCGAAATTAGGCACAAATAAAGGATTATCATAAGATTTATCAAAGTAGCATGGATTATCATAAATAACAGTAGCATAATCATTTCCACTAGTTTCATTCATAGGGAATATTTCAAGAGAATCCACATGAACATAACATTCATCCTCCTTTGGTAAGCATGGAGGGCAATCAAATAGTGTAAGAGATAAAGAGTTACTCTCATTAGAAGGTAGGCATGGGTAGCTAATCCATTCTTCCTCCTTTTGTTCATCACACTCCTCCTCTTTTTTATTCAATGAGCTTTCAGCTTCAGCAGTAGTTTCTTCTTCTACAGGTTCGTGCAAAAGAATGGTCTCTTCCTTTTGAGGATGTCTTTTCTCAAGAAATTCAGTAATATAAGGATTATCATTATAATACTCAAGGCAATATCCAAGCATAGCAAAAGTATCAGATCTATAAGGAGCTTCATCTCGATTTTGAAGTAAAGCTGCAATTTCATAAGCTCCCATAAAAACAAAAAATTCTTCAATTTGCTCAAGTTTATCAAAGTCATAATATCCTCTAGCATAAGAAGCCAAAGTTTCATTATCATTATAATCACATTGGAAAGGGAGGTGTTTATGCCTCCTACAGAAAAAACATTCATTAAAGCACCAGGATTCATCATAAGTAGAGCACAAGTTTCTAGCAAAACCATTCAATTTATATATTTGTTCCCATAAATATTTCCCTTTTTGAGACAAGCGGCATTCCTTATAATAATTTTGTTGTTCCTCCGTGAACCCACTTAGCCAACAAGATTTTGCTTCCATTGATAGGAAGTAAACAACTAGTCATAATAACAAACCGAAATAAACTAGATGTAGGAAACTAATTTTTTTGTTTTTGAGAAATAAAGCAAACAAGACAAAATAAAAATAAACTAAGCAAGACAATAACAAAGTAAAGAGATTGGAAGTGAGAGACTCCCTGATGCGTAGCAATGATGATTTCCCCGGCAACGGCGCCAGAAAACTTGATTGCTTTATGGCGTGTGAAGTACACGCTCGTCAGGATACCTCAAGTGTAAGGTTTGATGAGTACAACAACAAGTCTTCCCTCAGTATGAAACCAAGGTTTATCGAACCAGTAGGAAATCTCGATGCTACGAAGGTGTCGACGGCGCCAGAAAACTTGGCCGATGGGGAGATCGAGTTGACTTCCCCGGCGGCGTCAGAAAACTTGCTGGTGCGTAGTTGACGTGGAACCTGCACACAAGACAATCAAACTACTTTGCCCCGACGAGACAGTGAGGGTGTCACCCTCACCGGCTTGCTGAAAACAAAGGATTAGATGTATAGTGTGGAAGATGATGTTTACTTGCAGCGAACAAAAGAGAACAATGATTGCAGTATGTTGTATTACAGATGTAAAAGAATGGACCGGGGTCCACAGTTCACTAGTGGTGTCTCTCCAATAAGATAACTAACATGCTGGGTAAACAAATTACAGCTAGGCAATTGACAATATTGATAAGTGCATAAACATGCATGTGCAAGTGTAGTGTTGACTATGAGATTCATTTGGGCATTACGACAAAGTACACAGACCGCTATCCAGCATGCATCTGTGCCTAAATAGTCCACCTTCCGGTTAGCATCCACACCCCTTTCAGTATTAAGTTGCAAGCAACAGACAATTGCATTTAGTAAAGTGCATAATGTAAACAACACATTCATCCTTAGACAAAGCATTGTTGTTTTACCCCTACTGGCAACAACACATCTACAATCTTAGGACTTGCTGTCGTGGTGGGATCACGGCAGATGCCATAGGATGGCTAAAGATGGGGCCGAACGGACGTTGGGGGATCCGGGGAGGGTTTACACACTCAAGGAGCACGCATGGATGAACAAGCAAGAACAACAGCAAGAACTCAAGAAACCAAGAACACAAGCAAGAACACAAGCACACCGCAATCTACCCAGGTTCGGGGCCCTCGTGAGGAGGTAAGACCCCTACTCCTGCCCTGCCTCTCTGTATATATCACGGTGAATCACAGGTACAAGGTGCTCCTCGAGCTATGTGATGCAACGATGGTAAGAACACAGGATGAAGATGAAGCTGCAGGGGGGAAAATAAGAGCTAGGGTTCGTCCTCTTTCCGCGGGAGGAGGTTCAGGGGTATTTATAGGTGTCCCGGTGACAACGGCTCTCTCCTCCACTGTGGCTTCACATGCTCCTGCAGAGATCTCCGGGATTCCTGTAGGAGACTCGCGCCTCCGGGATCTCGGGTCATCTCTGCCATGCCATGTCCCTTCCTGTCTTGTCCCAGCTTATCCGGGCTGTCTTGTTCCAGCTTATCCGGGCTGTCCCATCCCGTGACATCGGTCTGTCAGGCTCCGGGTCCTCCGGCCAGGCACGCTCCTTTGCCAGGCCAAAAGACAAAAGCCCTTGACTTCCTATCTGAGGTAAGGTTTCTTCTCTTCCATAACCCGACACGGATATGCCGGATTCCCTTCGTCTCTTTCCTGCACATGAGAATAAACCAAAGTAGACCGACACTGGAGTGTCGGTTATGATAACCCGGCTGCCATGACCTGGCCTAAGTGACCCGACACCATGGCTCGGCCTAAGTGACCCGGCACCATGACCCGGCCTAAGTGACCCGGCTTCGCTTCAACACCGTGCCTCGGTTTGTCTGGAACTCGGTTGACCCGGATTGACCTTGGCCCGGGTCACTTCTTGTAGCTCTTTACACCATAGCTTTACCCTACCCGGGGTAGCCCCCGACAGTAGTCCCCAAAGCTGGTGCGGTCCTACAGCCTCGGATGAAGGGCCGTAGCAGGTTCAAAACCTACAAGACACAACACCAAAGTTCGGCCTATCCGGATTGGTTATTTATCCGAATTGATATTCGGACACGATCTTGCCTCCAGATTTTCCGGGACACTTGGCGAAGATTCTCTGTCCAAAGCATCAGAATCCGGGTCTCCGAAAGACATGTCCCTGACAACACGCCGTCCTCGTCATCTGGGCCCACCATGCACTCGAGTAGGTTGACCGTGCCTGCGCCTCCTTTATTCCCGCGCTGACCACCTCATTAGATCCTCCTTGGGCGGTTGCGATTCTGTGACCGTTTCTGTGGCCGATCGTGTGGCCACAACCGCCCTTGCTGCCCACTTGGTCGCACACGATCCCATGACGCCCGAAAACCACGCGGTAGTGCGCGAGTTACCGCAAGCCTAGCCCCTATAAGTAGAGAGGTGCTAGGAGAACTTCTTCTTCTTCCCACACCTCTCGACCTCGCCTTTCCCCTTTGCTTCCAATGCCGCCATCTCGCAGCACCGCATCCTCGCCGCGCACAAGCACGCACATCGGAGACGCCGGAGACCGCCCATCGGAGACGTGCGCCGCGCGGCCAACCACCGTCGAACCCGCCGTCAATCCTCTTCTTTTCCGAAACCGGTAAGTTTCTCACTCCTGTTCATGGCGCCCTCGAGCGAGTTCTTCACCCGCAACGAACCGTCTCGTAGAACTCCTCGTAGATCTTCTCGCTCGAAGCATTCCTCCTAGCTCTTCATAGCGTTTCCAGTGTATGCCGCATAGATCTTTACTCTATATTCTACTGTAGATCTCCTTAGTTTGCTCTAAGATCTTTGAACGAGTCCGCCATTGTACTCTGCATTTGTCCTCTATTTTAGTTACTGCGGTAGATCTTGCTAGGTCACAGATTTGTACCCCTTATGGTTTGTCGCTTCTAGCCAGATCTTGTTTCCGAGGTAGATAAATACTCCAAACCGGTATACTTATCTCAATTTCCGAATCACCTAACTCGGCCTCTGCCGCCCTTGCCCGAGTCCCTTTTACTGCTTTTACCGGGTCATGTATATCCGAGTCCTCCTAGATTTTTGATTTTCGAATCATCTAACCGGTTTACACTTGTAACTTGTTGCAGGCTTGGGTGTCAATATGTCACGCCGTAATGCCTCCGACCCGGCTGGGTCATCGACTCCACCCAGCAACCGAGGTGGCTGGGAGGGATCCAACATCACCTTTGCTGATCTTGAGTGGCTGCGGAAAACCCGACGTATTTCAAACCAAGTGATATGCCGGCGACCCGGGAAAGAACTCAAACCGGTTGTAGAACCGGGTGAACGAGTCGTCTTCCTCAAGCACTTCGAGCGGGGATTTGGACTCCCAGCTAGCATATTCTTTCGGGATTTCCTCAACTTCTTCGGCCTACAACCTCATCACCTCCCGACCAATGCCTTCGTATCTCTCTCGACTTTTGCCTCCTTCACCGAGGGTTATCTTGGCCTCTGGCCCACTGTTGCTGTCTGGGCTAAGTACTTCCGTCTCCGGAAGCAAACTGTCCCAAACAAGAATTCGGACATCCCGAAGGTGATGACCGCCTGCGGAGCAGCCAGCATCATCCCGAGACTGCATTCCATCTTTCCCCGGGTTACTGGCCTGGAGACTTGCAAGAAGTGGCAGAGGTCCTTCTTTTATGTGAAGAGCCCAGAAGGAAATGATGTTCTTAACTTGCCGGAATTCAAGATCGAGCCCCCTACGGCCGAGTTAAACTGGAGCTTCGACCCGGCTGACACCCTTCCTGAGCTCAAAAAGGTTCACCAAGTTCTCGAGGGTCTGCTGAAACAGAAATGGGGCGCAGATGATCTCTTCAGGACTTTCGTCATGCGCCGGGTCAGCCCTCTGATGCACCGCGTGCACAAGATTTGCCATATGAGTGGGTTGCTAGACCCTACCCGGGTCAGCAAACATGATCTCTCCCACTCCCAAGTTAGGAGACGGGTTAAAGCCATCGCCCAAACCGAGATGGCAAAAGACTGGGAGTGGGGCGTAGAGCCGTTCGAGCGTTCCCGGCTTCCGCCTCAGGTTAGTTCATAGCCGAATCTTACTTTCCGAATCAATTTTATTTCAGCAAGTCATCCTCGGGCTAATCCGGATCCTCTTTGCTCTTCCTGCAGCACTTTACTCACCAAACTACTGAAGATGGGGATCTAACCACCAAGGAGTGGGCAAAAGATCGCAGCCCACCGCCCGAGGGGGCAGAAGACCCAGATAATGAGGATTACATGCCGATTCCTCGCGCTCCTCGCGCCAAGACCTCACGCTCGGGTAAGCGACCCGCTCACGCCTTCGTTCACCACTTATCCGACGATGAAGATGATGATTGCCGAATTCTAGATCCCATTGATGCTATTCCTATTTCGTGGTGCCCACCTATTCATACAGCCAAACCTGATGACCAAGACACCTCCCGGAAATGCTCCGGTGCGCCCGGGTCTGCAGCCCCTCCGGCTAAGAAGCCCAAGCAAGCTTTTGCCAAAAGTAGGCTCAAAGCAGCCCTACCCACCAGCAAGGGGTAAAACAATTCTGTACCACTTTACTTGCCTTCCTTGCCTCCTTATCCGAGTTAACTTTATCCGATTTAACTCTTTACTTTGGTCTGTGCAGCGACGTCATTGACACGGAACAGGGCCATTCCTCCATTCTTTCTCCTATTCCTCCATTGCTTCCTGAAGCGACCACCAACGAGACAAGCCGCCCTGACAGGGTAATCTCCTCCCCAGTGCGCGCTACTGCCACCAAGTCTCCGCCACCGAATCTTGATCCGGAGTTGGGAGTAGACTCGGACCTCGAGATCCTCTTAACTCCTGGCCGAGATCAGATTCCTCCATCCCCTCTTAAGGACCCAGAAACGGAGCAGAGCAAGACTCCGACTAAGACCTCCTCTAAGTCGGATTCCCGTCTCTCTCCCAAGGCACAGCAGCAGCGGAACCAGCAACAACAATAATTGAAGCAACATCAAGAGAAGAAAAGGAACAGCAGAAGCCACCGCCAGAGAAGAAACAGACACTTCAGCAGGATAAGTCTCAGATACAGCCGAGACAGCAACCTCCAGTCTCGGTCCACACCCAGGCAAAGCTTTCATTTGCGCCGATCCGGCCAGCCCCTGGCACACTTCCAACTAAGCTAGCAAGCAGATTGTTGTGACTCCAACAGCTAACCGGGCGTACGACGACCTCTCCGCGCTGGTCTCTGTAACATCCCAAGTTTTTCAAAAAATTGAAAAAAATCAGAAAAATCAAAAACTTTTGAAAACTATATCTATTTTGTGTTGAAATTTTAAAATCATGCATACATGCATCATCATCTTGTCTTGTTTGCATTTGAATGTTCATAAAGTTGGAAATTTAATTCCACTTGAAAACTATTTGGGAAAATATTAAGAAGGTTATATTATGTTCTATATAATATTTCTGATTTGCTTTGGTTTTAATTGTTCTATTTGAATCTTGTTTGAGTTTGGTTTATTTTTATTTGAAGAGTAAAAATAACTATTTTCAAATATTAAATTTGTGGTATTCTATTTAAACCACAAAAGTTTTCATTTTAAAACCCTATTTTAAATTGACATAAAGTGTCAACTAAGTAATTATGCAATATTTTAAATTTTGTATTTTTAAATGTTTGGAAAAGTGTGTTTGAATGTCTTAAATAACAGATATTGATTTTACAAATTTTTAGAAACAAATTCGAGTTAATTTGGACACTTAAAACAAAGATATGAAATAAATAATAAAAACCAGAAAATAGAAAAAGAAAATTGATGACGTCACTGATGACGTCATCGTCGTCTTCAAGCTAACGGACGGATTTAATGCCGAGCTATTCAATCTTGCCGTTTCTTCTCGATTTAATTCTCGACGTTTTACTCCACCAAATTGAGCACTGTTTGTTCCTACTACAAGCCCTCGACTTCCTCCTTCATATTCTCGCAAAATACCTCTCCATGACGCAACCAAGCTGGAGAATTTAGGCCGGAGCTCCGCAATGCCAAAACGCGCGATTTGATTGCCCTCTTAAATCCGTGCGATTTACTCCACCATTTTAATCGCCATTTCTACCTACATAACTCCCACTCCGTCCTCTCTCTTTTGCCCCAAGAACCAAAGCCCTAGAGCCCCAGGCTGCCCGTGCTCGAGCTCGACTTCCGCCATTCCGTCGGCGGGTTTCTCCATTTCCGGTGGACTTCGACCACAACGAGCCCCCTCTCCTCTTCCTTTATTATTGTCTTCGTCCTGCGCATCGTCCTGACTCGGTTTGGATTTTTCTCGTGCCTCAGATCGACGCGCCCATCATCAACCGCCGCGGGAGCCAACTCCGGTGAGCAAATCCGTGGAGGAGCAGAGCACCCCAGACGCCTCCGTCTCGCCACCCGACTCGCCTCAACTTCCCTTACGTCGTGGTATGACTCGCGCTTCCCCTTCCCCCTTTGTTTCTTCGAAAGCGCGCACGCCGGCCATGGCGCCACCGCCACCAGAGCTATTCCGGCGACCTAGCGCCGCTGGGTTATGGTCAAATGGATCTGGACCCTTAGATCGCGATCCAACGACGTAGATTAGATCACCTATGCGAACAGGTACCAGCGAATCAGGAGCCGCCACGTGGAAGCCCAGTCAGCGCACCGTCAGCAGGAAAGTAAGCAGCTTCAACCAATCAGAAGACGCCACGTGTACAAGGACGCCAGAAGGATTTTTCGATTTATTTTCTATTTAGCAGTTTTGCAGAAAACCTCCTGTAAAGTAGTTTTATCAATACGTTTTCTCTGTTTATCCAAAGTCAAATATTTTTATATATTTGGAATCCTTAGAACCAGTAGAATCTTTTGGCCGTATTAGTTTTCGGTTTTGTCAAACTTAGATTATTCAAATTTCAAATTGAGAAGTTTGAGTATTTTTGACATAACTTTAGTTATACAATTTATTTTTGAGTGAATCCAATTGCAGAAATTTTGTTTAATTGCCCTCTGTCCAGTAGTAATATTTCCAATTTTTGAATAATTCTTTAACGACATCATATGTTTAACTTGTGTTATTAACCTTTTTGAATGACTTAATAATGTTTTTATTAATAAAAACTAACTAAAACTTTGTCCCATGTTTCATGCAGATAGTAATAGCTTAAAACAGTAGATAATTTTTTTGGTTGCATTGCATCTCATGCATGTCATATTTTCCTTAGAATTGTTGGTATGCTTGTATGTTTATTTGTGGTGTTTTTATGTGTTAGAATTTTCGAAGGGACCCGAGGACTTTTACAACTTCTACTCCTGCTCTCCTTGCTGCCAAGGCAAGTGGCACACTCATAAATTTCCTAAGTATTTTGTCCATGCATGACTAGTATATTTTGTTAAGCATGTGTAGGACTTAGTAGAATTGCTATGCTAAAACTGTTTAGACTAGCATCCTTTTTACTAGATGGTTTAGAATCCCATGTTTAACTTAGTAGAATTATTGAAGTGCTATGCAAAATGTGGTTTTATAAAAAGTTAATTTCTACTAAGTGAATGAACTACCTGGGTGTGTGTATGGATTTAAGCACTTCCCCAATTTTGGGAGGATAAGTTGCTAGAAGAGGGTGATTCCTCCGCAGGAGTATAGATCATACGTGATTTCCCAGGTTCGGGAGGATGGATCACACTACGGAGAGCCACCCAGGAATAAAGACATTTGGAGTTACTACAAGTGAAGATTTGCTAGAAAAGGGAGTTACTACAAGTGAAGATTTGCTAGAAGAGAGTGATTCCCCGCAGGAGTATAGATCATACGTGATTTCCCAGGTTCGGGAGGATGAATCACAGTTCTACAGCCGAACAAGGAAGACGACGGAGGATCTCATCATGCCAACTTCAAAATAAAACTTGTTAGAAAACAACATTAGGGACTCACCGGAGTTTACCGGAGGTAGTCACCTGACACACTGGAGTTTACCATGTGTTGTCATGGTTTCACTAGAGTTTACCAGTGTTACCAATTTAATAGATGCAAAAGGTTTTACAAAGTGATAGGATAAAACTTGCTTTCTGCAAATCAACCTTGAACTCCACCAGCCTAAATATGCATATAGGTTATTAGAGTTTTCCAATATGAGTCCACAGAGTGTCGCTTGCCAGTTCCATTTTACATGGTTCTGACCCACGTTGCTGCAATATTTTACATGTTGCAGGTTGTTCACACGACGAGTGAAGTTTCGTTAAGAGTTTCGAGTCTTCAACCAACATGTTTCGCCTGTGGCATATGATGATGATGGGGACTCCATGAAGAATAAAGTTTCCGCTGCTTACTCTTTCAAAGCTAGCTTTATGCTATGCAATTTGTAACGAATATTTTCCTAAGTACTGGATCTTTGTGTAATAATTGATACAATGTTGTGATATTTCATCTTAGACTGTGTGTGCAAATGAATCGATCCATGGGTTTGCACTATACACATGGACTTTGCCAATTTTTAAGTGCAGGTCCGCTACAGTCTCCCGCCCCCGGGTCAACAGCCATGTCCTACCGAGTCTTCGCACTCCGAGTGGCAATAGCCTTGGCTCGGTAGGACAATATGTGATGGATTGGAACGCCACGGATCCCAGCGAAGTCTCCTCTGCTCCGGCGAATCCACATCCGGTTGGCCCCGGCCTGATGACACAATCCCTGCACTCTCTGCAGGTCTCAGCCCTTCAAGCTAGCCGGGTTGTTGAGGTAAAGTTCTCCGAACTCCGCATTTATTTATGATCAATAGTTACACTATCCCCAGTCCCCGAGATTCGGGTTGAATTACTGCTACGCCTCTGAGTAAAAAGTCATTCGGCTTGAATCTTCAAAACACTTGATCATTAAATCCGAGTAATGAAAAACAATGGGACGCCCAGTCCCCGAGTCTCATGTCTAGTTGACTCGGCATTATTTTTTATCAATCTCGGGCCGCCAGTCCCCGAGATTCTTTTTGGCTTTACCTCGTCAGTATCTTTTATCAGTCTCGGGTTCGAGTCCCGAGACTCTTTTTATTCCCACTAACACCTTTCCCTTTGGCAGGACTGCACCAACACTCGGAGCCGGATCTTCAAGAAACTAGCTTTGGAGCACCGGGCGCTTAAGCTTTCCTTCCAGAGCCAGCAAGAAGAAAAGAAGAACAAGGAAGCAGAACACAAGCGTGCTCTTGCAGAAGAACGCTCTGAGGTGACCCGGCTCCAGCGGGAGCTTGACCGAGTCACGAAAGTGAAAGACGCGGTGAAGAACGACAGGGACGCTCTGAAGAAAGAGCGGGACACTCTGAAGCAAGCCCTGGAGAAGCATGCCGCTGGTGACTCGAAAATCCAGGCACTTGTTACTAAGTGCGAAACCGAAACCGCCACAGCCAAAGCCGAGTTAACTGCCCTCCAGGCAAACTGCACCAAGTGGCTGGCTGAGCTCAACAAACTTAATGAGGAAATGGACAGTAAGTTTGCCGGGTCACACTCTTTTTCCTTATACTTTTCTGACATGAAATTTTATGCTGTTTCCTCACTTGATTCGGCGCCAGCTTATCTATTTGCAGGAGAATTCCAGCACTGCTGAATTCAAGCCGCCAATACTGTGAAGCGTGCCCGAGCTAAGAGAGCCGAGGCATCCGGGGCTCCGCTGCCCGAGGCTTGGGATATTGATGATCACTTGATCGCACTCCACGCCCGCATTTCTCCCTTGAAGACTATCGGTCTCGATCTTCTCAATGCCGGCATCAAACCCTATCAGGTCCTATGGCCCGAACTGCCCGATTGCAATACCGTGGAGGAATTAACTAAGTGCTTGCATCAAACTGAGATCCGGCTAAGGGAGTGGTGGTCTTCTTCTGCTCGCGCCGGTGCGGACACAGCCTTGCTCTTCGTTATGTCTTGGTATGAAAAGATTAACATCGACCGCGTGCGCACCTTATGGGAAGGCTCCGCCTGGGCTACCGACCCGGATCTGATTACTAAGCGCGAAGAGGCTGCCAACTTCATGGCCAGATTTGCTAACACCCGGAGTCTTGAGGGTGATGTGGTCTACTCAGACGATGAAGAAGAGGAAGTAGCCGAAGAGAATCACTCTGAACAAGAATACGCCGAATCTGAAGCTGAGTCTGATGACTCCGAATCAATTCTTGATGACTCGGCTAAGATTGCGGGAAAGTCTGCTGTCGACACTCCCAGCGAGCCAGCGCCTGAGTCGGCTAAGACTGCACTTGTTCTCGTCGACGCTTCCACAAGCAGCAAGATCACCTCGCAGTCTGCTCCTCCTCCGACCGAAGCTACCCCAACAACTGAGGTTCCTCCTTCGTCATCCAGGTCTGTTCCCGCAGCCGAGGCTCCTTCAACCGCGGTTCCTGCTACTGATGTTCCTTCTGCCTGAACTATTCACAAGTGAAAACATTAAATCCCCGGTATGCCGGGTGCAGATGTAGTAGACTTTAAGTAGTTTGCCTTGCTACCATACTACTTTGCTATCCGAATCATGTTTAAACTTATGTTGAATCGTTTTGGAACGAGTCCTCGAGTTCACTTTCGTGTTTACTATACTTTGCATTCTTTGCTCTTGTCTACCATTTTGGCGTTCGACAGTCGAGTCACAAGATTGATCTTTATAGCATACAATACTTAGTAAATTACGAGGTAAGTTTCAAAATCATCCGACATAAAAAGAAAGGAAAAAATAGGGGTTAGTCAATGACACATGCCGGATCACTTTTGGACCGAGTCCCCGAGTCCATTTTCATGTTTACCACATTTGGCCATCTTTGCTCTTGACTACCATTTTGGCATTCGTCAGTCGAGTCACAAGATCAATCACACAACATACATTACTTGAAGTTTGAGACGAGGTTCGCAATGATCCGGCACACGAACAATATGGACAAAATAGAAATAAAACACATGCATATGGCGAGTGTGAGATACCTCGGATTATCTATCCGAGATACTCGTTATGTTTCCTGCAACAATCCCATGATCAGTCTGTTGCTGCACATAACTCGAATTGGCATCACAAGAACATCCATAAATACCGAATAAATATACTTACTTGATTGAAGTCATAACTTCAACAGGTAGTTGCAGCGGAAATCACCAAACAGCGTGGAGCCCAAGTCATTAGCCATAACCCCACAGGCAGCTGACTGGGAAGCCCCTAGTTCGCATTGACGTCGTCGATCTCTCGGTCTTCAGCCTACTTCTTCTTGAATTCTGGACATAGGAATATCCAGGGACACAGCCATGAGTACATTTATGTACTCGCAAACTACCCCAACATGAGTATGCACCACATCATTTTTATTATAATAAAAACCTTTATTTTGAGAAGACATCTCTATATCTTTGTTGAAAAAGGAAAGAAGGTTTTTAGAACATTTTCTCATAAACCTGTCTTTGTAAGAATTCCCTTTTTAAAACTTTTCCCCGAAAATACATCTTTGTTGAAAAGGTAAGAAATTTCTTTTTAAACATTTTCCCAGAAAATCACCATTTGTTGGTTTCTCCAAACTCCTCCTTTTGATCATACTCCACCACTTTCATTTCCCATCAACAACCTCATACCAATCCGTTGGTATAAGTACAACATATACAACATCTCCATCTTCCTTTCAAATCTTAAAACATTTCCAAAACTTGCACGTGGTCTCAGGACAGCCTCCCAATTGTCCATAACCGAGGACTCGGCTATTCGAATAGTTTTAATCCCTCTGCAGAGGTAGCACGCTTTTAAACCCACATCCATCCGGCAACTCATCGTGTCAGCCACGTCCCGCCATACATGGTGTATGCGAAGTTGAGCCACCGACCATAGCCTGTCCTTTGCTCATGCTAGTATAGGACCCTACCGCTACGAAGCATTCCGTCTACACCCAAATCCGGTACGCCGGAAACTAAGTGTGAGGACTCGTAGTTCTGTCCGGCGGTCTATTAAACCTTCAATCCTCTTCCTCCATTTCACTTATACCAATAAACACCGGTAGACTTCTCTTGAGAGGACCCAGGTCAGGGGGTAGGTCCTCGATCAGACCATCCCCTCATGGAACGGGGTCATCCCCGTTGTTGAGGCATCCAGTACTAGTATGAGCAAATTATATGACTAAGCCCTTTCCCATATGTGGGTAAATGTGGTCGCACAGAGTAAGATTGGTCGTCATAGTACAAAGACACTGTGCATTTTTCATAAACATCAACACTTTCCATTTCTCCACTTCCACACCGATATCTCGGTAATTCACATTCACACAAGTAATTTCAAAGGAGTTTTGAGTAAACAATATTTTTCCCATCCTATAGTTTGATATATACTATCTTATATATCTACATTGGTGGCAAAATAGTTTCCATATACTTTTTTGAAAAGGTTTTATAAATCCTTGCTTTAAAAGTAAATCATTTGATCAAAGTAGATGCATATATATTTAGGTGCAAGCTCAGAGAATAGCTTGCCTTGCTCGGCAAAGTGACTTGGTCTTGATCTGCAGGTTCAACAATTTCTCCTTCCTCAACAACTCCGTTCCAAAGACCACTCTGGTGGTGGTTTATATCTAGCGTCGCAAACAGGTGGATAACACAACAATCACTAAGCAAACCAAACCACAAGCGGTATACAGACAAGTATCCAAATCGTAAGCGTCAAACTAATCGTTCGCTCAACAACTAGGATCTATATTTACGAGGGTTTTATACTGGTCAGTAGTCCATCACCTATTCGCAAGTTAGGTACATCGATCACAAAACTATCGGAGGCGAGGGTTAACAACAAGCACATCCTGTGGAACAGGAAATACTCCAGACAAAAGTTAAGTTACTATATATTTTCTGTGAGTCAAAATATTATATACCTAGTTAGGATATGATAAAGTGAAACACTAGGAACCTAGCAAAATTAGATTTGCTCAAAATTCATTACAGATTAATTTATAAAATCCCTTTTTAAATCTGCCCTTTTTGTTAGTTTATTTTAAACATCACTATAAAATAATTATTCGTGTTTGAAAACAAGGTGAATATAAAGGTTATCACCTGCTAAACATTTTAATAGGTCAAACTCAATTTTTGGATTATTATTTTTAAAGATATTAATTTTCCCAATTTACTTTATATTCTGCCTTTTTCTTTATTTTAATAAAACATTAAATAAACTAATTTATTTGGGTAAGTGAATTACACCAAAAGACAGGTTTTATTTTTCTGAACATTTTGGTATATCATTTGTAATTTTTGGACAATTATTTAATTAGTTATGAATTTTCCAAAAGTAATTTATTTTCTGCCATTTTTATTATTTTACTAAAACAGCATCTAAATTAATTTAGTTGGATGGGTGAGCTATGCCAACATATAGATTTTATTTTTCTGAACATTTTGATATATTATTTGTAATTTTTGAATAAGTATTTAAAAAGATATTGAATTTACAAAATTTAAATTTAAATCTGGCTGTTTATTTTATTTCCAGAAAAACTAAAGAAACTTTTTATACCGAGGCGGGGCTAGCCACTGTCACTGCCATGCGGGCCCGAGGCCACGCTGGCGCTGACTGGGCGCGGGTGCAGCTGCGCCGGCCGCCACGGTCACTGACCGGTGGGGCCCGCCTGTCAGCCTCTAGAAATTAAATTCAAAAATTGGGGCGCATCGGCCGGGCTGGGATTCGATCCCGCGACGCGCGCGTCGATACTGCGTGGCTATTGCCACTGCGCTGGGGTGGGTTAGTGTTAGATAGCACACCTAAATTAATAAGAGGTTACCGTGCTAATTTTAACTGACGAAACTGACGAACTCAGTGCAGCTCGCGGGTACGGCGGCGAACTCAGACGGCGACGACCATGCTCGGGCGGCGCTCCGTGTGCGTGCGTGCGCGCTAAACGGTGCGGAAGTGGAGGCCGTAGCCGTGCGTGTTCTGGAGACGGAACAGGAGGACGCACGGCGTCGTGCTCGTGATCGACACTGCACGGCCATGCCGACGCCGAGGTCGGTATCACACGGGATCGACGATCTAGAGACGGAGGGGGTGGACGAGAGTGTCCATGAGGGAGGTGAGCTCACCCTCGACGCGTGCACAAGCTCAATTTGGCCGGAGGTTGTCGGAGACGGTGACGGTCTTGCTCGAAGCGCGGCGGCCGGAGATGATGAAGACGGTGATGCTCCGGTCGATTCACGGCTCCATTCTTCGATTGCTTGCACGGAGAGGAAGAGGACGAGGAGGCGGTGGCGATGATGGTCTCTGATGTGCTCGGGGAGCTCTGCAATGGCGGCTAGGCGGCGACGCTCTCGAGTTCGGCTTCGGCCATGGTGGAGAGCAGAGAGGGAGAGAGAGAGCAGGGGAGCAGAGGAGATAAGCGCGAGTGGGAGAGGGAGGGGAAGCAGAGGAGGGCGTCGTGGGGTTCTTATCCTCTTCCGCAGCGGCGAGGAGAGGGGGGGTCAGGGCAGTGCGACGCACGGGACGGCGACACGGCGACATGGACGGTGCGGGAGAGCAGGGGTGCGGCGAGTGGGGAGAATATCTGAGGGGGAGAGACAGCGTGGCGTCGGGGCGGCCTTATCCTCCTCACCGAGCGGGCGGGAGAGCGCGAGGGGGGGGGGGGGCCTGGGCGGCGGACGTCGTCGAGGCGACACGGCGACGGCGCCATGTGCAGGTGCTACAGAGAAGGACGACGGCGATCTTTCAGAAAACCCCCTGGCTACTTTCTTTTCCAGTTACAGTTAGGTCCTTCTTCTGTTTCTTTTATTTTCTTTTAAAATCAGTAGCTTTTAGGGATTTATTTGAGGTACTAAAACATTTTATAAAAATTCCAAAAATTCAGTGGAGCATTCCCATGTAATGTAGAAGCTCCACAAAAATTGGCCTAAAATAATAAAATGTTTTGAAACATTTTCTTTTATAGGGTTTAGATATGGCATTTTGGATAAAACCAAATTTGACAATTCTAAATACCTTTATATTTGAAGAGTAATATTTTGAGGAGAGGGTAATTTGATAATGAGATGGTTATCACCTCATCCCTGAATTTTAGAAGATAAAAATAATTGTTGTAATAAAATAGAGGAACAAGTAGAGAGGGAAATTAAATAGGATCACTCCTTTAATCAGGAGTTTATTTTGAGAGTGAGGGTAGCCATAGAGGTCTTTGTTTTGTTTTCAAGTAATACTCCAAATTTTGATATCAATTGGATTTTATTTTAGTGTTAAGCATAATTGAGGAATTATCCTCACAAGCCACAAACAAAACAATGTCAATATCACCATCATTACCACACAAATAAAACCACATGAATTAATCACACCACCATTTACATAATCAATAATACTATCTTGTAAAAATGATTATACTCAATTATGACAAGATAATGTTCAGGAAATATCCCAACTCATCTCCTAATAGTTTTCAATAGGTTTGATAAAGGGAACTATGTGGGTTAATATATTTCCCACTAGTGTTATTTTCAAATAGAGTGAAAATAAGAGTTTATAAAATGGGAGTTGTATACCCTGCAGAATATCAGGGTTGAGTAATAAAAAGGAGGTAGCATATAGATCTCCCTAATTTTAGAAACACATAGTTTTGGAAAGACTTTTACTTTCTCAAATACTGGTGTTAATTCTGGTTGTTGATAAATCAAGTATCCTTAAAAATGGAGCTGGCCAAAATAAGAATGGAAAAGATATATAGAATATTTTCTTGTCATAACATGATCACCAGAGTTAACTATATTTTTATATTGGTTGTGTCTTATTTTTGCTAATCAACTACTTGACAATAAGTCCCACAAGTCCAAACATATTAATGGGAAGGAGAACACAATTATCAATAAAATATTTCAAAAGTTTTTGTTGGCTCTGAATTTTGGGTCTGGTAAAACTACGTTTTTCTTAGTCTTTAAATTTGGGATGTCACAAATCCTTCCCCCCTTAAAATAAATCTCGTCCCGAGATTTGGCCGGGGGTAACAGGGGAGTACGGGGGCACGGGTTTTGGGTTGGCTATACTTCTGAGGTCGTTGCTTCTTCAGTGAGGTCGCCATGTGAGATCTTGATAAATTGATGATGCGAGGCCTTCTTTGTCGATAATCTTCTGGGCTGATTTCAGATCCTCGACGATGGGGTTGGCCTGACGATTGATTCGGATGGATAGACTTGGTTGGCTGTTTCCAGATACCATAAGGTTAAAGCGCAAAGAACTTAATTATTAATATGTTCTGGTATTCCTATTGCAGGTCTTCCCCCCTTAAAAGGGGTCTTTATTCGGTCTGGTCGGAAGTCGCAGCTGGAGTTGACTTGGAGGCTTCATTCTTCTTGTCTCGGAGGTCATATCTTGGGGAAATAAGCTTCCAATTATTTGGTTATATAAGAAGGATTTGTTATCAAGGTAGCTAGTTTGGCCACCAAACTACTCTTCATATTCCAGAGGTGGAGATGGACTGGATCGTCTGACGTTCCGTTTATTTGTGGATGACACTTAATTGTTTGAGCATACAAAAGCGATTTGTTAACAAGTTCATGAGGCTTGTTACCAAACTACTTCTATATAACACGAACATTAAAATATCACACTATTTCTAGAGAGATTTAGAGTTAGATAAGTTATGTTGGTTATGTTAGTTTTTCATATTCTTTCGTTAGTCCGACGGGACACGACCTGTGTCATCTTACGTCGGGTCTTGAATTCTTCATCTTCCTCGATGGCTTGTTGCGGTGGTACAAAACGACGTATGTAGGCAGGTATCCGTCTTGCAGAAGATTGCGAAGTCTTGGGGTAGAGAGTATTCCATACCTGGCTTTTCTTACTAGGAGAAAAAATTTCTGAAGGGTTTTCTAAGTTGGACCTTTGAGAGGGTACAAAAGGTACATCTATGGCCAACAAGGCAAAAATAAAACAGCAGGTAAAAGTGTGGTTACTTTGGGTTCCCGACAAGACGGGTTTTGTGAAACACACAAGGGAAACAACACACATAAATGCAACACACAAACAAAGATCAATCAAGGCACTTTTAGCATCAACAGACGTTTAATACCGTGGAAGATGGGGTTTGCTCAAGTAAAACGAGCTTATCCTATTGATCCTATGGGTCTTTGTATCTCGAGGATTTTCTTCATCTTGTCTTAGTGAGAAACTTTGGCGGTGAGATTACTGAAATTTCTGAAGGTTGCACGGATCATCGGTCTTCGCGCTTTGACGTTGAGGTCTTCTGGTTGATGTATACTAAGGTCTCTTCTGGTTCATCGTCAAATATATCTAAATTTGAATGGGGACAAGATAACAGAAGAAACTTTTGGTAAACCTTTAAACAAGAGGTAAGGTTTAGAATAAATTCGAGAAGGTGAAAAGAGTGGAAGGTATACTTAGGCTTCCTTAGATACAAGTAATTTTAGGTAGTAATAATTTTCTTTCCAGAAATAGTTTTCTCATATGGGCCTTGGTGAAACAGGGCTGTCGAAGTCTTCATTTTATTGCCTAAGTCTTCAGCTGGAATACTTGAGATTGTCGAGGTAGTAACTGAGTGGAATTGTTGATATTGAGTTGAGGTCTTCGAGGTTTCTTGCTTTATTGATACCGACGATCTTGGTATTTGCAGATCGATCACTTGATGCTGAATGTTGAACATTTGAGATGGAAGCTTTTTCTTGTAGGTGCTAGCTAATTAGGTCTCACTTGGGTTCATCGTCAAGTATTTTGAACGGGTAAGAAGGAATAGAGAAATCCTTGAGAAAACTTAAATAGAGGGATAAGACTTAGAAATATTTGAGAAGGTGAGAATAGTGGAAGCTATTTTTGGACTTCCTTGGATAAAATATGTTTTTGGTAATAATACATTTTTAACAAAATATTTCTTTCCTAGCTAACGTCCATGCTAACTAAGGTCTGTTACAGTCAGGATGGCTCTGATACCAAGTCTGTGAGATACCTCGGATTATCTATCCGAGATACTCGTTATGTTTCCTGCAACAATCCCATGATCAGTCTGTTGCTGCACATAACTCGAATTGGCATCACAAGAACATCCATAAATACCGAATAAATATACTTACTTGATTGAAGTCATAACTTCAACAGGTAGTTGCAGCGGAAATCACCAAACAGCGTGGAGCCCAAGTCATTAGCCATAACCCCACAGGCAGCTGACTGGGAAGCCCCTAGTTCGCATTGACGTCGTCGATCTCTCGGTCTTCAGCCTACTTCTTCTTGAATTCTGGACATAGGAATATCCAGGGACACAGCCATGAGTACATTTATGTACTCGCAAACTACCCCAACATGAGTATGCACCACATCTTTTTTATATAATAAAAACCTTTATTTTGAGAAGACATCTCTATATCTTTGTTGAAAAAGGAAAGAAGGTTTTTAGAACATTTTCTCATAAACCTGTCTTTGTAAGAATTCCCTTTTTAAAACTTTTCCCCGAAAATACATCTTTGTTGAAAAGGTAAGAAATTTCTTTTTAAACATTTTCCCAGAAAATCACCATTTGTTGGTTTCTCCAAACTCCTCCTTTTGATCATACTCCACCACTTTCATTTCCCATCAACAACCTCATACCAATCCGTTGGTATAAGTACAACATATACAACATCTCCATCTTCCTTTCAAATCTTAAAACATTTCCAAAACTTGCACGTGGTCTCAGGACAGCCTCCCAATTGTCCATAACCGAGGACTCGGCTATTCGAATAGTTTTAATCCCTCTGCAGAGGTAGCACGCTTTTAAACCCACATCCATCCGGCAACTCATCGTGTCAGCCACGTCCCGCCATACAAGGTGTATGCGAAGTTGAGCCACCGACCATAGCCTGTCCTTTGCTCATGCTAGTATAGGACCCTACCGCTACGAAGCATTCCGTCTACACCCAAATCCGGTACGCCGGAAACTAAGTGTGAGGACTCGTAGTTCTGTCCGACGGTCTATTAAACCTTCAATCCTCTTCCTCCATTTCACTTATACCAATAAACACCGGTAGACTTCTCTTGAGAGGACCCAGGTCAGGGGGTAGGTCCTCGATCAGACCATCCCCTCATGGAACGGGGTCATCCCCGTTGTTGAGGCATCCAGTACTAGTATGAGCAAATTATATGACTAAGCCCTTTCCCATATGTGGGTAAATGTGGTCGCACAGAGTAAGATTGGTCGTCATAGTACAAAGACACTGTGCATTTTTCATAAACATCAACACTTTCCATTTCTCCACTTCCACACCGATATCTCGGTAATTCACATTCACACAAGTAATTTCAAAGGAGTTTTGAGTAAACAATATTTTTCCCATCCTATAGTTTGATATATACTATCTTATATATCTACATTGGTGGCAAAATAGTTTCCATATACTTTTTTGAAAAGGTTTTATAAATCCTTGCTTTAAAAGTAAATCATTTGATCAAAGTAGATGCATATATATTTAGGTGCAAGCTCAGAGAATAGCTTGCCTTGCTCGGCAAAGTGACTTGGTCTTGATCTGCAGGTTCAACAATTTCTCCTTCCTCAACAACTCCGTTCCAAAGACCACTCTGGTGGTGGTTTATATCTAGCGTCGCAAACAGGTGGATAACACAACAATCACTAAGCAAACCAAACCACAAGCGGTATACAGACAAGTATCCAAATCGTAAGCGTCAAACTAATCGTTCGCTCAACAACTAGGATCTATATTTACGAGGGTTTTATACTGGTCAGTAGTCCATCACCTATTCGCAAGTTAGGTACATCGATCACAAAACTATCGGAGGCGAGGGTTAACAACAAGCACATCCTGTGGAACAGGAAATACTCCAGACAAAAGTTAAGTTACTATATATTTTCTGTGAGTCAAAATATTATATACCTAGTTAGGATATGATAAAGTGAAACACTAGGAACCTAGCAAAATTAGATTTGCTCAAAATTCATTACAGATTAATTTATAAAATCCCTTTTTAAATCTGCCCTTTTTGTTAGTTTATTTTAAACATCACTATAAAATAATTATTCGTGTTTGAAAACAAGGTGAATATAAAGGTTATCACCTGCTAAACATTTTAATAGGTCAAACTCAATTTTTGGATTATTATTTTTAAAGATATTAATTTTCCCAATTTACTTTATATTCTGCCTTTTTCTTTATTTTAATAAAACATTAAATAAACTAATTTATTTGGGTAAGTGAATTACACCAAAAGACAGGTTTTATTTTTCTGAACATTTTGGTATATCATTTGTAATTTTTGGACAATTATTTAATTAGTTATGAATTTTCCAAAAGTAATTTATTTTCTGCCATTTTTATTATTTTACTAAAACAGCATCTAAATTAATTTAGTTGGATGGGTGAGCTATGCCAACATATAGATTTTATTTTTCTGAACATTTTGATATATTATTTGTAATTTTTGAATAAGTATTTAAAAAGATATTGAATTTACAAAATTTAAATTTAAATCTGGCTGTTTATTTTATTTCCAGAAAAACTAAAGAAACTTTTTATACCGAGGCGGGGCTAGCCACTGTCACTGCCATGCGGGCCCGAGGCCACGCTGGCGCTGACTGGGCGCGGGTGCAGCTGCGCCGGCCGCCACGGTCACTGACCGGTGGGGCCCGCCTGTCAGCCTCTAGAAATTAAATTCAAAAATTGGGGCGCATCGGCCGGGCTGGGATTCGATCCCGCGACGCGCGCGTCGATACTGCGTGGCTGTTGCCACTGCGCTGGGGTGGGTTAGTGTTAGATAGCACACCTAAATTAATAAGAGGTTACCGTGCTAATTTTAACTGACGAAACTGACGAACTCAGTGCAGCTCGCGGGTACGGCGGCGAACTCAGACGGCGACGACCATGCTCGGGCGGCGCTCCGTGTGCGTGCGTGCGCGCTAAACGGTGCGGAAGTGGAGGCCGTAGCCGTGCGTGTTCTGGAGACGGAACAGGAGGACGCACGGCGTCGTGCTCGTGATCGACACTGCACGGCCATGCCGACGCCGAGGTCGGTATCACACGGGATCGACGATCTAGAGACGGAGGGGGTGGACGAGAGTGTCCATGAGGGAGGTGAGCTCACCCTCGACGCGTGCACAAGCTCAATTTGGCCGGAGGTTGTCGGAGACGGTGACAGTCTTGCTCGAAGCGCGGCGGCCGGAGATGATGAAGACGGTGATGCTCCGGTCGATTCACGGCTCCATTCTTCGATTCCTTGCACGGAGAGGAAGAGGACGAGGAGGCGGTGGCGATGATGGTCTCTGATGTGCTCGGGGAGCTCTGCAATGGCGGCTAGGCGGCGACGCTCTCGAGTTCGGCTTCGGCCATGGTGGAGAGCAGAGAGGGAGAGAGAGAGCAGGGGAGCAGAGGAGATAAGCGCGAGTGGGAGAGGGAGGGGAAGCAGAGGAGGGCGTCGTGGGGTTCTTATCCTCTTCCGCAGCGGCGAGGAGAGGGGGGGTCAGGGCAGTGCGACGCACGGGACGGCGACACGGCGACATGGACGGTGCGGGAGAGCAGGGGTGCGGCGAGTGGGGAGAATATCTGAGGGGGAGAGACAGCGTGGCGTCGGGGCGGCCTTATCCTCCTCACCGAGCGGCGGGAGAGCGCGAGGGGGGGGGGGCCTGGGCGGCGGACGTCGTCGAGGCGACACGGCGACGGCGCCATGTGCAGGTGCTACAGAGAAGGACGACGGCGATCTTTCAGAAAACCCCCTGGCTACTTTCTTTTCCAGTTACAGTTAGGTCCTTCTTCTGTTTCTTTTATTTTCTTTTAAAATCAGTAGCTTTAGGGATTTATTTGAGGTACTAAAACATTTTATAAAAATTCCAAAAATTCAGTGGAGCATTCCCATGTAATGTAGAAGCTCCACAAAAATTGGCCTAAAATAATAAAATGTTTTGAAACATTTTCTTTTATAGGGTTTAGATATGGCATTTTGGATAAAACCAAATTTGACAATTCTAAATACCTTTATATTTGAAGAGTAATATTTTGATGAGAGGGTAATTTGATAATGAGATGGTTATCACCTCATCCCTGAATTTTATAAGATAAAAATAATTGTTGTAATAAAATAGAGGAACAAGTAGAGAGGGAAATTAAATAGGATCACTCCTTTAATCAGGAGTTTATTTTGAGAGTGAGGGTAGCCATAGAGGTCTTTGTTTTGTTTTCAAGTAATACTCCAAATTTTGATATCAATTGGATTTTATTTTAGTGTTAAGCATAATTGAGGAATTATCCTCACAAGCCACAAACAAAACAATGTCAATATCACCATCATTACCACACAAATAAAACCACATGAATTAATCACACCACCATTTACATAATCAATAATACTATCTTGTAAAAATGATTATACTCAATTATGACAAGATAATGTTCAGGAAATATCCCAACTCATCTCCTAATAGTTTTCAATAGGTTTGATAAAGGGAACTATGTGGGTTAATATATTTCCCACTAGTGTTATTTTCAAATAGAGTGAAAATAAGAGTTTATAAAATGGGAGTTGTATACCCTGCAGAATATCAGGGTTGAGTAATAAAAAGGAGGTAGCATATAGATCTCCCTAATTTTAGAAACACATAGTTTTGGAAAGACTTTTACTTTCTCAAATACTGGTGTTAATTCTGGTTGTTGATAAATCAAGTATCCTTAAAAATGGAGCTGGCCAAAATAAGAATGGAAAAGATATATAGAATATTTTCTTGTCATAACATGATCACCAGAGTTAACTATATTTTTATATTGGTTGTGTCTTATTTTTGCTAATCAACTACTTGACAATAAGTCCCACAAGTCCAAACATATTAATGGGAAGGAGAACACAATTATCAATAAAATATTTCAAAAGTTTTTGTTGGCTCTGAATTTTGGGTCTGGTAAAACTACGTTTTTCTTAGTCTTTAAATTTGGGATGTCACAGCGAGGCAGTCCCCAAGATTATCCTCGGATTGCCGATATTTCATCAAGGATAAACCGAGATACATACACTGCGCCCTTCAAGAGTAAAAGGGTCGGAGTAGAGCTACATTCCAAGGTCGTTTGGTCTCTTCTCCGGGTTTTTCCAGCCCATCCTTCCTCGGTTCCTGTGTATCTACAAGGTAGTACGAATCATTGAGCAGAGCTCGGCTCACAATGAATGGTCCCTCCTATGGAGGTGACAGCTTATGTCGGCCAGCACTGCGCTGGACCAACCTCAGTACCAAGTCTCCTTCCTGAAACACTCGAGGACTGACTTTGCGACTGTGATAACGTCGGAGATTCTGCTGGTATATAGCTGACCGAGACAAGGCCAGTTCCCTTACCTCCTCCAGCAGATCCACTGCATCTTCCCGAGCCTCTTTTGCCTCGGTTTCAGTATACATTGCCACTCTTGGCGCATCATATTCGATGTCAGTGGGTAGCACTGCCTCTGCCCCATAGACCAGAAAGAATGGCGTATAGCCAGTTGATCGGTTAGGTGTGGTCCTTAGACCCACAGTACTACTGGTATTTCATCTATCCAACACCCCGGAGTTCGTACCAGAGGTTCAATTAACCGAGCCTTGATGCCGGCCAACACCAATGCGTTTGATCTTTCCACTTGCCCATTGGACTCCGGATGTGCCACCGAGGCTATGTCCAGCCGGATTCCCTTATCCATACAGAATCGGGCAAACTCTCCAACAGCAAAGTTCGTGCCGTTATCCGAGATGATGCTATGAGGATAACCATATCTCAAAATGATGTCCTTCAGAAAGGTTACTGCAGTGTGACCGTCCAATTTCCGGATTGAATTCACCTCGATCCACTTAGTGAATTTATCCACCATTACCAGCATGTGAGTCATGTTACCTCGGGCTGGCTTGAACTCTCCCACCATGTCCAAGCACCACACAGCAAATGGCCAAGTGATAGGAATTGTTTTGAGTGCCGAGGCTGGCAAATGCGACTTCTTGGCGAACCTCTGACATCCTTCACATCTCCAGACAATATCTTCTGCGTCTTCATGAGTGCTGGGCCAGTAGAACCCATGTCGGAACACCTTAGCCACCAGAGCTCGGGTGCTGGCATGATGGCCACACTCTCCCTGATGAATCTCCAAGAGCATCTCCTTTCCTTCGGCTGGCTCGACACAGCGCTGCAACACCTCAGTTACACTCCTCTTGTACAACTCCTTGTTGATGATGGTGTACGCCTTGGATCTCCTTTGAACTCGCCTAGCCTCAGTTTCATCCCTGGGCAAGCTTCCTCCGTCAAGAAGTTCATGATCTGCTCCGCCCACTCTGGCACTGGATGCAAAGGAAAAAGTGTCTAGTCTACCTCCATTGGTTCGGCCGCCATTATCTCCTCCATTATTTCCTCCACCATCAACCGACCAGCCGAGTCTCGGTGACCAGTCCCCGAGTCTCGGTGAACAGTCCCCGAGTTCCGCCGCGCAGTCCCCGGGTCTGCCCAAACGCACCCGACATCAACATCCATTGGGACAGCTTCAGACTCCGGTTTTGCTGGGAGAAAAATTGACTCGGATTCGGCGAAGGTTTGATCGACGGAGTTCTCAAGTGATTCAAGGAGACCGAGCTTCGACAATACATCGGCAACCTCGTTCTCCAGCCGAGGTATATGCTTGTACTCACACCCTTCAAAGAACCCGGATATCTTCTGCACATGGAACCGATATAATGCCATGTTGGCATCTAGAGCATCCCATGTTCTGGATGATTGCTGCACCACTAAGTCTGAGTCGCCGAAGCATTCTATATGTTGGATACCAATATCCTTTGCCACATTTAGCCCATGGATCAAGGCCTCATACTCCGCCACATTGTTTGACGTCGATAAATGAATCTGCAGCACATACCTCAGCTGATCTTGCTTTGGTGAGGTAAGAACTACCCCGGCACCCAACCCTATCTTGGTCTTGGAGCCATCGAAGTGCATCTTCCAATAATTGTAATCCGGCAAGGGTGGCTCATATTGCATCTCGACCCAATCACAAAAGAAGTCTGGGAACGCCTGGGATTTGATTGCATCTCTTCTCTCATAATGTGGGGTGTAAGGTGATACCTCAATTGCCCACTTGGCAACTCGGCCAGTTGCATCTTTACACCCAATGATCTCCGAGATTGGAGTTTCACAAACCACGGTGATGGGGTGCTCCTGAAATAATGCTTCAACTTTTTGACCGCCAAGTATACGCCATATGTCATCTTCTGATAGTGAGGGTAGTTCTGCTTCGAAGTAGAGATCACCTCGCTCAGATAATACAACGTCCTCTGCACCGATTTGCCTTCTTCTTCTCGTTCAACCACCATTACCACACTCACAACCCGGTTTGTGCCCGCGATGTAGAGCAACATCGGCTCATTGGGCAATGGTGACGCCAAAACCGGGGCAGTGGACAACATCTTCTTCAACTCATTGAACGCCGAGTCAGCCTGCGGGGTCCATGTAAACCCGGTGCTTTTCTTCATGAGCTGATACAGAGGTAAAGCTTTTTCTCCCAACCGACTTACAAACCGACTTAGCGAGGCTAAGCACCCGGTGAATTTTTGCACATCTTTCAGACATGTCGATAGTTTCATGTTCTCTATAGCCCGGATTTTAGCCGGGTTAACTTCGATACCTCGGCTCGATACGAGGAAACCGAGCAACTTTCCAGCCGGGACACCAAATGTGCATTTATCCGGGTTAAGTTGCATTCGATACTTTCTTAAGTTCGCAAATGTCTCCTCGAGATCCTCGAGGAGAGTGCGTTTTTCTTTAGTTTTGATGACGATATCATCGACATACACTTGCACATTCTTGCCTATTTGGTTATGCAAGCATTTCTGCATACACCTCTGGTAAGTTGCCCCGGCATTTCTCAAACCGAAGCACATGACACGATAGCAATACGCCCCGTACGGGGTAATAAAGGCAGTATTTATTTGATCTTTTGGGTTCAGTGGTATCTGGTGAAAACCAGAGTACGCATCAATAAAAGACAATAGTTCACATCCAGCAGTGGAATCGATCACTTGATCAATCCGAGGTAATGGAAACGGATCCTTCGGGCACGCCTTGTTCAGGTTGGTGAAGTCAATGCACATGCGCCACACCTTGGCCACCATAGGCTCATCTTTCTTCTTCTCTACCAGGACCGGGTTAGATAACCAGTCTGGATGCAGCACTTCCATGATGAAACCAGCCGCAAGTAACTTGGCCAGCTCATCGCACACCACTTTTCTTCGGTCATCTGAGAGACGCCGCATTGGTTGCCTCACGGTTTCACATCCGGTCTAACAAATAAAGAGTGCTCAGCCAACTCCCTCGGAACACTAGGCAGGTCCTTAGCCAACCATGCAAAGATGTCCCGATTCCCACGGAGGAAGTGGCAGAGCGCGCTTTCCTATTTCTCATCCAGCCCGGTACCAATGATGGCCTTGCGCTCCGGGAACTCCGGGTCAATGGGGATTCTCTTGGTCTCCTTGGGCACTCGAATGCAGCAGTCATTTCCGGGTTCATCATCCCGGACATACCCCGCCATTTCCACCACCTCGTGCATCTTCTTCTTCTCCGCCGCGATCACCAATGACTCGGCCAGATTGGACCCAACCGAGGCACAGTCTATGGCTCGCTTGTAGTCACCCGAGATGGATATTATTCCTTTAGGTCCGGGCATCTTCATCTTCAGGTAAGCAATATGAGTGGATATCATGAACTTGGCCAAAGCCGGCCTACCTAGCAAAGCATGGTATGGACTCTCCAAGTCCACTACCTCAAACTCAATGCTCTCAGCGCGGCAGTTATCCTTGGTACCGAACAGCACGTCGATCCAAATCTTGCCCATGGGCGCACAAGAGACTCCGTGCACTATACCATGGAAGGTACAACTGCTCGGCATCAGCTGGTTTGGCGACACACCCAACTTCACCATAGTATCCCGGTACATGATGTTGATGGCACTGCCATTGTCCACCAGAACCGGGTGAACCTCACATTGATGTTAGGCCCGAAGAACGTCGGATCCACCACCAGTGCATATTTTCCAGGACTCGGCATGATCTGAGGATTATCTTTCCTGCTCCAAGTGATCTCCTGCTCTGACCAGTTCATATACTTCGGCACGGCTGGCATCACCACGTTCACCTCCATGGCACGCCTCTGCTGACTTTTCTTGTCAGTTGGCTCAGTCACAAAGACCACATAGCTCGCATGAGCTTCTCTGTAATCATTTCCGGGGTACTCATTTTGATGACTCGGTCCGGCACCATTGTTGTTGTTGTTACCTCGGACATTTATCACATTGACAGGCCTTGACGCTGCGGGCCTCGGAGTAGGTGATGCATTTATCAGAGTGGCGTTTGCTCCGGACAGGTTATGATTCGGCTTAGGCGGAAACCGTTGAGGTGGTCCTCCTCTGTTCCCTCCTGCTTTGGACCCTTAATCTCTGGTGCGATGATACCAGCTGCACTGCGAGTTGAGTGATTAGTGGGCTTGTCCAGGTCGGTTGTGTGATAATGACAGGGTCCATCAAGCATTGACTCATAAGTCATGGGTGGCCCTGCTGCTTCCCACGACTTCTTCACTCCTGCATCTTGATTCGGACTCCATGCCGAACCATTGTTCTTTGGCCTTTGGTTATCTCCACCTCTGGGCTGATCCGGGTTCACCGCAGCCACTTTATCCGAACCATATCGATAGTCCGGCTCTCTCCTCTTCTGTCCGAACTCCTGGCGATCGTTGTGCCTCCCTGGGCCGAGTCTGTTGCTCATTGGAGGTATCCTGCTGGGTTCAACCGAGTCCAACAAAGGATGTATTGGATCACCAAGTGCATAAGTGTCGGCAATCCGGATTGTCTCTGCCAGGGTCTTGGGCATATCCCTCTGGAGCTTCTGCCAGAGCATGGTGCCATGTCGGCATCCCTGCGCAAACCATGAAATGGCCTGAGCCTCGATCACCCCTTCACAAGAGTTGCGAATATTGCTCCACCGAGTTAAGTAATCTCGGTCAGTTTCATCAGGCCTCTGCCTACACATGGACATCAATTGAGGTCGGTTTGGCCTCTTGTATGTGCTGGAGAAGTTGCTAACAATAGCATCCTCAAAGTCCAGCCAGCTGTTCACACTACCCGCAGGCAGATTGTTCAACCATATCCGGGCTGGGCCCTCCAACATGTGCGGAACATACCGCACTGCCCAACGGCGATTTCCACCCGCGATGTGCACATGACACACATAGTCTATCAGCCAATCCTCTGGCTTGGTGCTGCCATTGTAAGGCTTGGTGTTCCGGCTCAACTGGAACTGAGGCACTGGTGGCTCCCTCATGATTCGTGGTCCGAAGCACGCCGGACCAGGAGGGCCTTCATCCTCCAACCTCTCGGATAGGAAGATTCTATCCAACTTATTACGCACATCACCCGGAGCCAATTGCCGAGGTCCTAGCCGAGGTCCCAATGCACCTTCAACTCTGTGGCATCCGGCTCTCTCCATAGCCGAGTCTCATCGTCATATCGGTCAGCGCCTTGACCGACATTCGGCGGTTGCTGAACATACTCCGCCTCTCGGTGTTGCTGCTCCTGCGGCCGAGGTTGCTGCTGATGCCCCGGATTCCGAGCTGGCTTACCTCTTCCAGCCGAAGCTGCTGGTCTGACATTCGGATTGCCTTGACGGAGTTAACTTTACCTCGGCTAGCATCGCCTCGGCCCGCCGCTTGCTTTTCGGCTAACACCTGATCATACATCTGTAGCTGCTTGTTCTTACCTGAGGTTACACTCCGGGCGCGATCTCCTCCTCCTCCGACATGCGGAGACGACGCCTGCCCCTTGGACCCCTAGCTAACTGCTCTAGCCGAATGAACTATCTGCGAACCACCAGGTCCGGAATAGGCCTTACGGAAAGCCTCATTCTGCCGGTTTGCCTCCACAACTAGCTCATTGACTCGCTGCTGCTGCCTACGCCATGCGTCTCCAGTTAACCGGACAGCTCTGCTCTTGCTGCCTCGGCAGCTCTAAGAGTCTTAGCAGGAGAACTATACTGCGGCGTTTGACCCGACAAGCGACTAGCACTTCTACCCGAGTTGGATCTGCCAAGCCTAGCTATCTCGGCATTGAGACCCTTGCCTCTCTACCGCACCTCAGCTAATCTGCTAGGGTTATGCATAACCGGGGTAAGACCATGAGCAGCATTGTATTCTCGCAGATCTCTATTGAACTCATTTCTTGCCTCGGCTACAGCTATGGCCTCCTGCTGCAGCTCTAAACACTGCGCCTCTAACTCGGCAGCTGTGAGAACAACATCTGCTCCCGGAGCCAGTGGCACTGCCAGCTTCTCTATGATGTCCTCCAAAGGAAGAGGCCTTACTAGCTCGGTGGACGTACCAGCGTGGTCTCCGAGGTGAGTTTCCCTCTCCAGCTTGGGTTTCGCTGGCCTGGCCGATTTGGTGGCGAGTTCGGTGGGTTTGGATTTGCCGGCATCTCCTTTGCCACCAGCACCACCAGAACCAGTCATCATCACATCCACGCAGATCTTGGGGCGAGTGATACGCCGGCCTCGAGCCGCAAGGGTAGCAGGAGTATCGTCGTCCACGAGCACCTGCGCCGGGTACTCGCGAACAACCTCGGTGGCGACATAGGTGACGAAGCTGCCGAGCATCATGAGGAAGCCATCCGCGGGGAAGGGCTTGTTGGTGAAGCACCCCGCGTTGTCGCTGATGAAGGTGAACTCGCCGATCTTGCAAACGAGCCCAGAGAGGACATGCTCGCCGGAACCAGTGACGGAGCCCGTCCGGATGAAAACCCCATCCAACGCCTCAATCTGCCCCACGGTGGGCGCCATCTATTGTGGTGGGATCACGGCAGATGCCATAGGATGGCTAAAGATGGGGCCGAACGGACGTTGGGGGATCCAGGGAGGGTTTACGCACTCAAGGAGCACGCATGGATGAACAAGCAAGAACAACAGCAAGAACTCAAGAAATCAAGAACACAAGCAAGAACACAAGCACACGGCGATCTACCCAGGTTCGGGGCCTCGTGAGGAGGTAAGACCCTACTCCTGCCCTGCCTCTCTGTATATATCACGGTGAATCACAGGTACAAGGTGCTCCTCGAGCTGTGTGATGCAACGATGGTAAGAACACAGGATGAAGATGAAGCTGCAGGGGGAAAATGAGAGCTAGGGTTCGTCCTCTTTCCGCGGGAGGAGGTTCAGGGGTATTTATAGGTGTCCGGTGACAACGGCTCTCTCCTCCACGGTGGCTTCACATGCTCCTGCAGAGATCTCCGGGATTCCTGCAGGAGATTCGCGCCTCCGGGATCTCGGGTCATCTCTGCCATGCCATGTCCCTTCCTGTCTTGTCCCAGCTTATCCGGGCTGTCTTGTTCCAGCTTATCCGGGCTGTCCCATCCGGGACATCGGTCTGTCAGGCTCCGTGTCCTCCGGCCAGGCACGCTCCTTTGCCAGGCCAAAATACAAAAGCCCTTGACTTCCTATCCGAGGTAAGGTTTCTTCTCTTCCATAACCCGGCACGGATATGCCGGATTCCTTTCGTCTCTTTCCTGCACATGAGAATAAACCAAAGTAGACCGACACTGGAGTGTCGGTTATGATAACCCGGCTGCCATGACCTGGCCTATGTGACCCGGCAACATGACCTGACCAAAGTGACCCGGCACCATGGCCCGGCCTAAGTGACCCGGCTTCGCTTCAACACCGTGCCTCAGTTTGTCCAGAACTCGGTTGACCTGGATTGACCTTGGCCCGGTCCACTTCTTGTAGCTCTTTACACCATAGCTTTACCCTACCCGGGGTAGCCCCCCGACACTTGCTGTCACTATCCCAGATTCAATAGAGGTTGAACCCAACTATCATGCATAAATACCCCCTCTTGGAGTCACAAGTATTCACTTGGCAAGTTTCAACAAGTAACGGAGAGCATGCAAGATCACAAATGACATAGACATGATAACACAATAATCAACTTGACATAGTATCAATATTCATCAGATCCCAGCAAACACAACATGTAGCATTACAATAAGATGATCTTGATCATGATAGGCAGCTCACAAGATCTAAACATGATGGCACAAGTGGAGAAGACAACCATCTAGCTACTGCTATGGACCCATAGTCCAAGGATGAACTACTCACGCATCACTCCGGAGGCGGGCATGGCGATGTAGAGCCCTCCGGTGATGATTCCCCTCTCCGGCAGGGTGCCGGGAAGAGCTTCAGAACCCCCCGAGTTAGGGTTGACGACGGCGGCGGCAGCGAATATGTTCTGGATGAAAGGCTCGGTGTTTTAGGGTTTTCGCGTCTCGGGGAATAAATAGGCGAAGGGGCGATGTCGGCGGACCCCCGAGGGGCCCAAACCCAAGGCTGGCGGCAGGTGGGGCCGCGCCGCCAGTGTGGTTTGGCCACCTCGTGGCTCTCTTCGTCTCTCCTTCGGACTCCGTGTGTGCTGGAAAAATAGGGACTGGCCTTTTGTTTCGTGCAATTCCGAGAATATTTCCAGAAGTAACTTTCTGAAACCAAAAACAGCAGAAAACAGGGAACTGGCACTGTGGCATCTTGTTAATAGGTTAGTCCCAGAAAATGCATAAAAGTGATATAAGTGTATATAAAACATGTAGCAAATGGTATAATATAAGCATGGAACAGCAGAAATTATGGATACGTTGGAGACGTATCAAGCATCCCCAAGCTTAGTTCTACTCGTCCTCGAGTAGGTAAAACGATAACAACAAATAATTTCTGAGGAGACATGCTTTCACACAATCTTGATCAATATATTGCAAGGCTCATGTCATGAATGAAGTGACTCAAAGCAATGATCTATAGTTTGCTAACAAATAGATAAAGAGTAAACAATGAATCATATAAGCAAAAACTTTTCATGAATAGTACTTTCAAGACAAGCATCAAAAAGTTTTGCATAAGAGGTAACTCATAAAGCAATAGATTCAAAGTAAAAGGCATTGAAGCAACACAAAGGATGATTAAGTTTCAGCATTGCTTTCAACTTGTAACATGTATATCTCATGGATAGTTGTCAACATAAAGCAATATAACAAGTGCAATAAGTAAACATGTAAGAATCAATGCACACAAAGTTGACACAAGTGTTTGCTTCTAAGATAGAAAGGAGTAGGTAAACTGACTCAACATAAAGTAAAAGATAGGCCCTTCGCAGAGGGAAGCAGGGATTAAATCATGTGCTAGAGCTTTTTAAGTTTTCGAAAGCATATAGAGAGCACAAAATAAGTATTTGAGAGGTGTTTGTTGTTGTCAACGAATGGTAGTGGGCACTCTAACCCCCTTGTCAACCAGACTTTCAAGAGCGGCTCCCATGAAGGACGTTATCTCTACCAGCAAGGTAGATCATCCCTCTTCTCTTTTGTTTACACATGTATTTTAGTTTCTTTATAGATGACACTCCTCCCAACCTTTTGCTTACACAAGCCATGGCTAACCGAATCCTCGGGTGCCTTCCAACATTCACATACCATGGAGGAGTGTCTATTGCAAAATTAAGTTGCTTACTGATAAATCAGGGCAAAACATGTGAAGAGAATTATTAATGAAAGTTGTAATTAATTGGGGCTGGGCACCCCGTTGCCAGCTCTTTTTGCAAATTATTGGATAAGCGGATGTATATGCCACTAGTCCATTGGTGAAAGTCTGTCAGAAGTAAATGACAAGATTGAAAGATAAAACACCACATACTTCCTCATGAGCTATAAAACATTGACACAAATAAGGAGTAATAAAGTTTTGAATAGTTTAAAGGTAGCACATGAAATATTTACTTGGAATGGCAGGAAATACCACATAGTAGGTAGGTATGGTGGACACAAATGGCATGGGTTTTGGCTCAAGTTTTGGATGCACGAGAAGCATTCCCTCTCAGTACAGAGTTTAGGCTAGCAAGGTTGTTTGAAGCAAACACAAGTATAAACCGGTACAGCAAGAATCACATAAAAACATATTGCAAGTATTATAAGACTCTACACTGTCTTCCTTGTTGCTCAAACATTTTACCAGAAAATATCTAGACCTTAGAGAGAACAAATATGCATCCCAAGTCTCAACAAGCTCTACGGTAGTTCTCCACTACTAGGCTTTAACTACATGATGCAAGAGCTTAAACATGATCTACTTGAGAGCTCAAAACAATTGCAAAGTCAAATCAAAACAAGACAATGATCTACAAGAATGCATATGTCTTTTCCAATACCAACTACTACATGTAGCATTTTCTTTCTTCCAAACAAACACCAATCAATTTATTTAAACATAAACTCTCCAAATGATAATATAATGCAGCAAGAGTATTTATAAACAAGTGCTAACAGCTCGAAGAGATGCATGAAAAACAGGAGCTAAAAGCACTGCAGTAGCTAGTTAAGAATACTCAACAAATATAAGTGAAGAACATGAGTATTCACATGAAAAAGCGGAGCGTGTCTCTCTCCCACACAAGGATTGCTAGGATCCGAATTTATTCAAACAAAAACAAAAAAAAAAACACACAGACGCTCCAAGTAAAGCGCATAAGATGTGAAAGAATTAAAATATAGTTTCACTAGAGATGACCTGATAAGTTTGTTGATGAAGAAGGGGATGCCTTGGGCATCCCCAAGCTTAGACGCTTGAGTCTCTCTGAATATGGTTGGGATGAACCACGGGGGCATCCCCAAGCTTAGGCTTTTCACTCTTCTTGATCACATAATATCACCCTTCTCGCTTGATCCTTGAAAACTTCCTTCACACCAAACTCAAGACAGTTCTCATTAGAGGGTTAGTGCATAATCAAAAATTCTCATATTCTGTAATGATACAATCAATCCCAAAGCTTCTGGACATTAGCTACAGCCACCAATGCTTTGTGGAGCAAAGAAATCCACACAAACACAGTAAAAGAGCGAATGCAAAACAAAAGGCAGAATCTGTCAAAAACAGAACAGTCTGGAATGACGAATTTTTTCGAGGCACTTAAGTTGCTCAGATGGATCTGGCCTAAAATAATGAAAGTTGCGTACATATCTCAGGAATATGCGTGATTTTTTCAGAATTTTTGAATTTTCTACAGGGAGATAAGCTCAAATCCGTGACAGCTAAAAATCTGTCACTGCGCAGAAATCCAAATCTTGCATCAACTTTCAATATAGAACTTTACTTGGCACAACATTGCGATAAAATAAAGATACAAAGGAGTTGCTACAGAAGTAACAAAACTCCTTGACTCAAAGAAAACAAAAATAACAGCAAAAAAAACGATGGGTTGTCTCCCATAAGCGCTTTTCTTTAACGCCTTTCAGCTAGGCGCAGAAAGTGAAAATCAAGTGTTATCAAGAGAAGAAGCATCAACATCATAACTTGCTCTAACAATAGAGTCAAAAGGTAACTTCATTCTCTTCCTAGGGAAGTGTTCCATACCTTTCTTGAGAGGAAATTGGTACCTTATATTACCTTCTTTCATATCAATGATGGCACCAACAGTTCGAAGAAAAGGTCTTCCCAAAACAATAGGACAAGATGCATTGCATTCAATATCCATAACAATAAAATCAACGGGACAAGGTTATTTTACGTAATAAAAACATCATTAACTCGCCCCAAAGGTTTCTTCATAGCATTATCAGCGAGAAAAACATCCAAATAACAATGTTCCAAAGGTGGCAAATCAAGAATATCATAAAGCTTCTTGGGCAAAACGAAATACTTGCACCAAGATCACACAAGGCATTGCAATCAAAATCATTCACCTTTACCTTAATGATGGGTTCCCAACCATCTTCTAATTTCCTAGGAATAGAAGCTTTAAGTTTCAACTTCTCCTCCCTAGCTTGCAAAAGAGCATTTGTAATATGCTTTGTAAAAGCCAAATTAATAGTGCTAGCATTGGGACTTCTAGCTAATTTTTGCAAGAACATAATAACTTCAGAGATGTTACAATCATCAAAATCAAAATCATTATTGTCAATGGTGGTGGAACCATTGTCTCCAATAGTTTGAAAAATTTCAGCACTTTTATCAGAAAAAGTTTCAGCAGTTTTAGGCAATTTCAAACGCTTTGCAGAAGTAGTAGAGACATTACCAACACCAATAACATTACCATCAATAGTAGGAGGCTTACTAGCATGTGAAACATTAGCATTACTAGTGGTGGTGATAGTACAAACTCTAACTATACTATTCTCTTTTTCAAGTTCTTCCTCTTTTTCCCACCTAGCATGCAATTCAGCCAACATCCTAATATTATTATCAATTCGAACTTGGATGGCATTTGCTGTAGCAAATGACTTAGTATCTTTAACTTCATTAGGCATAACTTTCAGTTTTAGAATTTCAACATCATGAGCAAGACTATCAACTTTAGAAGCAAGAACATCAATTTTTTCAAACTTTTCCTCAACAGTTTTATTGAAAGCTTTTTGTGTGCTAATAAATTCTTTAAGCATAGCTTCAAGATCAGAGGACACACTTCTATTGTTGCTGTAGGAATTACCATAAGAATTGCCATAACCATTTGAAGGATAAGGCTTATAATTGTTGCTACCAAAATTATTCCTATAAGCATTGTTGTTGAAGTTGTTGTTTTTAATGAAGTTTACATCAACATGCTCTTCTTGAGCAACCAATGAAGCTAAAGGAACATTATTAGGATCAACATGAGATCTACCATTCACAAGCATAGACATAATAGCATCAATCTTATCACTCAAAGAGGAGGTTTCTTCAACAGAATTTACCTTCTTACCTTGAGGAGCTCTTTCGGTGTGCCATTCGGAATAGTTGATCATCATATCATCAAGTAGCTTTGTTGCTGCACCTAAAGTGATGGACATAAAGGTTCCTCCAGAGGCTGAATCCAATAAGTTCCTTGAGGAAAAATTTAATCCTGCATAAAAGGTTTGGATGATCATCCAAGTAGTCAGTCCATGAGTGGGACAATTCTTCACCAAAGATTTCATTCTTTCCCAAGCTTGAGCAACATGTTCATTATCAAGTTGTTTAAAATTCATAATGCTACTTCTCAAGGATATAATCTTAGCAGGAGGATAATATTTCCCTATGAAAGCATCTTTGCATTTTGTCCAAGAATCAATACTATTTCTAGGCAAAGAAAGCAACCATTCTTTAGCTCTTCCTCTCAAGGAGAAAGGAAAAAGTTTCAGTTTTATAATATCCCCATCCATATCCTTATACTTTTGCATTTCACAAAGTTCAACAAAGTTATTAAGATGGGCAGCAGCATCATCAGTACTAACACCAGAAAATTGCTCTTTCATAACAAGATTTAATAGAGCAGGTTTAATTTCATAAAATTCTGCTTTAGAAGCAGGTGGGACAACTTGGTGTTCTCAGGAGTACTCATTTTTGCAAGAAAAAAAAACTAACATGCCGAATTAACAAAAATAACAAGTAACTATTTTTTTGTGTGTTTTTGATAAAGAGAGCAAACAAGACTAAATAAAAATAAACTAAGCAAGACAATAACAAAGTAAAGTGATTGGAAGTGAGAGACTTCCCTTGCTGTAGCAATGATGATCTCCCCGGCAACGGCGCCAGAAAACTTGATTGCTTTATGGCGTGTGAAGTACACGCTCGTCAGGATACCTCAAGTGTAAGGTTTGATGAGTACAGCAGCAAGTCTTCCCTCAGTATGAAACCAGTAGGAAATCTCGATGCTACGAAGGTGTCGACGGCGCCAGAAAACTTGGCCGATGGGGAGATCGAGTTGACTTCCCCGGTGGCGTCAGAAAACTTGCTGGTGCGTAGTTGACGTGGAACCTGCACACAAGACAATCAAACTACTTTGCCCCGACGAGACAGTGAGGGTGTCATCCTCACCGGCTTACTGAAAACAAAGGATTAGATGTATAGTGTGGAAGATGATGTTTACTTGCAGCGAACAAAAGAGAACAATGATTGCAGTATGTTGTATTACAGATGTAAAAGAATGGACCGGGTCCATAGTTCACTAGTGGTGTCTCTCCAATAAGATAACTAACATGCTGGGTAAACAAATTACAGCTGGGCAATTGACAATATTGATAAGTGCATAAACATGCATGTGCAAGTGTAGTGTTGACTATGAGATTCATTTGGGCATTACGACAAAGTACACAGACCGCTATCCAGCATGCATCTGTGCCTCAATAGTCCACCTTCCGGTTAGCATCTGCACCCCTTTCAGTATTAAGTTGCAAGCAACAGATAATTGCATTAAGTAAAGTGCATAATGTAAACAACACATTCATCCTTAGACAAAGCATTGCTGTTTTACCCCTAGTGGCAACAACACTAGAGGTTGAACCCAACTATCATGCATAAATACCCCCTCTTGGAGTCACAAGTATTCACTTGGCCAGAGTTTCAACAAGCAACGGAGAGCATGCAAGATCACAAATGACATAGACATGATAACACAATAATCAACTTGACATAGTATCAATATTCATCGGATCCCAGCAAACACAACATGTAGCATTACAATAAGATGATCTTGATCATGATAGGCAGCTCACAAGATCTAAACATGATGGCACAAGTGGAGAAGACAACCATCTAGCTACTGCTATGGACCCATAGTCCAGGGATGAACTACTCACACATCACTCCGGAGGCGGGCATGGTGATGTAGAGCCCTCCGGTGATGATTCCCCTCTCCGGCAGGGTGCCGGGAAGAGCTTCAGAACCCTCCCGAGTTAGGGTCGACGACGGCGGCGGCAGCGGAACTCTTTCTGGAATATGACTCGGCGTTTTAGGGTTTTCGCGTCGGGAGGAATAAATAGCCGAAGGGGCGGCGTCGGTGGAGTCCCGAGGGGCCCACCTCATAGGCTGGCGCGGCCAGGGGTGGGGCCGCGCCGCCAGGTGAGGTGGCCACCTCGTGGCTCCTCTTCGTCTCTCCTTCGGACTCCGTGACGGTGCTGGAAAAATAGGGACTTGGCCTTTTGTTTCGTGCAATTCCGAGAATCTTCGCAGAAGTAATTTTCTGGAACCAAAAATAGCAGAAAACAGGAACTGGCACTTCGGCATCTTGTTAATAGGTTAGTCCCGAAAAATGCATAAAAATGATATAAAGTGTATATAAAACATGTAGCAATTGGTATAATATAAGCATGGAACATCAGAAATTATAGATACGTTGGAGACGTATCACGCCCCAATGGAGGTCGATGCCAAGGGCAAGGGCAGGGGCAAGGGCAAGGCCAAGTCGGTGGAGGTTTCCGATGACGAGGACTAGTGGTAGTCCATTTTAGTTATTAGTTTCTTTATTAAGGGCAAGTGCCAATTTAGTTATTAGTTGTTGATCTATTTTATAATTATGTACACCATTTTTGGACTATTCAATGGATGACGAGGACTACCTTTGGAGATCATTTGAAACACATTTTTCAGCGAGTCCACCATTTTTGCTTAGAAATGGGGCCGTTTACCCTACCTTTGCAGCTCATTTGAAAGACATTTTTCAGCGAGTCCACCATTTTTGCTTACAAATGGAGCCGTTTACCCTACCTTTGGACCTCATTTGAAAGACATTTTTCAGCGAGTCCACCATTTTTGTTTACAAATGGAGCCGTTTACCCTACCTTTGTAACTCATTTGAAACACATTTTTCAGCGAGTCCAAGCTCATTTGAAATTTATATGGATTCAAGCTAGATTTGACCAAGCTCATGGCTATCCCCATTTGGTGTGCCAAAATCCCCATTTAAGTTACGATGACGGGTTACAGCCAAAATCCCCATTTGGTGTGCCAAAATCCCCATTTTGTGTCACTCAGGCAAATGGCGGTGGGCGAGCCAAAATCCCCATTGGGTACGCCGTAGTCCACTCGTCAGCGGGTAAAGCCCTAGTCCTACGCGCGCGTCCAATCAGATCGCAGAATGAGCTTCTCGCGGATTACCCAAGTCTGCCTGCAGATTCCTTCTAGAGGAACGATCGGACGGCTGCAGTTCAACGCTAGGGTTAGTTCGACGGTCATTGTTCAAATGGGGTTTGGAGGCACTCAACGGGGTTTGGAGGGCACTCAACGGGGTTTTGAAAAATTTGATAAAGTGTCCAAGCTTCATTTTGAAGTGACTAAGAAGGATCGCGTCTTCGTTTTCAAATTTCATGTTTAAACTAGTTTAAATGGTCAACGTTAAGTTGACCGAAATTTGAAATGAGCTTCAAATATTAAAAAAAAAATCAAAAAATGGAAAATCCTGCGCACATAGTCGTATTTTGTCATATACTAATGGTTCAAGCTGACAAACAATGTCTATACACATTCGGATGAAAAATGCATGTATCTAAGTGATATCCTCGAACTATGTCATATGAACTCGAGGTTCAAATGAGCTTCAAATATTCAAAAAAATCAAAAAAAGGAAAATCCTGCGCACATAGTCGTCTTATGTCATACTAGTAAAATGCCCGTGCGCTGCAACGGGCCGGACACATCAAACTGATATTGTCACCGATTGTCAGCATAGCCATGCAACTCCATTTGTATATATGCCAACTCTTGTGGGTTGCTACATGTTATTTTTTATTATTAAATATCTTTGTTAGGGCGTAAAAGAATTTACTACTAACAGGGGATGACGATGTAAGCAACTATGCGCATAACTCAATCATTTTAGGCATAAATCATGTTTATATCTAAATATGTGTATTCTTTTGCCTTTGGAACTATTTGGCATCCATATGTTGTCGATTGATACAATCCCCTATTTATTTATTCATTACAACGAAGCCTTCACACCTCTACTCTACCTATCTCCTAAACAGACGAGCCATGTCGAGCGGTTACTCTTTCTCCACAGGTGATAAGGGGAGCAGTTCCTCTCCTCCTCACCCCGCCGGCGAGGCCGTGGGTTCCCTCCCCCTCCGTCCGCCGCTCCGGCGAGGGGAGGGTGGGTGAACCCGGCTCTCTGCTTTGGCTGCTCTAGTAGGGTTAGGTTTTGTGTGTCCCACAGCGGCGCTTCGATGGCAGCGGCATCGGCGGTCGTTGGAATAATTCTTCTCCGGTCCCAGCCCCATCTCGGCAGCGTCCCCGGCGGCGAGGTCGAGGACTTGTGGGATTTGTTTTCTGTCACTCCGGTGGTGTGGCGGATTAGTTGTTTCTAGGTGTGGTGGTTGTCGTTTCTCATTACGCCTCTCCCATATACTACAACAATTAAGTCCAACAAGCTTTATTCCATCTAGGATTCAGCTCATATACTAAACAAAGTGAAATGAAAAAAAAAAAACACGCTGTGATGTATTGGTCTGCACAAGCAGCACAATCTGCAGAGATGAACTGGTACTTCTACCATAACATCGAATGGATCATTGGATCCTTAGCCAAGTCAACGTGATGACATCTCACATACGCACGCAGCAGCAAAGTATTGCATAGAAATAGATCGTTGAGGTACAAGGTTTTAGAATAACCGAGTGTACTTACTACTTAGGTAGCATCTAGACCAACAAACTGCTCTAGGACAGCAGCGAAGGTGAAATCATCAGGCCGAACCTCACTGCTGATCATCCTAAGAAACTCCTGCCGACATGATCCTGCTTCACCAGAAAAAGCAAAATCTGAAGATTTTCAGAACCAATTAACCACAATCTAAATTCACATCCATCTGTCGTTGACAAAACATCGGACAATCAAGGGAGGCGGATCAGAGCCGACTGTACCCGGGAAGGCGCTGCCGGAGAGACGGATGCAGAGATTAAACAAAAGAATAAACGGAAGAAAGCCGCACATACATCTTGATAATCTTTCTTCGGCCGTCATTTGGGAGCTGAATCCCGGCAGCGGCAGCACCGGACCGCCGGCCGGAGAAGCTTCAACACGTGCGCCTGAGGAACTCCATGGGAAGGCGGTGCAGGTCGGCGACGTCCAGAGGAGGAGACACGCAGCAGGCGCTCGGAAGAGACGCGATCTGGGCAGTGATTCGCTGCTTCAGGCCGGTCGCCGTGGCGCCGTCTAGCCGGGATCCGAGGCCGCATCTAACTCCGAGGGAGTTCACCGCGCGCCCGGCCGGCATCCGGCGACTACCAGTCGACACGCTCCGCGCCTGGATCGATGCTCCTCCGTGCGGATCCAGCAGCGTCTCCACCACTTCCTCGAGGCCGCACCCGACGTCGAGCTGCACGACGCGGACGCGCTCTCCCGGATCAGCCTGCAATCGAGTTCTGCCACATCCTGGCACTGAAGAACGCCCAGCCCCCATCTCCTCGATCTCCCTCTCACACAGCTATGGGGATGCGGGATTGGGGCGAGGAAATTGCAGGGGGATGCCGGCAGCGGGTTAGCGGTGGTGCTGTGGGGGCTTCCGGTGGCGGGGACGCCGTTATGGACCGGGGTCTTCCGGTGGAAGGGGAAGGTGCGCGGGGAGGTCTGCAGCGACGGCGAGGAGGGAGGAGATCGCTGGAGGGGCGTCTCCTGACATTCGCCGTCGCCCAGAGCAGAGAGGAGGGAGGGGATCGGGCATCGGGGGCTAAAATGTAAAAGTGGGCAACTTAAGTTGGACTGCGGGTTGATTTTTCTTTTTCTTAGGGGCTGAAACGCAAAGTGCGCGACGTACGTACGGTCGCTTAATGATATTATATAGTAGAGATACTAACGATTCAAGTTGATAAACAAGATGTACACACGTTCAGATCGCGTAACTACACAGAGCGCGCATTGTGGGTGCCGTTCATGTCCAGATCGTGCTTGGTATGTTGACACGGATGCACCGACCCATGTTTGCACGTAAACAAAAAGTTAATCGCGCAGTTCTCGCAAAAAATGCTTCTGCTACGTGTAGATGTCTCACAGCGTCTCCAACTGCATTCAATTTGACCAGAACGACGACGCACATCAACTGTTCGACACTTGTACTCTACACGTCAAGGGGCACCAGATGACGTGGTGAACATTTACAAGCATGTCAGTAAGGGGCACCAGTTCGACTAGACGTGAAGCGTGGTCACATGATGTCATCATTGCGCATATAATATGTAAATGGTGTTGTCTTTTCACACTGCGTTGGCAAGAAAACGAAGCGATCGGCCTGCCGCCTGTTCGGTGCCCCAAGCGGTTATCGATCTACGCACCGACGACAGTGAATTCGTCACTATCCTTCACACATAAAAACCCCAATCCCATTGCGCCGCCGGTTCACTCGGTTCTCTCTTGTCTACATTGCGCATTGGTGCAGTTCTTCTCTCTTCTCGCCACTCCAAAAAACCCCAACCACCCCCTTCCCTCCAATGGATCCGTGGTGGCAGAACGAAGCCATCCCGAGCGACTCCGACGGCGAGGGGAACCCGATCCCGTGGTGGGAAGAGGGCCATGGGCATTGGCAGGAGAACATGCCGAGCGATGACGACGGCGAAGGCGACGAGGACGACCGGGGGGAGGACGGTGATGGCGCCAACTCCGACCCCGACTCCGACGACAACGACGGGTCCGAGGAGGAGGACTCGAACCCAGAGTTGGAGCCGCAGGATGGCAGCGGCTCTGACTCCGACGACGAGGAGGAGGAGGAGGACGACGAGGAGGAGGACGCGGAGGAGGAGGACGGCGACAACGGCCATGACGGCGACGGCAGCCAAGACGGCGACGATGGCCAAGACGGCAACGACGGCACCGACGATGACTCCGACGACGACGACGACGAACCGCCAGCCCAGAGGCGGCGCATGTAGGAGCCGAGGCCGGCGTAGTAGCAGTAGCAGTGCATTAGTTGCACTGCTACTGATTAGTTGTAGTATTAGGCGTAGTAGCAGTGCATAAAGCACTGCTTATATTGTCTAATCTTTTGTAAAACCGCCGGAATCTTTTGTAATCGGTGTTTATAGTAATATATATGAATTTCAGTTTCAAATCGAGTTTCAGTTTCAAATCGATTTATGAATCCTATTATAAGTCGAGTTTCGGTTTCAAATCGAGTTATGAATCCTATTATAAATCGAGTTATGAATTCGAGTTATACATCGAGTTTCAGTTTTCAGTTTCAGTTTCAGTCCCCACTTAACAAGGACTCGCTTCCTGTCCCCACTTTGGAATCAACGAATTGTCACTAAACAATGACGTGTGTTAATTTAGTGTTAATTCAGTTAATTCGGTGTTAATTCAGTGTTAATTCAGTTAATTCGGTGTTAACGACATGTTAATTGGGGCCGAGATACCCAACCTGGGCGTCAAATTCGTCCCTACCTGTCCCCACTTGAGACTCGCTTCCTGTCCCCACTTGAGCGGTCCCACTTGGAGGAGGAGGATGGGACGAGGAGGACCCAGGTCGACCCCACCAATCCGACCCCACCAGTCAGGCCGGTGCCCCAGGCCGACCCCACCAGTCAGGCCGGTGCACCAGGCTGACCCCACATGTCAAGTCAGGCCAAGTTACGGTTGACCAGACGGAAACGGCCGTCTTGGCGTGCACGGGCCATTTGCGGCCCAGCCAGGGCACGGACGAGAGAAACTACGCGGGGTGGCACAAACAGATAAAACTGATGTAGGTAGGGCACAGAAATGATTGACCCTTCAAATTTCGGAACCATTTCAAATTTCAGAACCATTTTAAATTTTGGAACCATTTAAAATATTTGAACCATTTAAAATTTCGGAACCATTTTCAATTTCAGAACCATTTTAAATTTTGGACCATTTTAAATTTCGGATACGTTTTAAATTTCGGAACCATTTTAAATTTCGGACCCATTTCAAATTTCGGAACCATTATAAATTTCAGAACCAATTCAAATTTCGGAACCAATTCAAATTTCGGAACCATTTTAATCTTTGGAACCATTTTAAATTTTGGAACCATTTCAAATTTTGGAACCATTATAAATTTCGGAACCATTTTTAAAATGGAACGGTTTTTAATTTCGGAACCATTTGAAAATTTTAATTTGGAACCATTTTAAAAGATGAACTATTTTCTCTAAAAATGAACCATTTTCATGAATTCATAATAATTTTATCAAACGGAATTATTTTGACAAAATTTCAAAAGTCGGTACAGTTTTTAAAAGGTTTTTTAAATAGTTCCGATTAAAAAACTAAACTAAATAATCAAAAAAGAAAGAAATAAAACAATGAAAAGGAAAACAAAAAAGAAACGGAATAAGAAATAAGAAACGAAATCCAAACTGATAACAGTAAAAGGGAGAATAATGATATATGGACATAAACAAGAGCGTAGCCCAGCGGCTAGTTGCCCTCACCTCTAACTAGTTCGAACCAGGTTCGAATCTCACTTCCCCCTATTTTCTTCTATTTACTCCGATTGGAAGCACTAATGGGCCGGCCCAAACTAGCTCAGGAGGGTACGCGAAGCTAAGCAGTCGTCGCAGTATGCGAAATATAGGAATTGCCCAACAGCGCCTCGCCCACGCCTCCTCACGTCGTGCGCGTTCCTCCTGCTCCGGATCGGGAGCTTACCATGCGCACCCGGCTGCGTGCCGGAAAAACTGTTCCGAGGCGTCTCACGGATGGCACGGTGACCTACACCGCTGTGCGCACTCCTGAAAGTGAGCCATCTTCCCTCGCTTCTGTTCTCCAGCATCCCAAGTGGAAGGCGGCCATGGATACGGAGTTTTCTGCTCTCCAGCGCAATCAAACCTGGCGCCTTGTTCCTCCTCGTCGCGGACTCAACATCATTGACAGCCGGTGGGTCTACAAGATCAAGCGCAAGCCCGAAGGATCTGTTGATCGCTTCAAGGCGCGTCTCGTTGCCAAGGGCTTCAAACAGCGTCACGGCATCGACTACGATGACACCTACAGTCCCGTGGTCAAGCCGACCACCATCCGTGTCATCCTGTGTCTCGCCGCGATGCAGGGGTGGCACATGCGGCAACTCGACATCGACAATGCGTTTCTGCATGGACATCTTGAGGAGGAGGTCTACATGGTTCAACCTCCAGGGTATATTGATCCGCATCAACCTCACCATTTGTGTAAGCTGGAGAAGTCGTTCTATGGCCTGAAACAGGCACCACGGGCGTGGTTCGCTCGGCTAAGCGGCAAGTTGCAAGAGCTCGGTTTCGTCCCTCCAAGGCTGACGTGTCTCTGTTCATCTACATATGTGATGATGTGACTATGTACATGCTCGTCTATGTTGACAACATAGACTACACCTCTCTCAGCAGAAGTATATCTCGGAACTGCTAGCAAGAACGAACATGACCAATGCCAAGGGAGTGAGCACCCCATGGCAACTATTGATAAGTTGTCTCGGTATGTAGGCACACCACTTTCAGTCGCAGACATCACACGATATCGGAGCGTCATTGGCGCGCTTCAGTACCTGAACCTAACCAGACCAGATATCTCTTTCAGCATGAATGAAGTCTGTCAGTTCTTGCAAGCCCCAACCGATGTACATTGGTCAGCAGTTAAGTGTGTGCTTCGATATCTCAAGCATACGATCTCAGTTGGGCTTCTTCTTCAGAGATCTTCATCAATTCTGCTGAGTGGATTTGCTGATGCGGACTGGGCTGGATGCCCAGCTGATCGACGATCTACAGGTGGTCATGCTGTATTTCTTGGAGGAAATCTTGTCGCATGGAGCTCCAGAAAACAGCCCACAGTCTCTCGATCAAGCACTGAGGCCGAGTACAAGTCAGTCGCAAATGCAACTTCTGAAATCATGTGGATACAAGGACTCCTACAGGAATTGGGAGTTTACCTTCGTCGAGCACCTACCCTTTGGTGTGGTAATATCGGTGCCACATATCTGTCTGTCAACCCGGTGTTCCATGCGCGCACTAAACATATCGAGGTCGATTACCACTTCGTTCGTGAGAGGGTGGCGTGCAAAGCCCTTGACATCAAGTTTATCTCTACACATGATCATCTAGCTGATGTGCTAACCAAACCTCTCAGTTTGCCACTGTTCATCAAGTTCAGAGACAATCTCAACATGGTACTACCACGTCCAGATTGAGGGAGGGTGTTAAACGAGTTAGTTAGTCAGTATATTGTTGTTAGACTAGATAACTCTAGATAGCCTATACGGTGGTTAGTAGTTAGAGACTTGTCGTGTAGGCCAAGATGTAATCTGTTGTAATCTGATTGTTCCGATCCTTGAGATCGATCTGGCCATGAGCCTATATATACATGAGCGATGATAGCCTGAGGGCATCTCGCCTTCTCCCACTTCTATCCAACTTTACAATTGCAAACTTGCTTGCACATAGAAGAAAACATCTCATTTTACATAGTTAACTTGTGAGCCTTAATACATCCATTTTGCATCACTATTTTATATCATAATTTACTGCTATTCATTGATATATTTCATATTTGGATATGATACTTATGTTATTTATCTTATTTTGCATGTTTGATGATTATTGGAGAATTAACTGCCGGAGTCAGGATTCAGCTGGAAAAAGCAGCGTCAAGACACCCTATTTCTGAAGATCGACAATTCACGGAAAATATACAGACGTTCCTATTTTATCAGATGCCGGAGGCAGCCAAAAGGGGAGGCTGAGATGGGCCACGAGGGGCCCTCACCACCCCACGGCGCGGGGCCCATCCCAGCCGCGCCGGGGCATGGTGAGGCCGCCCTGGCCCACCTCAGGCGGCGCCCCTTCGCGTACTTCAAGCCCCGGAAACCCTAAGTCATGGGGGGTTAGAGGAAATATTCCGCCGCCTCCACGAGGCGGAAAACACAGAGAGACAAAAAGCTCTCCGGCAGGGAGAAATCTGTCGGGGAAATTCCTTCCCGGAGGGGGGGAGGGAATCATCGACATCGCCATCACGCCGGACTTCATCGGGATCATCATCACCATCATCTTCACCGCCGACACCATCATCTCCACCGCTCCACTTTGCTCCGATGTAACATCTAGGGTTATACTTTGTGTAGTTCATAGGGGAAACTTTCCCGGTGTTGATTACTCCTTGTGGTTGATGCTATTAAGTTTTATCGGTGAATTAAAGTATATGTCCAGATTGTTATTCATCATTATATCACCTCTGGTCATGATCCATATGATGTCTTGTGAGTAGTTCGTTTAGTTCTTGAGGACATGGGAGAAGTCTTGATATTAGTAGTGAAATTATGTTGAGTAGTATTTAAGTTGTGGTGTTATTCTTCTAGTGGTGTCATGTTAACATCGACTACATGAAACTTCACCTTTATGGGCCTAGGGGAATGCATTGTGTATTTGGTTGCTAATTGTGGGGTTGCCGGAGTGACAGAAACCTAAACCCCCGTTGGTATATCGATGCATGAGGTATCGTAGGATCTCAGAGTTTAAGGTTGTGGTTAGATTTATCTTAAATACTTTCTTGTAATGCAGATACTTGCAAGGGGTTTAATCACAAGTATGTATTAGTCCAAGTTAGGGCGGTGCATTAGCATAGGTTCATCCACACAACACTTATTAAATAAATAAAGAATAATCAACTGTATGAAGCGAAAGCACTCGACGAAATTCAAGTGTGTCCTCAAGAACATTTTGCCATCATAAGTAAACAAACTGGTTTGTCCTTTGTGCTGAAAAGCATTGGGCCACTCGCTGCAATTATTATTACTGTCTTTTATTTACTCGCATTTTATTTATCTGCTATATCAAAAAACCCCTAAAACTTGTCTGCTAGTATTTATAGTTATTCCTTGATCGAAACTACTTGTCAACATCTTCTGGTCATCGTTGGGTTCGACACTCTTATTTATTGAAAGTACTACGATACACCCCTTATACTTGTGGGTCATCAAGACTATTTTCTAGCTCCATTGCCGGGGAGCTTTGTGCTATTGGTAAGTGGAATTGGTATGGGAAACTTTTACTGTAAATGTTGTTTTTATTTCTGCTTGCTGCTTTATTTTATTATGGAGATATCTCCATTTTAATCTCTGTTTGGGAAGGCTGCTGCCAGTGCATAGTAGATGAACCGCCGCCTGCTGAATTAGATCCATTTAAAATACCTATGAAAATTGTTGAACGTGTTATGGATAACTGCTATGTTGGAGATGGAACCATCCATCTTGGTGATCATTTACTTTTTATACATGAATTATGCGAGTTGTTCAAGTGTGCGGGCATTTCAATGGAAAAGGTCAAGAGGAAGTTATTCTCTATATCACTGAAGGGCCGAGCTACGGAATGGTTTAAGATACTGAAGAATGGCTGATCTATTGGCTGGGAGGAAATTGTACCTCTCTTTTATTCTAAATTCTATCCTCCTAGTGAAATTCATCAAGATTGAAATCGAATATATAATTTTTGGCCTCATGATGGAGAGAGTATTGCCCAAGCGTGGGGGAGATTGAAGTCACTAATGCTCAAATGTCCCATTCATGAGCTCCCAAGGAATATTGTTATCAATAATTTTTATGCAAGGCTATCTCTTCATGATAAGGATTTATTGGATGCCTCTTGTTCTGGATCATTTACACGTACTAAAGAAGAAGTTAAATGGGATCTTCTTGACCGTATTCTAGAAAACACTAAAGGATGGGAGAATGACAAAGGTAGAAAGTTAGGCATAAATTATGATTACGAATGCATTAAATCTTTTATGGAGACCGATGATTTTCGTAATGTTAGTGCTGTTTATTGTCTTGATTCTCAAGTTGTTGCAAATTATTACAAAGCTTTGTCCTCTTATCTTGATGTGCCTAAGAAGGATTTGAACAAATATCATGAACCTTATAAAGATAATGCTAATTTGGCTGTTGCTAAAAATATTGAAGTTCATACTGTTGACCGCATTTTGCCAGAACCTTATATTGAGAAAATACCCTTTCCTGTTAAAGTGAAGGAACATTCTATAATAACAAGTGTGGTTAATAAAAGTACAAAGAAATCTTTAGAACCTCATGAACAAATAACTGTTGAACCTGCAGTAGCAATAGTTAAGGATCTAATCACCGAAAATGTAGAAGGAGAACATATTATCTTTTGTGAGGATGCTTCTAATACTATTTTGCATCCTGGTAGATCAAGGAAAACAAGTGGTCTTGTGCTTTTGGTTAGGATAGGAGAACATTGCTATTATGGTTTATGTGATACTGGTGCAAGTTCCAGTGTTATTCCTTTTGAACTTTATAAAGAAATTATGCATGAAATTAGTCCCTGTGAACTTGAGGATATTGATGTTGTTATTCAGCTTGCTAATAGAGAAACTATCTCTCACATTGGTATTGTGAGAGATGTTGAGGTTTTATGTGGTAAAACTAAATATCCCGCTGATTTTCTAGTACTTGGTACTGAAGCTAGTAAAACTTGTCCTATTATTTTTGGGAGACCGTTCTTAAATACTTGTGGAGCTGTTATAGATTGTAAGAAAGAGATTTTTTTACTAAATTTGATGGAGAATCCTATGAGTTTATTTTTTCAAAATTTGCTAAAAATCCTTATGAAACCGAATTACCTAATAAAATGGTTTATGGAAAAGTTTGTCATTTACCGTTAGAATTAGAACATAAAGCTTACTGGGCCGAAAAGGAACTTAACGGAGATTTTAAACTTGCTGGTAAAAAAATGTTACTTGACTTAAGTTCTTTAGACGAATGGAGAAGTGAAGCTTATGAAAATGCTAGACTTTTTAAAGAGAAAGTGAAACAATGGCATGATAGGAGAATCCTAAAGAGAGAGTTTAATGTTGGTGTGAAAGTTCTATTGAATAGGTCTCGTCTCAGGTTTTTTGCAGGCAAATTACTCTCAAAATGGGAAGGGCCTTATGTTGTTGCGGAGATTTACCGTTCAGGTGCAATAAAAATTACTTCGCTTGATGGTGACAAACGTCGAGTGGTTAATGGGCAAAGACTCAAGCATTATATTTCTGGAGATTTTTATAATGAAGATGTTGATATTATTCAAGTAGTGACTCCGGAAGATTTTATTAAAAGTCAAATTCAGGAAACTACAGACTTCGTTTTCGAATAGGTAAAGTTTTTGTAATAAAAAGTTCGTGTTCGACTTCCCAACTTATGTTTTTGTCATTTTTATTAAATATGGAAAATTACGAGCCGAAAAAGGGTAGGAAACGGTGCCCAAGGGCACCACACCACCCACGGCGCGGGCCCACCCTTGTCCGCGCCGTGGCATGGTGAGGGCACGTGGGAGCCTGTATCCTACTCGTTTTCAACTTGGACTTTCCTTTTGTTGTAAATTTGTTTGTTATATAATCCCCGGACCCCCCGAGGTCCGTATATCGTTTTCTCGACGTGTTTTCGTTTCGAGCTGTTTCTGCCAGAGATTGTTTTAAGATTTAGAGGTGCCATGGTCTCCTCCAACAACAACAAGGACAAGGAGGCTCTAGATGATGCTACCAAGACCCCAAGCTAGAGGAGGATGTCAAGAGTGAAGCTGAAGATGAAGTGGAGGAAGACCCGCGCTCATACCCGCGCGCTACCATTGCGAGTATCGGAGTGGTGGCGAATCCATTCAATCCAAAGAGGAATGCGTGGATGAGTGATACGTCTCCAACGTATCTATAATTTCTTATGTTCCATGCTTATATTATACCAATTGCTACATGTTTTATTCACACTTCATGGCATTTTTATGCATTTTCTTTTACTAACCTATTAACAAGATGCCACAGTGCCAGTTCCTGTTTTCTGCTGTTTTTGGTTTCAGAAAAGCTGTTCTGCAAATATCCTCGGAATTGGACGAAACAAATTGTCACGTTCCTATTTTCCCGACACGTTCATGAAGTCCGAAGGAGAGACGAAGGGGGGCACCGAGGCGTCGTCCCTACCCCATGGCGCGGCTGGGCCCCCTACCGCGCCGCCTTGTGGGAGCGGGTCTCGGGCCTCCACCGACATCGCCCCTTCGCCTATTTATACCCCCCGAGGCTAAAACCCTAAAACACCGAGCCATATTTCCAGAAAACATCCGCTGCCGCTGCCATCAACCCTAACTCGGGAGGGTTTTGAAGCTCTTCCCGGCACCCTGCCGGAGAGGGGAATCATCACCGGAGGGCTCTACATCGCCATGCCTGCCTCCGGAGTGATGTGTGCGTAGTTCATCTTTGGACTATGGGTCCATAGCAGTAGCTAGATGGTTGTCTTCTCCTTTTGTGCCATCATGTTTAGATCTTGTGAGCTGCCTATCATGATCAAGATCATCTTATTGTAATGCTACATGTTGTGTTTGCTGGGATCCGATGAATATTGAATACTATGTCAAGTTGATTATTGATCTATCATATATGTTGTTTATGATCTTGCATGCTCTCCGTTATTAGTGTAGGCTCTAGCCAAGTTTATGCTTGTAACTCCAAGAGGGAGTATTTATGCTAGATAGTGGGTTCATGCCTCCATTTAATCTGGGACAGTGACAGAAAGTTCTAAGGTTGTGGATGTGCTGTTGCTACTAGGGGTAAAACAACAATGCTTTGTCTAAGGATATTAGTGTTGTTTACATTATGCACCATACTTAATGCAATTGTCTGTTGCTTGCAACTTAATACTGGAAGGGGTGCGGATGCTAACCTGAAGGTGGACTATTTAGGCGCATATGCATGCTGGATAGCGGTATGTGTACTTTGTCGTAATGCCCAAGTAAATCTCATAGTGATCATCATGACTTGTATATGCATTGTTATGCACCTCTCTATTTTGTCAATTGCCCAGCTGTAATTCGTTTACCCAGCATGTTAGTATTTTATTATGGAGAGATACCACTAGTGAACTGTGGACCCCGGTCCATTCTTTTACATCTGAAATATGACCTACTGCAATCATTGTTCTTTTTCATTCTCTGCAAGCAAACATCATTTTTCACACTATACGCCTAATCCTTTGTTTTCAGCAAGCCGGTGAGATTGACAACCTCACTGTTAAGTTGGGGCAAAGTAGTTTGATTGTGTTGTGCAGGTTCCACGTTGGCACCGGAATCCCTGGTGTTGCGCCGCACTACACTCCTTCACCAACAACCTTCAGAACATCGCCGACTTCCAACTGGTTCGACAACCTTGGTTTTGTACTGAGGGAAAACTTGCTGCTGCACTCATCATACCTTCCTCTTGGGGTACCCAACGAACGAGTGTCTTTCCCCAAATTTTTCTTCAAGGAATTTGTTGGATTCGGCTGCTGGAGGGACCTTTATGTCCATCACTTTGGGTGCAGCAACAAAGCTTCTTGATGATATGATGATCAACTACTCCGAATGGCACACTGAAAGGGCTCCTCAAGGTAAGAAGGTAAATTCTGTTGAAGAAATTTCTTCCTTGAGTGAAAATATTGATGTTATTATGTCTATGCTTGTGAGTGGTAAATCTCATGTTGATCTTAATAATGTTCCTTTAGCTTCATTGGTTGCTCAAGAAGAGCATGTTGATGTGAACTTCATTAAAAATAACAATTTCAACAACAATGCTTATAGGAATAATGTTGGTAACAACAATTATAAGCCATATCCTTCCAATGGTGGTAGTGGTTATGGTAATTCTTACGACAATAGTAGGAGTGTACCCTCTGATCTTGAAGTCATGCTTAAAGAATTTATTAATACACAAACTGCTTTTAACAAATCTGTTGAGGAAAAGTTTGGTAAAATTGATGTTCTTTCTTCCAAGGTTGATAGTCTTGCTCTTGATGTTGATCTTTTGAAACTGAAAGTTATGCCTAATGAGGTTAAAGATAGTAAGCCTTTTGCTACAGCCAATGCTATCCAAGTTAAAATTGACAACAATATTAGGATGTTGGCTGAATTGCATGCTAGGTGGGAAAGAGAAGCTGAAATTGATAGAAAGAATAGTATAGCTCGAGTTTGTACTATTACCACCACTAGTAATGCTGAAGCATCACATGTTAGTAAACCTCCTACTATCAATGGTAATGTTATTGGTGTTGGCAATGTTTCCACTTCTACTACAAAGCATGCAAAATTGCCTAAAACTGCTGAAACTATTTCTGATAAAAGTGCTGAATTTTTTCGAAGTATGGGAGACAATGGTCCCATTACTTTTGATCATAATGATTTTGATTTTGATGGTTGTAGCATTTCTGAAGTTATTATGTTCTTGCAAAAGCTAGCTAGAAATCCTAATGCTAGTGCTATAAACATGGCTTTTACAAAACATATTACAAATGCTCTCATGAAAGTTAGGGAAGAGAAATTAAAACATGAAGCTTCTATCCCTAGGAAGTTGGAAGATGGTTGGGAGCCCATCATTAAAATGAAAGTGAATGATTTTGATTGTAATGCTTTATGTGATCTTGGTGCAAGTATCTCTGTTATGCCTAAGAAACTTTATGATATGCTTGACTTGCCACTTTTGGAACACTGTTATTTGGATGTTCATCTTGCTGATAACTCTATGAAGAAACCTTTGGGGAGAATTGACAATGTTCATATTATGGTTAACAATAACCTTGTCTCCGTTGATTTTGTTGGTTTGGATATTGAATGCAATGCTTCTTGTCCAATTGTTTTGGGAAGACCCTTTCTTCGAACTGTTGGTGCTGTTATTGATATGAAAGAGGGGAATATTAAGTATCAATTCCCTCTCAAGAAAGGTATGGAACACTTCCTAGAAAGAGAATGAAGATGCCTTTTGATTCTATTATTAGAACAAATTATGATGTTGATGCTTCTTCTCTTGAGAACACTTAATTTTCACTTTCTGCGCCTAGCTGAAAGGCGTTAAAGAAAAGCGCTTATGGGAGACAACTCACCTTTTTATTTTCTATCATTTTATTTTATTTGAGTCAAGGTGTTGCTTACTTCTGTAACAACTCCTTTGTATCTTTATTTTATTGCATTGTTGTGCCAAGTAAAGTCTCTAGTTGAAAGTTGATGCTAGACTTGGATTTCTGCGCAGTGACAGATTTTTGCTGTCCACTGATACGTCTCCAACGTATCTATAATTTCTGATGTTCCATGCTTATATTATACCAATTGCTACATGTTTTATATACACTTTATATCATTTTTATGCATTTTCGGGACTAACCTATTAACAAGATGCCGAAGTGCCAGTTCCTGTTTTCTGCTGTTTTTGGTTCCAGAAAATTACTTCTGCAAATATTCTCGGAATTGCACGAAACAAAAGGCCAGGTCCCTATTTTTCCAACACCGTCACGGAGTCCGAAGGAGAGACGAAGTGGAGCCACGAGGTGGCCAGACCACATGGTGGCGCGGCCAAGGGTGGGACCATGCCACCAGGTGAGGTGGGCCCCTCGGGACTCCACGATGCCGCCCCTTCGCCTATTTATTCCTCCGACGCGAAAACCCTAAAACACGAGTCATATTTCAGAAAGAGTTCCGCTGCCGCCACCATCGTCAACCCTAACTCGGGAGGGTTCTGAAGCTCTTCCCGGCACCCTGCCGGAGAGGGGAATCATCACCGGAGGGCTCTACATCGCCATGCCCGCCTCCGGAGTGATGTGTGAGTAGTTCATACCTGGACTATGGGTCCATAGCAGTAGCTAGATGGTTGTCTTCTCCACTTGTGTCATCATGTTTAGATCTTGTGAGCTGCCTCTCATGATCAAGATCATCTTATTGTAATGCTACATGTTGTGTTTGCTGGGATCCGATGAATATTGATACTATGTCAAGTTGATTATTGTGTTATCATGTCTATGTCATTTGTGATCTTGCATGCTCTCCATTACTTGTTGAAACTCTGGCCAAGTGAATGCTTGTGACTCCAAGAGGGGGTATTTATGCATGATAGTTGGGTTCAACCTCTATTTAATCTGGGATAGTGACAGCAAGTCCTAAGGTTGTAGATGTGTTGTTGCCACTAGGGGTAAAACAGCAATGCTTTGTCTAAGGATGAATGTGTTGTTTACATTATGCACTTTACTTAATGCAATTGTCTGTTGCTTGCAACTTAATACTGAAAGGGGTGTGGATGCTAACCGGAAGGTGGACTATTTAGGCACAGATGCATGCTGGATAGCGGTCTGTGTACTTTGTCGTAATGCCCAAATGAATCTCATAGCCAACACTACGCTTGCACATGCATGTTTATGCACTTATCAATATTGTCAATTGCCCAGCTGTAATTTGTTTACCCAGCATGTTAGTTATCTTATTGGAGAGACACCACTAGTGAACTGTGGACCCCGGTCCATTCTTTTACATCTGTAATACAACCTACTGCAATCATTGTTCTCTTTTGTTCGCTGCAAGTAAACATCATCTTCCACACTATACGTCTAATCCTTTGTTTTCAGCAAGCCGGTGAGGTTGACACCCTCACTGTCTCGTCGGGGCAAAGTAGTTTGATTGTCTTGTGTGCAGGTTCCACGTCAACAACGCCCAGGTTTTCTGACGCCGTTGACACCTTCGTAGCATCGGGATTTCCTACTGGTTCGATAAACCTTGGTTTCATACTGAGGGAAAGCTTGCTGTTGTACTCATCAAACCTTGCGCTTGGGGTATCCTGACGAACGTGTACTTCACACGTCATATAGCAATCAAGTCTTTCTAGCGCCATTTCCAGGGAAATCATCATTGCTACAGCAAGGGGAGTCTCTCACACCCAATCTCTTTACTTTGTTATTGTCTTGCTTAGTTTATTTTTATTTAGTCTTGTTTGCTCTCTTTATCAAAAACAAAAAAATTAGTTACTTGTTTAATTCGGTTTGTTTGTTTTTCAAAATGAATGCTCCTGAAGTTGAAGTTCGTTCTTTTAGGCAACTAGGGGGAAAATTTGAAAGATGCTTGGTATAGAATTAGTGATGCTCATCATAGATGTACTAAAAACACTCTACCACTATCCTCCTTAGGAACTTTTATGTTGGTATCTCTAGTTGGTATAGGTATGTTCTAGACACTCTTACAGGTGGAAATTTTTGGGTACTCCTGCTTTAGAAGCCTGTAATATTATTGAAAGTTTGGTAGGAACACCACCCACTAAAGATATTAAAATTGAGATCACCTTGGAGGATGTTATAAATAAGTTAGACTCTATGGAAATTTTTTCCAAATTTTCTTGATTGTATTGGTAAGACTAATGAATCAATAGCCACCATCAATGAAAGAATCACTGTTCTTGAGGATAATATCCATGACACCCAAAATCATAGAATTGATGAGTTAGAGGAAGCTATTGAAACCTTAAGTTCAACCTTTACTTCTCTTAAGTCTAAAAAGGAGAAAGTTTATGTGGGTAGAGAGCAAAAGTTTATGTATGTTCCTAAAGTGCCAAAACCAAAGACTCATTATGAGCTTAAAATTGATAAAACTTTTAGTACGGTTAAAGGTAATGAAACACCTCCAGGAACATCTAAGATACCCATTGTTACAAGCTGTGTGTTGGAAGAAGCTTTTGATGATTTGAATGATTTGCCACTTGACAACACTTGATTTTCACTTTCTGCGCCTAGCTGAAAGGCGTTAAAGAAAAGCGCTTATGGGAGACAACCCATCGTTTTTATTTGCTGTTATTTTTGTTTTCTTTGAGTCAAGTTTGTTACTTCTGTAGCAACTCCTTTGTATCTTTATTTTATCGCAATGTTGTGCCAAGTAAAGTTTATATTGAAAGTTGATGCAAGATTTGGATTTCTGCGCAGTGACAGATTTTTAGCTGTCACGGATTTGAGCTTATCTCCCTGTAGAAAATTCAAAAATTCTGAAAAAATCACGCATATTCCTGAGATATGTACGCAACTTTCATTATTTTAGGCCAGATCCATCTGAGCAACTTAAGTGCCTCGAAAAAATTCGTCATTCCAGACTGTTCTGTTTTTGACAGATTCTGCCTTTTGTTTTGCATTCGCTCTTTTACTGTGTTTGTGTGGATTTCTTTGCTCCACAAAGCATTGGTGGCTGTAGCTAATGTCCAGAAGCTTTGGGATTGATTGTATCATTACAGAATATGAGAATTTTTGATTATGCACTAACCCTCTAATGAGAACTGTCTTGAGTTTGGTGTGAAGGAAGTTTTCAAGGATCAAGCGAGAAGGGTGATATTATGTGATCAAGAAGAGTGAAAAGCCTAAGCTTGGGGATGCCCCCGTGGTTCATCCCCCATATTCAGAGAGACTCAAGCGTCTAAGCTTGGGGATGCCCAAGGCATCCCCTTCTTCATCAACAAACTTATCAGGTCATCTCTAGTGAAACTATATTTTAATTCTTTCACATCTTATGCGCTTTACTTGGAGCGTCTGTGTGTTTTTTTTTTTGTTTTTGTTTGAATAAATTCGGATCCTAGCAATCCTTGTGTGGGAGAGAGACACGCTCCGCTTTTTCATGTGAATACTCATGTTCTTCACTTATATTTGTTGAGTATTCTTAACTAGCTACTGCAGTGCTTTTAGCTCCTGTTTTTCATGCATCTCTTCGAGCTGTTAGCACTTGTTTATAAATACTCTCTTGCTGCATTATATTATCATTTGGAGAGTTTATGTTTAAATAAATTGATTGGTGTTTGTTTGGAAGAAAGAAAATGCTACATGTAGTAGTTGGTATTGGAAAAGACATATGCATTCTTGTAGATCATTGTCTTGTTTTGATTTGATGCTTTGCAATTGTTTTGAGCTCTCAAGTAGATCATGTTTAAGCTCTTGCATCATGTAGTTAAAGCCTAGTAGTGGAGAACTACCGTAGAGCTTGTTGAGACTTGGGATGCATATTTGTTCTCTCTAAGGTCTAGATATTTTCTGGTAAAATGTTTGAGCAACAAGGAAGACAGTGTAGAGTCTTATAATACTTGCAATATGTTTTTATGTGATTCTTGCTGTACCGGTTTATACTTGTGTTTGCTTCAAACAACCTTGCTAGCCTAAACTCTGTACTGAGAGGGAATGCTTCTCGTGCATCCAAAACTTGAGCCAAAACCCATGCCATTTGTGTCCACCATACCTACCTACTATGTGGTATTTCCTGCCATTCCAAGTAAATATTTCATGTGCTACCTTTAAACTATTCAAAACTTTATTACTCCTTATTTGTGTCAATGTTTTATAGCTCATGAGGAAGTATGTGGTGTTTTATCTTTCAATCTTGTCATTTACTTCTGACAGACTTTCACCAATGGACTAGTGGCATATACATCCGCTTATCCAATAATTTGCAAAAAGAGCTGGCAACGGGGTGCCCAGCCCCAATTAATTACAACTTTCATTAATAATTCTCTTCACATGTTTTGCCCTGATTTATCAGTAAGCAACTTAATTTGCAATAGACACTCCTCCATGGTATGTGAATGTTGGAAGGCACCCGAGGATTCGGTTAGCCATGGCTTGTGTAAGCAAAAGGTTGGGAGGAGTGTCATCTATAAAGAAACTAAAATACATGTGTAAACAAAAGAGAAGAGGGATGATCTACCTTGCTGGTAGAGATAACGTCCTTCATGGGAGCCGCTCTTGAAAGTCTGGTTGACAAGGGGGTTAGAGTGCCCACTACCATTCGTTGACAACAACAAACACCTCTCAAATACTTATTTTGTGCTCTCTATATGCTTTCGAAAACTTAAAAAGCTCTAGCACATGATTTAATCCCTGCTTCCCTCTGCGAAGGGCCTATCTTTTACTTTATGTTGAGTCAGTTTACCTACTCCTTTCTATCTTAGAAGCAAACACTTGTGTCAACTTTGTGTGCATTGATTCTTACATGTTTACTTATTGCACTTGTTATATTGCTTTATGTTGACAACTATCCATGAGATATACATGTTACAAGTTGAAAGCAATGCTGAAACTTAATCATCCTTTGTGTTGCTTCAATGCCTTTTACTTTGAATCTATTGCTTTATGAGTTACCTCTTATGCAAAACTTTTTGATGCTTGTCTTGAAAGTACTATTCATGAAAAGTTTTTGCTTATATGATTCATTGTTTACTCTTTATCTATTTGTTAGCAAACTATAGATCATTGCTTTGAGTCACTTCATTCATGACATGAGCCTTGCAATATATTGATCAAGATTGTGTGAAAGCATGTCTCCTCAGAAATTATTTGTTGTTATCGTTTTACCTACTCGAGGACGAGTAGAACTAAGCTTGGGGATGCTTGATACGTCTCCAACGTATCCATAATTTCTGCTGTTCCATGCTTATATTATACCATTTGCTACATGTTTTATATACACTTATATCACTTTTATGCATTTTCTGGGACTAACCTATTAACAAGATGCCACAGTGCCAGTTCCCTGTTTTCTGCTGTTTTTGGTTTCAGAAAGTTACTTCTGGAAATATTCTCGGAATTGCACGAAACAAAAGGCCAGTCCCTATTTTTCCACACGTACACGGAGTCCGAAGGAGAGACGAAGGGAGCCACGAGGTGGCCAAACCACATGGTGGCGCGGCAGTGGGCCGCGCCACCAGGTGGGTTTGGGCCCCTCGGGGGTCCGCCGACATCGCCCCTTCGCCTATTTATTCCCCGACGCGAAAACCCTAAAACACCGAGCCTTTCATCCAGAACATATTCGCTGCCGCCGCCGTCGTCAACCCTAACTCGGGGGGTTCTGAAGCTCTTCCCGGCACCCTGCCGGAGAGGGGAATCATCACCGGAGGGCTCTACATCGCCATGCCCGCCTCCGGAGTGATGCGTGAGTAGTTCATCCTTGGACTATGGGTCCATAGCAGTAGCTAGATGGTTGTCTTCTCCACTTGTGCCATCATGTTTAGATCTTGTGAGCTGCCTATCATGATCAAGATCATCTTATTGTAATGCTACATGTTGTGTTTGCTGGGATCTGAATATTGATACCTATGTGGAGCTGAATATTATATTATCATGTCTATGTCATTTGTGATCTTGCATGCTCTCCGTTACTTGTTGAAGCCTTGGCCAAGTGAATACTTGTGACTCCAAGAGGGGGTATTTATGCATGATAGTTGGGTTCAACCTCTATTTAACCTGGGATAGTGACAGCAAGTTCTAAGGTTGTAGATGTGTTGTTGCCACTAGGGGTAAAACAGCAATGCTTTATTCAAGGATGAATGTATTGTTTACATTACGCACATTACTTAATGCAATTGTCTGTTGCTTGCAACTTAATACTGGAAGGGGTACGGATGTTAACCGGAAGTGGACTATTTAGGCATAGATGCATGCTGGATAGCGGTCTATGTACTTTGTCGTAATGCCCAAATGAATCTCATAGTAACACTACACTGCACATGCATGTTTATGCACTTATCAATTGTCAATTGCCCAGCTGTAATTTGTTTACCCAGCATGTTAGTTATCTTATTGGAGAGACACCACTAGTGAACTGTGGACCCCGGTCCATTCTTTTACATCTGTAATACAACCTACTGCAATCATTGTTCTCTTTTGTTCGCTGCAAGTAAACATCATCTTCCACACTATACGTCTAATCATTTGTTTTCAGCAAGCCGGTGAGGTTGACACCCTCACTGTCTCGTCGGAGCAAAGTAGTTTTATTGTCTTGTGTGCAGGTTCCACGTCAACAACGCCCAGGTTTTCTGACGCCGTTGACACCTTCGTAGCATCGGGATTTCCTACTGGTTCGATAAACCTTGGTTTCATACTGAGGGAAAGCTTGCTGCTGTACTCATCAAACTTTGCGCTTGGGGTATCCTGACGAACGTGTACTTCACACGTCATATGGCAATCATCCACCGTTTTGAGCTGTATTCACTCTAGAAAAAATTAAAAATTCTGAAACAAATCACGCATGATCCTTATATATGTACGCAACTTTCATTAGTTTTGATTTTTTGCATCGGAGCAAGTTAAGTGCCTCGAAAAAATTCGTCTTTCCAGACTGTTCTGTTTTTGACAGATTCTGCCTTTTATTTTGCATTGCCTCTTTTACTATGTTTGATTGGATTTCTTTGCTCCATAAAACATCAGTGGCTGTAGTTAATGTCCAGAAGCATTGGTAATGATTGTGTCACAGTAGAACATGTGAATTTTTTATTATGCACTAACCCTCTAATGAGAATTACTTTGAGTTTGGTGTGGCGGAAGTTTTCAAGGAGCAAGCGAGAAGGATGTTATGATGTGATCAAGAAGAGTGAAAAGCCTAATCTTGGGGATGCCCCCATGGGTCACCCCAGCAATATTCAAAAAGACTCAAGCGTGGGCATCCCCTTCTTCATCAACAACTTATCAGGTAATCTCTAGTGAAACTATATTTTAATTCTTCCACATCTTATGTATTTTACTTGGAGCGTCTTTGTGCTTTTATTTTTTGCTTTGTTGTTTTTATTTTCTGAATAAGTTGGATCCTAGCATTCTTCTGTGGGAGAGAGACACGCTCCGCTTTTTCATGTGAATACTCATATTCTTCACTTATATCTTTTGAGTATTCTTATCTAGCTACTGCTATGCTTTTAGCTCCTGTTTTTCATGCATCTCTTTTAGAGCTGTTAATTCTTGTGGAGTAGTACTCTCTTGTTTCATTTGTAAATTACTTGGAGAGTTTTTGTTTGGAGAGTTGCTTGGTTGATGTGTTGGTTCAGAAAATGTTGCATGTGGTAGTGGTATAATGAATAACTTGCATAATCTTGTAGATCATTGAATTTTGATAACCTGATTCTTTGCAAACGTTTTGAGATATTTAGATGGTAAAGCTTGCTGGTTAATTAAGTTAAAATCATTAGTGGATTGTTGTCTTTAAGCTTGTACCGTACTACAAACTCTACTAAAATTGTTGAAGGTGTAGTTGGACTTGAACCTTTATGTTCCCCTCTGTCTTGGGAAGTGTTCCATGCACTTCTTGTGTGGGAACTGAAACTTCACGTTCCCCTCCTTTGAATCAATGATAGCACCTGTAGTATGAAGAAAAGGTCTTCGAAGAATAATAGGATTAGAGGTTTTATTCCCCATGTCCATGATTAGAAAATCCACAGGCACAAAAGTCATATGTAACTCTACCATAACATCACTTACTTTCCCTAAAGCATATTTAATGGAATCATCAGCAAGTGCAAGTTCAATAGAGCATTTTTCAAGATTTTTCAATTCAAGCACTTCATATAGTTCTTTAGACAAAACAGAGACGCTAGATCCTAGATCAAGTATGGCATGATGTGTCTCTTTTCCAATAGTTACTAGTACCTTGGGAATCCATATATCACCAAGCTTAGGTGGTATCATGTCCTCTTGGTTGTACCTAGCAATTTTCTCTTTCAAGACATGATTAGCAATATAGGAACAAAGCCAGCTTGATTAGTGTTGATAGAAGGATCACTTGCAAATTTTGTAAGATAGAGATTAGTTCATGCAAGCTACAATTTTCTAAGTCAAGCAAAGGATCCTTGACTTCACTAAGCATTTTAACTTGGGTCAATCGTTTCTGTGCCTACCTACCTCAGTTTTATCTGTTTGTGCCACCCCGTGTAGTTTCTCTCGTCCGTGCCCTGGCTGGGCCGCAAATGGCCCGCGCATGGCCAAGACGGCCGTTTCCGTCTGGTCAACCTCGTTTCACCGTAACTTGGCCTGATGTGGGGACCCCGGATTAGGTATCCGAGATACCCGTTATGTTTCCTGCAACAATCCCATGATCAGTCTGATGTTGCACATAACTCGAATTGGTATCACAGAACACCCATACATACCGAATAAATTTACTTACTTGATTGAAGCCATAACTTCATCAGGTACTCGCAGCGGAAATCACCAAACAACGTGGAGCCCAAGTCACTTGCCCACCCTACAGGCAGCTGACTGGGAAGCGCCCTAGTTCGCATTGACGTTCACGAATGCACTTTTCTCTTCCAACTGCTCCTCTTCAGAATCTGGCTAAGACAATAGCCAGGGACGAAACCAATATGAGTACATTTGAATGTACTCGCAAACTACCCCCGGAATGAGCATGCACTACTCTTTTTATTGTTTAAATAAAACTTCGTTTGCTTTGAAAACTCTATATCCTTGTTGAAAAGAGAAGGATATACTTTTGTTTGATAAACTTTGTTTTGAAATTTCTATATCTTTATTGAAAAAGAAAAGAAGGCTTTTAGAACTTTTCCCATAAATCTGTCTTTGTAAGAAGTCTCGTTTAAAATGTTTTCCCGAAAATACATCTTTGTTGAAAAAGGTAAGAAGTCTCTTTTATAAATATTTTCCCGGAAAATCACCATTTGTTTATTTCTCCAAAACTCCTCCTTTTCCGACCAGAACCATTCCTGGTCAAATCAGTTTTCCAACAACCTTCTACCAACCCCTTGGTATAGTTGCATAAAACATTTTCCACTTTCAGGACACAAAACTTTGCACTTCTCGATCATAGCCCCTCAGGGTCCTCCTCCTTTCCAGCAACCTCATACCGACTCGTCGGTATAGTTGCACAAATACAACATCTCCATTTTCCTTTTTAAATCTTAAACATTTCCAAAACTTGCACATGGTCAAAGCAGTTCTTTCCAACTGTCCATATCCGAGGACTCGGCTATTCGAATAGTTTTAACCCTCTGCAGAGGTAGCACGCTTTTCCCACACCCATCCGGTAACTCATCGTGTCAGCCACGTCCCGCCATACAAGGTGTATGCGAAGTTGAGCCACCGACCATAGCCTGTCCTTTGCTCATGCTAGTATAGGATCCTACCGCTACGAAATTATCATCCTTTCCATCAACACCCAGTCCAGATTCCCCGTCGGGAAACCTAAGTGTGAGGACTCGTAGTTCTGCCCGGCGAGCGAACCCTTCAATCCCCCATCCTCAGATGCCAGGACCCAGGTCAGGGGGTAGGTCGCCATGACCATCCCCTCATGGAACGAGGTCATCCTCGTTGTTGAGGAGTCCCATACTAATATGAGCAAATTATATGACTACGCCCCTTTCCCATAGGTGGGTAAATGTGGTCGCACAGGTATTGGTTGTTCTGTAAGTACAAGGACACAATGTGCATTTTTCATAAACATCACCATTCACCACTTCTCCATTTCCCCACCGACATCTCGGTATTCCACAACCACACAAGTATTTCCAAAGGAGTTTTGAGTAACCAATATTTTTCCCATCCTATAGTTTGAAAAAGAATTTCCATCTAATATCTCCAGATAGGGTGTCAAAATAATATACTTATAATTTGGAAAAGGGTTTTCAAAATCATAGCTTTTGTGGCAAACACCACATAAGTAACTTTTGCTCTTTATAAGTAAAACATGTGAACCAAAATAGATGTATATAAATGCAAGCTCAGAGGATAGCTTGCCTGATTTCAGCATGATGTTCCTGGACTTCTCCTCATTGATCAAAGAAATAAACTCTCATCGTTCTCCGATAAATCCTTTCCAAATACCACCCGGTAGCGTTTATCTCTAGCGTCGCAACATGAAAATAAAACAACACGCAATAAGCAAACCAAACCACAAGTGGTATACAAACAAGTAATCACACCACAAGCATCAAACTAAACATTCAAGCAACAACTAAGATCTACATTTACAAGGGCATTATACTAATCGGGAGTATAACACCATACACATGCCAAAACAAGAGGGCACAAAGACATCCCCAATTAGAGGTACTTTCTCTAATCAAGAAATACTTCAGACAAAAGTTAAACCACCAATTAATCTTGGTAATTCAACTTAAATGCAACCAAGCTTAACAAGCAAGGCAACATGCTAATCACACAAAATAATCTAACTTAAAAACAAACGAGCATAGCAATTCCTAATTACTAGGAGAAGGCTACATAGGGAATAAAACCCTAACAAACACATAACTCCCAAGTAGCTCTCCTAACATGCTAGCAAAATAAGGAAGCACACCACAACAATGGGTTACCACCCTACATATGCTAGGAAACACATTTGTAATACTAAAATTATAACACAACAATTAAATAAAAGCCTAATAAAAATAGGCAGAAAATGCCTAAACCTTATAATTAGCATCACAGTCAATCAGTGACTCCTAAATTCAAACCAATTTAGGGAGATGTTCTCCTATACATATAGAAGATAAGCCAATTGGATTTACTCCAAAATTCATCTCACAAAAATTCACAAAAATCACCAAAATGCCACTGATGTGTTTTTAAGAATGAATAGAACTTTTGTTTTATGTTTCATTTGCATGCAAGGCTTAGATATCTAGAAAGGTGCCACTTCAGGCTATCCAAAGAATTTTAGTTTGCAATATTTGGATTTATAAAACTCTAGATATTTAATATTTGGTGCAAAACATACTTTTTACAAGATTAAATCCAGCACACACATAACTACACATTTTGAAAAATGGCCAGTGCTACCTAATCAAGAAAATACATAGGAACACTACAAATTTTAGTTCACAATATTTGCACACACAGATTTATCACAAATGATTTAAATCTACACTGCAATTTAAATAGGAAAATAAAACAGATATTGATTCACTGGAAAAAAAAAGAAAATGGGCCAGCTCTGCCCAGAACGGAGCCGGACGTAGCTGGGCCGGCCCATTCACGAGCGAAGGGGTACGTCCCCTTTTCTTCTACCTCGACACGCAGGGCACGCCGGCGGCGAGCTGGAGCTCCGGGCGAGGACGGGGACGGCGCTCCGGCGATCCTAACAAGAAATGGCCATGTATGTGAGATAGAGCAGGAGAAGGGGAGCACAGGGGAGCAAGAATGGCGAGGAATGAGGGCTTGTGCCGCTCGCGAGCTTGCCGGAAATGCGGCGGCCGGAGCGGATGAAAACGGAGACGAGCCGCTCGATTCGCTGCTCCACAGCTCGATTCCTTGGACCAGGGTGCAGAGGACGACGAGGCGGAGAGAATGGTGTCCTTGGATATGCTCGGGGCGGCTCCAATCGCCGGCGATGTGCGACGGCGACCGAGGATAGGGTTCGGCGGTGTGGAGAAAAAGAGAGGAGAGGGAGAGAGCAAGGCAGCTGGGGGTAAGTGAGGGCAGAGGAGCTCCTGGGTGCCTCCTTATCCTCTTCATCGACGCGGCAGAGGGGAGCGAGAGAGGGGGGGGGGCCTGGCGAGCTCGGCGGCAGGGATGACACGGCGACGCGGCCACGGGCTGCTATAGAGAAGAGATGCGGATTTACAGAACGCCCCCTGGATTCTTTCCTCTATTTACAAATAAGTCCTTTTAGCTATTTCTTTTAAATCCAGTACCACTTTAGGGATTTTATTGAGGTACTGAAACATTTTAGAAAAAATTGAAAATATTCATGTGGCCTCCCCAATACATATAGAGGCTACACAAAAATTGGTGTTTAAAAATAAAATGTTTTGAACAATATTTGTTCATGGGGTTTAAATAAGTTATTTTTGGTAAATAATATTTGATACTCCTTTAATATTTTTAAATCAAGTGAGAGATATTGTTTTGAGCACTTGGAACTTTCTTGACAAATATGGTAACTTCAAATAGTTTATTTTTTTCATAGAGAAAATATTGGTTTGAAGTAAATAGAGAGTTAGGGAGGGAAAATAATTTATTAAGACCATTTCTTTAACTCATGATCTTAATTTCCCTTGGTTGAATAATTTGAGGGTTTTGTTTTAAATTGAAAAGTATGTGTACTTGAGGAGGGAGTGAGAGGGAGTTGAAATGATTATTATTTCACCTCATTCCTAGAATAAGGAAATATAATTGTTTTCATAAATAGAGGAATAGACAGAGAGGAAAACTAAATAAATCATTTCTTTTAATCAAGATTTTATTTTGAGATTAAGAGTAATCATAGGGGTCTTGTTTGGTTTTCAAGTTACATTCCAATTTTGTGACCAGTGGGTTTTATTTTAGTGTTGAGCACGACAGAGAAATTATCTTCACAAGCAACAAATACCACAAGATCAACATCACAATCATGACCACACAATTCAAACACAAAAATGGGGGGGTAAAACACAACCATCAGTGAAACATTTCAAAAGTTTTTGTTGGTTCTGATATTAGGGTCTTGTGAAACTAAGTTTTTGTTAGTTTATAAAATTTGGGATGTTACAGATCCTTCCCCCCTTAAAAATAAATCTCGTCCTCGAGATTTGCCCGGGGGTAACAGGGAGTGCGAGGGTACGGGTTTTTGGGCTGACTATACTTCTGCGGTAGTTGCTTCTTCAGCGAAATTGCCATGTGAGATCTTGATGAATTGATGATGCAAGGCTTTCTTTATCGATGATCTTCTGTGCTGATTTCGGATTCTCAATGATGGGGTTGACTTGACGATCGATGATGAGGAAAAGTCCTGGTTGGCTATTTCCAGATACTACAAGGCTAAGGCGCAAGGAACTAATTATTAATACGTTCTTGTATACCCACTGCAGGTCTTCCCCCCTTGAAAAGGGGTCTTTTAATCGGTCTTGTTGAAAATCGCAGCTGGAGTTGACTTGGAGGCATCATTATTCTGGAGTAGCTTGACGATCTTTGTCTTGGGTGCCATTCCTCGGTGCTTGGGTCGGTGCAGATATCACTTCCTGATATTGTCTTCTTCGAGGGTCGCAGATGAGGACGCGTTGTTTTAAGGATGCGTCGAGTCTTAGCACCCGGCTCTCTCCGGTTTCTAGTTAGTAGAGGGAGGTTAAAAACTTCTAAGAGCGTCTGAACTTGCTTGGTGGTTGATGTTGCCAACAGCAGGTGCTTCCGTGGTTTGATTCTCCTTAGCGACTTCCGGTAGATCTTCTTCACGCTTTTCTTCCTTCGGTTTGGCGGGAAAAAGGGCCGATCCTGAAGGACTTCTTCGGTTCTGGGTCTTCACAAGCTTCGCAGGTGTCTTCATAAGTAAGTTAGAGTGCACCAGAATAGTTAGGGTTTCCGGGAAAACTTTCTGGTTGAGGGGCTTAAGTTAGTTGTCAAGGGAGTAGGGGTGCTATACTCTGAACATCAAACTTTTTATACCTAAAATCCAAAACAACCAACTTTACACAGGCCTCTTATTCTCGAATCTTCAAAATACCATTCCAACATCTCTGGTAAGGCCACTACAACTAGTTAATTGAATCACGGCCTTTGCCCGAGCTAAAGTTATTAATCCACCATCATCTTCTTCGGGCATAACTTTTTATCATAACATATTTCATCTGTCTGATACCCATCAAACCTTTCATGCATAGTCTCCCCATTACATCATATCACAAAAATCGTAATGATCCACCAATTATTTCTTGACTGATTTTTCTCCCCAGATAAGCATATCTCATATTATCTTACTCCTTCAGGTTGCCATTTTCTCACGATCATATCAGTAAAGCTAAATAAAGCATCCAAAAACATGTGATCATACCATCAAGAATTGACCCACTTTCTAACCAAATTCAGATTTTATCTCCACAACTTTTGGGCCTTGATCTCTTAATCAAAGATAAAAGATCTTTCTAAGAATAATCCAAACAGAGCGTGACAAGCTCTGGAAACTACTGTCACCTAGAATGTCTTGCTACTAGACCAAGTCATATTGATTTCTAGAATCCGATAAACATTCACTTATCCTCCACCAATTATTTCTTGCATCCTACAATCTATTCATTTGATTACTCATCTTTGACCACTTCCTATAATTCCATAAGAATCTACCACAAAAGTCACTTGCGCTAAGAATCACCCTAAACATTCCAACACCAGAGTATTCTTCTTAATTTACTTGCTTCTAAACAATCCAACATCATTTTATCAGCAAGCGCCTCCTAAAATCGAATAACTTTCACCTTTATTTCTAAACCTTTAAATCAAGGGTCACGTCTTCTAGCTCCAGATAACCACCAAGGGTTGGGGTCCACAACTGGTTAGCCCCGGAGTATTAATCAATATATCATCTGTACAAACCCAATTAATTTATCGATCCACTCCAAGTTTTCACTTCTATTCTAAACCCCGAATGCTTGATGCTACTACTATCATCCAATGAATTTTGATTTCATCAAGATCCTTTTGACTACTAAACTTATAGTCCAGCATCCTTATATCCCCCAAAATCTTCTTTCTACCAACTAGTTTTGAGTCGTCCTATGGCACCTCTTTCCTTTGTCTAGAAAAGGCAGTTAGTAATTTTGCAAGGTTTGGTTAGATGAGAAACTAAAGTTAGATAAGTTATGTTAGTTTTTTTTTTTCATATTGTTTTGTTAGTCCGACGGGACACGACTTGTGTCATCTAACGTCGGGTCTTGAATCTTCATCTTTCTCGATGGCTTGATGTGGTTGCGCAAAACAACGTATGAAGGCCGCTATCCGTTTTGCAGAAGGTCGCGGAGTCCTGGGGTAGAGAGTATTCCATACCTTGCTCCTCCTACTAGGAGAAAATTTTCTGAAGTGTTTTCTAAGTCGGACTTTTGAGAGGGTACCAAAGGTACATCTATGGCCAACAAGGCAAAAAGGTTTTTGCAAATATTCAAAAATAAAGCAACAGATAAGAATGTGGTTACTCTGGGTTCCCGACAAGGCGGGTTTTGTGAAACACATTAGGAAAACAACACACAAGCAAGATCAATCAAGGCACTTTTAGCACCAACAAGCGTTTAATACCGTGGAAGATGGGTTTTGCTCAAGTAAAACGAGCTTATCCTATTGATCCTATGGGTCTTTGTATCTCGAGGATTTTCTTCACCTTGTCCAAGTGGGAAACTTTGGCGGTGAAATTACTGCGATTTCGGAAGGTGGCACGGATCATCGGTCTTCTCATATAAATCGCCTTGCTGTTGAAGTCTTCGGGTTGCTAAGTACCCAGGTCTGGTTTGGGGTGTCGTCAAGTATGTAAGTTTGAATGGAGGTAAGACAACAGATGGAAACTTTTGATAAACCTTTAGACAAGAGATAAGGTTTAGAATAATTTGAGAAGGTGAAAAGAGTGGAAGCTACACTTAGGCTTCCTTAGATACAAGTAATTTTAGGTAGTAATATTTTTCTTTCCAAAATAATTCTCTCGTATGGGCCTTGGTGAAACAGGGCTGCTGAAGTCTTCATTTTATCGCCTTAGTCTTCGGCCAGAATATTTGAGATGGAAGCTTTTTCTTGTAGGTGCTAGCTAATCAGGTCTCACTTGGGTTCATCGTCAAGTATTTTGAACGGGTAAGAGAGAGTAGAGAAATCCTTGGAAAATCTTAAAATAGAGGGATGAGACTCAGAAATATTTGAGAAGATACGAAGAGTGGAAGTTATTTTTGGACTTCCTTGGAAAAATATATTTTTGGTATTAATAGATTTTTAATCAAATATTTCTTTACTAACTAACGTCCATGCTAACTAAGGTCTGTTACAGTCAGGATGGCTCTGATACCAAGTCTGTGGGGACCCCGGATTAGGTATCCGAGATACCCGTTATGTTTCCTGCAACAATCCCATGATCAGTCTGGTGTTGCACATAACTCGAATTGGTATCACAGAACACCCATACATACCGAATAAATTTACTTACTTGATTGAAGCCATAACTTCATCAGGTACTCGCAGCGGAAATCACCAAACAACGTGGAGCCCAAGTCACTTGCCCACCCTACAGGCAGCTGACTGGGAAGCGCCCTAGTTCGCATTGACGTTCACGAATGCCCTTTTCTCTTCCAACTGCTCCTCTTCAGAATCTGGCTAAGACAATAGCCAGGGACGAAACCAATATGAGTACATTTGAATGTACTCGCAAACTACCCCCGGAATGAGCATGCACTACTCTTTTTATTGTTTAAATAAAACTTCGTTTGCTTTGAAAACTCTATATCCTTGTTGAAAAGAGAAGGATATACTTTTGTTTGATAAACTTTGTTTTGAAATTTCTATATCTTTATTGAAAAAGAAAAGAAGGCTTTTAGAACTTTTCCCATAAATCTGTCTTTGTAAGAAGTCTCGTTTAAAACGTTTTCCCGAAAATACATCTTTGTTGAAAAAGGTAAGAAGTCTCTTTTATAAATATTTTCCCGGAAAATCACCATTTGTTTATTTCTCCAAAACTCCTCCTTTTCCGACCAGAACCATTCCTGGTCAAATCAGTTTTCCAACAACCTTCTACCAACCCCTTGGTATAGTTGCATAAAACATTTTCCACTTTCAGGACACAAAACTTTGCACTTCTCGATCATAGCCCCTCAGGGTCCTCCTCCTTTCCAGCAACCTCATACCGACTCGTCGGTATAGTTGCACAAATACAACATCTCCATTTTCCTTTTTAAATCTTAAACATTTCCAAAACTTGCACATGGTCAAAGCAGTTCTTTCCAACTGTCCATATCCGAGGACTCGGCTATTCGAATAGTTTTAACCCTCTGCAGAGGTAGCACGCTTTTCCCACACCCATCCGGTAACTCATCGTGTCAGCCACGTCCCGCCATACAAGGTGTATGCGAAGTTGAGCCACCGACCATAGCCTGTCCTTTGCTCATGCTAGTATAGGATCCTACCGCTACGAAATTATCATCCTTTCCATCAACACCCAGTCCAGATTCCCCGTCGGGAAACCTAAGTGTGAGGACTCGTAGTTCTGCCCGGCGAGCGAACCCTTCAATCCCCCATCCTCAGATGCCAGGACCCAGGTCAGGGGGTAGGTCGCCATGACCATCCCCTCATGGAACGAGGTCATCCTCGTTGTTGAGGAGTCCCATACTAATATGAGCAAATTATATGACTACGCCCCTTTCCCATAGGTGGGTAAATGTGGTCGCACAGGTATTGGTTGTTCTGTAAGTACAAGGACACAATGTGCATTTTTCATAAACATCACCATTCACCACTTCTCCATTTCCCCACCGACATCTCGGTATTCCACAACCACACAAGTATTTCCAAAGGAGTTTTGAGTAACCAATATTTTTCCCATCCTATAGTTTGAAAAAGAATTTCCATCTAATATCTCCAGATAGGGTGTCAAAATAATATACTTATAATTTGGAAAAGGGTTTTCAAAATCATAGCTTTTGTGGCAAACACCACATAAGTAACTTTTGCTCTTTATAAGTAAAACATGTGAACCAAAATAGATGTATATAAATGCAAGCTCAGAGGATAGCTTGCCTGATTTCAGCATGATGTTCCTGGACTTCTCCTCATTGATCAAAGAAATAAACTCTCATCGTTCTCCGATAAATCCTTTCCAAATACCACCCGGTAGCGTTTATCTCTAGCGTCGCAACATGAAAATAAAACAACACGCAATAAGCAAACCAAACCACAAGTGGTATACAAACAAGTAATCACACCACAAGCATCAAACTAAACATTCAAGCAACAACTAAGATCTACATTTACAAGGGCATTATACTAATCGGGAGTATAACACCATACACATGCCAAAACAAGAGGGCACAAAGACATCCCCAATTAGAGGTACTTTCTCTAATCAAGAAATACTTCAGACAAAAGTTAAACCACCAATTAATCTTGGTAATTCAACTTAAATGCAACCAAGCTTAACAAGCAAGGCAACATGCTAATCACACAAAATAATCTAACTTAAAAACAAACGAGCATAGCAATTCCTAATTACTAGGAGAAGGCTACATAGGGAATAAAACCCTAACAAACACATAACTCCCAAGTAGCTCTCCTAACATGCTAGCAAAATAAGGAAGCACACCACAACAATGGGTTACCACCCTACATATGCTAGGAAACACATTTGTAATACTAAAATTATAACACAACAATTAAATAAAAGCCTAATAAAAATAGGCAGAAAATGCCTAAACCTTATAATTAGCATCACAGTCAATCAGTGACTCCTAAATTCAAACCAATTTAGGGAGATGTTCTCCTATACATATAGAAGATAAGCCAATTGGATTTACTCCAAAATTCATCTCACAAAAATTCACAAAAATCACCAAAATGCCACTGATGTGTTTTTAAGAATGAATAGAACTTTTGTTTTATGTTTCATTTGCATGCAAGGCTTAGATATCTAGAAAGGTGCCACTTCAGGCTATCCAAAGAATTTTAGTTTGCAATATTTGGATTTATAAAACTCTAGATATTTAATATTTGGTGCAAAACATACTTTTTACAAGATTAAATCCAGCACACACATAACTACACATTTTGAAAAATGGCCAGTGCTACCTAATCAAGAAAATACATAGGAACACTACAAATTTTAGTTCACAATATTTGCACACACAGATTTATCACAAATGATTTAAATCTACACTGCAATTTAAATAGGAAAATAAAACAGATATTGATTCACTGGAAAAAAAAAGAAAATGGGCCAGCTCTGCCCAGAACGGAGCCGGACGTAGCTGGGCCGGCCCATTCACGAGCGAAGGGGTACGTCCCCTTTTCTTCTACCTCGACACGCAGGGCACGCCGGCGGCGAGCTGGAGCTCCGGGCGAGGACGGGGACGGCGCTCCGGCGATCCTAACAAGAAATGGCCATGTATGTGAGATAGAGCAGGAGAAGGGGAGCACAGGGGAGCAAGAATGGCGAGGAATGAGGGCTTGTGCCGCTCGCGAGCTTGCCGGAAATGCGGCGGCCGGAGCGGATGAAAACGGAGACGAGCCGCTCGATTCGCTGCTCCACAGCTCGATTCCTTGGACCAGGGTGCAGAGGACGACGAGGCGGAGAGAATGGTGTCCTTGGATATGCTCGGGGCGGCTCCAATCGCCGGCGATGTGCGACGGCGACCGAGGATAGGGTTCGGCGGTGTGGAGAAAAAGAGAGGAGAGGGAGAGAGCAAGGCAGCTGGGGGTAAGTGAGGGCAGAGGAGCTCCTGGGTGCCTCCTTATCCTCTTCATCGACGCGGCAGAGGGGAGCGAGAGAGGGGGGGGGCCTGGCGAGCTCGGCGGCAGGGATGACACGGCGACGCGGCCACGGGCTGCTATAGAGAAGAGATGCGGATTTACAGAACGCCCCCTGGATTCTTTCCTCTATTTACAAATAAGTCCTTTTAGCTATTTCTTTTAAATCCAGTACCACTTTAGGGATTTTATTGAGGTACTGAAACATTTTAGAAAAAATTGAAAATATTCATGTGGCCTCCCCAATACATATAGAGGCTACACAAAAATTGGTGTTTAAAAATAAAATGTTTTGAACAATATTTGTTCATGGGGTTTAAATAAGTTATTTTTGGTAAATAATATTTGATACTCCTTTAATATTTTTAAATCAAGTGAGAGATATTGTTTTGAGCACTTGGAACTTTCTTGACAAATATGGTAACTTCAAATAGTTTATTTTTTTCATAGAGAAAATATTGGTTTGAAGTAAATAGAGAGTTAGGGAGGGAAAATAATTTATTAAGACCATTTCTTTAACTCATGATCTTAATTTCCCTTGGTTGAATAATTTGAGGGTTTTGTTTTAAATTGAAAAGTATGTGTACTTGAGGAGGGAGTGAGAGGGAGTTGAAATGATTATTATTTCACCTCATTCCTAGAATAAGGAAATATAATTGTTTTCATAAATAGAGGAATAGACAGAGAGGAAAACTAAATAAATCATTTCTTTTAATCAAGATTTTATTTTGAGATTAAGAGTAATCATAGGGGTCTTGTTTGGTTTTCAAGTTACATTCCAATTTTGTGACCAGTGGGTTTTATTTTAGTGTTGAGCACGACAGAGAAATTATCTTCACAAGCAACAAATACCACAAGATCAACATCACAATCATGACCACACAATTCAAACACAAAAATGGGGGGGTAAAACACAACCATCAGTGAAACATTTCAAAAGTTTTTGTTGGTTCTGATATTAGGGTCTTGTGAAACTAAGTTTTTGTTAGTTTATAAAATTTGGGATGTTACACCTGACTTGTGCGGTCGCCCTGGCGCGGCTCGTGAGTTGGAAGTGGGACCGGTCAAGTGGGGCTGGGGCGGTTGGAATCGCATCCAGTGGGGCCGGGGCACTTGTTTAATGAAGGGATACCGCCGATGGGGCCCACGTGGTCTTTCTTCCCTGGCTCACTGCTGCCGCCCATAGAACCCCCGAGGAACCCCCAAGAACAGAGCAATAGGAGTTGGATTGAGGGCAGAGAGAAGGGTGATTGAAGGCGCAAAGGAGCTCCATCGCCATCGCCATCGCCATTGCCGTCGCCCGCCGTCTCCCGTCGCCCGTCGAGAAGGAGGGACAAGCAAGGAGCTCCATCGCCATCGCCATTGTACGACCGCCTTCGCCGTTTGGGGTTTTTTGGTCGCCGACGGTTCCAGCTGCAGTCCATCAACCCCATTTCGATGGTCAGTGCTATCTTCTCTACTTGCTTCATTTCCCTGTTTGAGCTCCCGAATGGTTCATTATATGTGAGTAGATTTGATTTTCTATTTGGCTCCCCGAGGAACCCCAAAAACCCCAGGTTCCGCTTGTTTATCTGGTTCTAAATTTCATTTTTTTAAATAGGATTCCGATAGCGATGTCGTCGATTACTGTGCTATGTGCCGTCATACAGCAACTTTCTGTCGCACACTAACTCGTCGTTCCAATACTTTCAAATCCCGATTGAACACGGTTACAAAGAGGAAGTTGTAAGTATTGCCTTTCAAATTTAAGGGAATGTCATTTGTTTTTCCTTGAATGAGTGTCTTCATAGTTTCTCCGGTTTTATAGATTCTGCCATGCCCTTTAAGATATCTTCTAGAGAGCCAGGCAATTGGCCCTCGTAAGAACTGGATGGAGGCTAGGTGTCCGAACGGAGACCAGTACTTCTTCTACCTGGATAGGTGGGAAATTGAAATTGAAACACATCGGAGATATCTCTGTAAGCGGCTAAGTGATAGCCCGAAGACCCATATTGATACCTCGATCTGTGGAACGCAGTGGAGAGCACTATGTGAATGCTACGGCATCTAGGAGGGCGATGTTGTCAAGTTCACTTGGAATGAAGATCAGCATCTGTTCAATGTTGAAGTGACTAACGAGCACAATGCTGCAAAACCTTTTGTGCAACACACGGGTATGCTGGTTTGTGTTCTTTTTCTTACACATTGAGTAGTTTACAAGTTTTCTGAATGTCTTCCTCTCTTTGATCAGAGTTTGAACAGATTGTCGGATGTTGCAAGCCAGCCCTCCTAAAGAGCATATTTCACGAACCGAGAGATGTCACCTATTCAGAAATGAATGCAATATCTTTCGCTTTATTCAAAGATGCCACGATGGAGTTGGAAGAGATCCCTTAGTTCTACGTGCACAGGATTGAGGATGATTCTATAGATGTCAATTCTCTGGTATGATTCAAACGTTTCGTATTCATTTACATTTTCTAAACTATTCTGTCATTTGAACTATTCTGTCATTTTCTGAACTATTCTGTCATTTTGAAGTATTCTGTCATTTTCTGATACGATGCTCATGTTATTTTGATAGCATCTCAAGATTGCGGTAGTAGATGGTTACGATGTTATTCCATCGTGTGATCGCATATTACGTCAAGTTCACGGAAAATCTCGTCTTTTGGCGAGAAACGATGTCGAGATCTTTGGATCATATCGAGTGATCGAAGATTACATCGAGTTCACGGATAGCTGGGATCTATTCTGGGAGCAACTGCAGATGCGCTTTAGTGATCTCTACGTTATCAAGGTGATCGTCAAGGAGGAGTACATCGAGCTGACATTTGAGAAGGTCAGCGAAGACGTCGAGGAGCCCGACGAAGACATCGAGCAGTGGGACGACCAGATGATGTACGAATTTGATGACTACAGCGACTCCAGCGACTCCAGCGACCCCAGCGAAGAGATCGAGAAGTGGGTTGACGAGATGATGTCCGGCTTTGACGATGGCAAAGAAGAGAAGGATGTCAAAGAAGAGACTGACTAATATTACTATGATTTGTATTTGATTTTGGTCGGATTTTGGACGGATGTATTTTGGTCGAACACCTTATGGGCGTGCTCTGGGCATGAACTGGCGTGCTCTGGGCGCGCTCTGTGCGTCACCGTAATGATATTATGATGGATAAGCTTGCCTCCAGTCATTTGTTTCAAACTTTGTTGTTGCAAGTCCAAAAACACTTCTCTTTACTCTTGAGTTCATACGACATAGTTTGAGAAACACAATTGATACTGCATTTCTCGTCAGAATGTACGTAGACCTTGTTTATCAACTTGAATCGTTAGTATATGACATAAGACGACTATGTGCGCAGGATTTTCCATTTTTTGATTTTTTGTGAATATTTGAAGCTCATTTCAGATTTCGGTCAACTTAACATTGACCGACATTTAAACAAGTTTAAAACATGAAAATGAAAAACTAAGCATGGATCCTTCTTAGTCACTCCAAAATGAAACTTTGTGAGGTGCTTGAACGTTTTATGTTGGAAATCCAAAACCCCTTCTCTTCACCCTAGAAATCACAGGACATAGTCTGAGATATCGCCTTAGATACATGCATTTCTCATATGAAATGTTTATAGATGATGTTTATCAACTTGAATCATTAGTATATGACATAAGACGACTATGTGCGCAGGATTTTCCTTTTTTTGATTTTTTTTGAATATTTGAAGCTCATTTGAACCTCGAGTTCATATGACATAGTTCGGGGATATCACTTAGATACATGCATTTTTCATCTGAATGTGTATAGACATTGTTTATCAGCTTGAATCGTTAGTATATGACATAAGACGACTATGTGCGCAGGATTTTCCATTTTTTGATTTTTTGTAAATATTTGAAGCTCATTTCAAATTTCGGTCAACTTAACGTTGACCGAAATTTAAACAAGTTTAAAACATGAAATTTGAAAAATGAAGACTCGATCCTTCTTAGTCACTTCAAAATGAAGCTTGGACACTTTATCAAACTTTTCAAAACCCCGTTGAGTGCCTCCAAACCCCGTTGAGTGCCTCCAAACCCCATTTGAACAATGACCGTCGAACTAACCCTAGCGTTGAGCTGCAGCCGTCCGATCGTTCCTCTAGAAGGAATCTTCAGACTCGGGGCAATCCGCGAGAGGCTCATTCTGCGATCTGATTGGCTGTAACCCGTGTGAGAAGCTCATTCTGCACAACCCGTTCGATGTGTTTCAAATGAGCTCCAAAGGTACGGTAAACGGCCCCATTTCTAAGCAAAAAGGGTTGGTGGACTCGCAACAGCCGCACCGCCGCAAATGACCGTTACACGCTCACCGCGGACCCACCATTTACCACATATTCACAGACAGAGCATCCATCCTCTTTGGACCATCTTCTTCTTCCTCTTCCTTCCTCTTCTTCCTCTTCGGCGACAAAGGGCAGCAGCAATGTCGTGCTCCTCCAGTTCATCCGTTCATCCCAGTTGGCCAAAGCAGCCTGAGGTGCCGTTGCCGGCATGTCCTAAATGCTCACGCAAGGAGCTACTGAGCCGTAAGACTAGTAGGGCTGAGACAGCCAACAAGGGGCGCGAGTATTTGAAATGCCTGAGCCTGCCACAGGATGTAAAGATCTTTCTCTCGCATCCTTTTGCTTTGATTTCTTCAGTGTTTTCAATTTCTTTCTCAGATCTGGGATTTAGGGTTCAGGTTGACTTTTTCAGGGGTTGGAACTATGCAACCATTTTCAGTGGTTGGATGAATACGTTACGCAGCTTAGACGGGATGGAAGGTGGCGTGCGCCCAGCGACCTTCCTCTGCCGTCTGATGTGGAGATTGCGCCCTCTGCTCCGCCGATGGGCATCGTAGCTCCGCCGATGGGATCTGACATGGTTGCTCCTCCGATGGGGCTTGCGGAAGTGAGAGGCGAACTGAAAAAGTTGAACAAGCACTTAAGGCAGATGAATGATCTGAAGAAGCAGGCTAATCTGATAGCTGCAGGATTTTATCTCTATATAGTTGCTCTAGGCTTTGTTTATCTGCTGATTGTCAGTCGTAGTTAATTAATGCGATGTAAGCATAATTAATGCAATGTAAGCATAATTAATGCAATGTAAGCTCTATGTTATTTGGACCAACCGCTTATGATAAACCAGTCGTCTCATTTGAAAATTAGGGGCAGATCTATACACCAACACGTATTTACACCAGAAATTGCTTATATTTTTAGGGACAAATGACTAATCATCTGTACAGAAACTATCTACAGTTTTAGGGGCAGATCTATACACCAACACGTATTTTACACCAGAAATTTCTTATATTTTTAGGGACAAATGACTAATCATCCGTATAGAAACTATCTACAGTTTTAGGGGCAGATCTATACACCAACACGTATTTTACACCAGAAATTTCTTATATTTTTAGGGACAAATGACTAATCATCCGTACAGAAACTATCTACAGTTTTAGGGGCAGATCTATACACCAACACGTATTTTATACCAGAAATTTCTTATATTTTTAGGGACAAATGACTAATCATCCGTACAGAAACTATCTACAGTTTTAGGGGCAGATCTATACACCAACACGTATTTTACACCAGAAATTTCTTATATTTTTAGGGACAAATGACTAATCATCCGTACCGAAACTATCTACAGTTTTAGGGGCAGATCTATACACCAACACGTATTTTACACCAGAAATTTCTTATTATTTTAGGGACAAATGACTAATCATCCGTACCGAGACGTGGTCAGTTTGAGCCGACCCCACCAGTCAGACAAGTGCCCCGGCCCCACTGTATGCGATTCCAACCGAGCCGCGCCAGGCCGACCCCACCAGTCAGGCTAAGTTACGGTCAAACAGGGTTGACCGGACGGAAACGGCCGTCTTGGCCGTGCGCGGGCCATTTGCGGCCCAGCCAGGGCACGGTCGAGAGAAACTACGCGGGGGTGGCACAAACAGATAAACTAGAGAGAACCAGGGCACAGAAGCAATTAACCCTTTTAACTTCCTCAACTTTCTTTTCTAATTCAATCAACATAAGACATTCATCATGTTCAGCTTCTTTAATTTCCTCTCTTAAACAACCAAGTTGAGACATGAATGGCAACAGATATTCAGGATAGTTCAATAATTCACTAAGAGTTTCCTCCAAAGTAAGAGGAACATCATCAGCAATGGTAATAGAATTCATTCCAACCACAGGTGATGGTGAAGTGTGAACTTCTAGGGTGGCCCGAGCTTCACGGATTTGAAGCAGATTCGGATGAACGCACGCAAGAATACGAAGAACACGAAGAACGCAAGAACACAAGAACACAAACACGATACAAGGACACGTTTCCCTCACCGGTCGGTCCAATCCGGCCCAATAGAATCCACACAAGGATGGAAGATTGGCAAGAAGATACAAGGAGGGATCTTGAATGGTTGTTTCTCCAATGGTCAACCAAACCGATCCAATAGACTCCACACAAAGATGGAAGATTGGCTAGTAGCTACAACTACAACTGGAGGGATACATCTCCATGCAAGGAGGCCTTGAATCCACAAGGGGGATCTTCTCCACAAGGGGAGGCATCACCAAAGAGGGTGGAACTCTATCTCATATCCAACCTATCCCACTAGGAGGTGGGGAGTCTCTATTTATAGGCTATTACAAAACAGGGGCAAGAAGGGACAACAACCGGTCAAGTCGCACGAGCGCGGGGCGAGGTGGAGTGGTGGCCGGCCTTGTGGCCAGCCTGAGCCGGCTGGGGGGCCAGCGGCTTCAGACTGCTGGCCAGCCTGTGGCCCAGCCTAGGCCGCCTGGAAGGTCAGCGGCTTCTGGCTGTTGCCTGGCCTGGGCCGGCTGGTAGGCCGGCTGGAGGGCCGGTGGCTTCTGGCTGCTGCCCGGCCTAGGCCGGCTGGTAGGCCGGCTGGAGGGCCGGCGACTTCTGGTGCAGGGCCAGCCTGTGGCCTAGCCTAGGCTGGCTGGGAGGCCGGCCGGCTGATGCTCACCGTTTCTTCCGCATCTTCGTCCACGCTTGCCCGAGCTTCTTCTCCTTCGTCTTGGCGTTTTCTCCGCCTCTTCCATGCGTACACCTTGGATGGTCTTGAGCCTCGTGCACCTTGGTCATCCTCACATGTAGATGTACTCGTCACGACGTACCTAGCAATGCAAAGGGGCCGATGGTCAAGTAGCATACCGTTTAACGGAGACATATGGTGAGTCATATAATGGAAAGAGGTCACCTTTAAGTTCGATGACGAGCTTAGGGTGGTTTGCACTGCATCATCTCCCCCCCCCCTCTAAAAAAAGAGTCGTCCTCGACTCTTGCTATTCATTACCATGCAAAGGAGGTAGATGTGTTATTCTTGTCACCATGCCTACAAACACCAAAGACCAAGCAAACCATGTGTGTGCAAGAAAAAGGAGCATATCAACAATGACATGTCCATTCTTCATCATAGCACCATTAGCACAACACAACAATATGAAAAGGTAGTGCAAGTGCAAGGTTAATGTGCAAGCAATCCAATGGAATATCTTCAAAATGTGGTAACACAAAAACTCCATGAAAATATGAGAATGCCATCTAGGTATCTCATCTTGAACCATATGATTATCATTGCACACAAGGAATTGGAAAGAGCAAGTTGTCAACATCCTTGAGGCAATAAGAGGAGAACTTGGCAAAAACACACAATGAAGAATTTCCAAAATAGCATCATGGATGCCAACAAAGCACCTGAAAGAGCAAGTTTTCTTCATAATTGTTGCAACACCCAAATCATCCATGTGAAAGATCAAGTATACATGCTTGTCAAAGGTAGAACCAAAAACACCATCATGATTGCAAACAAAGCAAAAGCAAGAGAAATTTTTCAACTTGTTTGATGCAAAACATGAGAAAGATTTGAGAGTTGGATTCAATCCACTACTCACATATATGCTCTCAAGAGCTCTTTTTGTCAACTCATGCTCAATTGAGGTCGACATTATCATGCAGTTACCGGCACAAGCAAAACACCATATGATGATATGGGTATCCGGTTCAAGAACAAGGTACCCTATGAAGATGTTATGTGCACGGTAAATGAACACATCATCCATCATGAAGTGTCTCTTCATTTGCAAATTACCAAACACATCAAAATCAATGGAAAAATATGATGTATGTGAGTGGTCACTATGCAAAGTGAAGGATGGAACAAGGTCCATAAGAGAAAACGAAACATCTCCCAAATGTGAGAAAGCTATGGGGGCAATCTCATTATCAAACATTTCAACATTATTGCAAACAACACATGTGAAAGAGATATTGTTTAACATGTTGCATGCAACAATAGGAGAAAAATGGAAACATTCATAACAAGGCATGCTCATGGCAAAATCATCACAAATAGGTAATTCCACATGATCAACATTGGTTTCAAACAACGTGTCACAAGGGAAAAAGAATGACTCATATGTGACATCCAAAGAATCATCCATAGCATGCAAACAATCATGTTTCATCATGTCCACTAGCGGGATCATGGTCACATCAACACCCATAGCGTTGTAGTCCCGCTCATGTGAAGTAGGTGTTGAAGTAGTAGTCGCTTCCATGTAGCCGACTTGTTCATCTTGATGTAGACACGGGGTGGCAACATCATCATCCTCCATGTACATCTTCTCCATTTGAGGCACCATCATGTCGAGGAGTGGCATTTCATCATCCATGGAACCTAGGACACAATGAGAGAACACACTAGAGCAAGGTGGTAAGTTGTTAGAAATCGAAATGGCCTCACAAGACCTATCAACTACCTCTCTCAACTCATGTGGTGTATCACTCATTCCCTCAAAATGAAAGCACTCAAACTCACATATGGTGGAGGCACTCAACTCAATATCACTCTCACTCAAGTGGGCTAAGTGGCTCTCATGCTCACATGGGTTTGGTACCATCTCATAAGTTAAACACAAGAGGGTAGGCTCAATGTTCTCAACTCCAAACGCCTCCAAGGTTGAAGGGAAACTCCCATGCTCAACCTCCTCAACCAACTCGCCTCCAAAGGTAAATGCCATAGCGTAGGCATCATCACTTGACTCCATTGCCGAAGGGAAAATCCCATGCTCGACAATCTTCTCGCCATCTTGGTCACCAACTTGGCAATCCCACATCATGTGACCATGGACATTGCATAGGGGGCATAAGAGATTGGGACATTCTCGTGGATCATGGTCTTGGCCTTGGCAATTGTCGCATATGAGGTCTTCTTCTTGCCATATGGGGGCCAATGTGGTGTTGGCACTTGGTGTAGAAACCATATCAAGAGAAGTGCTTGAGAATGGCGCCAATAGGGTTGCGTCCTCACGTTTGTGATCATGTTTCTTCCGGCGTCGACGTAGGCTTTGCTCGAAGAATTTGTCGATGCCGTCCATGATCTCATCAAACATGGATCTTGAAGCTCTTGTTGGTGCCAATGTCGTGGTGGAACTTGAAGTAGACACCATAGGAGGAGCACTTGCTTGATGGCGTGCCTTGCGTCTTGACTTCTCCTCATGTCGACGTTGACGCTCTTGCGAGGAGGGATGACGTCGAAAGTCATTTGGATGCTTCTCCTCATGGCGATATCGACGTTCTTGATCTTTTGGCGACCTTGCCTTGGAGCGTTCACTCGAGCTTGATGATATGTTTCGACGCTTGGCGAGTGTGTCAATGTCGCCTTGAAGCTTGGTCATGTCATGGTTCACCGTAGCATCTTTCTTATGGCGCCTTTGTGAGCTTGATGGGCCATGACTTGGCTTGGCCTTGTCAATGCACTTCTTGGGGCGCCGTCTTCTTGTTGATGTAGAATGTCGATGCTTGGCGTTCTTGGCGATGTCATCTTCATTTAGCCTTCTTGAAGTAGATGGAGAGTGGCGAAGCTTGGCACTCTTAGCGATGTTCTTGTCATGGCGCCTTCGAGATGTTGATGGAGCTTCATAAGACGGTCTCATCGTGGCCTTCTTGGTGCTCCGTCTTGAGCTTGAAATATGGTAGGTAATGCCGCCCTTGATCATGGTGGTGATGGGGGTCACCTCCTCTTGCAAGTTGCCGGAGGTGTAGTCGACGTCGTTGCACATGCTTGAGGAGTAGTAGCCGTCGGCGTGATCCACCATGTTGTTGTAGTCGAAGTCGGCACCGTATGATGAGGCATGTGAGGAAGGGTGCGCCTCATTGTCGTTGGAGCTCGTGTCGTCGGTGTCGTGGTACCGCTCCATGTCATAGACTCGAGTGTACTTGGAGTCGATACAATATGATGGTGGATTGTCGACGTCGTTGTATCGCTCCATGTCGTGGACGCTTGAATAGTCGGAGTCGTAGCGGAAGTCTTGGTGATGATCCACCGTGTCATGCACGCTCGTGGAGTCGTAGTCGCGGTAGCGGAAGTCTTGTTGATGCTCATACATGTCATGGGGGTCATAGTCGGTGTAGTAGTTCCCCATGTCCTCATTACTTGAGGCATCATAGTCCAAGTGACTCATCATGTACTCGTTATCATCTTGGCCTCCATAGTCGCATTCGCTCTCCCTAGACATGTTAACTCACAAGCAAAGTGTATATATGTGGAGTGGAAAGGAACTAGAACACAACCTCTCACCTTTGTAGATAGTATTGGATGTCGTGAACAACCAAAGGAAACGATCACAAAGTAAAGTGCTTGTGTTCAAGTATCCAACGCAAACTCCAAAACACACACGGCTTAAAATTTGATAGGGAGGTATGGTAGGTGGAATGCAAATTGAACCAACCGGAAACCAAGATATTGTTAAAGCAAGTAGAGAACCACAATGATCACAAAGCAAAACAAGTCAATCTCCAAAGATATGAGCAAAGCTCATGGAAACACACACGTGGAGATAAATGGGACTCGTGCAACTATAGAAATGAGCTAAAGAACCAAATGATCCTAGCGAAGACTATAAGCTCGGTGTTGCACAAGTTCAAGAAGAGCCACTAGCTCGATTGCAAATTATTTGTGGGCTACAAGATTTGCACAAATGGCACCACCTACAAGATGTTCATCGAGCTTTCGCGCTTCCTACAAGGTATAGCAAGTGGTGTTTCTTCTTTTATTTCTTTTGATTTGGCAATATTTGCTTCTTTTCTCTTTGCTCTCTTTGGAGTCTTTTCACTTTTGCACACCCACTTCTTTTGATGCCAACAACAATATATATGATATATGAAAACTAGCGCATACAACGTTTGCTCGGAAACTACACGGTGCAAATGTGCAAAGCCCAAGAAATCATCAAGAGCTAGCCTCAATAGGACAAGGTAAACACAAGGGTATGATGGCTATCAAAGGAAAATGGCAAGGGGTAAAGATTGGTCATGTTATACCTTTGTCGACGATTTTCACCCGTTGTTGTCGAAGTTGCCATGCTTGCCCATTGATTTTGGTTGTGGTAGATGATGGAGCAACCGCAATGGTGACGTAGGCCTTGTCCGTAGCTTCGAAACGAGCCAAAGAACACCAAAAACGGAGTCCGGAGCGAAAAGATATGGCCAAAACGATTTTTGAATTTTCAGTTTCGGGCGAGACCAGCCTTGTGGCCAGCCTAGGCCGGCTGGAAGGCTGGCGGCTTCGGGCTGCTGCCCAGCCTAGGCCGGCGGGTGGGCCGGCTGGGAGGCCGGCCGGGGGCGTGAAATGCCCAAAAATCCGCGATTTTGAGCGGAAAAACAGCCCGAAAAACCTCAAATCGGAGGGGAAATCATTGGAATTTGGCCATGGATACGCAAGGGAAGGTAGATCAACAAGTAAAGCAAGTAATCCACGGATCAAAACTTGCAAAAATGCACAAGATTCGCAGATCGATCCAAAAGCAATTTGGGGCTATTTTTGGTGAAGTGTGAACTTCTAGGGTGGCCCGATCTTCACGGATTTGAAGCGGATTCGGATGAACGCACGCAAGAACACGAAGAACACGAAGAACGCAAGAACACAAGAACACAAACACGATACAAGGACATGTTTCCCTCACCGGTCGGTCCAATTCGGCCCAATAGAATCCACACAAGGATGGAAGATTGGCAAGAAGATACAAGGAGGGATCTTGAATGGTTGTTTCTCCAACGGTCAACCAAACCGATCCAATAGACTTCACACAAAGATGGAAGATTGGCTAGTAGCTACAACTACAAGTAGAGGGATACATCTCCATGCAAGGAGGCCTTGAATCCACAAGGGGGATCTTCTCCACAAGGGAGGCATCACCAAAGAGGGTGGAAATTTTCGAATTTCTCAAAATCAAAGAAAAATTTGGGGATTTGTAGGGGGGAAACAAAGACAAATCTGTGGCAACCATGCTCTGATACCATATGGTGAAGTGTGAACTTCTAGGGTGGCCCGATCTTCACGGATTTGAAGCGGATTCGGATGAACGGACGCAAGAACACGAAGAACATGAAGAACGCAAGAACACAAGAATAAAAACACGATACAAGGACACGTTTCCCTCACCGGTAGGTCCAATCCGGCCCAATAGAATCCACACAAGGATGGAAGATTGGCAAGAAGATACAAGGAGGGATCTTGAATGGTTGTTTCTCCAACGGTCAACCAAACCGATCCAATAGACTCCACATAAAGATGGAAGATTGGCTAGTAGCTACAACTACAAGTGGAGGGATACATCTCCATGCAAGGAGGCCTTGAATCCACAAGGGGGATCTTCTCCACAAGGGGAGGCATCACCAAAGAGGGTGGAACTCTATCTCATATCCAACCTATCCCACTAGGAGGTGGGGAGTCTCTATTTATAGGCTATTACAAAACAGGGGCAAGAAGGGACAACAACCGGTCAAGTCGCATGAGCGCGGGGCGAGGTGGAGTGGTGGCCGGCCTTGTGGCCAGCCTGAGCCAGCTGGGGGGCCGGCGGCTTCAGACTGTTGGCCAGCCTGTGGCCCAGCCTAGGCCGGCTGGAAGGCCGGCGGCTTCTGGCTGCTGCCCGGCCTGGGCCGGCTGGTAGGCCGGCTGGAGGGCCGGCGGTTTCTGGCTGCTGCCCGGCCTGGGCCGGCTGGTAGGCCGGCTGGAGGGCCGGCGACTTCTGGTGCAGGGCCAGCCTATGGCCTGGCCTAGGCTGGCTGGGAGGCCGGCCGGCTGATGCTCGCCGTTTCTTCCGCATCTTCGTCCACGCTTGCCCGAGCTTCTTCTCCTTCGTCTTGGCGCTTTCTCCGCCTCTTCCATGCGTACACCTTGGATGGTCTTGAGCCTCGTGCACCTTGGTCATCCTCACATGTAGATGTACTCGTCACGACGTACCTAGCAATGCAAAGGGGCCGATGGTCAAGTAGCATACCGTTTAACGGAGACATATGGTGAGTCATATAACGGAAGGAGTTCACCTTTAAGTTCGATGACGAGCTTAGGATGGTTTGCACTACATCAGGTGATGCTTGTGGTTTCCCTGCAGACATACTCAATAAAGTGGCTTGATTATCAGCTAGTTTGGACAAAGCTTTGTCTAGTCCTGAAGTTTGGAGTTGTAAGCCTTTAATATCAGAACTAAGGGAAGCAACCGACTTATTTAACTCTTGTATCATGGTGTTATGACTAGCAACTTGTTCCATGAGAATTTTGTTAGCCTCAGAATCATCATTGCGAGATGACATAGGCTTCCAATTATTATCATTAGCATTAGGATAAGGAACAAAAGGACGATTGTTGGGAACATATGAGGGTTTATTATAAGAGTTGTAATTGTTGTTCCCATACCCATTATTACCATAGTTCCTAATGAAGTTGACATCAACATTTTCAGAATTATTACCAACTAGTTCTTTCAAAGGAACATTTTCAACACAAGGTTTATTAAGCAAAGCAAGAATAGTATCCATCTTAGATGACAAATCATTAGTTTCCTCAATAGAATTCACTTTCTTAGTAGGATTAGGTGCTCTATCAGTATGCCATTGACTATAGTTTTGCAAAATGCTTTCCAATATATTTTTAGCTTCAACTATAGTTTTACTCATAAAAGCACCTCCAGCAGCAGAATCAAGTATGTTTCTAGACATGTAGTTTAAACCATTGTAGAAAGAGTGTAATATGGTCCATTCATTAACTCCATGTGAAGGACAAGTTCGAAGCATAAGTTTAATCCTATCCCAAGCCATAGCAACATGTTCATTTTCATTTTACCTAAAAGAAAGGATGTTGTTTCTATTTTGCAAAATTTTAACAGGAGGATAGTATTTCTTAATAAAAGCTTCTTTAAGATCATCCCATGAATTAATACTACCGGATGGCAATGAATGCAACCATTCTTTAGCTTTCCCTCTAAGTGAAAAAGGAAATAGCTTCAATTTTAGGATATCACTTTCAACATTCTTAAACTTTTGCATGTCACATATTTCAAAAAAATCATGAAGATGCATAGAGGCATCCTCCATAGCACTACCACCAAATTGTTCCCTAGTTATCAAGTTCAACAAACTAGGACTTACTTCATAGCTATCAGCTTTAATCTCAGGTGTGGCAATAGCTTTAGAGATGAATTGATCATTAGGAGTGTTTGTGTAGTCACACAATTTAGTTCTTTCTCCTATTTTAGCAAGTTTTTTTGTATTTTTTTTAATTTTATATGCAAAACTGAAAATAAAATGGGTCTCACAAGTGCAAACCGAATTACAAATGCAAGACAATGACAAAACAAATAATTTTGCTTCGAAGGTAAAGATGGATAAGATGATGCTCACGTAGGTGCAACCTCCCCAAGCTTAGGTGTTAGCACAAGTTGGTGATGTTGACTTTGTTGTGATCTCCTTGGATAAACCTTCGCAGCTATGATTCCCTGGCAACGGCGCCAGAAAACAGTCTTGATGGCCCTTGAAGAGGTTGATCTACAGCGCCAGAAAACAAGCTTGATGCAGTCTTGATCTCCGGTGCGTTGTTTACCTGCGTCAAAAGTAAATGGGTTAGGTTGAGACTCCAAGTGCAGAGTGTGTAGTAAGTGGAAGACATGTTTTCCCCACGAGGGTGACTCGAGGGTTTAATATCGAACTCTCGGGGAATCAGTAGTGAAAAGTTTATCTCCTTATCCTTCTTTTTGGTCACCTACAAAACAAGGTTAATTGTTTTGGTCCTCAACCTCACCTGTTGTTGTTAAGCAGAAGGTGTATAAATAATACCAAGATAAATATGCAATGCAAACAAGAAATAAATATGCAATGATGGTGGATGAATGTGCAAGGATGATGATAACAATGATAAATGATATTTTTGGTTTTTTTATGATGAATGCAAGATGGAAAAGTGTTTTTGTATTTACGGATTTAATAATGGCAGAAAATATAAAAGTGGTAAAAGTGGTTGGAAAGGTGTTTCTTATGATTAAAAATGGACCGGGGTTCATGGTTTCACAAATGCACTCTCTCTTTTAATGGTGTGGCAGACAATGGACACATAGAGTTGACATATGAGATTGCAACACAAAGTTTGATATCAAGTTACTAATTATATGGGCATCACGTCCTAACATAGAGATCGTTTGGTTATTAATCTCACTTATACTCCACCAAGATGCGAACTAAATCATAACACCTTAGCAATTAAGATAAATCAGAGTATAGCTTTAAATATCATGACATGAAGTGAAAATAAGAACATGCTAGATCTAGTCACAGGAAGAAGCTTGGTCACCCTCAACCCATGTAGCATGGTATTTTTGTTTATCCCTAGTGAGGCAACAAAGTAAGGTAAACACCCAAGTGGATCACGATATTTCAGTTGTCAACTTACCGCACTCACCACCCCCCGTTACTCCAACTAATGCACACATCACCCCACACACACCCTTATAAACATGCTTGATCATAACAAGTATATAAGAACGGGGTACATAATATGCATCTATACTCATAACTGAAACAAACATTTGCAATCTCAACATATATTAACACACAAAAAGATCCACCACATAGGAATTACATATATGACCGTAATCATGTTCAGCAGCTCATACGGTACTAATTAGTGAAGCTCAAAGAGAGGAGAGATACATAAGTTACTTCCACAAACCCATAGTCAAGAGGTGGACTACTCCCTTTTCATGGTGGAGATGGTGGAGATGTCGATGGAGAAGATAGAGACCACGCCGGCAGTGCCCCGCCGGAGTTTTCCCCTCCAATCTGCAGCTCCAGATCTTCGTTTTCGTGTTTCTGTGATATGGCGGCGCTTGTTTTCGAGAACGCCGTGGGACTTCTTTTATAGGCGTTTTTAGGTCAAAACGAAGGCGGTGGAGAAAATATCGACGGCTGCGGGGCCTCGAGGGCCAGGATGGTGGGCCCCACGCGGCTAGGTACAGTGGCCGCGTGGGCCACCCCCTTTTGGCCCTCCGGCCTTCGTTTGCTTGATTCCTTCGCTCCTACGTCTTCCTCTTCCAAAATAATGACGCCTGTATTTTTTCAGAATTTTATGACGTCGTTTAGGTCCCTGAAACATAAAAGGAAAGAAATAGGGTTTTCTGCCTGCGCAGGGTTAATTCCATAAAAATGGGAAACAATTATTTTATTTCCAAAAATCATTAAATAACAGTGGTATAACCCTTATATGATGCAAATATGATTAGAATATGAGTGATATAGTGCAAAGTTCATGTATGCATTTCACATGCATCACACTTCCACCATCCAAATTTGCTAGCATCTTCGGTGTTGTGCATTGCCTTCTGCTCACATTGAGAGTTGTGCATACTTTGCCAGTACGTCCAAACCCGTGGGAGGACTTTCTCTTGTTCTACTACACATAAGCACATACATCTTCCTCAAAACAGTCACCATACCTACCTACCACAGCATTTCCATAACTGTTCTGAGATATATTGCCATGCAACTTCCATCTTACATTACATGACTTGTTGTCATTTATCATTTATATATTGCTTTGCATGATTCTATACAGCTGATATGTGGTTTACCCATGTTACGCTACATCATTGCACATCCTGCTACACTGGCAGAGGCATACAGTTTCATACATCATGTTTTGTTTATTATGAGTTATTTGTACCAAAAAGTGTGTTGTCATATTAGAGTGCTGCCCCTAAAAGTGAAAAGAGCCATGGAGGCCATCGAAAAGAGAAACAGAAAAAGAAAAAAAATGAAAAAAAAGAGAAAAAAAAGGGGGCAACATTACTATCCTTTATCCACACTTGTGCTCATGTTTCAGCACCTGCAGTATTCATAGTCATCATTTGTGCTCATGTTTAGCACCTATATTCCATGTGAGAGAGTTTTCATATTTTACTAGTATAACTATGTGGGGAATTTACACTATAGAACTTGGGTTGTATATTCCAATGATGAGCTTCCTCAAAAGTGCTCTAGGTCTTCATGAGCAACCAAGTTGGATGCACCCCCACTAGTTCCATTGGAGAGCTTTCATACACATACAACTCTATGTGCATCCGTTGCATGGCAATCACTACTCCTTACATAGCTTCGATTATAAGACTTCCTCTTGTCTAATGATCACTTATAGCTTTGTGAGACTTTCTTCCTTTGGCCTTCCAAACCCCCATTAATGTTCTGTTAGCCATAACATCCTGGTGCCAATACCAAATGCTTACGCTCACCGGTTGAGTATGCTTCGAAACAGTTGATTCATGACGTTCATGTTTATATTTACTTGACTGAATCCTTCCATGTTATGAAAAATTGCTTGATGCTTGGAATTGAAGGATAGAACTCCTACATTGGATACTTAAAACATCTTTAATGAACCTTGTACGGTTTCATGTCTTTAAAGCAATAGTTCATGAAAACTTTTAGCTTGTTTAACTATCTTGCTTTGTTATCTCTTATTGAATATCAATTATAGACTTTTGCTTTGAATCATTTGATCTCAGCTCACATGCTTTACAATATTATTTGATCAAGATTATGTGGTAGCATGTCACTTCAGAAATTATTTGTTGTTATCATTTTACCTACTCGAGGGCGAGTAGAACTAAGCTTGGGGATACTTGATACGTCTCCAACGTATCTATAATTTCTTATGTTCCATGCTTATATTATACCAATTGCTACATGTTTTATTCACACTTCATGGTATTTTTATGCATTTTCTAGGACTAACCTATTATCAAGATGTCATAGTGCCAGTTCCTGTTTTCTACTGTTTTTGGTTTCAGAAAAGCTGTTCTGCAAATATCCTCGGAATTGGACGAAACAAATTGCCACGTTCCTATTTTCCCGACACGTTCACGAAGTTCGAAGGAGAGACGAAGGGGGGCACCGAGGCGCCGTCCCCACCCCATGGCGCGGGTGGGCCCCTGCCGCGCCGCCATGTGGGGAGCGGGCCTCGGGCCTCCACCGATATCGCCCCTTCGCCTATTCATTCCCCCCGAGGCAAAAATCCTAAAACACTGAGCCATATTTCCAGAAAACATCCGCTGCCGCCGCCGCCATCAACCCTAATTCGGGAGGGTTCTGATGCTCTTCCCGGCACCCTGCCGGAGAGGGGAATCATCACCGGAGGGCTCTACATAGCCATGCCTGCCTCCGGAGTGATGTGTGAGTAGTTCATCTTTGGACTATGGGTCCATAGCAGTAGCTAGATGGTTGTCTTCTCCTTTTGTGACATCATGTTTAGATCTTGTGAGCTGCCTATCATGATCAAGATCATCTTATTGTAATGTTACATGTTGTGTTTGCTGGGATCCAATGAATATTGAATACTATGTCAAGTTGATTATTGATCTATCATATATATGTTGTTTATGATCTTGCATGCTCTCCGTTATTAGTGTAGGCTCTGGCCAAGTTTATGCTTGTAACTCCAAGAGGGAGTATTTATGCTAGATAGTGGGTTCATGCCTCCATTTAATCTGGGACAGTGACAGAAAGTTCTAAGGTTGTGGATGTGCTGTTGCTACTAGGGGTAAAATAGCAATGCTTTGTCTAAGGATATTAGTGTTGTTTACATTATGCACCATACTTAATGCAATTGTCTGTTGCTTGCAACTTAATACTGGAAGGGGTGCGGATGCTAACCTGAAGGTGGACTATTTAGGCACAGATGCATGCTGGATAGCGGTCTGTGTACTTTGCCGTAATGCCCAAGTAAATCTCATATTGATCATCATGACTTGTATATGCATTGTTATGCACCTCTCTATTTTGTCAATTGCCCAGCTGTAATTCGTTTACCCAGCATGTTAGTATTTTATTATGGAGAGACACCATTAGTAAACTGTGGACCCCGGTGCATTCATTTACATCTGAAATACAACCTACTGCAATCATTGTTCTTTTTCATTCTCTGCAAGCAAAAATCATTTTCCACACAATACGCATAATCCTTTGTTTTCAGCAAGCCGGTGAGATTGACAACCTCACTGTTAAGTTGGGGAAAAGTAGTTTGATTGTGTTGTGCAGGTTCCACGTTGGCGCCGAAATCCCTGGTGTTGCACCGCACTACACTCCTTCACCAACAACCTTCAGAACATCGCCGACTTCCTACTGGTTCGATAACCTTGGTTTCATACTAAGGGAAAACATGTTGCTGCACTCATCATACCTTCCTCTTGTGGTTCCCAATGAACGTGTGTCTTTCACGTCATCAATGAGCACATGGGAAAGGTCCCACGTCACTTCTTAGCTCCAAGAACATCTTCTCCAGGCATCAATAACCCCTTCCACACTCTGATCCATAAGCATCAATTTGAAAGAGTTCCTGAGGCAGAGTTGTGCAATAGTTGGAATATAGATTGTTCTAACAATGCAGGAAAAGAAGGCTCTCAATCTGATGAGAAGTGGGGAAACAATTCCAAGAGCTGGGACTCACAGTCTGATAGGTTCATGAACCGTATTGAACATAACACTGAGTTGATTTGCATTCTCACTTACAAGATTGATGAATTGAAGGAATTGGTTGAGAAGCTTATTAAGGATTCACCATCACCACTAAAGGAGTAATTCATCATTGGTATTGGCATCCCCTCAGCTTGTTCCAAGCTTGGGGGACTGTCGCGGTATCATCACCATTATCTTTTACCTTTTACTTTTCAGTTGAGTCATATCATGAGTAGAGACGTTATCACATAGGATGGTTTGCAGTATGGAAGTATCTCGCTTTAGTTGGTTATATCTATGTATCCCTTGGTGTGAGTTGCCGTTATTGGAATATTAATGAGAAGTTTATCATTTACTTTCTGCATATTTTATTTTAGTTTGCAAATTTCTATCATATGAATGATCTTGCTGTTAGTATTGGCATAACTTTGGGAGCATCAAGTAAATTTATTTGGTTTTGGCAAACTTAGCATTGGTCAGTAGCAACAATACTTTGAGGCTTAAGTAGAAAAGAGAGGATTGCATGTAGATATATTATCGCATTATCTTTATTTCTTGTTGGCTCATGAGCTTCGTATTCTCAAAGTTAAAATTATTTGTGCCTACAGGGAAAATTGCATGATTGCTTCTATTACATTTATATTTGTTTGCATCCCTGAACTCTTATGCTTGCTACCCAGCCTTGCTAGCCTAAAGCCTATACTGAGAGGGAATGCTTCCCGTGCATCCAAATCTTGAGCCAAAATTCAGGCCATCTGTGTCCACCATAACTACCTATATGTGATATTTCCTTGCCACTCCAAGTAAATACTTCATGTGCTACCTTTAAACTATTCAAAAAACTATTACTCCTTATTTGTGTCACTGTTTATTAGTTCATGAGGAAGTATGTGGGTTATTCTTTATTTAGCTTGTCAGACAGACTTTCACCATCAGACTAGTGGCATATACATCCGCTTATCTGCTAAATTTGCAAAAAGAGCTGGCACATGGGGTGCCCAGTCCCAATTAATTACAACTTTAACCGTTTAATTCTCTTCACATTGTTGCCCCGATTTATCAGACAAACAATGATACCAGTGAATAACTGCATGTGTAAACAAAAGAGAAAAAGACGGATGATCTACCTTGCTGGTAGAAATAACGTCCTTCATGGGAGCCGCTCTTGAAAGTCTGGTTGACAAGAGAAATATTGTTTTCAGCCACTGCCATTCGTTGACAACGACATACATCGCCCAAAACTTATATTTTTGCTCTCTTTATATGATTTCAAAAACTTAAAAAGCTCTAGCACATGGTTTAATCCCTGCTTGTCTCTGCGAACGGCCTTTCTTTTACTTTTAGGATTGAGTCAGTAAACCTATTCTTTTCTTTCTTAAGCAAGCATTTGAGTTGATGTGATTCAACCATCTATATATTGATACTTGCAAACATGTCTTTTATATTTCCTTGTTTAGCACAAAGTCTTTTATCTGAAGGAATAAAACTTTGAAAGTTATCAATGACTGTAAGGAAATTGTGATGGTTGAGCATGTAAGTTATGCAATATAGCTCCAATATAAGGACTCTACTCGAAAGATAAGTACAATCTGTTAATTGTTCTCTGACCAAGAACGAAGTTTGCCATCACCAAACTATGATTTTCTCTATTGACCTTTATTGTGGTTTCCATTACTTGTTTCAAGTTAAGTTATGTGAGGGGAAGTTGCTATCTAAGATGATTTGTGTATTAATAAATGTTGATTTTTTGTCCGTATTCTTTATTATCGACGCTTCACTCCATAAACCTGTGGTCTTGTTTACTGAGCTCAGCTTTCGCTTGGGGACAAGCGAGGTCTAAGCTTGGGGGAGTTGATATGTCCATTTTGCATCACTATTTTATATCATAATTTACTGCTATTCATTGATATATTTCATATTTGGATATGATACTTATGTTATTTTATCTTATTTTGCATGTTTGATGATTATTGGAGAATTAACTGCCGGAGTCAGGATTCATCTGGAAAAAGCATCGGCAAGACATCCTATTTCTGAAGATCAACAATTCACGGAAAATATACAAACGTTCCTATTTTATCAGATGACAGAGGCAGCCAAAAGGGGAGGCTGAGATGGGCCACGAGGGGCCCTCGCCACCCCACGACGTGGGGCCCATCCCAGCCGCGCCAGGGCATGGTGAGGCCGCCTTGGCCCACCTCAGGCGACGCCCCTTCATGTACTTCAACCCCCGGAATCCCTAAGACACGGGGGATCAAGGAAATATTCCGCCGCCTCCACGAGGCGGAAAACACAGAGAGAGAAAAAGCTCTCCGGCAGGGAGAAATCTGCCGGGGAAATTCCATCCTGGAGGGGGGGAAATCATCACCATCGCCATCACGCCGGACTTCATCGGGATCATCATCACCATCATCTTCACCGCCGGCACCATCATCTCCACCGCTCCACTTTGTTCCGCTGTAACATCTGATACCCGTAGATGTGATAGCCTTCAGATAACTACCTGCATGAAAAGGTAAACGGGGTTTGGTTGAGACTCCAAGTGCTGAGTGTGTAGTAAGTGGAAGACTTGTTTTCCTCACAAGGGTGACTCGAGGGTTTAATATTGAACTCTCGGGGAATCAGTAGTGAAAGATTTATCTTCCTATCCTTCTTTTTGGTTACCTACAAAACAAAGTTAAATGTTTTGGTCCTCAACCTCACCTGTAGTTGTCAAGCACAAGATGTAAGAATGATATCAAGATAGTATGCGATGCAAACAAGAATTAAATATGCAATGATGGTAAATAAATATGCAAGGGATGATAGCAATGATAAATTATATTTTTGGGTTTTATATGATGTATGCAAGATGTAAAAGTGTTTTTTGTATTTTCGGATTCAATAATGGCAGAAATGTAAAAGTGGTAAAAGTTGTTGGAAAGGTGTTTCTTATGATTAAAAATGGACCGGGGTTCATGGTTTCACAAACGCACTCTCTTTTTAATAAAGTGGTAGACAATGGAACACTAGAGTTGACATATGAGATTTCAACACAAAAGTTAGTGACAAGTTACTAATTATATGGACATCACGTCCTAACATAGAGACCTTTTGTTTATTAGTCTCACTTATACTCCACCAAGATGCGAACTAAATCATAACACCTCAGTAATTAAGATAACTCAGAGTATAGCTTTAAGTATCATGACATGAAGTTAAAATAAGAACATGCTAGATCTAGTCATGGAGTAGTGGCAACGGTCACACCCACATCTCCGGTAACATGGTATTTTTCTTTATCCCCAGTGAGTCAACAAAGTAAGGTAAACATACCCAAGTGGATCGCGGAACTATCTCTCACGTTCACCGCACTAGCCACCCCCCGTTACTCCAACTAATGCACACATCACCCCACACACACGCTCTCATAAACATGCTTGATCAAAACAAATAAATAGGAACGGGGTACATAAAATGCATCTATATTCATAACTGAAACAAAACATTTGCAATCTCAAACATATATTAACTCATAAAAAGATCCATCATATAGGTATTACATAGATGACCGTAATCATGTTCAATAGCTCATACGGTGCTAATTAGTGAAGCTCAAAGAGAGGAGATATACATAAGTTACTTCCACAAACCCATAGTCAAGAGGTGGACTACTCCCTCTTCATCATGGGGACGGTGGAGAAGTCGATGGAAAAGATGGAGACCACGCCGGCAGCACCCGCCGGAGTTTTCCCCTCCAATCTGCAGCTCCAGGTCTCTGTTTTGGTGTTTCTGTGTTTCGGCGGCGCTCCTTTCCAGAGGGCGTCGGGAACTATTTTTATAGTCGGTTTTGGGTCAAAACCTAGTCGGTGGAGAAAAGATCGACGTCAACGGAGCGTCGAGGCCCAAGATAGGGGGTCCCACGTGGCCAGGTACAGGGGCTGCGTGGGCCAACCTCTTTTGGCCCTCGGGTCTCCGCTTGTTTGCTTCCTTCGCCCCCAAGTCTTCTTCCTTCCAAATATTGACGCTCGTAAATTTGCAGGTCATTTGGACGTTTTTTGGGTCCCTGAAACATTAAAATAAAGAAATAGGGTTTTCTGCCTGCGCAGGGTTAATTCCATAAAAAATAGGAAATAAATATAATATTCTCAAAATCATTATAAAACATTAATATAACCGTTATATGATGCAAATATGACTGGAATATAAGTAATATAGTGCAAAGTTTATGTATGCATTTTACATGCATTAACATCCCCAAGCTTAACCAATACTTGCCTCGAGTATGAAGGTGATAAAATGTGGCGGCCCGACCCGACTGCTATACAGTGATGCTGTGTGTCACCGGTTAAGCGATACAACCAGAGGTTACGGGTTTACCAATCCCGGCCAAAACCTTTGGCAGGTGTTGCTCAGAATGGATCATTGGCAACACAATGCCCCGATTGATGCCTTAACACAGGCACAGCCCTCAATGCATAATAGAGAGATCAAGACTTGTGGAACAACTGGCACATCACAGACTCTACGACACAAAACAATATAGTTCAACTCTTATAATAGAGAAAGATAGCGGATATTACAACCAGAGGTCACTGACCCAACAGTACAACATGTGGAAGCAAATTAAGTTGTTCTAACAACAAGATCCAAATTACGGCCTAAGAGGCCTACAGATAACATTTCAGCACCAGCTGTCCCGGAGATGTCCCAAGCTGCCACCTGGGAACCCCAGACTACTCGTCGACTTCCACAAAGAACCCACCTTCAAGGTCGATGAATTCCTCCTCTGAAAACAATAAACAACGTTGAGTTCGACGAACTCTGCAAGATTATTAGAGCTACTAGCTCGATGATTGACTTACAAAGGTTGTATGGCTATTTTGCATAAAGCTAGTTTTCTTTATAAACGACATAACTCCATGGCATCGACTAATCAGAATATTTTCAAAGGGGGTAAGAAGTAAACTCTTTTCTTCTGATCATCTTCAACAACCACCATCCATCACCACACCTGTCTACTAAGGCACCTCCCGAATCACCCTCGAGGAAGTCAACCTTGCATTCTTGGTAGTACCTTAGTACTCAGGTTTTAATCATTCCGTTCAAGTTATTCTATGGTCTCTGAATCCGGCACCAAGTCGTCCTTAACCGTGGACACGGCTTTTCGAAAAGATTTACCCTGCAGGGGTGTACAAAGGGAAAGTCGCCGGAGTCCGAAGGGGCTCTAGTTTCTTATCCACGCGTACCGTCCGGCTCATTACCCGTACATGCCTGTACATCTGCTCTCTTCCAGGGAGAGCCGGCTGAGTGGGCGCGGCTACAACCTTTACCTCGCTTAAGACTAACCCAGGATCATCAGTGGCGGTAGGACAAGAGGTGCCTCCAACACCCTGTCCCACGGTCACTTATCTTTCCTGACGCCACCATCCTCATCTCAGTCTGGGCCACCATCTTCAACGCACGAGCAAATGGAAAGCCAAACTAGAGGACCCTCGGCTAGTCCGCCACAAGTTAGTCGATCGACGAGGGCTCCATATACCCCACGCATGGTTGCACGCTCGGTCTTGGCTTCGAAGGGGAGAACTTGCAATTAGGCGACGAGAACGAGACAACCCACCACATCCATGTGGCCTCTCATCCCCGCCTTTAAGCATGTTTATTATTAGTATCCACATTTCTCCACCATCATCCGGACATTCCGTCAACAATTCCAACAACGAAATATCCACCGGACAACTAAGCATTTAACTAAGCATGGCTAAGCATATGCAGTACATAGTTACTTAACTCAGGCCAACAAAGTAAACCTATGGATATTAGGAGGGAACAGGTATTGGCATCGGAAACATAATGCAACTATAGGATACTCTAATCCAACCAAATTGACATTTGGAACCGCATGCAATAATATAGTGGAGAAAATATTTGCGGAAAACATAGGAGGAGACATGCTCAGAGGGGGAATTACGCTTGCCTTGTTCAGCAGGCTGGTAATACGGGTCGTCAGGATATTGTGGAGAAACCCCGACTGCTTGATCTATTGATGTATAAGAACACCGGAAAACACAATCAAATACCACACCATATAAAACAAGTGCAATGCACAAGCACATGATGATATGACATTTTAAATGCACCATAGAAGTATTAAACATGACCAACAAGTTAAAGGGAGTCCCAATTATATTTATTGCATTATTTGGAATAATCCCCATATTTAAACTTAATGGAATTAGACATTTTTGCAAATGTACAGTACTGAAATATGATGCAAACATGCATGAATTTGAGGTTACTGGTTAGTTCATAATTTTATGAGCATTTTGACATATTAAACACATTTTTCTAATTATCCAATAAAAAGTTATTGCATTTTCAATATTAGATTTAGTGCTGCCATTTTAGTAATTCATTTTAAACAACACCAAAACTATTTATCCATGATTGAAAATTAAGTGAAACTTGAAGTACTTTTGTTGCTGAACATTTTGGTATATCACACTTAATTTTGGCTCAATTTCATAAAGATATGAATTTCCCAAATTGCATTTCTTTTCTGCCATTTTACGTAATTTAATAAAACAGCAATTAAACCAATTTATTTGGATGTGTGAGTTATATCAATAGACTCCATTTATTTTTCTGAACATTTTGATATCTTATTTGCAATTTTTGGATTAGTATTCAAAATATATGGATTTTACAAGTTTATTTGCATTTCTGCCTTTTCTTTTATTTCTCAGAAAAACTCCAACCGAAACATTTTCCACCCTGGGCTGGGCTAGCCACAGCCGCTGACGGATGGGGCCCAGCGCCACGGTGGCGTCCACGTCAACGCGGCGGTCCACGGCGCTTGACCGCGTCGATGCCAGGACCGCGACGCGCGCGCGGTGACCGTGGCGTCGGCGCGCACGGATCGTTGTTCTGGCTCGCGTGTGTGCTCGGATGCGAGCGCATCATGTTCGTCGAGCTACGGGGAGGCGAGCGGCGTCGCTATGGACCAAATGGTCGCCGGGAACTGCTCCGGCGACGAACTACGGCGGCGGCGGTCTACGGCCTAACGACGAAACGACGAGTTACGGCGAGCTAGGATGCAAGGGGATGTCCAGGAGAAGCGCAAGCTCACCTCGAAGCGTGGGTAGGCGTGGATTGGACGGAGGTGGGCGGTGGCGATGGGGAGCTTCCTCGACAGGCGACGGTCGGAGAGGAAGAAGACGGCAATGCGGCGGCGATCCGGGCTTCCCTTCTCGATTCCTTGCACGGGGAGGGAGAGGAGACGCGGCGAAGGCGGCGGTGTGCTTCGATCTGCTCTGAGTGCTCTCAATCGCCGGCGGCGAGCACGGCCGCCATGGCTAGGGTTCGGCTTCAGCAAGAACAGAGAGAGAGAGGGAGGGAGCGAGAAAATATCGGGGAGAGAGAGCAGTGCACGCCTCGGTGGTGCTCTTATCCCCTCGTGGTGAACGGCGTCGAGTTGGGGAGCAGTGGAGGGCGCGGCGGCAAGCTGGCGCGGCGGCAGCAGCTCGGCGCGCGCGGTCGCTACAGGAGATGATGAACATTTTCTAGAAAACCCCCTGGAAGACTTTTCCCTCTCGCAACTAGGTCCTTTTCTATTTCCTTTTTAAAAACCAGTAGCATTTCTAGGATTTTATTGAGCCTTTTAAAAATTTAGAAAAATCTGAGAAATTCATGGAGCCTCCCATCAACATGTAGAAGCCCCACAAAAATTGGTTTTGCCAAATAAAATGTTTTGAACAGCATTTGTTCATAGAGTTGTATTATGGCATTTTTGGTTAATTTCAATTTGGAATTACTTTAAAAAAAATTAAAGCAAGTGCAAGTATTCATTTTGAACGCTTGGAACTTCCTTGACAAATATGGAAGTTTATTTGAAATGTGTTTGCCAGAAACAAGCACATTTGGAATTGCAAGGATCTAATTTAATTGGTGCCCTTGTTTCCATTTGTTCCAATTTGTTTTCAACACTTTGTTTTAACTTGAGAACTAGAACCAATGATGCCATGATGCATGCATGAACAGAAAAGTGAAATTTTGGTTCAAATTTTACAGTACCAAAAGTGTGGCTGTTACATAAAACTAACATGGACTTTGCAATTTAATACTAACAATGGATATCAAAGATGATTACTATTGCTACATAGAGTCAAATGATTCATTCTTCAAAGGAGTAGCAATATGCAAGATAGTTTATGAAGTGATATCAAGTATTCAATGCAAGGATGTTCAATGATATTCACAAAGTGTAACATGAAAGAAAGTAATATGGACCACATGTATGCATAATGATAAGTAAGAACATCCTACAATGGTCATAGAGTGTAGATGAAAATCTGAATATAAAAGGTGGACACTTTGGAAAGATGTATATGTGAGTAGAGGTAAAGCATGCATAAGTTTCATCTAACTTCCAAACTCTTCTACTTAAGTTAATGATTGCAATGTGGTAATCCTTGGTGTCAAGCTCTCATTCCCCTATCATAGCATCTTGAATGATTAAGTTTAAAGTGAAAGCAAATATGAGTAGTGTGCTTGACAAAGTAAGGTTGATGTCTCATGCCCCTTGAATACAAGTACCTACACCATGTGTTACTCAACTTGGGAAACAAAGCAAGTTCAAGTTAAATATCATTGTAAGTAATAATAGTATCATCAAGAGCGTCAACTGGGGTACCTCTTGTCCCAGGATATGGAACAAGCCCATATCAAAATGACAAGACAAACAAACAAATGAACAATCTCAACACCCTTTTTATTTACCATTGGAATAGTTTTTTATTGTAAGGTGTATCACAGAAGGTTCACCATAGTATGTAAGTAAATTTCCACCATGAATGATGCATGGCTTAGATTAGCGGCCCAGGCGTCTCTCTAACCATTTATACAAACTCATTTAAACTACTTCATTTCCACATTTATTTCACCATGATAAGCATCCATAAACAAAAGTACATGATATCAACTAAATGAATGAAGAGCATGTTGAAAGCTTGCCATGTGACAGCACATATGAGCTAACTCCAACCCGACATTTATCAAGCCACAACATCATAATCTTAATCACAATGGGTCATGTTTTATTTATGCAATAAAAGTAAAGTGTGCATCAAGTTCGTGAGAGCTATATAACCAACTTTTCCCATAACAATCAATAACATAAACATTTTCATTCAGAGGTATAGATAACACAAATAACATGATAAACATACTCGGAATAGCATAAAGCTAATAGGTAGATATGGTGGACTCACTGGAATAACTTTGGTTGAAGGTGTTGGAAACAAGTTTTTACTTGTTGGAATTTTTGGGCTAGCAAGAGGGAGAAAGTTGACCATCTAAATGCATGCATGAGTGTCCATAGAACTAACTAATCCATGTTAAACAAGTAAAATAACATTCAGCATCAAAACATGAATAAAGATAGCTCTTGATAAAGATTTGCAAATTATTACTCATTAACAAGCTCATGAATCATGCAACTATATGTATCATTTAAAATCAACTCAAACATCCCTTTTCCCAATCTTATAATAGCATCCAACATATTTCAACCCATATTTCCAGTAGCTCTCTCATATATAAATGATAGTGTGGTGGTCTCACAAAATAAAAATCAAACAAAAAACAAACAAAAAGACGCTCCAAGTTTATGCGATAAAGTGTTTCGATCGAAAAACAGAAGTTAGACGTGTGCAAACCGAGAGTGTGTAGGTCCAGTGGGGTTGTCTTCACATCCCCAAGCTTATGGTCTTCACCATCCTTGGATAGCTCTTGGTGCATCTCCTCCAATCCCTGTGAAAAAACTTCAAAACACCGTTTCTCCCATTTCTTTTCTGTGGGGTGCATTAGTAGTGATAAACAAATAGATTTCTTGCTGCATATAATCCTTAAAAAAATTCATATGAATGTCCAGAAAGTATAATGTTGTATGCCTACTCATAAACTCAATTGGATCAAAAAGATTCAAGTTAAAAGCTCAAAGCATGCATCAAACAAAATGGGACAGAATCTGTCCAGAAAAACAGCAGCAGCAAAACGTATTTTTCTACCCTACTAAACTTTGTCGAAAAATTCCGAAAAATTCATGCATACAGAGGATGAAAAGTTGCAACTACAGTTCAAATATGAGCTCATTCGGAGTTACAGAATAAGAATTAAAAATCATACCGTGCACAGATTCGTGCAGGAATAAAATCTCCGAACGCTATAAGCAACTTTTTCAAACCAAAATGAGTAAAACTTGGCACTTTATTAAAAATTCCAAACTAAACTAAAAACAAAGTCTCTTGTTACAGCAAGAGGACACAAAGAAAATCACACAAAAAACCGGGTTGCCTCCCGCAAAGCGCTTTCTTTATAGCCATATAGCTAGGCTTCTTACTTGTTGTTTATTGGACGAAGCTCATGAGGGAGCTTGAACTTTGATGTGCCCTCTTCCTTGGGAAGTGTTCCATGCACTTCTTGTGTGGAAACTGAAACTTCACATTCCCTTCTTTTGAATCAATGATAGCACCTGTAGTACGAAGAAAAGGTCTTCCAAGAATAATAGGACTAGAGGTTTTATTCCCCATATCCATGATTAGAAAATCAACAGGCACAAAAGTCATATGTAACTCTACCATAACATCACTTACTTTTCCTAAAGCATGTTTAATGGAATCATCAGCAAGTGCAAGTTCAATAGAGCATTTTTCAAGATTTTTCAATTCAAGTACTTCATATAGTTCTTTAGATAAAACAGAGACACTAGATCCTAGATCAAGTATGGCATGGTGTGTCTCTTTTCCAATAGTTACTAGTACTTGGGAATCCATATATCCCCAAGCTTAGGTGGTATCATAGCCTCTTGGTTGTACCTAGCAATCTTTTCTTTCAAGACATGATTAGCAATATAAGAACCAAAACCAGCTTGGTTAGTGTTGATGGAAGGATCACTTGCAAATTTTTGTAAGATAGATATTAATTCATGCAAGCTACAATTTCTAAGTCAAGCAATGGATCCTTGACTTCACTAAGCATTTTAACTTCCTCAACTTCTCTCTTTCATTACCCCAATAGATTCTTTAGCAACTCTCTCTTGCTCATGAATGTGTTCCCAAGATTTATTGATAACCTCTTGGCAATATTTAATTGTTTCCTCATGTTTTTGGGCTGTAATGATGTTCTTTAATGAGGAGACTTCCTTAAAGCTGATCTACCCTTTCAAACAAAGAGTCTTGTTTTTCAAACTTAGAGATAAATTCCTTATTAAGCTCCTTTTGAGTAGATATAAAAGATCTAATGGTGTTTTCCAAATCACTAGAAACATTACCACTAGTAGCATATTTATTTGGCACATATGGGGGTTTATTATAGAGTTATAATTGTTGTTACCATACCCATTATTACCATAGTTCCTAATGAAGTTGACATCAATATTTTCAGAATTATTACCAACTAGTTCTTGCAAAGGACATTTTCAACATTAGGTTTATTAAGCAAAGCAAGAATAGTATCCATTTTAGATGACAAATCATTTGTTTCTTCAATAGAGTTTACTTTCTTAGAAGGATTAGGTGCTCTATCAGTATGCCATTGACTATAGTTTTGCAAAATGCTTTCCAATATGTTCTTAGCTTCTACTATAGTTTTTCCCATAAAAGCACCTCCAGCAGCAGAATCAAGTATATTTCTAGACATGTAGTTTAAACCATTGTAGAAAGAGTGTAATATGGTCCATTCATTAACCCATGTGATGGACAAGTTCTAAGCATAAGTTTTATCCTATCCCAAGCCATAGCAACATGTTCATTTTCATTTTGCCTAAAAGAAAAATGTTGTTTCTATTTTGCAAAATTTTAACAGGAGGATAATATTTCTTAATGAAAGCTTCTTTTTAAATCATCATCCAAGAATTAACTATCAGATGGCAATGAATGCAACCACTCTTTAGCTTTTCCTCTAAGTGAGAAAGGAAATAACTTCAGTTTTAGGATATCACTTTCCACATTTTTAAACTTTTGCATGTCACATATTTCAACAAAATCATGAAGATGCATAGAGGCATCCTCCATAGCACTACCACCAAATTGTTCCCTAGTTATCAAGTTCAACAAACTAGGACTTACTTCATAACTATCAGCTTTATTCAGGTGTGGCAATAGCTCTAGTAATAAATTGATCATTGGAGTGTTTGTGTAGTCACACAACTTAGTTCTTTCTCCCATTTTAGCAAGTTTTTATGTGTTTTTTAATTTTTTATGCAAAACTGAAAATAAAATGACACTAAATGATGCAAACCGAAATAACAAATGCAACACAAAATGCAAAACTGAAAATAAAATATGCAAACCGAAAATAAAATGCAAGACAATGACAAAACAAATAAATTGCTTTGAAGGTAAAGATGGATAAGATGATGCTCACGTAGGTGCAACCTCCCCAAGCTTAGGTGTTAGCACAAGTTGGTGATGAAGTTGACTTTGTTGTGAGATGGACGCAGAAAACAGAGCTGGTGCACACCCTTGGATAAATCTTTCAGCTTTGATTCCCCGGCAACGGCGCCAGAAAACAGTCTTGATACCCGTAGATGTGATAGCCTTCAGTACTACCTGCGTGAAAAGTAAACGGGGTTAGGTTGAGACTCCAAGTGCAGAGTGTGTAGTAAGTGGAAGACGTTTTCCCCACGAGGGTGACTCGAGGGTTTAATATCGAACTCTCGGGGAATCAGTAGTGAAAGATTTATCTTCCTATCCTTCTTTTGGTTACCTACAAAACAAAGTTAAATGTTTTGGTCCTCAACCTCACTGTGGTTGTCAAGCACAAGGTGTAAGAATGATATCAAGATATGTGATGCAAACAAGAAATAAATATGCAATGGTGGTAAATAAATATGCAAGGATGATGATAACAATGATAAATGATATTTTTGGGTTTTATATGATGTATGCAAGATGTAAAAGTGTTTTTGTATTTTCGGATTTAATAATGGCAGAAAATGGAAAAGTGGTAAAAGTTGTTGGAAAGGTGTTTCTTATGATTAAAAATGGACCGGGGTTCATGGTTTCACAAATGCACTCTCTTTTAATAAAGTGGTAGACAATGGAACACTAGAGTTGACATATGAGATTGCAACACAAAAGTTTAGTGACAAGTTACTAATTATATGGGCATCACGTCCTAACATAGAGACCTTTTGTTTATTAGTCTCACTTATACTCCACCAAGATGCGAACTAAATCATAACACCTCAGTAATTAAGATAACTCAGAGTATAGCTTTAAGTATCATGACATGAAGTTAAAATAAGAACATGCTAGATCTAGTCATGGAGTAGTGGCAATGGTCACACCCACATCTCCGGTAACATGGTATTTTTCTTTATCCCTAGTGAGGCAACAAAGTAAGGTAAACATACCCAAGTGGATCGCGGAACTATCTCTCACATGCACGCACTAGCCACCCCCGTTACTCCAACTAATACACACATCACCCACACACGCTCTCATAAACATGCTTGATCAAACAAGTAAATAGAACGGGGTATATAATATGCATCTATATTCATAACTGAAACAAAACATTTGCAATCTCAAACATATATTAACTCGTAAAAAGATCCACCACATAGTATTACATAGATGACCGTAATCATGTTCAGCAGCTCATACGGTGCTAATTAGTGAAGCTCAAAGGAGGAGAGATACATAAGTTACTTCCACAAACCCATAGTCCAGAGGTGGACTACTCCCTCTTCATCATGGAGACGGTGGAGAAGTCGATGGAGAAGATGGAGACCACGCCGGCAGCGCCCCGCCGGAGTTAACCCCCTCCAATCTGCAGCTCCAGGTCTCTGTTTCGGTGTTTCTGTGTTTTGGCGGCGCTCCTTTCCAGAGGGCGTCGGGGACTATTTCTATAGTCGGTTTTAGGTCAAAACCTAGTCGGTGGAGAAAAGATCGACGGTAACGGAGCGTCGAGGCCCAAGATAGGGGGTCCCACATGGCCAGGTACATGGGCCGCGTGGGCCCACCTCTTTTGGCCCTCGGGTCTCCGCTTGTTTACTTCCTTCGCCCCCAAGTCTTCTTCCTTCCAAATATTGACGCTCGTAAATTTGCAGGTCATTTGGACGTCGTTTGGGTCTCTGAAACATTAAAATAAAGAAATAGGGTTTTCTGCCTGCGCAGTGTTAATTCCATAAAAATAGGAAATAAATATAGTATTCCCAAAAATCATTATAAAACATTAATATAACCCTTATATGATGCAAATATAATTGGAATATAAGTAATATAGTGCAAAGTTCATGTATGCATTTTACATGCATCAACATCTAGGGTTATACTTTGTGTATTTCATAGGGGAAACTTTCTCGGTGTTGATTACTCCTTGTGGTTGATGCTATTAAGTTTTATTGGTGAATTAAAGTATATGTCCAGATTGTTATTCATCATTATATCACCTCTGATCATGATCCATATGATGTCTTGTGAGTAGTTCGTTTAGTTCTTGAGGATATGGGAGAAGTCTTGATGTTAGTAGTGAAATTATGTTGAGTAATATTTAATGGTTTTATATTTAACTTGTGGTGTTATTCTTCTAGTGGTTTCATGTGAACGTCGACTACATGACACTTCACCTTTATGAGCCTAGGGGAATGCATTGTGTATTCGGTTGCTAATTTTGGGGTTGCCGGAGTGACAAAAACCTAAACCCCCGTTTGTATATCGATGCATGAGGGATCGTAGGATCTCAGAGTTTAAGGTTGTGGTTAGATTTATCTTAAATACTTTCTTATAACGCGGATGCTTGCAAGGGGTTTAATCACAAGTATGTATTAGTCCAAGTTAGGGCGGTGCATTAGCATAGGTTCACCCACACAACACTTATCAAAACAATAAGATTAATCAACTGTATGAAGCGAAAGCACTTGACGAAATTCCGGTGTGTCCTCAAGAACATTTTTCCATCATAAGTAAACAAACCAGCTTGTCCTTTGTGCTGAAAAGGATTGGACCATTCGCTGCAGTTATTATTACTGTCTTTTATTTACTCGCATTTTATTTATCTGCTATATCAAAAACCCCTAAAAACTTGTCTGCTAGTGTTTATAGTGATTTCTTGATCGAAACTACTTGTCAACACCTTCTGCTCCTCGTTGGGTTTGACACTCTTATTTATCGAAAGTACTATGATACACCCCTTATACTTGTGGGTCATCAAGCCTCGCATAGGGTCTATGTCCCACACCCCTAATGTCACCCAAATGAATATCCGTGTGATCGGGAGGCTATTCTATATGCCCCGAGTGAAAGGTCAGTATGGTGGGCTAGAAGTGGGGGGGTGAATAGGCGACAATCAATTTTTTACTTTTCTTTCTTTTAAGGGATAAAAGTAACATAATGTTGACTAGATGTGCAAATAGATGAACAACTTATGTGTTAAGATGCAATGCACAATGCGCAACGGAATACTAACAGGAAAGGCAAACCATAACCGCAATGGTGGACACGAAGAAATAGCTCCCGAAGTTCCTTCCCAACGGAAGTACATCTTCGTTTGAGGGTTGTAGATCCAGCTAGGCACTCCAATAGCATTGATGTGCTCACTTTGTTCTCCTTGAGTCTCTTCCATGTGGTGAGAGCTCAATCTACTATGAGATAAAATTGAAGGTGTTGGCCAAAGTTGTACATAAAGGGTTGGAGCGAGTCCACAACACTTGGAGGCTCCCAACAAGATCATGGAGCTTCGTGTACCAAGGTGGAGCCCAGAGAATACTGTCTTCCGATTAGGGTTCCAACGAACCCAAGAGGTAAGAAGATCCACAAGGAAAAGTGGGCGGGTTCGAAATTCCTTCTGTGGGGATCCATCCCCTCCTTCACTTCTCAAAGAATCAAGGTGTTTGGCTCAATGGAGTGGAAGGTCTAGGCATTTATGGATTGTAGCAATGGTGGAGAGAGAGTATAGTCACAACCTTCCTTGGGGGAACAAGGTTGCCTTATATAGTGGGTCTCCAAAGTTGACCGACATGTGCTAAAAACTGCAGAGCGGTAGTATCACTCGTTCGTATTCTAGTGGCACCAAAGGCATTACGCAGCCCAGGCGCAACTACACTGTCATAGCAATACCACTGGCTCCCAGACGTTGTAATACCGCTACCTGGCACGGTATTATCGTCGAACACATCTCAAATGTAAATCGATTAATTTGAACAGTGGTACTAGGTCAGTACCATCTGGGTATTGTGAGGAATCCAGAGTCAAAATCCTCACCTAAGACGGTACTGTCGCGCCACATGACGCACCTAGAGTGCACCAACAGAACAGTTCATCAGAGGAGCAGTACAACCGCCGCACGACCCGCCACTACCGCTGGTCACGGAAACTGCCTACTGTCTTTTCCTTGGATTATCTCTCCGAGAAGGAAGTCCGTGGGGGTGCATTTGGTTTTGTGTGTGTGTTAAACTAATCCCCACCATATCCACCGCGGGTCCCCCTCTTGATACTCCCTCTGTTTTAATTAAGTTCACGTTCTGAGTTTAGTCAAAGTCAAACTTTATTGAGTTTGACTATATATTTTAGAAAAAATATTAATATGTACTATGTAGATTTTACATTATTAGAATTGTCATAAAGTATACTTTTATACTATATGCATTTGGTATTATGGATATTTATATTTTTTATATTCTTGGTCAAACTTGACAAAATTTGATTTTAACTAAACCCATAACGCGAACTAAATAAAAACGGAGTGAGTAGTATGGAGTTGCTATACCCAAGATAAACAAATAGGCATATGAAACACCGCCGTTTTCTTTAGTGAATTGGGGGCACCGAACCACGCGTGCCATCATTGAGTACCTAACAAGCTTAATCACTTGATATCTAATAATGTGTGTTGTCATTAGCTCCAAACCATTAGGGAGTGAAATGCTCTTTCATCAAGGGATATGCGATGCACGTAAAGCCTAGGATAACCCTAACAATTTTACATTCTCATCCCCTACTCATCACGATTGTAACTTGGCGGCAGCGGCACTCATGCTACTAGTTTCACCGGGAGAGGACCAACAAGCAGCCTGCTACGTTCGTGGGAGGAGAGGCGTCAGCCTCCTCCTCCCCTCTTGTCCCAGATATAGAGAGGAGTAGGTGGCTCTGAAGGCAAGGGGAAGGAAGAATGGTGAAACACGATTGGGAGGAGAGGAAGAGGAGGAAGAGCGAGACGAGGCTGCCAATGACTCGGAGTCATCCTCCGTCCAATGGCACATCTATGAGCGTCGTTGCCGTCTCAGAACCGGAAGGATGGGAGGACAACGATCTCGACATTCTGCCGAGTTGAGGACTTAAGGTATAAATTGTTTTGTTCCGGCCAATGAAGTTTTGTTGAAACACAAACCTATAATACTGACACCACACGAAACAACTAATCTTGAGATGGATTTTATGCTTACCTATACTTCTAAATGTTTTTTCTCTTAGATCGAATATGTTACAAATAAAAAAATCATATAAAAGGTCTAATGTTTTGATCCTGAATTTGCATTGGCTCCTTCTTTTCACTCTATTCATTCATCCAAAAGTTAGCTCTCCCTAACAACTGAATTCCTAACGCCTTTCGAGTCTCAATGCTATACCCAACATGGCTACCTCCAAGGTTGAATGCTAGCAATCAATAATGTGTTGCAAAGTGTCTCACATGCCAAGAGCGGTGTTTTGTAGCCCGAGCTACATGTGACCCCTTATTTTGAAATTTAAAAACAAATTTCAAAGTTAAAAAAATCTAAGAAAGCAGAAAGTTTTAGATAGGTGTGTGAACCCCCTCTAAATGTTGTCAGAATTTATCATTTTTACATAGCTCAAAATAAAAAAGAATTTCTGATTGAAAATTTGTACAATTGTATGACACAATATGGGCTACATCATGATTTTTTTTTTGAAACATTAAAATACAGCTTTCAAGAATTAGGGGTAAACTTATAAATACAGTTTTCAAGAATTAGGGGTACATGTAGGCCGGGCTACAGATGACTTTTGCGCTCACATGCCTCTCTTTATCATAACACTGACAGGGCAGGACCGCATCACGACTCTCCATTCGCTGCCATTTAGAGGGTTAGATCATGAACAGGTGATACTGGGGATGTGATCGTCCTTAGATCTCACCTCAGTGCAGCACAAAAAATATGTTCAGCTAACAGAGAGAGCAAAACAATGGACAGGCACAACAACATTTGCCCATACGCTCGTATGCGTACCTCCACCCAGCTATACAGCTGGACAAATGTGCAAAGTAAGGTGAAAGCAATAAAAGGTGAATTTCAGGAGTACAACTTTGTAATAAATCAGAGACAATTATTATAGATCGGAGGGATTAGTAAAGTTGGACCCTTTCGTACAACATGGTTTGTCAACATAACCATTTTTACCACGTACAGGAATCCAGAGAACACGAGTAGTGAAAGTTCTATACATATGAAGATGTTGACGATAAGTGATGTTAACCAGCTGCAATAGCAAATAAGACAATTAACTCCATTGCAACTTTCAGATTATCAGAAATGAGCTGCGGCATTTCTAGTGGATTCAAATACTAGCTGCTGAACGCTAAATTTCTATCACTATCAGACTGCATATTATTCATTCTTAATTACACCTGTCTCGATTTCCTGTCCAAGTAGTTCAGATATCTCGACATACAAATCCAGCATGTTTCTGGAACCTTGTAACGGGAATGGTTGGCCAAGGCTAGGAATACATCAAGAATGAACCTTTGTGATTCCGGTTTCAGGACAGAACGGATTAGCATCGCACTCCATGCATTTGGGGCCAGACTGGTTGCTTGACGGAAAGATTGAACACCATTAATCAACCTTCTGATCATTTTACTTCTCTACATGTTCAAAAGAAGAAATCTTCAATATATAAGCACTTAGGCAGTATAGTAAGTAACATATTGATGACATGCAATGCCAGTAAAGAGTAACTCATGCAGCTCAGACAAACATTGACTAACCTCTGGATGTTGCTCCCCTGTAGTTCCCTCTTCATCAAATATACCTGGAAATGTAGCTTCTTGTAAGAACGCATCCGAAGCCTTCACAATGTCCTGGATTAGGAAAACACGAACCCTCCAGCCTTTCCTCGATAAAATGAAACCAAAAAGGTCTTCTGTAGCTGCAACAACAGAATGCATATCGAATGATCTCCACTCGGAACTGCTAGCAGTATTTTCGTCTCCCTGTTTGTTTGAAGATTCTGCTGACTGTTGAGATATAGCTGCAATCTGAATACTGAAGAATATTAGTGATGAAACGTAGTAGAAAAAGCTAAGGGGCACAAGAATACCAACCAGACGGCTGTCAAATAGATTAACTCTTAGTGATACAAAACCAGCATTATGATGTATTTCTTTCAGTACCATGTCAGCTGATGTATAATGGCTGACGCAGAAAATTGTAAATACTATTGTAGTTTGTAGAGCTGGATGTATTCGTATCTTTTTGGGTCTTAATACAATATATATTTCAATTTCCAAGTGACCAAGGGTAAAAAGAGACTACCGCAAATTCTTATTCATGCTCATGACAAGGAAGGGCCAAACGTACTGAGAATTAGAACCATGAAGGACTGTCATCGCAAACATGGCAATTATTCTAGCTTGTAAATATTAAGAGTGCATTGCAGATAATTCCAAGTTTCCAACAAGACAAGAAATAGGAAGCAGAACCAAAAGAACATACCAGTCGCTCCAGTCGATTCCATCTGATAGATCCATCATCACATATCAGAAGCTCCCTCAGTATTTTCCTCATATCAGGCCTGGGGTCTGCAAGGAGCCTCCCAATGACAAATGGGTATGCACTCTCAATAACTTTAAAATCAGGATCCAGTGCTTTTGCAGTCCCTTCTAAAGAACCCAGTGCTCTTATCACCAAGGCATAATCCGGAGGAAGGGAGAAATTAAAATCATACATGACATCATACAGATGGTTCATTACCCCCTGTAAGAAGGAAAATTTAGAATGCACTAACTCATCCAGGTAAGGAAACTAAAAACAGAAGGGGCATATGAAGGCGGCAAGCATAGACAATAAGAATGTGGTAGAGGCCCCAGTCAACCAACAGTGTGTACCAGGAAACAGAATGTCCAAACAGCAACAGCAAGAGCATGGACAGAAGAAAATGGCATTGCTCGACTAAATCTTTGATACCATGCCTAATATACGTTTCAAGGTACATCACAAATTGTCGTTCCAAATACCTCCATTTCAAATGTAAGGCATATAAATTTAGTCAGAAGTCAAAGCGTACTAAGTTGACCAAATATATAGAAGGTAATATAAATAACTACTCCCTCCGTATCAAAATATAAGTCTTTCCACCAACTTTCCACACACATGTATCTAGACATGTTTTAGTGTAAGGTTCGTGTGTGTGGAAAGTTGGTGGAAAGACTTATATTTTGATACGGAGGGAGTACAATACTGAATAAACACAGTATGGAAAATATATTTTATGGTAGATCTATTGATATTGATTTGGTATTTACGTGTTAGGTTGTTTACTCATCAAGTTCCACACGAGTGTTGCATATTTGACCTGTTTTTTAAGACTACTAGCTAAGGCCTATAGCATATGTATTCACTACTAAGTCTCAACTATGAATAAGATGCCTGCACTACATCCATTGATTTTGATACTGCACCACAGAATACAAATTATCATAACAAGAGGAGATATACTGGAATGAAGAACACTAACCTGGAAATCATTTGATTGCCTCCTTCCATCACCAAAAGCAACCCTCAATGCAGTTGCAACTGCATGTAGGTCTGTTCCCTCGGGGACAAATCCCAGTGAATGGAAGTCGTTCGCCAAGCCCAAGGGGTCACGATTAACATAGTGCACAAGCTGAAACAAGTGAGCTCAGTCCCTGTAAATTCTATTTCACTCTCTACCTTTTCAATGGAATGAAACGCAAATCTTTTCGCGTTTTCGCGAAAAATATTTGAAGAAAAGGCGACAGATGAAACCAACAAAGGGCATATGAACTCAGAAAAAAATATGCGTCATTTTCCTCAAACAACTACTACTCCCTCCGTTCACAAATATAAGACGTTTTGACCATTTTCTAGATTCACACACATTTACATGTATCTAAACACTATTTAGTGTGTTTGTTCACTCACTTCCATCCGTATCTAGTCAACATGTGATATATCTAAAACATCTTATATTAAAAAACGGAGGGAGGACCTGCTTACATGGTAGCACATATGCTCTAAAACATACTCAGAACATTTATGTTCTTAATCCAAAAGTCATGTAAGTAGCTTAAATTTTCCACATGTATGATTACATCTATATTGCTTTTTGGCTCTATATTTAGTTATTTATTGTGGTACATACGGAAACATTTTCTCTTCTACTGACTTACAATACATGCAAATGTCCTACCTATACTAAGCGGTGATAATCGTGAAACATTGTGACCATTCAGTAGACAATCTCTTACTAATGCTTCACATCCGGTTTTTTTAGTAAATGTTGTCTAGCATTAGAAACGAGGTTATCAATGTTAAACCTATTCTAAAAAAATACTTATAGCAAACTCTTCTCCAGCCATAGAAGACCATAAAATGAGAGCTTAAACCCAATAGATTTGAAATATTACAAATATATCATAGCTATGGCCACATATCATTTAAGTGTCAAATATATCTGGTTTTACCATTAATAACCCTTTAACAGCCGACAAGCAAGAAGCAACAAAAATAGCCGAAGGCATAAAGATCAAGGCAGCTTACCATTTGTATGAGTCCTACACGATAGTGCCTTGGAATATCACCCATCATACCAAAGTCAAAATATGCAAGAGATCCATCTGCAGTTGCCACCAGATTACCTGGATGGGGGTCTGCGTGGAAAAACCCATCTTCAAGAAGTTGTCTCAACGAGCAATAGAGACCCTGTCAAGTTCATATAAATTACAAGCAGACAAAATAAAAACATGGCTTTCCAATGAAGCCAGCCAGACAGCTTTCAAACATAACGAACAAGTCAGCATGCTCAAAACAGGTAAGCTCACATACAGAAGAGTCGAAGGCCCCATAGCTAATCTAACATAGCATACAAAAATAATTAACTTTATGCAAGTATGCAGACCTAAGGTACTAAGAAGGTGTTTGGTTCAGGAACGTAAGGTGTATAGTTTTCTGCACGGAAATTAAGATATGTGTATTTGGCACGCCGAGGACTCATTTTCTTCTAGAAAAAATCGAGAGATATGAGTTCCTAATAGACACATATTGAAAACAATACACTATAAATTATTATACATTTTTGGATGGGTAGATTGTCCATAATTCGCATTATACCATATATTTTGGAATTTTTCTGGAAAAACTATACACCTTACATCAAGGAACGGAGGGAGTAAAATTTTGTACTGAAGGTAAAACTCAGCAATAGGAAAAAAAAACTCACCAAATTGGCAATTTGAACACAAACAAAATGGAAATAACCGAATAACAAATCACCAACCTGATTGCAACTTTATAACCAAATCAATTATTCAGAAGAACTCGTAGTAATAGCAGAAGAAATTCTACACGTGCGCAAAAGAAAGACGAAGCAGATCTACTAATTAAACAGATCCAAGATAAAGGAGTTAAAATGAAGCAACGTTGCTTCCTCAGCGGAATCTCCACGCCCAACGAAAAAAAAGGGGGGAAGGGGGACGCTCTCGTCTCCAGCCTCTTCCGCTTCCTCGTGAACGCGTCCAACAGCCTCCAATGTGATATCGTTTACCTCATGGCTGAACGGGAGAAGATCATGGGGGAGGATGATATGGTGGGACAGAATAGCAGGAGAGCCAAATGAGACTCATGCGCCAGCTCTGTGGTTCTCGATTCCAGTGAGGGGTGAGTGGTATCGACCGTGAACAGCGTTGTAATCAGATTACCTGTAAACAAATTACAGGCTGCCTAAACCAAAGGTGAGTAAAGGTTTCAATTTACGCCATATTCTGATTGAGGGCTAAATTCGCCAAACCAAACACTTTCTACAAGTTAAGGAAACAACTCAAGACAGTATCGGTTGTACCAATGTCGGTATATAATTCTAGTTAAAGAACACTGCAAGTTTACCTCGTCAATCATCTTTTTCCTGTTTAGATTAGCTTTGCTAATGCGCTCAGCATCGGTTAGCTTGATCCCATCAATCCATTCCAGTGCTAATATAGATTTACATGTATAATTCCAGTAGACCTTTGGGACCTTGATACTTGTCCTGCCTTCACCGCCTGAACCTGATAAGAAACTAAGATCATGACCTTACAGAGAGTTGCATACTCAATTAATATGCATTGCGTTCACAGCTGAAAAGATGTTTGATGTTGAGAGATTTGACCATTTACTACGTCCAGATATAATGCTCAAGGGAAAATGGGACTGGAACCCATGGCAAGGATATATTTTTAGAGGACCATACTGACAATCACGAACTGACTAAATGAAGATTCCAAAACTCACCATGAGAATAAAGGATCGCAAATCTTTCAGCATTTTTTGCTTCTAAAACATAATCAATCTCATCAAACATGTGCCTAACCTGTTAAACAAAAGGTAAAGACGCTGAATTAATTATAACGCACTGGATATCAAAGTCCAAGTGTTTGGTTAGTGAAGCATGCCTCGAACCCACTCTCTAACAAAAATCACCAGAGCGCGTGGCCAAGGGATTCACGGCAAAAATTAAATAAGCTATGTATTACAGAAGAGCACATCAGTTTCAATCAAATCATCATATAAATAATGTTTAACTTTCTTGGTGCAAATATATTTCCCTTGGCAATATTTCCAAGAAGCATATTGTAGAATTGCACGCATCAGCCAGTTCACCCAAAAGATCGAGCTTTGTGCAGGTGGGCAATGCACTTGTACTTCAACATTTAAACGTGGACCAAAAGTGGGCTGCATTTTTGAAAGAATTGAGCCAGCTAGGTCTTTGAACTCGAGACCTCCTGTTTCTGATACCATATTGAAAGGCATGCATACCCAAGTTCACCCAAAAGATTGAGCTGATGGAGAAGGTGAGAAATGCACATATACGATATACTTTGTGTGGACTTAGGATTAGGTTAATTGTTCTTGCTTGTCTCCAACGTGGATACATGTCATCCTTAATTCAGCACCACACACTTAAGTGGAACTCTTAATTGCACCGCATAACTAGGGAAAATAGTCTATGTGAATAATCCATCAAACACTTAAATGGACAGAATTCAAAGCTACGAAAGTATACAGTTGCATATGCCCAACACTATGGATTAAGGGAATCTGGGAAATCCAACTTAAACCCGAACTAAATTAATCAGTTTGGAATTGAGAAATTATAAGGGCAAAGGGTTAAGATCAGAGTGAGAAAGATGTGAAAACTCACGATTTCATTAACGGATACCAGTAAATCTTTGCGAGCCTTAGCAAATCGTTTTAGCTGTCCTCCAATCATATTAAAAAGAAGTGCATCTAGAGTCAGCAAGGGCGCCATTCCAGGCCTCTGAACTTTGATTGCGACAAGCTCTCCAGAGTGTAGATGAGCTGCATGACTTGAAATATCAAAGGGATGCATTTCAATTTGGATGACTAAGGTCTGAAATATACGCTAAAGGAAGTAAAATAAACCAGTGAAGAACAAGGATGATCACAACTTCACAAGAAAACACAAAACCCTTATCCTATACAACTAACCTTTGTATACTTGCCCGAGTGATGCTGCTGCAACTGGCTCTGGGCTGATATCAGCAAATAGATCAGAAATTCGAGTGCCCAGTTCAGACTCGATAGTCCTGACTGCGATACGGGTTGGAAATGGTGGTATTTGATCCTAATAAGATGGGTGTCAGCGAACACAATGACATAAAATTAATAACTAAATCAAGAAAAGATAAAAGCTACTACAACGAGTTATCAGCATCAAGATTTTGATTTAGGGCTGTTAATTACAGAAAATGTCATTTTGCAATAAAACTTTGAGCTACTGCCATTTTAGAATCTAAACTTTCCAATATCCTATATCGATTTCTCGATTCCAGGTCCCTATCTCCATCTCTAATCCTTGACCTCATCATTCAGGTGCAAAAAAAATACTAAAGCTAGGCATAAAAACACATATCCTTACAATTGTGTTGATTGGCAGTCAAATGAAACCATGTAAAACACTATGAGATGCTACCTGCAGCTTTGAGAGCTCTTGACAATATGCACTGGGCAGTATATCAGGTCGAGTGCTCAATGCCTGTCCAAGCTGCATGGTGGAAAAGGTTCAGATAAAGGATAAAATTATAAACTCTCAACAATGACTACGGAAAAGCATGACATCTTACAGACAGTATAATAAACAAACCAAGACCATATGTTCCTACAGTTGCACAACGAGATACAATCCACAAGTTTTCACCACTATAACAAACGCACACATAGTAAAGGTTGATGTGACTAAAGATTATGCTAATTGCAGAGGTTCTGATAGGCATGATAAATCTTATATTTTAGTATCATTTCAGTATCCACAATCAAAAATTCACAATACGGAAAAGGTAAAAAATATATAACATAAATGTTTAAGTCATGTCACATCGTAGAGATCGCCCATTGTTTATCATTTTCCACAAACATTGGTCTGGCCTACCTTGATGTAAAAAGGCCCCAAGCGTATCAAGGTCTCTCGGAACTGAAATAAGCAAAATGGCAACCACAGAGATGACCTCAGTTCCTCCACCAATAGAACAAGTATGTAAAGGAAAAGAAGGCAAAGAGGGACAAGAAAAACTACCTTCTCAGCTCGTTTATGCACGTCACTGAGCAATAAATGCCAGAAAGTAAGCTTCACAACATGAAAAGAAATAGTTGCTGCCCTGTATAGGGCAAGGAACGGACCAAAGCCGAGTGTACGAGAACTTGACCCCAAGATTCTACCAAACTGGGTTTCCAGTGACTCCTTTCTGGTCTTGGCATATTCTGATGATGGCCTCCCACCATGCACACTTGTGAATGCACTTGAATAGCTACAAAACAGGGAACGAGTTCCAGATCATGTCTTTAGACAATAAGGCTAGAATTAATTAACCTGAAGTCGGAGTTAAAGCATTATTTTTTATTCCTTAAACTAGCTATTTTTGTTCAGGTTGCAACTCCGCTTACCAAATGGAATAAACAAGATAACATTACGCTATCCGATATTAATTGGAATTTAGAATTTCAATTTCTAATGAGGTTAAGAAAGCTTGGGGGAACGAAGCTTATCGGAATGACGATCAAGTTGTATACAGTCATCTTGGAGATCTGTTTGAAATCCTTGGACACCATTCAGTTCAAAGATAATGTGCATTATTACATACACATGCACATAATTTAGATGATCACCACATAGTACAATTGGTACATCTCTACAAGTGGCGGCTTGAATTATATCGATTTCTAGCTATGGAGGCAAAACGCTTGAACTGACAAAAGGGAGTTAGCGATTTACATCGTTTGTCCCAATTTGGCAGTGCCGACTAAGGAAGAAACCTTAAACGTGCATTGCAGGAAAACTGACACTGGAATAAATAGACAGCAAGCCTATGCAATTGCCTTCTTTCCTTTTGAACCCAAAAAAACGGCAGGGCTTCCTGCGGCGCATCCATACGAAATTCCAAATGGACCTGAATTTGTTCCTCTATGTGTGCGTACATTATTACGCATATTATTTATTTGAGATCAATACGGCAGGGGTTCGAAAATTGCAAATGGGCCTGAATTCCTTTCTGTTACTACCTTCTAACAGGTGGCGCCGCGGGGAGGGGCTGCGGGGAGGGATCAGCGGTGGCAGCGGCGCCGTAGGGCTGGAGGGACCGGAGGAGGAGGAGGCTGTGGCGGTGGCGGTGGCGGCCGCGGGAGAGGAGGAGGAGCCGCGAGGTGGGGCCCGCCATGGCCGCGATCTCATCGGCTATGCATGCAGCTCCGCGTCCCGCCGAGCGCAGAGGAGAGAGGAGCGAGGCGGAGGAGAGCGTTGCTTGGGAAGGAGGGGGAGAGGAGGCAGGAGGCGGCGCCACGTGACCGGACCACGGCGGCGAGGTGGCGGTTTGGTTCCTTCCCTTGCTCGGTGCGGTGGCGGTGCTGGGCCGCTCAGCGCTGGCCTCTTGCCAAGCTGCATCAGCTAGCCGGGCCGATATGGGAGAGTTGGGGACTGAAGGACAGGCCCGGTCAGTTCTCAGGACGTTGCCCAGTCAGAAAGATAGGGCCTGTTTGTTTGATCTGTGAAAAAACAGCTGTGCCTAGGGATGGCACCGGGTCTGTGATACGTGTAAAACACACATTTGTTGGGAGACTTCAAGAGGAATATATGATGAGCGTAGAAGCAAGTTTTTCCTCAATATGAAATCAAGGTTATCGAACCAGAAGGAGATGAAGACACTTTTGAAGGTGTCAACTGCGCCAGAAAAAGTGGTGTTGAAGAGAAAGTTCTGACTGTTGACTTGGAACCTGCACACAATACAATCAAGATACTTTGCCCCCACGAAACAGTGAGGTTGTTAATCTCACTGGTTTGCTGAAAACAAAAAATTAGACGTATAGTGTGGAAAATGATGTTTGTTTGCAGAGAATGTAAAAGAATAGTGTTTGCAGTAGGTTGTATTATCTCTACTACAAAAGAACGGAGTGTCCTGTCTCCTGCCCACCTTCGTCCGTCACTCCGCATCGTACTGCCTTGTCCTTCGTGGCACTCGACGATTTAGGAGTAACTGTTAATCAACTCCCTAATTACCGCCTCTCCTCCCTTCTCTTCCATACAGAAGAAAAGTTTAATTCCTCAGTCTACCAAAGCGCAATACGTGGTTCGCTCGTCACACCCGAAGAAACACACCACCCCCTCTGCCTCTCACCGTGCGCCGCCACCGGGAGGAACCCACGCTCCGGCCCCTCGGTCTCCCCACTGTCCGCCGCCGAGAAGCCGGACCTGGCTGTCCCCGCGCGCCGCCGCCGACAGGGACCTGTGCACCTGCCCCTGTTTCTCTCCACGCGCCGCCACCGGAAGAAACCCGCGTACCGGCTGTGGATCGTGCCGCTCGGTGCGCATCGTCTCTCCGGCGAAGCTCAACCACTCCCCTGCCTGCCATAACACTCAACCGGTGGAGTTCCTCCCCATCCCCTGCAGAACCGGCACCGCCCCTCCCCTTCCTTGCCTCGCGACCGGCGGCGCGCCTCCCTCCCTGAGAGGAGTCTCCCCCACAGGAGTCTACCACACCAGCGCTGCCGTCGCTGGAGATGCCAAGGCCAGTGGTGCACTCTTGCAAGATCCTGACGCCATCCGACACCAGCACCCATGGCGGGTTCTCTCTTCTCTGGACTCTGTGCTATGGCGCCATGCCAACGAGGGCAAAGTGGTGCAAAGTTATATGGTGCAAAGTTAAATTCATCTTGATCAGGGCATGCTGATGCCGACACCGACCCAAGAGCTTATATCAAAGGACCTTAATTGATCTGAGTGGAGGTTAACCACATCTACAGAGGTATGCAAATTAGCGTTTTCTTTTGAGTTATCTACTGAATTGTTCTTTTTTTTTTTGCGATTATCTACTGAATTGCTCTGTGGTCATTTAACAACAGCTCAGGACCATAGCCGCACTTGTTCTGTGTGCTGTCTGCTTCTCAGTTCATGCAATTTCTGGTTGTCTAGGCCAACCGTATATCCACCTTCCGACGAACTGGATAGAGTACATTCGACACATCAAAAAAGTTTAACCCCAGTGATGCGTTTGTCTACCTAAGGTTGGATATCAACTGAACTTATAATTCTGTAAAACCAGTCACATCTCCAAATTTAGAGAGTTCACAACAGATACGTACCTCCAAATTTAGTGCGTAATGGACATGTTTGCACAGATGTTTCATAGGAAGTATGCATCACAACAAATTTTCTTTTCATAGGAGTGAGACATGAGAGCAGCATGTCGGAGTGAGACGCCTCGGGCAGAAGCAGAGCACGATGTTGGCATCCGTTATATACTTATATCAAGCCAAAGCATGCATCTCGGGGTGCTTGCAAGCGCATCAAATGCTATCAAGACTAATTATATCTTATTGGTGCACTATAGGCCAAGGTTGGACCTTTTCTACTGCCAATTGTTTGGTAAACGTAAAACTGTAATTATTCTATGCTAATGGAAGTTATTTCTTATCTATTTATCTAGGTTAAGCCAAATCCCGTACATTGTCAGTGTTAACAATTACCTTGAAGCTACTAAGGTTGGCTTTTACTTTGGGCAAAAGGTTTAGGATGAACTTCGAAGGTGAAGATGTCCATGTGAAGTAGTAAGTATTCAACATTCGGTCTCTCGTGTACTGTATTCCTCTTTTAGTCCGTTGATCATCTTCTGCCATCATCTTATGTTTCCATGTATGTTAAACCTGCAAATTTCTGGAACTATAGTTGGTGATGGGGATCTTTGTCACAATGGTCAGGTTCTAAATGGAAGTCACTGAATGTAAGATCAATTTATACTATTTTTTCGTGTTTGCCTTGTGTGGCTGGGTGCCCTCATCTGGAAAAGAAATATGCAGTCTGCTGCTACTTAGTGTGATTTGACAGCTGCTTGTTTGTTTCATGCATATAATCATCACCCGGTCAGATACTCACATGTGTTTGGACTTTGGAGTAGGCTTTTGGTTGCATAATAGTTGTTCTGGGTACAGGAATCGTGGATGATAGTGTAGGCATTCCATAGAATTATGAGGGTTCACCCAGTGACGGAAATTATGCAGAAGTTTTGTCTTGCGTATACCCATTAATCAAATATAAGTGACTTTAGCTGCATCATAAATAGTGAAAAGAGTTTAACGGAGTAGTTGTCGTTCCTCTACTGAAACTACTCTTGACTGTAGTAATAAAGATAGAATTAGTCTACTGCATCTTGGAATAACTAATCCCGTTAATCAGTTATATGTTTGCATCATGTTGTATTGTATTTTTTTTCTAATGGTACCTCACTTCTGAATATTCTCCTTTTTGTATTTTAATATCTCTTCAGATCCCATTGCGCTCATGAAAAGCAGTCTTCTTTCTATGGAAGAAAAAGGTGTGTTCTGAAATTCAATAACGGCTAGCTACAGCCTACAGCAGATGCCACACAATGAATAACTAGCACTTTCGATTTGAGTGTTTATTGTCAGTGTCACCGGTAGATTGAGATGCATAGCAAAGTGGAAACCTTTTTTTATCAAATGCTTATGTTGATGCGCATCACCATGACCTGAATTAGCTTGCTTCAGTAAACTACTTGACACATTTGTACATTCTTCAGAACTCTGTCCCTTTTAAAGATGTTTGTCCTTCAAATTTGATTGTCTGCATCTTGTTCTATTTATTTTCATTGAATTATTTCCTACACTTGCAGATCAATTTATTTTTGTAACAACTTCTCTACGCTTAGTCTAGCACAAAGAATTCTGAGGAAGTGTCTGATGAACATATACGTGAGAGGTGAACCTATTAAACTAATAACTTTTGTGAGAAAATGTTGAGGACTTGAGTGGTTGTTTAATGCTTCTGTAACATTAGTTGCCTCTTACTTTGTGTAGGTAAAAGACAGATATTCATAGTGCACCTCACTTGTTTGCAGTGTGCAATATTTCGTTAGTACACATAAGATAATTGAATTTTCCTGTTTGTACACCTTTTCAGTGTTGGGAGCTTCTTTAAACCTTGCAATGCTACCAAATCAACAAAGATCATACGGTTTACTCATTGCCTCCTTCTTAATTGAATTTTCCTGTTTGTACACCTTTTCAGTGTTGGGAGCTTCTTTAAACCTTGCAATGCTACCAAATCAACAAAGATCATACGGTTTACTCATTGCCTCCTTCTGGTACTGCTGCTGCTGCTGCTGCTGCTTGCTACTCCTACTCCTACTCCTACTCCTACTCCTACTACTACTCCTACTCCTGCTACTGCTCCTGCTCCTGCTACTGCTACTGCTACTGCTACTACTGCTACTCCTACTCCTACTCCTACTCCTACTCCTACTCCTACTACTCCTACTTGCTACTGCTACTTGCTACTGCTACTGCTACTGCTACTGCTACTCCTACTGCTACTTGCTACTGCTACTGCTACTGCTACTCCTACTCCTACTACTACTCCTACTCCTACTCCTACTACTACTACTCCTACTGCTACTGCTACTTGCTACTGCTACTGCTACTACTACTGCTACTACTACTACTACTACTACTACTACTGCTACTGCTACTGCTACTCCTACTGCTACTACTACTGCTACTCCTACTGCTACTGCTACTGCTACTGCTACTGCTACTACTACTACTACTACTACATCATTTTTCATGCATATTTACTTCTTAGAGTCTTTAGGTGAAGCCCAGTTCTAGGTTCTCAAGCATATTTACTTCTTAGAGTCTTTAGGGAATGCAAGATTCGAGGAGGCGACCAGCGCCATCGAGAAGCGCCACCAAGAAGAGCTTCAGAAAGCATGGAGCGGGGCTCTTAAGTGAATTGAAACGTCCGTCCGTCGCATTAGAATTATGGACGTGCGGAAAGAGCTTTCAATCAACAAAGGAAAGAAATAATCATGTGTAAAGATTTGGACATTTCTTGAGTTGTGTATGCTAAGGAATCATTTAGATTTAATAAAAGATGCTTATAATGCACTTAATTTTTTGTGAATATATGTTAATTTGTGTTCTGTGAAGGTTAAATATCCGGTGAGAAAAATCACATGGTGTACATGCCAAATCTGTGCCCCCGGATATGATATACTCTTAAATTTGAAATACTTGATTTAGCGTCAACCAGATTTAGTTTAGCTCAATAGCAATTTCACTGGTATTATCCAGACTTGTTGCTTGACCGATTTTTTGATAGTTGCATATCATGTATTGAGAATTCGTCAACGAACACTTCGATTTTGTCGATGTTGGAGTGGATGATCGAACGTGGTCCGCACATTTTACATCCATACTTCTCCTCCAACAGTTTATTCGTCTTACTTTACTTTCTCGACTCCATAACCCTGCAGCGAGGTGAAGAATAACTTCCCAAAGTGGGTTGACGTGACCATGGCGACACATGCCTATTGGCACATCACAAAACTGCCGTTGACGAATTTGTGAACGTTGCGGCTGTACCAACGAGAACTTACATTATAAGCCTGCGCAATGAATATTTTTTCTCACCCGTTGCAACGTACGGGCATATTACCTAGTCAATGTAAAAGAATAGACCGGGGTCCACAGTTCACTAGAGGTGTCTCTCCATAATAAATAACTAACATGCTGGGTAAACAAATTACAGCTGGGCAATTGACAAAATAGAGAATGCATAACAATGCATGTACAAGACATGATGACTACTATGAGATTTATTTGGGCATTACAACATGATACATTGACCGTTATCCAACAGCATCTATGACTAATGATCCACCTTCAGGTTAACATCCGTGTCCCCCGTTGGTATTAAGTTGCAAGCAACAGATAGTAAAGTGCATAATGTAAGCAACACAATTATCGTTAGACAAAGCATCGCTGTTTTACCCCTAGTGGCAACAGCGCATCCACAATCTTAGAGGTTGCTGTCACTCCCCCAGATTAAATGGAGACTGAACCCACTATCTAGCATAAATACTCCCTCTTGGAGTTACAAGCATCTACTTGGTCAGAGCATCTACTAGTAACGGAGAGCATGCAAGATCATAAATAACATATAAGATAAATTAATAATCAACTTGGCATAGTACTCAATATTCATCGGATCTCAGCAAAACACAACATGTAGCATTACAATAAGATGATCTTGATCATGATAGGCAGCTCACAAGATCTAAACATGATGGCACAAGAGGAGAAGACAACCATCTAGCTACTGCTATGGACCCGTAGTCCAAGGATGAACTACTCACGCATCACTCCGGAGGCAGGCATGGCGATGTAGAGCCCTCCGGTAATGATTTCCCTCTTCGGCAGGGTGCCGGGAAGAGTTTCAGAACCCTCCCGAGATAGTGTTGACGGCAGCGGCGGCTCTGGAACTTTTCGTGGAATATGACTCGGGTATTTAGGGTTTTCCCGAACAGTTGAATTTATAGGCGAAGGGGCGACGTCGGTGGGCACCCGAGGGGCCCACACCATGCCACGGCGCGCCGGGAGGTGGGGCCGCGCCGCCACGTGGTGTGGCCGCCTCGGTGCCCTTCTTCGTGTCTCCTTCGGACTCCGTGTACGTGACAGAAAAATAGGGACCTGAGCTTGTGTTTCGTCCAATTCCGAGAATATTTCCAGAACAGCTTTTCTGGAATACAAAAACAGCAGAAAACAGTAACTGGCACTATGGCATCTTGTTAATAGGTTAGGCCCAGAAAATGCATAAAAATACTATGAAGTGTAAATAAAACATGTAGCAATTGGTATAATATAAGCATGGATCATCAGAAATTATGGATACGTTGGAGACGTATCAGTCTGCTCCCCATCGGGGAGTGCCTTCTCATCCCCATCCCCATTTAACAATCGGGGCGACTTTTCCCCATCCCCATCCCCGCCGGGGTTGGGGCGGGTATCGGGTTCATCATTAAGAGGCTAATTTTAAATAATTTTGTTTATAATTATGAACTTAAACTTTTCACACCCGAAAATACGCAACTTATATAGCAGGTATGTGGTAAAAATGACAAAAGATTAGATCATATGTTAAATATTATTAAAATACACTATGTTAGACACAATATTACAATGTATTTCGTATAACAACATATAAATTTATATAACTACGAGTAGATAACGGGTATAGCGAGGAACGGGGATGGGGAGAGCTTTTAGTCCCCATCCCCATTTAAGATGGTGGGGATCAAAGTTCCCCATACCCGTCCCCTAATAGATAAATTTCCCACGGGTTTTCGGGGAACGGGGCCCCATTACCATCCCTAGCTGTGCCTACGGGCTGTGAGAAAGCAGCTGTTAGAATCAGTTCTTGGAAGACGATATTTGATTTCTGGCAGCTCCCTTAATTTTCTGATTGAAATGCCTAAAATGACTCTGGGTATTGAAGATGTTATACAGGTGCTAATTTGAAGGGGAATAGTTGCGTTTGACTTATATAATTCATAATTAGAATGTTTAGGCTAAATCATGTCTATTTATCTATTTATATGTCATAATTGAAACACGTATTTATTCATACGAGCATTACATATATATCCGCAATATCATAACACATCACATATATAAAAAAAGAGCTACGAGGAGATTATAAACGCGTGCATATGTATAGTACAATGTCTATTCATATATGTTTGCCAAAATGAAAAAAGTTGTAGCACGTAAGTAATGGAAAGCGGTAAAATCGATCTACTTGTGAAAGAAAGTTTCAAACAATTGATCTACGGTGGTAAGTTCGACAAAATTTGTCTAACAATGGTGTAAAGTTCAGTCACAAAAATGAGACATCACAGTCTATAAAACTCAAGACCAATCACGAAATGAAACTTACTCACCGACGTGCACATATTTGATGTATAGATTATTTCGAATCAAGATATATTTATGTGAGATGGGTGTATCTTACCCGTACAGTATTAGCCCATTCACATAAAAAGCTACACTTGGAAAGAAAGTGTGCGAAGGAAAAGTAAAAGAACCAGTTCCGCTCACGGGGCAGCGTCGTTGTAATTTCCAGCAAATGTGTGGGTAATAGGAAAAACGATTCGCTATTTCAGTGAGAAGCTGCGGTAAGCACCTCCCACGCCGTTCCGCTGCTTCATGCTTTGGGCTTTTGTTTTTCGAGAAGCAAAAGACCAAACAAAAAGGCCGAAGATCTGGGAGAAACACAAGTACCAATATTTTGTCAACCACCTGTTGTAGTCTCACCACTTATTTGAATGGTGAGATTACTAGTATAGTAGAAATTTTACAAAATGGCAAAAAAAACAGCACAAGTAGATGAACACATAACAATCACAACACACACATATCCGTCATAAAGGACACACATATACTCCCTCCGTTCCTGTATGTAAGGCGTATAGTTTTTTGCACGAATATTAAGACATGGGTATCTTTCATATGGTAAACTTATTTGTTTTTTAAATTTTAAATTTTAAATAAGGAATAAAAAAAGCAACAAATAATGTATACATCTAAGCAACCCTTTCGTCAACCCAAGCAAACTTTGCAAAGTTTTAAGAAATCCAAGGAAACCTTTCGTAAATCCAAGCAAACTTATTCAGAAGAGAGGAGTGCCACCAAATAAAAACAATCCGTAAAATTCATACGTTCGAGATTGTAAATCATTTTTGGATGGATAAAATTGTCCATAAATTGCAATAAACTCTATGTTTTGGATTTCCCAAAACACTATACGTCTTACATACAGGAACGAAGAGAGTACTATCGAGGTTGACACATATCACTCATCATTGATCATTCCAAAATTAGAGGATGCTTGGGCTGACTACAAGGTCAAACATGATGCTCATGAAACAAGTAGTCCATCAGTTGGAATCCGTGCTAGTACACCATAGACCATGGCACTCTCGTCTCCTATCCACATCCTTTTTTTTTTGCGAGTACATGGGGCTGAATGAAAATCCAGCAATTACAGAAAGGTCCTCCGAGAAATAGAAATTACAGTCCAAACCCTACTGTAGCTCGACTTCGTCTTCAACCTCAGCGCCGTCGGTGATGCGCCGCCGCTCATGCTCTTCAAGCCTTGGATCAAGAGCACCCCCGAGCGGACGGGAAGTCGCCAATCGCCGGCCGCAGAGGACCTACACCATCGGTTGTCGCCGTCGTCGATCCGGACCTCACCAGCCTCCTGCACGAGAGTCGTCGACTCCAGATCCGCCGTCCCGCGGCATCCAGCGAAGGGGAGACCGTGCACAACTGCGCCGCAGGGCTGCGAACACGGGTGCGGCAGAAGGACGGCGCCAGAGCTCCGCAGAACGCCGCCGCCGCAGAGGAAGACTTCCACCTGCAAAAGAACCACCGGAGCCACCTCCTCCTCCATGGCGACACCGGCAGCGACACAACGCACACCTACACTACCTATGTACACGGATCCGGCGATTCCCCGTCCTCCCGCCGCCGGGGTGGCGCCGGAGGGCGGGGAATCGACCGGATCAACGGCGAGGCGGTGGTGCGACCACATCCTTGATGGGCTAGTGGGCCGACCTGTACCATTAGACCATACAAACTGTGACGCCGGTTCAAAGAGGAAAAACCTGTAGAGTCGGATTCAAGAAAATGAGCTGCAGTGTTGCATGCACAACTCTAGGACCCATGTAGTGATATTAAATCAATATCCTAGTACACTTTTCTCAATCCATCTATCAGCCTCTCTCTTCTCTTTGCTTACAAGTGGGCCAACAACAAGAACTGAGCCGAACCAACTTCTTGGTTCGCTTCTTCTGTCGGACGACTTGCACCGATGCTCTACAGCGTGTAGAACCGGTTCAAACGCAGGTGAGAGAATGCTAGGAATTGCTTTTCATGCACGCTGTGGCTGGTCTTAACCCCCTCCCACCAACCATTATAAAGCGTAGCATTCAGTGGCGGAGCCAGGAATTGAACTGAGCCGGGTCGGAAAAATAAGCTTAAATTTTTTTCATAGCAGAAAACAAGTGTATTCGACAAAAAAGGTTCAAACTGATCCAATTTGCATATTTCATCAAGTACAACTATGAAATGATCATAAATAACAAGAAGAACATACAAAATAGAGCTACATTTTCATAAGATAGTATCATACTACTATGTTGAATCCATGTTGGCAAGTCGAAAATGTCGAGGAAGATGGCCTCTACGGTCATTGTAGGAATGGAAACGTAGCATGATCTTCTTGTCATCAATTTTTGCAAATATCTCCTTCTCAACATAGCAAATCATCAAATTATTGAGCCAATCATCCCCTATCTTGTTTCGAAGATCCGACTTTATAATATTCATGGCCGAGAAAACCCTCTCAACTGATGCTGTTGCCACAGGTAATGTCAAAGCAAGTGTAATAAGGCGATAGACCAATGGAAATGACAAATGTTGTCTCTTCTGAACCAACTTGAGAGCAAGATCACTCAGACTGTGAACTCAGGACTTCTCTTCATCATATCAACATATATGTTCAGTTCATCAACCAATAGAACACAATCATGCGCAGAGAAATCAGCAGAGTACATAGTTGCATGCTCAACTAGCTTATCATTGTCAAAGGTAATGAACGAGTCTCTAGGATCAAGGCATGCAATGCACAATAATAGACGTGTAGAAGTTTCAGAAAACCTATAATTCATCTCAACTATGTTTCTATCAAGCACTTCATTAAAGATTTCTACCTTGTAATGATGGAGGCAAGTAACCATCTTGCGTGAGCTCCTTGGGTAACCCCTAGCTGCAATGTTATCATCCATTTTCGGTACTGTAATGTTTCTTCCATTACAGAAGTTAGAAACAAAATGCAATAGAGGCTCCCATCCATCATCTCTCAATTTCTGCAATAGAGTTTTCACCGAGACAATCATATTCATTGCGGTCACTATGTTCTGATCCTTGGATTGCAATGCTTGTGACAAACCATTTGTTAAACCAAGGACTCGAAGCATCAAATGCAAGATAATAACAAATTCAAAGGTTTCCATGTATATGATATAACCTGAAGCCACACCTTTCTCCTCGGCATCTGTCCCATCATGAGAAACACTGCATAGCACTTCAATGACTGAATCCCACATTTGTTGAATCCGAATTAGAGTTCTATGGTGTGACCCCCAACGAGTATCACCTGGTCTTGTTAAACTTGTCTCTTGATTTTGGCCGCTTCCCGACGAGATCTCTCCACTCTCTAGCTCTGCTACCAAACGGTCATGATGCAATTGCAACAATGCATCTTTCTTTTTACAAGAGGCACTCGTCTACAAAAAATGTACATGTAGAAGTTAGAGTTGATACATAGACAAAAAATGTGCATGTAGAAATTACAAGGGGCACTCACCATACTAACAATCTTCTTTAAGTGACCAAAGAGCTGACCAACTGGCAAAACACCTTTCACAACTGCCACAACCACCAATTGAAGTTGGTGGGCAAAACAATGCACATAAAAGGCATGAGGGTTATCGGCCAATATCAACGTTTTTAAACCATGGAGCTCCCCACGCATATTAGAGGCACCATCGTATCCTTGGCCTCTTAATCTAGACATGGACAAATTATGTTTAACAAACAATGCATCTAAATATCTTTTCAAAGAAGCCGATGTAGTATCATGAACATGCTGAACACCGAGCAATCTTTCCACAATCTGTCCTTTTTGGTTCACAAACCTCACCATGACAGCCATTTGTTCTTTAACTGATACATCACGAGACTCGTCAACAAGTAGAGTGAAACTAGCATTTCCAAGCTCACTCATAATGACTTGTGTAGTCTCTTCTGCACATGCTCTTACTATATCATGTTGGATTTCAGGAGATGTCAATTGACAATTGCCAGGAGCATTCTCATTAATCACATCAGCTATATCTTTGCATCTTGCACCATACCAATCCAACATCTGACGAAAATTGCCCTTGTTCAAGGAAGTGTTAGACTCGTCATGCCCTCGAAAAGCTAGACCTTGTTCAAGCAGAAATCTGACAACACCCACAACAGCCCTCAAACGAATCTCATAGTCAATATGTGATTTTTCTTCATGAGTAACAAGAGCATATGTCACACTTTGCTTTTTTATTTCTGAAATCTTCACAACTCTTTCTTGCATTGTTGTGAATGCTATTTGGTCCACCTACATGAGACTTGAAATTCTCGGATGCTTTCTTCCAATTTTTAAACCCCTTCTTTGTAAAAACATCATATCCAAAGTGTGAACCATTGCTTGAAGACTTGAAAAGAAAGCAATGAAAACAATATGCAGCATCCTTCTCCACACTATACTCTAACCAATCATGTTTGGTATACCATGCATCTAGAAATGAACGCCAATCTGGACCAAATTTTGTTTTGGTAAAATTATGTCCAATCAAACGAGTGCGGCCTCTAGACAAATATGCCCATCTCATTTTATCTCTAATTTCAGAGGTACCATATTCATCAATTGGTCTCCGAACTCCAGGATCGGCAACAACATTTGCTAGATCAAAGATTTCTGGAACATTTGCCTACAACATTGAAACAAAAACTAACGATGAGCAAAGATTTCACAGCTACCAATTACACACTACTAATTACCACACAAATAGATATCAAATCTGAGATAAAGGGGGAAAATCAACCTCTAGGCGTGCCCTCTTCCGTGCTGCCTCCTCTCCTTCAAGCAACAGAGCTGCCTTAGCTCTCTTCTTCTATTGCCTTCTCTTCTTCTATCCAGGCAGCCTCCTCGTCGGAATCCATGTCCATCGAAGCTCGAAACCAAGGCTGGGGCAGGAAGCGAGCAGCTGTGCGGCGGGGGCGACCGGGCGAGCTCGGGGTCGGGGGCGAGGGCGCGTGGAGCATGGAGAGGAGCGAGGGCGCGACCGCGCGAGGCAGGGGATGTGGGGGCAAGGGCGGAAGGGCCGCCGCCGTCCGCCGGAATGGGCGTGGAGACTGGAGAGGAGCGAGGCAGGGGATGCACGATTTGGATAGCGATTGGAGCGAGGCAGGGGATGCAGTATACCTATTTTTTTTAGCCAAAACCGAGCCGGGTCGGTCGACCACCCTCGACCCCCTGCTGGCTACGCCTGTGGTAGCATTGGTAATTTATCTATAACCTCTTCCCTATATAAACCCTCGCGAGGATGGAGGGCTCATCTTCTCGCTCAATAAAAGCAGGCGAGAGGGCTTGAGCTCCACACAATTATCCGAAAAACCCCATGATTCATTTTTTTTAACATGAGAACTACCGTTTACATGGTGAAAAGGCAAGTCTCTTACTACCTCGTTTCAAAAACATTAAGTGGGATCGACAGAGTCATGCGTAGTCTTGTTCCCATGTTGGTGGTGTCTCGTGACAAGATGTTGCGTGACCATGCGTATGCTGTTGGAGCCAGGGGCGGGCCCAGTTCAATTCAAGGGTATTCAAATGCATACCTAAATTTTTTGACCAAAAACTAGATGTATCTACACTACTATTAAAAGAGCAAACTTGACTTGTTGGGATACTTTAAATCTGTGCCCTTCAATATTCGATCAAACGGTTCAGATTGCTCCAATGTTTGACAACTCAACATTGTCCGTTTTGGACCGTTTTACCCTCCCACCAACTCACATAATATGACCAAATTGCCACCGTACCTGTTCGAATCGTTATTTTTATCTTTCGCCTGAGTTACCCTGACCGAACCAGGGCCGGCGAGACAGGAGAAAGTTTAGAACAAGACGCAGGACCGTCGTGGCCGGAAGAGGAGCAGAAGGGCGGACCCCGAGCGAAGCTTGGAAGCTACCTAGCCGTGGAGGTCGATAGGTCGGGGCCTGGCTCGCCGGCCGGCCCCGCGCGCGCAAGCCAGGAGCCTTCCTCCCGACGACGGCGGCAGCCCACGGCCATCGCAGAGCCGAGGCCATTCTCTCGATGGCGGCAGTGACCCACGGCCATCTCGGAGGTGCGGCCTTCCTCCCGACGACGGCGGCAGCCCATGGCCATTGCAGAGCCGAGGCCGTTCTCTCCATGGCGGCAGTGACACACGGCCATCTCGGAGCTGCGGGCTGCGGCCCGTCCTCTGACGACGGCGGAAGCCCATGGCCATCACAGAGCCGAGGCCGTTCTCTCAAGACGGCGGTGACCCAAGGCCAGTGTGGAGCTGCGGCTTTTCCTCCCGACGACGACGGCGACCCACAGCCCAAGAAGCGGGGGTCCTTTCTCCTGACGATGACGATGATGACGGCAGCCACGCATGCTGGATTGTTGATGAGCAGCGACAGGCGTACCGTTGGTAGCTGCAGGGAGCGATGTGCCGCACCAGCAGATGAGCTCGTCGATGGGAAATCTGGGGTTTCCGGGAAAGACAAAGCCTAACCAGCGGGATCCATCACGCACACGTTGATACAGGAAACTGATCCATCACGCGCCCAGCAGCGAGCGGCAGCAATCAAGCAAGCACAGGATCGCTTGAACCACCACGCCGCTACTCCAGCTGCCTCCCGGCCGAACCAAACTTCTGCTCCACGACGGTACTGATGATGCTCAGAATTCAATTACCATAGTTTTGAGCATGTATATTAGCAGAAACATTGGATGATTATTGCTGAATCTTTATGTCTTGTTCAATTATTTAATATGGGAATTATCAACTGTTAAACCAGTTCGTCATAAATTGGTTAATCAGGGCTTTATCAATTGTTATCGGTGTTGACCAGTTGTTTGGTTTATTGCGTGCTCGCAATTCGGGTGCCAACTTCTTTTCATGGACACAATATAGTTTTTTTAGTATTCCGTATCATTTATAGCATCGAATTGTTGCACCTCTGGGTCTGGTAATTTAATATATGTGTCATGGACCTGTATTTCTATCTTGATAAGAATGCAGGTTGTAGTCTGTACTATCAAGTGAAAACTGTTATATGTTTTTTGTTGATGCTGTTGTCTACTGCTTGTGCCCTTCCCTTTCTAATAAATATCATTTGGCAATTCACATATTCAATGTTTGCACATTTTTCCCAGGTGAAGAATTATCAGACAGCTGCCTCACCTTGACTGAACCTGTCCATCCTACATTGATTCTTTTAGCTGAATCAAGTGGCCACAGTTTTACTTCTGTAGCTCTGTCCTTTTCAACTACCGATCATTTTTTTCCTTTAAGACACTGAGCTTAGTTTACTCGACAAATTTGACAATAAAGTGCTTCACAGATTTACCTCACATAGTGTGTTTGCTGACTATAGTAGTGATCTCCAAATAGCTGCGGTTTCATGGAAATGACATTTACATTATGTTTTTCTGTAGTTAGCCATCAATGTTTTACGCATTCTTGATAAACCCTGTAGCATAGTTCACCGTCAGATTTGTTGAGCTATCAGATTTGACATAGGTTTAAAGTTGTGGATACAACTACAGGCAAGTTTGCATACATACTCTTTATGGTACAGTTTATGGGTACATGACTTAATTTCTTCCCTGGTTATGTGTGTCTGCTTAATATATGGATCATATGACCCCACCATGAATTTAGAGAAGTGTACAAGCAAGATGATAAAAGAAATTGACTTTGCAACTTTTTATACACTCGGTTCTGTAATAAAACTCATTTCTTGCTGGATAAATAAACTCCACCTTTATTTCTTTAGCAATCTTTATCTTCTAACATGCTTCTGGTTGATCTAATATTAACTCATGTACACAATTCAATTCATCTTACAGAACAGGTTTGCAAAATTCAATATGCTATGTCAACTCTTGTGGTTAATCACTCTTCATGTCTTGCAATACTGCTGGACTAGAGGAAGAAGAGACCTGATTATCAATACATCTCTTATTGCTGCCGACTAATGTCATTTGGGCTGCAAAGAGCGTCATTTGTGATTTTTGGTATATAAAATAAGAAGATGGTCGAATATTGACCGCTAGGAAATTTTCTTCAGCTTCACTACGAGGTAAATTAACACGAAATGGTTTTACATCATCATGCGATTTAAAATATTATTTGATTATCCTTCACATTTTTTATCTGATAAGTACTGGGCCATTATCTTCAGCTTCCGTATAGAATAACGATCATAGAGAATGAACTCATGCAGGTTAGGTTCAGAGAACCCTGAGCCTTCGTCAAACCAATGAAGAACGGAAGCTTCACCACAAGAGCATTGAGAATAGCCGGTTGATTACAGTACTAATCAAACGTACATTGTAGATATCTGAGCAAAGGCTACCATCATTTGTACTAAATAAACGTTTGAGTAAATGATGAATGGTTATTGACACTATTATGTTTTTTGTTTTGTTTTTTGAGCTCAAAGTGGTCGTATCCACCATCTCATTGAATTGTATTAGTTAAAACGTGTTTTTCATGTGCATTTTTCATCTGAGATGAAGAACGGAGTAGTATACACCCCGAACTATGTACTGCTTAAAGTTCAGAGAACCATGTTGCAACACTCTAATATGAGGTTTTTAATTTTATGAAGACGTGCGTTGCACGTGCACGTTCACTAGTAGAATATATAATCTGAATATATATATGCAAAAAACAGACAAATGGGAAGTGGATAGAGTATTCAGCCCACATCCCTCCTTCCTCCTCGTGGCCCAACTAACTCTATCGATCAAGTCTCTCACGCAGGGGCGTATCCAGTGGGGGTGCCATGGGTGCCATGGCACCCCCTAAAAAATTAGATTTATTTAATTAGTAGTAGCAATTGGTATAATTATGTGTGTTAAAAATTCATGCACATGATATTTAAAGTATGAACAATGAGCTTGGCACCCCCAACCATTTGATTCTACATCTGCCACTGCTCTCACGCATGATCCCTCCGTCTTCTCGAGTCAGTTCGCGATCACGTTCTAAACTGAATCAGGCAAAGAGCCATAGACGAGCGACGACGACGCCCGACGGCGGAGACGGCGCGGCCAAGCTGCCTTTCTCTGAACCTCGTCGATTCTCCGTCTGTGATTCCCTGGTCCCTGCTCCTCCAGACTTCGACCTGTCGCGCTACGGCTACGGCTATCGACCACGACTTGTCGGCTGGGCTTCAAAATTCTTTCGCCGTTCGTGTGCCTCCAACCGTTGAGGACTCGAGGCTTCAAATTCAGAAAAAACTTCATATTTCATTTGTAAGCTTTCTGTCATTTTGTTATTTTCCATCTCTATATATTTCAGATATCTATTTCTAAAAAGATATTTCAGATATGCTTCTTTGATATGTTGATCAATTAGTAATTATATAAGTTGAATAATTTCGATCTTGTGCTATGACTATATGATATTATACTCAAATTTTGACATATATTATATACACTATACAGTATGTGATAATATAATCAATTATACATGAAAAAACTAGGATTTAGACTTAAAAAAATTACCCCTTAAAATTTGAATACACACTCTTAAAATCCTGGGCCCGCCACTGGAGCAGACAGAGGCTGTGCGACGATTGGCTTATTCCATCCGGAATGATTCGACGACGATCGCTTCTTTCTCCTCACCACCACACCACAGCAGGCAGGGTCACTGTCCGTCCGTTCCCAAAGCAAAGCAGCAGGAGCGAACGGCTGGGGAGAAACCCATCCCGCTCCCGGCCAGTGCCTCGCTGACACATCACCTGAGGCGATAGTGGCGGCCACGCCGACGCCGCCGAGCCGTCGCTGCCGCCAGCCACGTCCGCCTCTCCTTCACCCCCAAGTTTACGCACGGAACGAACATGGCCACCATCCTTCTTCCCGCTGACCCCACAGATCGCTCCACGCTCTCACTGACATACACGGGCCACCGGCTCCTCCTCCTCCTCCGCGCCGCGTCAAAGTCGGCGCACGCAGCTGTATCTCTCTGCCCGCTCCTCATCATTCGCCGCCTGTGCAGAATTTTGTCCACGCTTCCATTCCATTCCTCCCTCTGCTTTGCTTTCCTCCTCCACTTTCGGTTCTTGTTCGTTGCTGCGCATACTTTTTTCGCTCGCGCGCGTACAAATACTCGCCGATTTTTCTCGGAATCTCGCCCGGTTCGGAAAGATTCTTCCTTTCCAACCCGCCCGCCCTCATCAATTCCGACCGGCCGATCCTTATCCAGCTCAATCCAATTCGGTTCTGTCCAGCTACGGTTGGTGCTACGGGGGGCCGGGATCGGGGCGCCTCTTGCCCAATTCGGTCTCCCGACGATCGGATTCGATCCGGCAGCTCCGAATTCGAATCATATCCCGGAGATTCCTCCACTGCTCGATCTGATTTCACCTCCACTGCCCTGCTGCAGCAGCTGAAATGCTCCCGACAGCCTAGCTTCGCTGCTGATTTCCCTCCTTGCTGCCATTTCCGTCTCGCTCGGCCGGATCGTTGGACGATTCCCATCGATTCGGGCCCAAATTTCCGCCCCGAGGATCGATCGTGCTGCTGCTCTCTCGGAATCGTCGGAGGGGCTCGTCGCTCAGGCTGCTGTGGCGGTGGATCCATGGCTGGGGAGAAGTCGCCGCGCGCGTTCTCCATGGAGGAGCTGCCGGGCCACCTTATCGGGGAGGTCCTGACCTCCGGCAGGCTCGCCGTTGGTGACCTCGCCAGGCTGGAGCTCACCTGCCGCGCGCTTCGTCCTCTCGCCGAGCACGCCGCCTCGCGCCTCTGCGCCGCACGCACGGTGTTCGCCGTCTTGGGGCCTGCTGACCGCGGGGAGCTCCTCGCCAGGTGTGGAGGTAGCTGGAAGAAAGTGCTCAGGTTCCTGCAGTCCGTCGAGCAGTCCTCCGACACCGTCGAGACCTCGGCCGGCAAGGTGAGGATCCTTTAGTTTTTTTTCCTTTCATTCCTCCATAGTGCAACCTTAGTTGACTCTGTGAGCAATACTACCTAGCGATTTTACTACTATGTTATAGTCCAGTTGATCACGTTTTACATTTGCCCATCTGGGGATTGGGACAAACTAGCGATACGTTTTTCGTTTCATGCATGTTCCAGGGCATTCGGAGTGCCCAAATTTAAGTAACCTTTCTGTGCTATGCACTTTTATGGAGTACAATGTTGCCATGAACACGACATTGAGTGAGAATATGCAGTCATTTCAAAATGGTTTATTATGATGACCTCTTGGTAAATAATTCTGTAGCTATTGTGCTATTTGTGTTTTAATTTGTTACACTGTGCTTGAATTTATAGTTGTAGCCATTCCTATTATTGATGGAAAGCACACGCTAGACTGTATTTGACTCATGTAGTAGGTTGTTCTGGAGGGGGCAAAAGTGCTCATTCGGATTCGACATTTTCAGCCTTCTACCTTCCGATTTTAATAGTACGTTGAGCTTGTCGTGAGTCCCACTTTTGGTATGTTTGTCAATAAGTAAAAAAATTAGGCAAGCAAATTGCTTCTTTTCCTAAAAAACTTGTTTTCTATTTGTTGGCAATGATGTCTTAGGATGGCACTGAAATAGTTACAATCTTCTGATATTAGAAAAGTATGTCCTAACTGGCTTCTTATGTATGTGATCATATTGTTTGTTTCCAGATGCAAGTAGCGACAGGGAGATACCACACGCTATTAGTCCGTGACTCTTCTGTCTATTCTTGTGGGTCCAGCCTGTGTGGTGTCCTAGGGCATGGTCCTGATACTACACAGTGTGTGGCATTCAGCCGGGTTTCCTTCCCGTCGCTTGCCCGTGTTGTTAACATCTCCGCCTTTCACAACCATGCCGCATTTGTTACAGAGTCTGGGGAGGTAATTGACGCTCTCCTTCATGGATGCTATGTACTGGTTTACAATATACTTTTGTTACATGTAACTTGCAGTTCTAAAGTATTTTGTCTAAATAGGTCTTCACGTGTGGAGATAATTCATCATTTTGCTGTGGTCACGGTGATGTGGGGCGAACTATATTTCGCCCAACCCAATTAGAAGCCCTTAAAGGAGTATCCTGCAAGCAGGTAGGGCCATTGATCTTCATGAATGCTTTATTTTCCATCTTATGTTATGCCATGCTGGTTGTTTCTCTCTCCCACACAAAGGTTATATTCTTTACCTAAGTACTCAATTAATATTTTATCTCGATGCCAATCAATGTTCTAAGTAACTTGTTATGGTTGCGCTGTAACTGTTGTGGAATCCATCACTAAACTGGAGGTCAATATTCAGCTATATTATAGCGAGAGCTAGCAGGTGCTATAGCTTAGTTATTGGCCTTAGATCATAGCTTGTGGTAGTCCTGCTCGCGTGGCACGTTGTCTGTCACAATGTCCACGGCGTCCTCTAGCAGGAGATTTCCCGTGTTGAACGTCAATGTGCCATGCGAGCAGGTCAGAGGTGACTTCGGCAGCTGGGCTGGTTATGACCAGTGTTGAATGACTTAAATTTGTTTGGGTCCTGAATCTGCAGTTTTGTATAAATTAATTACTACTAGCTTGACAGTTGACACACCCCAGTAGTTTTAGGTCCTCTTATGCATTCCACTCCATATTTGTATGATTTGCTTGGAGCCGACTTATATTTTATACATATGGAATTTTTGTTGCTTAAGATATTGTAGGGGATAGCTTTCGCGATAGATATTATAGCTTTTTGGGGGGCCTCGCGTGCAAAGATGAGAATATAACAAATTAAAATATTGATGCCAACTGAATGAATATACAAATTAATTCCCCAACTGGCCATCTTTAATGCCGCAAGATTGTTTTTGATCCATCTTCTAATGTTTAGTCATCGCACATGGATATGTCTGTAGCATATTGCAAATCAGCTTCACAATTTTTATCCCTTTCCTTTTGCTTAACCAACAGATCCCTTTCTTTCAGTGTTGGTACTAATCAATTTCAGTTACATGTTAGAATTTCCTTGCGTGTGCTTACATAATATCATTTTAGCTTCTTTTTTAGATTATTTCATACATTTCTTAATATGGTTAGCTCTTGTTACAAGTGCTTAATATCAGTTCCTCATTTCTTTATGATGCACAGTCCTAGTTTCATCTTATCCTGTTATTTTCACAGGTCGCTACTGGTCTAAGTTTTACTGTCATTCTTACAAGGAACGGGCAAGTGTATACATTTGGAAGTAACACACATGGCCAACTTGGTCATGGTGACACTATAGACAGGGCTGCTCCAAAAATTGTTGAATTATTTAAAGGCACCAGTTCAGTGGTGCAGGTTGCAGCTGGTGCAAGCTATACATTTGCTGTAACAGATGATGGGGCGGTTCATTCTTTTGGCTCTTGTACTAACTTCTGCCTAGGACATGGGGATCAGCATAATGAACTTCTTCCACGTGCAATCCAATTATTGAAGAAGAGGAACATTCATGTAGTTCGTGTATCTGCAGGAGATGAGCATGCTGTGGCTCTTGATGCACTGGGACATGTGAGTATATCGTGTAAATGACTTTCAGCTATCTGTTGTGACTGTTAGCCACTATTCTCCAGACAGAAGTAAAAGTCTGTTTTTCTCTCTCCAGGTCTATACATGGGGTAGAGGCTACTGTGGAGCATTAGGTCATGGTGATGAAAATGATAAAACTAGCCCAGAATTGATTGGCAGTCTCAAGGGTCAAGTTGCTGTACAGGTCTGTTGATATTTTTTGTACCAAACTTTCCTCCTGACTTTGTTAACGCATAAAAGACGCCATTTTCTTATGTGTTGTCTAGATTTGAGTAATTTATCTTATTCTGTCATTTTTTTGGAAGGAAAAGTTCCAAAGTGATTTGAGGTTGCATGTTGCAGTTAAACTATCCCACCTGTAAAGAAGGAATTGCTATGTTTGGTTTTAATGTTCATGCACAGTAGTATGCGACTGAATTGCTTGTTCGAATGAAAATTTCATTATCTCATACTTATGCATCATAGAATTGTTAATGTGTAAAAGCGCCTGTGTTCCTGAATTTTGACAGGTATGTGCAAGAAAGAGAAAGACCTTTGTTCTCACTGATGAAGGCTCAGTAATTGCATTTGGATGGATGGGCTTTGGGAGTTTAGGGTTTCCTGACCGAGGATCATCTGAAAAAGTGATGCAGCCTCACGTTCTTGACAGCCTGCGTGGCCACTATGTCTCCCAAATAAGCACTGGACTGTACCACACTGTTGCAGTGACAAATAAAGGTATCGTGTTTGGTTTTGGGGACAATGAGCGAGCGCAACTTGGGCATGAGTTCATTCGTGGGTGCTTGAAACCGACCGAGATAATGTTCCACAAAAGTAATATTGAAGATATAGCCATTGCAGCCCCTAGCGGGTAGCAGGTAAATTCGAGCCTGAGATACCGTGTTATAGTCAACAATAATCAGCATATGTTGTTTCGTCTCGGTAACTGTATTTCTATACTTAGACTTTTCAGTGTTCTGTGAGAATTTGGGTAAACGAGAGAGGTGCAAAAGTGGAGGACAGTGTTGTAGTTAAAGGAGCATATAGTAAAGTAATTTGGCGATGTATTGAGTACTCCGATTCGGCAATATGTTATGTATAAAAATACTGGTGTGATTAGCATTTTACATATTATTTCTTCCTTGTTTGGCTCTGCCAATTCCTTGACCGCGTTTTTTTGGTAAAGTTGCCTGCATGCATGAGTCTCGTGGCACTACTGTCTACCATGACTTATCGAACACCATTCCTAGAACATTGGTGTATTCCTTTCATTGATTGATTGATGTCTATGTCAGTGTCCTATATGAGATGAAATTGTCACGTTTTCATTGTTTCGTCAGACAGCAACATTGTTCAGCCCATTTACAGAAAACTGATGAATTTGTCACAAGCTGGATAGCTGTTATAGTCATGTCTTGACCTGTACGGTTTATGGAAGCCACACTACACGGGCTGTCACGGGATAGCGAACTCAATTCCCTAAGAGCATCTCCATCGGGCCTCCCAACGACACCTCAAAGACCCATTGAGGGTCTGGACGTCAAAATCGGCCACCAGCGGCACCCTCAAAGTCTCGCCTTGAGTTATTTTGTGTCTGCCCGAGAGGGCCTCCAAATTGCCAGCCTCAGCCTCATAGAGAGACCGCCGCGCCCAATTCCCCTGCCTCTACATTGCCGCCCCGGTCCCAAAATTCTCAATCTTCACTACATTTTCCAAACCTTCGTGCCGCCGCCGCGACCTCCTCGCCTTCCGCCACCATGCCGTCAAAGCCCGTCGGCCTCTCAAAACCCAAAGGGCGCAAGCCGCCGGCGTCTTTGCAGCCGAAGAAGAAGCATATGAAGCGGGAGCCGCAGGAGTTTTCGTTGCCGGCGGCCAAGCCTACGTTGAGCCTGGCCGAGCTGCGCGCAGTCGCTTCCCAGCTTTGGCAACAACGGCGATTTAAGCCGAAGGACAAGTCTATGCTTGAGCTGTCGCCGAACGATAACGCCAGATGTTGATCGCCATGAGCCAAAGCAGCTCTAGCCCAGCATCCGTCGGCGTCTTTCGCGGGTCGTCGTCTGCCCGGCCTTCTTCGAGGACACCTCCGGCTACCAGATGCAGCAGTCGCGGCTTTCCCCCGACGAGCCGACCCTCGATCTGAATACGACGCCGTTGATGTTCAGCGAATCGCCGGCGTTGCGGCGGATGCCAGCCACGAGCGGTGACGCGACCGCTTCCCGCGACCGACCAACTCGGCCAGGTGAGTGCTATTTATAATCTTGATATGCCCTCATTTATTGTGATCGTCGGCCGATTGTTTGTTGGGCGCAGTTATTGCGAGCGGCCGGATACAAATTGTTGTATTCTGCTTCTAATGCCGGTTGCAAATTGTGGCTTTGTGGCGTAGAATGGTGGCGCCGAGGTCATGACTAAAATCATCACCGACGGTACAACCTACGCCGCTGATGCCTACGCCGAGACCGGCACAGATCAGTTCGCCCAGGGCGACGAAGGGGATGGCGGCCAGGGCCAAAAAGGGGTGTGCGAAGAAGAGGACGACGATGAAGAGGATGGCGTCTGGAAGGCGGGACACAGAGGCCCGACTTGGTCCGAGGAGGACAAGTTGTTTTGCGAGGCGTGGATGAACGTGATCATGTGCGGCTTGAAGGGCGCCAACCAAAGAAGGTCGGCCTATTGGTTACGCATACATAAGGACTACACGGAAGAAGGTCGTATCCTAGTCATGAAGATTTGCCTAACCGCAATGTCAAATCGGTTGAGAGTCGGTGGGGCGTCATCTCGACTCTCACTACCAAGTTTCATCCTTGCAATGAGCAAATCTTGATGAGAGACGAGAGTGGCAAGAACGAGAATGATAAGGTTGGACGGTCATCTTAACTTGCGGCTAACTTGTAACCCGTCATATTGATACGTCCAAAACGTATCTATAATTTTTTATTGTTTCATGTTAATATTATGCCTTTGGCACTTGATTTTATATTAAGTTTATGATTTATTTGGACTAACCTACTAATAGTTGCAAAAGTGCACAATGTTCTTGTTTTACACTTTGATGTGTAGGAATTATCAAGAATACAAGAAGAAACCTGGTTGGAGTCGAATTGGGATTTTGCTGAAATCTGTCTCAGAACTTTTTTCGGAGTTTGTCAGTTTGGCCCTCGAAGACGACGTCAAATGGAACTCAAATTAAATAGAAAGTTGTCAGAAATTTCCATACGCAACTTTTAAGCCCGATATCAGCCCAATCGGAGTTCGGACGCGGGCTGAAGGCCCATTTTGGTGAAAGACTAAAAGGGGTGATGGAAATCCGAGAAGATATATAAAAGGAGGAAACGTAACTCGTGGAGGACACCCCATACCACGAATTTGCAGCCACCAAAGACACGTTTTTGTCTCCCCATGGATCCCATCTCCATGGGGGAGGGCTCCCAAGAAGCCATGCAGGAAAAGGCTAAGGGGCGGCGCTCCCCCATGATGCTAGCGGCACCGCCGCCGCCCTGCGCTCCTCGCTGTCCCCTTCTTCACCTCCACCGCCATCTTCATCGCCAATTCATCCTTGTATATAGTGGTTCATCCTCCCACACACCTCTGTACCATCCTATGTAAACATGATGTTTGATGCTATAACTTATTATCCTATGATCTACGTCATGTTTGTGTTGTTTATTTATCTTTTGATTGCTTTGTTGAATGTATATGGTTCATTAGAGTTGTATGTTGATATGGTACTGTCCTATCGGTGTCCATTATATATTTGTGCGCGCATGGATCAACATCATAGGGTTGGTAGTATTTGTAAACGAAGGGGGTAGTCTTGCCGGAGTGACAGAAACCTAAAGACGCGAACCGGTTAGGTGCACGTATGGGAGTAAGAGGACCATAAACTTAAGGCTATGGTTGGGGAAACCTTAATACATTGTTAGTGTTTATGGATGTTTGCTAACAATACAATCATATAGTACTTGTAATCCCAAGTAGTGCAGTGCATGTATATTTAGCCTCTCCCACATAGAAAACTGCATCGAAGACAATGAACCTGATATCTTTGCTAATTAATCTTGGACAAAGACATCACAATTACCACCACTTTTCCACACTCATGGTACTGTTAGCTTATGGTTACTTAGTGTATTTTATTGTTGTAGCCCTAACTTTTACTTTCTTGTATTTATTATCTTGCAAAGCTATCTCTCATACCCGTATTGTTACTCTAGTATTATTCCCTAGATGAAGTAAACGTTTAGTGTGCGTAGAGTTGTATCAGTGGTTGATAGAACTTGAGAGAATACTTATCCTACCTTTAGCTCCTCGTTGGGTTCGATGCTCTTACTTATCGAAAAGGCTACACGCGATCCCCTATACTTGTGGGTTATCAAGACCTTTTCTGGCGTCGTTACCGGGGAGCCATACCGTAGGTGAATATTTTTGTGTGCAATTGTTTGCTTTATCTCTAAGTAATTTTTATTTTCAGTTTTAAGTTGTTCTCTATCTTAGTATGGGTAGGGAGAGAATTATAAAAAAATAGTTTTAATTGTTATCTAAAACGTTTTCAAAAAGAAAGTGATTGGAAAGATGAGCAATGATTAAGTGGGGGTCGAACTTGAACACTTGTGTTCATGCCTATGAAATCAAAGCAAAACTTTCCATGGAAGCTTCTCATCCAAAAACATGTAAATATTGTGTATATACCTTTGTACATAAAAAATAAAATGCTAATTGTGGTCTCTAGTTAATGGAAAGTTGATAGTTTTGCTTTGCTGTCCAGAAATAGATTTTATGTGTATAAAACATTTAAAATCACCAGAATGTGATCTTGATCTGAAATTTCTTGAGTGAAAAGTACTGCTTGTGATCTTTCTTTCATTAGTTTTAACTTTTCTGATTTGATCTACGTAGATAGGTTGAAATTCGATCTTTACTGACTGTTTTGTTTAGACAGATTTTTGTTCTTCTCTGTAAATAAAATCATGATAAATCTCAGAATAATCTTTTGACCTAAATTTTTTTGTTCATAAACTTGAGATCAATATCTGTCTTTCATTAGTTTTGAGCTTCGTAACTATCTCGTTAAGTGTCATCTATACGGACTGTTCAGTCTTTACAGATTTTTATTGTGTTTATTCAATATTGTACTTAGCTTCTCTTGGTTTTCTTAGTTTTTCGACGGACAACGGAAATAGTAAGAACCTCGGTATATACAGTGGCTAATGTTAAGTAAATATTATGTAATTTGTCAATGCTTGAACATGAGTGGATTTTATTTAACGAGTACTAACCCTACTAATGAGTTTTGTGAAGTTTTATGTGGATGTAGCTTATTAAGCTTGGGGATGTCCAAGGCACCCCCTTCTTCATCGTCAAAATTATCAGGTCATCTCTAGTGAAACTATATTTTAATTTTTTCACATCATATGTGCTGTTATTGGAGCGTCTGTATCTTTTTATTTATTTATCTTAGCATCAAACACCAGTTACATTAATAAGTGAATCCTCACATATTTTATTTATCCTCTGTTTCAATGTTTACTTGGTTAATTAATTACTTGTTGAAACTTAAAAATGATGTGTGAATAATATAGTTTAGTAGTTTATACTTTCTTATAGATAGTCTCAACTAGCTAATAGATTATATTATGTTATTTTTATGATTAACATGCATTGTATTGTTCATATGATGGTATGGTATTGTGGTATCCTCCTCTGAATGATTTAGTTGAATCGACTTGGCACATGCTCAAACATGTTTATGACTGAAAAATAAAAGCCAATTAAGCCTTGATGATCTATTTTGCCTTAGAGTTTTAGTATCATCTTTATGCCTCCATTAATTTTATTCCGTCGCAAGTATGATTATGACGGTTATTGCTTTCTTGATTGTCGCTTCCCAGTCTATTGCTAGTCTTCACCTGTACTGAGCGGGAATGCTGCTCGTGCATCCAAAATCCTTAAAACTAATTTATCCCAAAGTGTCCACCATAAATTCCTATGCATAGTATTTCAAACCATTCCAAGTAAATTTTCATGTGCTACCTTTAAAATCTTCAAAATACTTCTCATTTTGTGACACTGTTTTTATCTCATGAGGACGTTCTAGTTGGGTTTGTTATCTTCCATGCTAAATTAAGTTTCCCGACTTGCATGCTTCATCTGCTTGTCACTAATTTTGCAAAAAAGCTAGTTAGACCATTATAACATCCAAAAAGTAAAGAAAATAAATAGGCACTCCTCCATGGTATGTGATTGATTGGCAGGAACCCGAGGATTTGGTTAGCCGTGGTTTGTGAAAGCAAAGGTTGGGAGGAGTGTCATACTATATAAAAGTGCATGCTATAAATGCCTAATATCAATAACTCGGAACCTCTCTCAACTTGTTTAGTATGGAAGATAACAAAAACTCTATTACTGATTCGTTGACAGGAACAACCACCTCTCAAAACATTTTTACTTCTGTTTTTAATAAAAAAAGCTCTAGCACATGTTAATCTCTGCTCCCTCTGCGAAGGGCCAATCTTTTATTTTATTGTTGAGTCGTCATACTTTTTTTGAGCACTTCCTCGAGAGCATAACTGTCATTCTTAGTGTAATGTACTTGTCCCAGAATGCGGTTATCTGTGGTATAACTAGGGTTATTCAATATTGTACTTAGTTTCTCTTGGTTTTCTTAGTTTTTCGACGGACAACGGAAATAGTAAGAACCTCGGTATATACAGTGGCTAATGTTAAGTAAATAATATGTAATTTGTCAATGCTTGAACACGAGTGGATTTTATTTAACGAGTACTAACCCTACTAATGAGTTTTGTGAAGTTTTATGTGGATGTAGCTAATTAAGCTTGGGGATGCCCAAGGCATCCCCCTTCTTCATCGTCAAAATTATCAGGTCATCTCTAGTGAAACTATATTTTAATTCTTTCACATCATATGTGCTGTTATTGGAGCGTCTGTATCTTTTTAGTTATTTATCTTAGCATCAAACACCAGTTACATTAATAAGTGAATCCTCACATATTTTATTTATCCTCTGTTTCAATGTTTACTTGGTTAATTAATTACTTGTTGAAACTTAAAAATGATGTGTGAATAATATAGTTTAGTAGTTTATGCTTTCTTATAAATAGTCTCAACTAGCTAATAGATTATATTATGTTATTTTTATGATTAACATGCATTGTATTGTTCATATGATGGTATGGTATTGTGGTATCCTCCTCTGAATGATTTAGTTGAATCGACTTGGCACATGCTCAAACATATTTATGACTGAAAAATAAAAGCCAATTAAGCCTTGATGATCTATTTTGCCTTAGAGTTTTAGTATCATCTTTATGCCTCCGTTAATTTTATTCCGTCGCAAGTATGATTATGACGATTATTGCTCTCTTGATTGTCGCTTCCCAGTCTATTGCTAGCCTTCACCTGTACTGAGCGGGAATGCTGCTGGTGCATCCAAAATCCTTAAAACCAATTTATCCCAAAGTGTCCACCATAAATTTCTATGCATGGTATTTCAAACCATTCCAATTAAATTTTCATGTGCTACCTTTAAAACCTTCAAAATACTTCTCATTTTGTGACATTGTTTTTATCTCATCAGGACGTTCTAGTTGGGTTTGTTATCTTCCATGCTAAATTAAGTTTCCCGACTTGCATGCTTCATCTGCTTGTCACTAATTTTGCAAAAAAGCTGGTTAGACCATTATAACATCCAAAAAGTAAAGAAAATAAATAGGCACTCCTCCATGGTATGTGATTGATTGGCAGGTACCCGAGGATTCGGTTAGCCGTGGTTTGTGAAAGCAAAGGTTGGGAGGAGTGTCATACTATATAAAAGTGCATGCTATAAATGTCTAATATCAATAACTCGAAACCTCTCTCAACTTGTTTAGTATGGAAGATAACAAGAACTCTATTACTGATTCGTTGACAGGAACAACCACCTCTCAAAACATTTTTACTTCTGTTTTTAATAAAAAAGCTCTAGCACATGTTAATCTCTGCTTCCCTCTGCGAAGGGCCAATCTTTTATTTTATTGTTGAGTCATCATACTTTTTTTGAGCACTTCCTAGAGAGCATAACTATCATAACTGTCATTCTTAGTGTAATGTACTTGTCCCAGAATGCGGTTATCTGTGGTATAACTATGATGCTTTTACCTTTGATATCTTTACATCTAGTCTTCACTTGAACTTCAAAGGTGCCTTGGCATTTATATTTTGATCCACAATTGTGGGCAAGCGAGATACCACTCTACCATGCTTTATTATGGTCATTCCAATCTTGTTGATGTTTATACATTTCATATTATGAGCTCTTAGTTGGTTGATACTTTTCATTAGGTGACATGATTGCTAAGTTTTATTATCCATACAGCATGCAATTGTTAAAGAACTGATCATAGCGTTTACAATAAAAAATTATTTTGTTTTCATTTACCCACTCGAGGACGAGCAGGAATTAAGCTTGGGGATGTTGATACGTCCAAAACGTATCTATAATTTTTGATTGTTTCATGTTAATGTTATGCCTTTGGCACTTGATTTTATATTAAGTTTATGATTTATTTGGACTAACCTACTAATAGTTGCAAAAGTTCACAATGTTCTTGTTTTACACTTTGATGTGTAGGAATTATCAAGAATACAAGAGGAAACCTTGTTGGAGTCGAATTGGGACTTTGCTGAAATCTGTCTCGTAACTTTTTTCGGAGTTTGTCAGTTTGGCCCTCGAAAACGACGTCAAATGGAAATCAAATTAAATAGAAAGTTGTCAGAAATTTCCATACGCAGCTTTTAATCCCGATATCAGCCCAATCAGAGTTCGGACGCGGCCTGGAGGCCCGTTTTGGTGAAAGCCTAAAAGGGGTGCTCGCTGTCCCCTTCTTCATCTCCACCGCCATCTTCATCGCCAATTCATCCTTGTATACAGTGGTTCATCCTCCCACACACCTCTGTACCGTCCTATGTAAACGTGGTGTTTGATGCTATAACTTATTATCCTATGATCTACGTCATGTTTGTGTAGTTTATTTGTCTTTTGATTGCTTTGTTGAATGTATATGGTTCATTAGAGTTGTATATTGATATGGTACTGTCCTATCGGTGTCCATTATATATTTGTGCACGCATGGATCAACATCATAGGGTTGGTAGTATTTGTAAACGAAGGGGGTAGTCTTGCCGGAGTGACAGAAACCTAAAGACGCGAACCGGTTAGATGCACGTATGGGAGTAAGAGGACCATAAACTTAAGGCTATGGTTGGGGAAACCTTAATGCATTGTTATTGTTTATGGATGTTTGCTAACAATACAATCATATATTACTTGTAATCCCAAGTAGTGCAGTGCATGTATATTTAGCCTCTCCCACATAGAAAACTGCATAGAAGACAATGAACCTGATATCTTTGCTAATTAATCTTGGACAAAGACATCACAATTACCACCACTTTTTCACACTAATGGTACTGTTAGCTTATGATTACTTAGTGTATTTTATTTCTGCAGTCCTAACTTTTACTTTCTTGTATTTATTATCTCGCAAAGCTATCTCTCATACACGTATTGTTACTCTAGTATTATTCGCTAGATGAAGTAAACGTTTAGTGTGCATAGAGTTGTATCAGTGGTTGATAGAACTTGAGAGAATACTTATCCTACCTTTAGCTCCTCGTTGGGTTCGACACTCTTACTTGTCGAAAAGGCTACACGCGATCCCCTATACTTGTGGGTTATCACATATTTACATGTTGACTTGGCCTTTGTTTGTGTAGCTGGCCGATGCCAAGTACATGTATATTGAGTTGGCGATGGATTTCAAGAAGCCATACAAGTTGATGCATTTTTGGGAGAAGGTTCCAAATTGCCCGAAGTGGAAGAGCCATATCAAAGACCAATCCAACACCGAGGGAGATGAAAGAAGGCTGTCGGCCGCCAGCGCCGATCGTCCCGAGATGGAGTGAAGGCGTGCAAGGCAGCCGCCAGGGCTGGCAAGAAGCTGGCGGCCTCGGGCGCCTCAGGCAGCATCCAAGAGTCGGTGAAGCTCTACGTTGCCGAGTTGGCCGCGGCGACTGTCGAGAAGAGGATACTTGCCAAGGCCGACAATAAGTTGGAGCTCTACTTCCACATGCAGCGGACCAAGATTAGGAACCAGGAGAAGAGGAGGAACGTATGTTCATGGCCACGAACACGAACGACATGAGCCCCAACCAGAAGGCCTACTTCGTGGTCAAACGAAGGCGCATTGAGGCTGAGAAGGCGGAGGCCAAAGCGGCGGGGCTCGAGGAATCCGGAGAGGAAGGCGAGGACGACGAAGATATTGGGTTGCGTGTACGGTTAATTAAAAAATTCAGGTATTGCTACGCAACACCTTCCAAGATCTACTATCGACATACATGAGAATACGAAGATCCGAAGATCTAGTTTAGTATACGTTACCAACACCGTAGTTGTGGAAGAACGTGTTGATGACGTAGTCGATGTAGCCGTTCGCGGTCTCTCTCAACCAGCCTGGTAGAGAGATTCCAACGCCTTCTTCTTCTTCGCTTTCACCACCTTGATTCAACAGCGTGAGGGTCAACCGTCATGAATGACAGATCACCCCTCTGAGAGTTTGCACACGTACGCCGGGAAAGGTTCAGCAGGGCTTCATGAAAGTGTTTGTTGCCCTCATGCGTGGTTTTGGTAATTAATGACAATCCTTATGGACTAATGTTTACATTGAGATATTCTTATAGATCATGTCCATGGGGAAAGATAGGAGTTCATGTGTTGGACTCTTGAAGATGACATGATGACCAATGCTCTACTCAAGGGTTTATATGAAGAATGGTCATGTGTAGAGTTAAGCTTATTGCAAGTTTGGCTTGGAAAAGAAGATTGAGTGAACAATCATGTTTATCTCCAAGCCATCATACATATCAAGAGAAGAAGATGAAGTGCAAGCTCAATATGATGCATCTCGGAAGATATCATTTGATTGAAGCTTGCAAAGGAGATATGAAGACGGAGCTTAGCGAGGCCCTCCCATAATGGAGTATGGGGGAGCATTTGGAGAAGTCTTCATCAAGCATGTGCTAGCAAGCACAATCAAGAAGGAGATATGAATACGGAGCTTAGCGAGGCCCTCCCATAATGGAGTATGGGGGAGCATTTGGAGAAGTCCTCATCAAGCATGTGCTAGCAAGCACAATCAAGAAAGGTGCTTCAACTTGAGAGAGTCAAGATCGCCATCATCGAGCTCAAGTGGAATGCGCAAGGCAAAGGTATGATCTTGATAGGTTTTCTATTTTACCGGTCTCATGGTGTTAGTGGGAGACCGGGTTATAGGATAGACGGCGTACTATCAAGAGGGGCTCTCAAGTGAGTAACTTGATCGCATCCTTGTGGAGAGCTCAAACCTTTGCATACTTACCATATCATCTTTCTTGGTTCTTATTTGGTTTTCTCCTTGTTGGGTTTTGGTGTTTGTTGTGATCTTCACGACAAGTCCAAGTTCACCGAAAACGGATTTCGTATGGAAAACTTGTTGCGTTTTCGGTTTTGGAGGTTTGCCGGTTATTCCTTTTTAGAGAGGTTTTAACTTTATCGATTTGGTTTTATCTTCCATTGTTGGACTATGATGTTTCTCTGCATGATCTTACAGTGCTCGGTGTGATGATTCCAACGAGCCCAAGAACATCGAAAACGGAGTTCGTATGCTAAAGATATTGTCGTTTTCGTATTGGTGTTTCTGAAGTTTTCTGTAGGAGCAGAAGTTCCGGTGTAGGCCGGAAGTTCCGGCCCCAGGGGCGGAAGTTCCGGTTCAGAACTTCCGGCCAGCATTTTTTCCCCGGATTTGCGTTCTGTCCTCGGCCGGAGGTTTTACCGGAAGAAGTGATGGAAGTTCCGTCTGGCCGGAAGTTCTACTTCCGGCCCAAGTGAATCTGCGCGGAAAGGAGCGCAACGGGCAGATTTCCTGGAGGGGTATAAATACCCCTCCACCTACCTCTAGCCAAGGAGCTCTGCCCAGCAAGATTTGCTTTCTCTCTCCTTCATTGTTGCAAGCTCATTTCTTTGATATCTCCCAATCCCTCCACCCAAACTCTTTGATCTTTGGAGGATTGAAGGAGAAGACCTAGATCTACATTTCCACCAACCCATATATTCTCTAAGTGAGGGGAACCCTTTCGATCTAGTTCTTGAAGTTCCATTTGTTGTGTTCTTCCTTGTTCTTCCTCTCTTCTCCCCCCATAAGCATTAGTTGCTTTTGGTGGGATTTGAGAGTGAAGGATTTGAGCACTTGTGCTCTTGCCTTTTCCATTTGGTGCATCGGTGTGCTCTCCACGAGGATTCGTGGAAGTTGAAAACTTGTGAACTTGTTACTCTTGGGTCCTTGGACCCTAGACGCCCTTGTGGTGGTTGAGACCCTTGTGTGGTCACTTGAAGCCGTTCGGGAGCCCCCAATCCCATTGTGGGTTGTGCCCCGGATTGTTGTTGAAAGCTGTTCGGGAGCCCCCAATCCCGTTGTGGGTTGTGCCCTGGATTGTTGTTGAAAGGCTCCGGATTCCGCCTCGAAGGAATACCGATAGTGGAAGATGAACCAAGCCTTTGTGGTGCGGTTCATCGGAGAAGAAGGTGAAACCTTTGTAGTTGTTGAACCGTTGTGTCGGTTCACACCTCTCCAACGAGACGTACTCCCTTAACAAGGAGGAACTCAAGAATACATCATCGTCTCCGCGTGCCTCGGTTATTTCTACACCCGAGCCTTTTACTTATGCAATTTACATTGTGATAGTCTTCGTGCTTAAAGTATTCTATAGCTATCACCTTGTTGCTTGTCTTGCTTAGCATAAGTTGTTGGTGCACATAGGTGAGCCTAGTTTATTTAAGTTGTTGGCTTGTTAATTTAAACACCTAGTTTTATTCCGCAATTAGCAAGCCTAAACCGGAAAAGTTTTAATCGCCTATTCACCCTCCTCTAGGCGACATCATTGTCCTTTCACTTCGCCGTCCAAGCTTGAAGCTCCGCTGGTGTATATGAAGGTGGAGATCTCAACACATGAGAAGGAGAGAGATTAGATCTAGTCTAATCGGATAGGTTGCCTCTAATTAGAGGTTCCTCTAATCTAACTAGAAGAGATCTAAACTTGAGAGCTGACGCGAGATGTGTCTCTTGTCTGAATATTGTGTCTAATTGTGAAGCTTATATCTCCACAACTAGAGGGGGTGGGGTTTATAAAGGAGGCCAAAGGGTAGGGAGACTTGGACAAGGGGAAACCTTTCCTAGTCCAACTCAACTTGAACAAGGGGAAAGTTTCCCCTTGCCCAATTCGGCCTAGGAGGGGGAGTTAGAGTAGGACTCCAACTTCTCCCTCCCCTCTCCCTTCCTTGCACCGGCCGGCGGGTGGGGCCTACCTAGGTCCGAACCGACCTAGGCAGGTGGGACCCACCCGGCCAACCGCCTTTGCCGCCTCGCGGTGGGGCCTGCCTGGCCTGCACCGACTCAGTCGGGTGGGGCCCGCCTGGTCGCACCGACCTGGCGAGTGGGGCCCGCCTGGCCAGCCGCCTCCGCCTAGCCCCCATCGTGGGCCTTCGGCCCACCAGGGTTCGGCCCGGGGCTTCCCCCATCGACGCCTTGGCCCACCACCACTTGGTGGTGTGGCCTTTTAATATTTTCCCGTAATTATTTATCAATTAAATAAATCAATATTTAATTAACATATAATTAAATAATACTTTGTCTAATTAATTCTTATTGGAACATTTCCTTTTTACAGAATATTTCACTGAATTAATTTCCTATCATATGAAACTCCTTTCATATGATCCGAGACACACAATGTCTGCTGACAAAATACTCCGGACAAATATTTCCTCTTATATAAACCCTCGGAATAAATCCGACCGTGATAGTAACTTCTATCACAAACTTTCTCTCTTGATAAGGTATATCTATCACGCAAGCACCATGCCGGTGATACTCTCTCTATGTTCCAGACCAACCAAATACACAACTAACCAATCCTAATTTAAGTGTGTCCATCCTACAGGTTCGATAACGGGTAGCTATAATTGGTTGGGTATCAACCAAACACCGACCAGTGACAGTTCCAAGGACGATCCTGTGTAGCTGCTATCGTTATGCGAAAGACACTTTTGTTGAACCTGCTGGTTATGTAATATATCAATCCCATTACTCACGATATTGAATTTCACCCGAGATATAGATCCGTGGATGATACCATGAATCAATCAATGCTTGATTCACATCATCTTTGTCTATCTCGTTACCGGTAAGTTCCCTTTACTCGTTACCGTATTATGATATCTCACATAGTGTAACTTCATCATGCATTGTCTGCAGAACATATTGGATACCTTTATAATACCGAGAGGGCCCTGGACGTATCTCTCTTAACATAGAGGAGTAATTTTCCATCTCAGAACATTAGGATACACACATATCTTGAAACCACCCAGTAGCTGCCTTTATGGTCACCCTGTTACGGCCGTGACGGTTAACAGCACCAAAGTAACTCTTCCAGTATGCATGACCCTAATAACCTCATGGTTACAGGACTTGTTATACAACAACCTTTCTGTGATAAAGCTAAGGACAAAAAGATTATTTAACGGAATCTCTTAGCATACCAACACTTGGGTTACCCAGCCATATTATTAGCCAAAAATATGCCACTCATTGATACTGACATAAACAATGTCTATGACTAGGAAAAGCCGCGTCATCTAGCATTTAACGAATTAGTCCGTAAAAGAACTAGGGTATGTTTTACGTGTTCATATTCTCTACACGTGCGAGTGAGTTTTTCCCTAAATAACGTATTTAGAAATCACCGCAGCTATAGCATAGAGAATACGGATCAATAATTAATGAATCAGATATATACATGTATAAATACATTGCCACTTGGGCATATATCCAACAGAAGAAGTCGAGGAGGAGGCCGACGCGTGATCGGCATGAACCATTGCGCCGGGGAGGCGCCCTTTTGATGGCCGGCATTGGAGACTTGTTCTCGGCGCGGTCGATCCTTTTTTGATGGCCGACGTTGGAGATTGTTCTCTGGCGCGGTAGAAACTATGTCAAGTCTATGACTTGTTCTCCGACGCGGCTAAACAATTTGATTGCCGGAATCATTTGAGACTTTTATTAACGCATGAATCTACCTATTACATATTGATTGCCGTCTTGTTCCGCTGCGTCCTCTTCCTGTTGTTGATCCGCGGCGACCACGCCATACCCGCAAGGTGTTCGACAGTTTGCTCAAAATTTGGTCCGTTTGGGGTGAGCCGTTGGGGGGTGCCGTTGTGGGCGGCCTCCAAATCTCGGACGGACACATGTCCGACACGCCCAAATGGAGGCCTAACTAGGGGTTGCCGGACACAAATTTGGATGGCCCCGGTGGAGATGCACCAGAGTTCTAAGCAAAATACAGTGAAATTTGGCACATTTGACCGGGTGGCGAAACTTCAGCACAATATGAAATGTTTCTTTTTTTTCAAATCTTGTATGTATGTAGCAGCCTGTCGCCCTCAACATGGAGACGCCCTAGGCAGCCAGGCGACATCGTGGCATCGCGGGGCCAGCTCTCGGTTAGGTAGCGCGGGCCAACAGCGAGCTACCCTGTATAGAGTAGCGCTAGAATCTGGGGGGCTACCCCCTTGAAATCGTTTGAAGTGGCTGGGGCGCTAGAATTTGGGACGGTACATAGACCCAGTGCAATGACATTACCAATTGGTCTGCAAACACTGGAGCAAACAGCGTATGCACTGGATCGGATTTGACCGAAGGATGAAACCAACTATGAAGGGGTTCTGGGAGAATGGGTGTTGAGCTTGATACAAAATGTGTGGTGTACTGGTGTGTACCAGGCTGTTTGAGGATGGTGGCCACCTCTTCCTTAAATGCCCTAAAGTGAAGAAACGGTGGAGACTCGCGAAAACCAAGCGACCAGGGTTTGTTGCCTCCAGCCACCGCCGTCGCTGATCCAAAGGCCATGGTGGCGCAGTGGATCCTGGTCCTTACCGGCGAGAGGGCTCCATCTAAAGATGTTTCTCTATGTTTCGTTGGAATTTGTGTCCTACTTAGAAAGACGAGACGGTGGCGACTTATGGAGGATGGAAGAAGGTTCTCCCCGTCTAGCCTTTGTTTAGGCGGCGTGTCTACCATCCTCGGAGGGCGCGTGTAGGTGCGATTCGATCGTTTTTTTCGTGTGTCTACTATTGAGCTTTGATCCATAGTGTGGACTTAGCACGACGATTTCCTGACTGTCCACTATAACATGGTTTGACGGGCGGTGCAGTGGAGAACATTCTTGTGTTCTCTTAGGTTATGCATATCCAAAAAGAAAAGAGTAAACAAAGCAGATGTGATATTTTGATTGAGATACTTACCATCTCCATCCATGTACTTAATGTTGTTTAACATCAACATCGATCCGGGAGCTGATTCAATCATAGAACACGCAGCAGACCTACAATCAATATTAGCATCACAAAACCAAGTTGCACAACACCCTTCACCTTAGGAAATGTATCAGAGGACATAAAATGAGAATTTATTTCCACTCTTTTTTAACTGTTAGCAATACATGCAACACAAGTTGCAACTTCAAAACAGGCTACCATATGCTGGCATACAACATTGGCATGAGGTGTCCAAGTGAGCGCAACAAGCTATCAGTGATCTAACCAAGCAACCTATCAGTGATATAACCAGCAGAGCTTGTTTTTGGAACTGAAAGCTCCATCGCAGTGCCTTCGTTATGGGAATCAAACCACAGAGATAGCTTCAAACATCAAGTGTCAGCTGTGCAGACTGAAACCAGCACTTTACAGTGTCATAGCTTGTTGCCAGAAGCAACACCATAGACTGAAACCTCTTCAGCTGAGCCATAGCCTCCATTGCTTCTGGTAATCCTACCTAACACTTGGCCAAGCCCAAGCTCCATCACAGTTCACGTCACACCTCCCCTGCACCTCAAACAAGAAAGATTTAACCATGATCTCAAGTAGGAGCAAGGCCAGGAGTCCTTTGAGTCTGAAGCCACCAAACAAAATATCCCATCCCTAACCTTAAAATGCATCAGGCATTACAATGTCTTGAGTTCCTGCCTAAGCAAATACAAGGCAAGTTCCCAGAGCCTGAGGTCATCTTAGGAACTAATACACCCATACTGCTGCTTGTGGCCCTGAGATGTATGTCTTCCTCATACATGTTTTACCGGGGTTGTAAGGTCGGCATCAATCCCCCTGCTCCTCATTACACTGATCAGATTCAGCGGCATACTAGCTACAAAGGTTAACTGCACGAGGCACTATAGAGCATACCACTCACCAATTGTTGTAACATCATGAGCCCTCACCTGAAAACAGTCAAACACCACCAAGTCAGCAACCGTATTATCAAACATCCAAGTGACCCGTCAGTAGTGAGAAGCAAGCCAGCAACTACCAGAAACAAAAGCCCTTAGTCTGAGTCACAAACATCCAAAATTTGCATTTCATGGTCCAGTCGAGCCAGCAGAAAGTGAGCCATCTCTTAAATGTAGTAGGCACAGTTGCAGTTCCTTCTGGACCATTTCAGCAACCATTTGCAGCCTTCCTTGGCATGTCTCTCCAGTTGCCGGAGACCCATTCACTGCCTTCACTGCTTTAACAACACTCTGCTTACACCTCTCCCAATCCTCGTGTTGCAACCAGCAAGCCCTACCACCATGGCTTCCATCCATGGCAAGGTATGAAACATGAGTATTGTCTCCAAAGGTGTACCTTAATCTCAGAGAAACACAATACGGCAGCCAACTAGCTCCACCAGATGTGGTCATAGGTGGTGTAAGATTATGGTCAAGCATGAAAGTTATGGTAAACGCTACTGAATTGTTAGCTCTGTCATGCTGAATATTACTCTTTGAGGATAAAGAGGTTTCAGCATAATCATCTGAAAATGATCTCGAGTGCTTCTCCAAACAAAGCTCAGCACGTGCCCTCTGTGCAGAAACAATCTCCCCATGCGCCTGGCACAAGCTTTTATTCCATGCAATTAGTTTAAGAAATTCTTGTATAACTGGAATGGGCAGAGTAAGCAACATGATAAAAGAAGCAATCCTAGAAACATCATAAGGTTCACAGGCAACACATCTGCTAAAGTAATCACATATCTCATGTATCTCAGATGGTGTTAGCTCTTCCTGAGTACTGCTCTGAGGAGCTTGTTGTTGCTGTTGCTGCTGCTGGTGGTGAAACCTCTTCACATTAAGAACTTGAAGAAGCAGTTGAACTCGATGGACACTAACTGCGAAGACATAACCACTGCAGGAAAAATGAGGCTAAACATATTAACATAATCAGATACAGTACTCCTTAAGAAATGTACATACAGTGCGAGTGCAGATTGACTGATGTGATAGAAACTAATATACTCCCTCCGTTCACTTCTATAAGGCATGATAGATATTTTAGTTTGATCTACATACATATCAAAATGAGTGAATCTACACACTATATATGTCTAGATACACTCATTTTGATATGTGACCAAACTGAAATATGTATCATGCCTTATTAAAGTGAACGGAGGGAGTATACTCAGACATGGCAAGCAGACACGAAGCTCAGCTATCAAACTACTAAACCTGCTAGACTTAAACACTAACTCAATACTAACCAGGCTGCAATAGAGACAAAATTATTTCCAACAGAGGGTGCTGTACAGTGCCACTACTCATGCGTAACAACCAGATCAGCAGCTGGTGCAACATGGCTTAGGGATTAATTTTTTCTTTAGCATATGGTAATTTAGTAATAGAAACATTCAGTTTCCTTGCACCCTATGAACTGTATAAAGGTTATTGGGGGCTAAATTCTATTTTACAGGAGAGGGCACAATTGCTTCTATTCAGAAGAATGGAGTAATTCTCCCTCCAAAAGCTCGTCACACAAAAAAATTGGCCTCATCTCACCCCTACAAAATCGTCCTCTTTCATCCCTTGTCATCCAGCCCTTCTTTTGTACAATATATGAACAAGAAAAACCTAAGTCGACACTAAAAGTAGGGAAAAATTAATGTACAGAATGATAAGAGTTTGCTCGAATCTGGGAGCTTCCCATCTGCAATCGTGTTCTCTAATGGATACACGGTCATCCAATTACATCATATTAGGCCATTAACATATAAAAAAAGCTGGGGATATTTTGGCCGAAGATGATTTCCCGTATAGTCAAACTCAGTACATATCATGCTAATACAAATAAACTGTATCTTACCCCACAAAGAAGCGCAATGCTGGCTGTTCCTGATCCAAATTCAGCAGTGCACCTTCATTATCTTTCAAAACGGACCCCAATATATCTTTCAGAAGATCAGGCAATTGTGCAAACAACCATAGAACTCCAAGGTACTTAAGAATGCTTCGTAGCACCTTCTTAAGAGCAGCATGAGGGACCCAGCCACCGCCATACCCACCATCATCCCCAAGCCCAATAAAAGCAGTGTTCAATTCTCCTTTCATATGCAGAGGAAGGTTAGTGCCTTGAGAAAGGTGTGCAGAAGCTCCAGCAGTCCCTGAAGGAAGTCCTGAAGAAGGCAGCATGGCATTGCCTGCTCTACTCACACTAGGTGCTGTCTGACTACCAACACTTGGGGTTAGCTTAACTACCTCAGAAGTATCACCACTCAAGCGGTTTGGAGAAGTAACTATTTGTTGACTTCCATTTGAAGTATTGACACTAGCATTCAAATGTGGACCAGTATGTCTAGGATTCAGAAAGCTTGGATCCAAAGTATTTAGACCCTGAGCAACATGCTCCATAATGAATGGTCGAAATTGTGGGCAAGGTAAAGATCCACCAACTGAAGGTCCGCCTTTTGGAGGGGTTGCTGGCTGCAGCCAGACCTGATCCCCAGCAAAGCAGCGCATGTCAACAGAGAACTTATTGCGATATATAATGCGTATCCAGTATGGCCCACGGAGAACAACAGAAACATCAAAAGGCATCAAAGGACTAGGAATTAGTCCAGGCCCAGTCCGGCCTGCAGCAGAGAGCATGGACGAAGTCTGAGCATCATGACTGTTTACATGCACACTAGTTGATGGTGAACCATTTGCCAAAACAACACCGTTTTGCTTTTGTGCAGCACTGCAAACAGCAGGCGTCTTTGCAGGACGTAATGCACCACCAAGGGAAAGTAAAGGACCTGCTGTCAACCTGATGCAATCCAAGAATGGTGCTACTTCATTGCAATTCACAAAATCCTCCAAAAACTGCATTATGGGAACATGATTAAATGAAAGACTGAATAATCCCATGATAATTTTGTACAAAAGTACGCGGATTCTTGTTCAAAATTTTGGAATGCCCATGTAGCAAACTGAAAAGTCTGGCATGACATATAGATTGGCAAATCTTTTTGCACTTTCTTGGTCAAAAAAGTGTTTTCCCCCCTTGTGTTAGAAAAAGATTATCATGCACAGAATGATGTTCTGCTGTCACATGTTGGTCAAAATGAGCTCTAAGTTAAGCAGCGATGCATCTAGATTTTGTTCATGAAACAAAGGCTGGCAAATACATACAAGGAAACCAAATCTTAAACCACTAGTATTTGGCAACTTAGTTACAAATAAAACATGCTCAGTCGACTGCTAACACCACAAACATAAAAGCATGCACTTTGATTGATAGTTTCTATGTCAGACTAACAAGTGACTGCATCATATCCTAGCAAAAACAGTATTTAAACTTTTAAATAACTCGATGTTGAAGTGACTATAAAGTGCATTGTGGAAACATGTTAGTATAAAAATAACTTTGACGGATACAGTTAACAGTGGATATAACGCACAATGGACGTTGCTGCTACCTATTAGGCTATTATACAAATACAAGCCTCACCGAGATACATCACTAATCCCCATCATAACAGCATCACTGAGACTCTCTATTAATATCCAGTCTAGTAAATGAGGCGATACATTATCAAATAAATATCACACTTCAGTCAATATGTTACCCTAAATGAAGCGTTATCATAACTCAGCCAAACATGCAGTACACTTGTATCTGAAAACCATACCTTTGTGTGTGGCCAAAGATGATCTGGTGAAACACGCATTGTGCAACCAACCTTACCGGCCTCCCATTCAACAACGAAGTGAACCATAGGCATGGCACTATAACTGAACCACAAGTTCATCAAACCAACAGCGTCAATCCGGAAAGTTTTAGTCATCTGGTCAAATAACCTGTCGCGGAAACCTCTTTTTGCAGAATGTAACTTCATCTTTGTAGCTAACTGATTCTGAACTAGCTTCTTATCTACCTTAACACGAACCAATCTCCGCATTCCACAAGCAAACACACGAGCATTTGAAAGTCGTTGCAATTCTGAGACAAGCCGTTGTATACTATCAACCTCAACCGAGTTGTAAGATAAAATAACCCCATCATCGTCAAAAGAGATGTGTGAATCCATCTCAGAAGTGTTTGCAATGCGAACACGAGAACCCCATCCTGCAGCAGTGCTACCTCCATGAAGTTTCCACAGTGCACCATAGTATGGATCATTGATCCTAACATCCCACGACATGCTTCCAGCTTTACCAAGACGTAAGCATATGTGTTTCCAGGAATCATCTGGAGCAAAAGGTAATCGTAACCAAAGATTAGAGGAGGGTGTCGCCAGGTCAACTTCTTCTACGTATGGAATGTTGAGAGAATTCATCTGGGTAGTCAGCTGAGCATATTTGATACGAAGTAGACAATGCTTTATGACTTGAAGAAGCACAGACGCATAAATATTTTCTGTAATACAACAATTTCCTTCTGCAAGTATAGTTCCGTAGGTAAGGATTGTTCCACATTGCCTGCTGGTTGCATCTTCTGGCAGTTTTCTTCTCTTGCTTGGCCCACCACTGATTATTAATCCTTGTAATGATGGTACATTCAACAAAAACTCTGAAAGAGATCGCTTTCCAAATGAAACTTCAGACCGTGAAGTGGAGAGATTCTTCAAACCTGCCAATTTCCAAAGAAAACATAAAAACAGTAAGAACAATACCCCTTTCTCTGAAAAAAGAAAAGCTATTTGGATATTTAGAGACTACAAATCCTAATTTGGGTTAATATACATAGTGCAATAGTTTTGACTATCTGAGAAAACAAGGCGAGGAGATTTACTTCCATCTACAACAAGGTTTCTCGAGATCTAAATGAGCTCAAGTCATTATCAGATTTGCAAGCTAACAGCTTGGAGGATCACCTGCAGGGACTGAACAGATGTGTCTGTACTATGTGCAGACTTCGAATTACTCAGCGGATAACTGTTTAAACTGACATCAGAATCAACTTTTTCTCTGTCAATGTTAGAATTTAGTAAGCCATCATCCAGTTCAGGTGGGCAAGTTGTGCCACTAACCCTCTGAAGAGCAATTTTTGAGAACTCAAATGAGTAGAGAGCAAACTATAAGACAGCTGATTTTCTTTACTTGGAGAATCTCTCTCATATCCTAATACTGTGTTAACAACAGAAGAAAACGAAGTTTTCAGAGGAAGAGACTCGTCAATTTCACTTTGTCTGGGAGACCTATCTCCATGCTTCTGCTGTTCAGCATGCTTTGTAGCACCTGCAATTTGTCTACATTGAGAAGATTTGCACTGCATTCATCTTCACCTATTTGCATCCGGCCAATGTCAATTCTCTTAAACCTTACAGCTTCTTTAGCATCACTAGTTGTATCAGTATTAGACATGTCTTTTCCATCAGTATGCACCTCAAGTAAGTAAAAAACCGGCATAAGGTTGTTATCAAGTTGCATCAGAAGATAATAGGCATTAGCATGCCAAGGAAGTCCCATAACCATAAAATCTGAACCGTGCAGTATAGATTTCGGTATCTTCAGAGTAATCTGACACTGAGAGTAAACCTGAAATAACCACCAGAAAATTATAATTACTATATAGGTTTTAATATAGTAAATGTGATAACGAGGTTTAAATATGAATATATTATAAATAAATGGTGAAAAGTTCTAACATGTTTGGGGCCCTGCCAGATACAAAGCTGAGGCTTTTCCATGTGGTCTAGTAGATGATAGTAAATTAAGAGATATATTATTAGAATAACGGTGGTACTACCAAAAGAGATCTTTTCTATATATGCGATATGAATGACTCATAAACATAACAGTTAGATCTTAATTTAAGTTGAGACAATGCATTTAGGACCAGGTATATAAACTCTGTTGCAGCTTGCACCAGGTTTTTGAATCATGAACACTTTGGACAAGCGAGTTCAAACTTAGTCTGGTTTAGTCCGGGGAAGAACGAAGAAGGGATAATCCAATAGGTCAGGCCTAGTGTCAGTTGACAAATCCATGCCAATTTACTTCACTTTCCGCCACCTCATTCTTGAATAATGATTTCGTTACGTGATCTCAGAGTAAAATACTTTGGTCAGATATTTGTGTATGTGGATAGGTGACTCCCCAACATTAATACTTCATCAGCAAAAATATAAGCAAGAAACATAGTATGATGAAGAGCCCATGGCCAGACTCGCCAGTGACAAGGCACAGCCAGACTCAGCTTCGAGCAGATAAAATGGAGTGGTGGTGATGTTTCCCTCATGCAGATGGCGACAGCAGCAGCAGAGTTGCACTGCAGCTTGCCAGAGACGGGTTCAAGCCGATGTTGTGAGCTCGGGTGTTGCGGAAACAAAGACAAAGGTGTGATGTCGGTGTAGTTGATCTCCAAATGCCGGCTCCTGGACATGCCAATGGTACTGAAGATCACCCGTGTTAGTCGGTGGCGTCAGCACACTGCCAACGTGGCTGTAGGTGGTTCTTTAGTACAAAACAAAGAGTAGAGCCTTCTAGTTCGAGAATGGCTCGCAGAAAACAAAGAACTTTCACATTGTCCCAACACTCTTGGGGAAGAAAACGGCAGCTCAGGTCCTCAAAAAGCTTTTGAGTGCCACCGAGAAGCAGGGATGGTAGATATTTCTCTCAGATCTGGCCCAAATTGTGCCGGTGAGTCCCTTGAGCCAGAGTCACCATGACCCAACACCACCATTATTGTCTGATCCAGCCTTGTGTGATCTGGGCGAGAGAGGACGGCACCCTAGCTCTCCAGTTCATCCTGAGATGGCGAGAAGCGGGAGAAATCGCCGATGAATGAGTGGGAGGGTGTAGGCCCTGGACTCGTTCTTTCGTCCCATGCCTGGTCACCTAGCAATTGTGTCTCACGGTCTACAGCAGAAATAAGCTGTGCGTAGCCGTAGGTACATCTGGTGTTGCTAGCTAGACTATGTGGGGGCTAGTCGTAATCATGCTGCTAATTAGTAGCGCATGTGGTGTTAGCATCACAACTGACAGTGGGCTGAGTCAGTTAACTGGTTGGTTTTATTAAACCTGGTCCAGGTTGCTAGATAATTGTGGACCCACTTGTATTACATGGCAGATTCTCTAAAACATGGTGACAGCCGCAACTGATGTTAAATTACTTCACAGTTACTCCTTTTATTTACATCCTGACAGCTCACATTATTCAGACCGGCTTCATACTAATTACCAAGTACAAGCTACTGTTACTTCGGCAGTAGATTTACTAGGAAAAATTGCTAACATGAAAACCATTCAATTTTTACAAGATTTTAGATAGCAAAGTTCTCAAACATATTTACTGCAAAAGACATAATTTGGATATGCTGATTCAGATGTGGATATCTAGAGTATCATTCAATATGCTTCTGTATGGATTTAATCAAGAAAATATTATGACAAACTTGTCGAACCAACAAATTACCAGCTCTTCAGGCTGGAAAATGATTAATGCAAGACCAAGTATGATCAATTAATTGCATGAGAATTCTTTACTTAAACAAACTTAATTACAAATAAAATAATTGTTCTACGCAGTAAGGCCTTGGTTTATGTTCATTCATGAAAAGAGATGATTTATTGCAGTTTTAACTTTTAAGTTGTTTATCTGAAGATCTAAATTTTCCAGTATTCAACGAGATCTTTGCAAGTTCAAAAGCTAATTGCACCAAACAGAAGATAAAGACAGCCACTTGACCAAGTTGATAACCTTTAGGCCCAAAAACCTTCCAGTCGCAGCTAATAAGTGGAGGATGCTTCTGGTCTTTAAGCTCACAAAAACCTCAGGGGGTGTTATGATCTGTTTGTTTAGAGCTTCTTCAGATTCTAATACTGCAGAAGGTGGTAATATATTTTTTGGTGATTGGAGGAGGAAGCCACCACTCCTATTGTAGAAAGAAATAAAGTAAATTTAGGAAGTAAAGGAGACTGACCTGGAACCAATATAGAGATTAGATACAGGGGGCATAATCTTACCATCCTGTATGCTTCGTAATGTTGGGGGCAGAGATCTTACACATACATATTCTAGGATTTAGTGGAAAATTTAACTAAGCTCCAAAACAACTCCCATTATCATTTTAGTAGAGGTCGTAAAAAATTCTACATGTTGCTCACGTGGAAATGATGTCATTGGAGTTTGTATAAATAACCCTTCCATAATAATACAAATTTGTTACTTCTACTAAAATACTACTCCAAAACAAAAAATTGACTCGCATTAAAGGCTATAAGAAGGCACGATAACACCTACATTGCCAGAGAGTTTATAATTGCTTGTTAGTTGTTTAAGTACCATGACCATGGAACAAATGTTCTATAAGAGAAAAGGTACTCATAACACTAAGTACTGTGTGGATATTGAATAAGAAAAGTAAGGATAAAGCATAAACCATGCAAAAGGTAGGTAACAACAGACCTGATATTTATTCCAAGGTGAATATAGGATTGTCCATATGCCCTAACCTGAAGCACTTCATTTGTACAAGAATTTTCAAAGTCCCTTCTATCCATTGTCTTGCAATTTATAAACAGAGACAAAGCACAAAAAATCAGGACTAAGCAGGGAAGCAAGCGAACAGCAAAGCTGTCCACGATCAAAAGAGCTTCACAAGCGAAACATGTATAAGTCTACATCAAGCAAATATAAGAATATAAAGATTTCAGTAATGGACTGGTATGAAGAAAAATTATGAATCCTGCTTTGGCACTTGTAAATCAGCATAGCATCGCAAACATACGGAAAATCCACTAGAATGTTTACTAGTACCTTTTGCGGAATGTTCATATGAACTTCTTCCCGCTTCAGGACAACATCAGTTGGTGATCGAGAAAAGAATTTTTTTTTCAACTCCCTATGAATTTCCAAAAGACGTGTGTGTCTATTGCAAGCAATTGCTTTGAAAATGAGTGCCTCAACATCAATGCAACCCAGGTTAAGAGAAAGATCAGCTTCTTTATCCGTAAGTGGATCCAATACAAATGAACTGTGCTGACACTTTATCTGCATATCTTGCAGTGCCTCAACTTTAATAAATGGAGATGAATCAGATTCTGCTGACCCACTGTTTCTTTCATCCAGCCAATAATTTACTTTCAAACCAGGTATTTTAAACCCACTTGAATCAAGCTCTCCATCTTGACCTAGCTGCGTTGGAGCATTATTCCCACCCTGTACTGCACTAGTATGACTATCCGAGATAAGTTCAGATTTTATTGCTTCTTTCCATCTACCTTGTCGTAAACATTAGTCTGTCTAATTACAGTATCCATAACAAGAGAGATGCATAGCTCATGGAGAATTGTATACAAAATTGTGAAAGGATTGTCAGCCACAGCCATTCTCCGTTCAATGTCATCACCCAGAACATACCTCCTTGTCTCTTCAAGCTTAATAGGCCCGGTCTTCTCGCCAACAAGTAACTCCATGTGCAATATCCTCCACAACGAGAAGTGCCCACGGTAACCTAAAGTAAGGAGGACTTTAAATTCGCCATCTACCTGAACATTGGCTATTCCATCAGACACTGAAACTTTGGATATTTCTTTAGGAACTAGGGTTTCAAGTAATTTAGCCCTCACAAGGGTGCTTAATTTCTTCAACGTAGGCTTTCGCTCATCTTGAAAAAGTGTATTCTGAGTACCTATTTCCTCTACACATTTTGGCACTCTCCTATAGCTCCCTGTATGTATGACTTCTATAGCAGATGGAACATCGAAAATGGGCGCACGGGCTTGCTGCAATCCTTCATGCATAAAAAAGAGGGAGTCTCCCGTTTGGGTGAAACATGTTTCATGGCTGGAGAGGGTTGACGCAAGTTGCTGGCAGTAATGAACTAAAGGAACCTGCAAAAGATCAAAAGCAATCTTCTTGGTCACAAAATTCCTGAGATATCTTGGAAGCCCGAAAATAAATAATGGGAAAAACTTAGTAACATAGTACAGTCCTTCTTGAGCAGTTAAGGAACTAAGGTAGATAATAGCCGTCAGAGCGGGACTTTCCATACATAGAATTTCTAGATAAGTCCACAAGAAATTACCTTTTTTGCTAGGCAAGAAATAAGATACAAATAAACAAGAAATGAAAATAGAATCTATGTCTACAGCAACACACAGACCAAACACCAATATCCTAAGCATAACGTTCACAAACTGAGGCTTTAAAGTACCAAATCTGTTTAAGCTAACAGGCCTGATTTGTAATGCCAATGAGATCTGCTACAGACCATCTTTATAAATTTTCTAGTATCTGCAAGTACAGGGTAAAATACTTTAGGAAGAAGGTTTTTTGTCACTCAGCTATGACCAAATTCAATGTTCAGACCCTCAATTCCCAAAAGAGAAATGCATGAGTGTCAAAACCGTCTAACTTGGTTTGTTCTCCATCAAAAGAAGTTTAAAAGATGACAAAAGTTTCACACATGTGGCAGCCCAGTCAGCAGGAAGAAAAATAAAAGTGGGAGAAATCTATACCTAATAATAAAAGCATTAAGGTTTCTTGTGGTACGTCATTTTTTTTCCGATTTTACCCTCACACCAAATCACATATTTACCCACCACTGCCACCCGTAAGTGGAAAAAACGGTTTGGGTTATAAAGTCATTAAGCCTTCCTTGGTTTTGGTTTCGTACGTCGCTTCCTGGTTCGTTTCCGTGTGGTTTTGGTTTCGTTTCCTGCAGATCGGTGCGTGCTGGGTTTGGTTTCGTATGTCACTTACGCGTCCGTGTTTGAGTCCAACAGATCAAAGTGGGCCAAGAAAAACCAAAGCGGGCTTACGAACGAGAAAATTCTTCTAGGAGCCTCCTGCAAGATATCCACCCAGACCCACGTACCTATGTACATACGTTTCCCTCAAAAAAAAAACCTATGTACATACGTAGGGCCAGATCGATTACGTCAATCGATTTTCAATTCACGGCTAGCCATATGCATCACATTGGCCCATTTGGCGCATAATCCATCGATCCTAGCCGATCAAACCTTAATCATCTTGCCTGCCTTTATATGTATATAAACTGGTAACACTACATGCATGGTGTGAGACCCCTTGGCATCATGCACAGCTGCACGTACATGATACATGCATACACACATGTGCAATCCCAGCTTGACTCGTTGCACGATAAATTAACATGAGCATATCGGCCAGCCTGATGTGCTTTTTATCCCATTTTAACACAAGGCTTTGTACATGTCTTATGCTTGTCTAAACATCTTTCACACAAACGTTTGTTATAGCACTTCGCAGAGAGGTGAGGTGGCGATGACAACGTATGGCTGTGCTGGTGCTGGCACACATGTACCGGGCAGCCGAAGCAGCTGGGCAAAGGAGGGAGTGGCGACGCGCTAAAGTTGGCCGGTTTTTACGACACGTAATTGTACATGTGCGATTATGCGACATACATTTTTTTCCCCGTTGCAACGCACGGGCATAGTTTGCTAGTTAGAAGAAAATAAAGTGAAGGGAACATGTGGAGGGTTGGCAAGTTTCCATATGCAAACAAAATTTCACAAACTAACCAAGAGCCAAGCTATCATAGTCTGCCAAATTTTGCTAGGGAAAATTTGGACGCCAACTGAACATACCCCAACAATTGAAAATTTAAAGAATAATAAAGAAACAAAAGGAATAAATAGAATATAAGAGAAACTTCTGAAGAAGCTGGGTTTACAACAAAGTGCCGAAGTTACTGAAATTATGAATATTAAAGATAGAAAAAAAACAAAAAAAATGGATCGAAAGCCTTTGGTAACCTTACGAAATCCTATGGTTTTCGAGAATATTTATTATTATGAAATTTCTTCAAGTTTCCTTGCTTCTAGTAAACTTACTGGAATATTTAAGAAAAATCCTATATTATTAGTAAACTATTGGAATATTTAAGTTTTTCCATAAATTTCCATTATCCGCTTTTTCAATTTTCCTGATATATTGTTTTCTGTGCTGGATGTGTTGCCATGCGAAGCAAGGAGGGACCGCATCAGCTTCATGAGAGAGCAGAACAGAGAGCAGATTTTTTCTTTCGTTTTCATGGCATCTAGTCAAGAAATTTAAGCAGATAAACTAGAAGGTTAAAACAAGTTTGTTGTACACACTCTTTCCATGCAATCACTATCATCTCGGAGATTATAAACTAATATGGAATATATACAAGGATACTTACAGTCCCAAAAAAGTGTTGAACAATGAATTCCTATCCTATATAACTAAGTAGATCAAGCCCACTAATCTATTTCTCTATACATGCAGCTATGCCACATCATCATTTTATCCTTTTGTTTTTATTAGTAGCAAATCAACATTTTTATTCTTCTAATTGATCATCATTAATAGAAAGCATGCACCATACATTCACCTCCCTCACGCACGTTCCTCTCTTGCTCATGTTATGATTGGCCACCGGCTCATATCTTTGTTTCTCTTTACCTTCCACTCCCTGGCAAGCACACACCAATGCACAGCGTGCACCCTCCACGGCACTTGCATAAAAATGGTAAATGGCATTTTAGTTCTTACACAGTTTCATTTCTTCTCCGCTTCTCCACTAAATACTCTAAGAAACAGACACACTAAGACCTCACTTTATCTCTCCTCTATGATCTCTACAAAAAGAAATTTGTGGAGGCATCTGAGCGGCCTGCGTCTGAAACTAATAAAGGATCCAAGGAGACATGGTGCTATAAAAACCCTACTCTACAGCGGGAGGCTCTAGCAATATTGACCATTGTTGTTCTCCACGCTCCCATCACATTTTTTCTCCACCCTGGTTAGGTGTTCTTCATCTGCCGGGAGCTGGTAAATTTCTGAATTTCACACGTACGTGCCACATAGTTGGGACGAAGTGGACGGTGTTGATGATGCTTCAGCTATCAATATTTTTTATTTCATCAATAATTGGTCCACTCCAATTTGGTACACACTTCCTCGATCTATCTGTTGATTACGGTCTGGTTTCAGTTAAGACATGAGCTTCAGTTAAGACATGAGCAACCTAATCTGGATATCAACTTGATCGACTTGAAAAAAGGCTTGCATACATGTATACTGGGCGCAATGCAGTGGGTAACAACTCATGTCGTAGTTTAGTTTTCTCAAGTTTCTGATTTTCTGATCGTGCTATCATTACCATACAAAGCAACCAGGAATATATGCAGCTGTAAAAGAGCCACTAGGTATACCAAGTTCCCTATTTATAAATTTTCTAACTTCAGGTGCGCAACAAGTATTTTGCAACTCAGACTTTTATGTGCGTACTTGCTGTTGAGTCTTGAATGTGATTTTTTTATGTGTAGCGTTTCTCCTGCTCAAGAGATCTAACTCCCAAGAAGGGAAAATACCGGATGTGGTGAACATTCTACACCATCATTTTTGATGTTATGGTTCTAGAGATAAGGGTTCCAGATTCCACATGTTTTGGGTTTATGAGATACTCCTATAAACAAGTGCCATAACTAGCCACTCTGTGCAATTGTGCTCTAAAATTAGTTCTGAAATCTGTCATGCATTCAGAAGTTATTTGCTCTTTATCCTGAGAGGTATCTATCATTTTCCTTTTGTAGATGGCTAATTTGATCCGGACTTAAACTTTCTTTTTATGGCCTTTTCCATGATTTAGGATTCTTCATTGTTAAATTACTTTTATGGATCTCGAAAGACACTTCTTGCATCTGTAATATCCGGAATGTTCACACACAAAAGTATAGTGGAGAAATCTTATCCTTGGTAAAATACAATAATCTTCTCTAATTTAAATCAGGTCTTTATTCGCTCTCTAACTAAAATCAGTGTCAAAGCTCAACGTAATCCTCTTCAAAGCAGTTAGAAGAACATGTGTAATTGGGTGACATTTGCTGGGAGCAAATGCATATTAGAGGCACATATGTAATGCAATGTGTCACTCAATATTCATGCCCATCTTTTTGCCCACATTAAAGTGAGCTAAATTGCCCGCCACAATGTGCGGAGTATTCTCTAGTTACAGTAAAACTGCTTTCCATATTGCAACCAAATTCCAAAACGGTTTTCACTTCACCCCATTCAACTAAGGAAGTCAACAACCGTGAAACTGAAAGGCTAGAACAATCAAAGTTCTGATCCTAAAATGACACTTACGACTTCAGGACATAAATTTCGTTTCTGGTTGAGCGATGGAAGTTAAGATTATGACTTAGTAGGCGGGAGCGAGAAATTGAGAGTTACGGACCTGTTGGCACCACTTGGCGAGGACATGGAGGCGGAGCATGCGCTGGCGGGTGCGGTCGATGAATTTGAGCAGGTCGATCTTCTTCTCCTTACCCGACCCCTGCTGCCCGCCCTCCCCCTCGGCGTCCGCCGCCCGTGACTTCTCCACGAGGTCCCGCAGCGCCAGGTAGGACTCTTCCGCCGCCTGCCGCACCACCGTCCCCAGCTCCACTGTCTGCTGACCCAGCTCCCCCGCCATCTCCCACCAGCGGCTTCCAATTGGGGGTCCGGAAGCGGCAGTAGGTAGGGTTCTGCCTGAATTGAAAGGGGAAGTTCCAGAAGTTTCTGGAAGCGGGGCCGGGATCGCGAGGCGGCGGCCGGCAGGAAGGAAGGAAGGGGATGGGCGAGCTGGGGTGTGGACGAGCGACTGGACGGTGCTAAGGTCGTCCTTTGTCTCGTTGGTAAACATGCGAGGAGGGCTCATCTATAAAACTAGATACACAAGGGTTGTTTCTCGAAAGAGTTAAATGCATCGGCGGTCCTAATTCTTTTTCCACAGTGTCACTTGGGTCCTAATTCTTTCAAACTGCACATCTACCTCCTAAATCTTTCTTAAGTGGTTCAACCGAGGTCCTTTTCTCGAGTCTGACCAAAGCTGACTGGCTTGCGTGGTAGTTTGACCATGACACGTCAAATGTGCGCATTTTGGCGGGAGTTTTCCCGCGGCTGGCAGTTGGACATTTATTCATTTGAACCTTATAAGTTCTAACCTTCTCATTCGTCAGCCCTAGGTGTTCTTCCCCTTCCTCTCATCTCTCCTGCGATGGCGGTGCCATGCTTGTCCGAGATGAAGCGGCCGAGAAAGAAGCCAGCTTCTCCGGCTCGAACGGCTCCATCGGCGGCAGTAGCTCCTTCGGTCCTCCCCCGCAACCGCTGTCGTTGGTGCCCTCCCGTGTCATCCTCGCGGCAGCCGCTGCCGCACGACCGCCGCAGCCAAAAGGTCTTCTCACCGCAGCTATTCCTCCTCCGTCGGTCGCCTTCGGAATCGGGAGAGAGAGGTGCGGTAGGGAACATGCCCAAGATATGGAAGGAAAAGAAGCGTATGGGGCATTTGCATAATTCTAGTTCGCCTGTTTGGTCTCCTCGGGTCCACATCCGACGTGTCAATGTTCAAACTGTCACACAGGCCGGTCAGCTCTGGTTAGGCGAAGAAAGGACCTCAGTTGAACCACTTAAAAAAGATTTAGGACGTAGATGTGCAGTTTGAAAATTTTAGGACCTAAGTGGCACCTTGGAAAAAGAACTAGAACCGCCGATGCATTTAACTCTTCTCGAAAATAAACGATTCCATAGGAACGGCCACTTAAATAAATAAAAGGTTTGTCATCTTCTAAGGATTTTGAATTCTTCTACAAAGCTGCGAGCCACCCCGGCTAAAGACATCCCGTGCGACCGTCTGGAGCCGTGTGCATGCGAAATCCATAGATGGCCTTTGATCCGTGTAATAGGCAGGCCCAAGTTTGCATCCATAAAGTAGTCATATGTATAACCTGTAAAAAATGATTGTTTGTCCTCTTATTAAACACAACATCATTTCTGCAATTCCAAATATCTCACACTATAGCACAAACCCCAACTCTAATTTGAGTTTTAGTTACTTTATCAATCCATTCAACCAATTAACAAACATATTTGTTATATTGGTAGGAGGTGCAACATTGAAAGCAAATTGTACAATCATCCAAATTATTATAGCAAAAGGGCAAGTAATAAATAGATGATGAATAGTCTCCTCTGCCCCACAAAAAAACGCATTTTGTGCACCCATTCCAATTACGTTTTGATGGGTTGTTTTTTTGTTAAGATAACCTTTTTATACACGAACCACGTGAAGATCTATATCTTTACTGGTACTTTCATTTTCCAAATATATTTACGAAGAAAAGCCGTATGTCCGTTCATAAAATCCGCATACATAGACTTGACTGTGAAACTGTCTGAGGCAGTAAGTTTCCATACAAACACATTTGGTTGGTCAGTTAGTTCAACATTGAATACCCTTTAAACAAAATCCAGCCATCTCTCTCATTTGTTTCCCGTGAGTGATCTTCTAAAATCAATGCTAAGAGTCGGTAAGGAGAAAACTGATGCTACGATACATCTTTCCTTCTAGCAATGTTATAAAGGGATGGGTATTGACGTGATAGTGGGGCATCTCCCAGCCACACATCTTTCCAAAAACTAATATTAGATCCATTCCCTAAGTTAAAACTTCCTATTTTAAAAAAGTCATCTTTAACACTCATTAGTCCCTTCCAAAATTGAGAGTCAGCGGGATTTGCTTGCACTTGAGACAACGTTTTGTCTGCAAAATACTTGTTTCTAAGCAGCTGTTGCCACACTCCTTCCTCATTTAATAATTTAAAAAGCCATTTACTAAGTGATGCATGTAAAATGCATACATGAACTTTGCATTATATTACTTATATTCTAACCATATTTGCATCGTATAAGGTTATATCAATGTTTTATCATGATTTTGGGAATATTTTATTGATTTCCTATTTTTATGGAATTAACCCTGCGCAGATAGAAAACCCTATTTTCTATATTTTGATGTTTTAGGGACCCAAACGACGTCCAAATAACCTAATATTTTACGAGCATCATTTTTTGGAAGGAAGAAGACTTGGGAGCGAAGGAAGCGAACAAGTGGAGGCCCGTGGGCCAAAAGAGGGTGGCCCACGCGGCCAGATTCCCTGGCCGCGTGGGACCCACCATCTTGGAACTCTGAGCTCCGTTGCCGTCGATCTTTCCTCCACCAACTCCGTCTTGATCTGAAACCGACTATAAAAATAGTCACCGACGCCCTTCGGAAAGGAGCGCCGCCGAAACACAGAAACACTGAAACAGAGACCTCGAGCTGCAGATTGGAGGGGGAAAACTCCGGCGGGGCGCTGCCGGCGTGGTCTCCATCTTCTCCAACGACTTCTCCACCGTCTCCATTATGAAGAGGGAGTAGTCCACCTCTGGATTATGAGTTTGTGGAAGTAACTTATGTATCACTCCTCTCTTTGAGCTTCACTAATTAGTACCGTATGAGCTGCTGAACATGATTACGGTCATATATGTAATTCCTATGTGGTGGATCTTTTTATGAGTTAATATATGTTTGAGATTGCAATGTTTGTTTCAGTTATGAATATAGATGCATATTATGTACCCCGTTCTTATTCACTTGTTATGATCAAGCATGTTTATGAGAGCGTGTGTGGGGTGATGTGTGCATTTGTTGGAGTAACGGAGGGTGGTGAGTGCGGTAAGTTGACAACTGTAATATCGCGATCCACTTGGTTGTTTTACCTTACTTTGTTGTCTCACTAGGGATAAACAAAAATACCATGCTACAAGGATTGTGGGTGATTTGCCACTCCTTCGTGACTAGATCCAGCATGTTTTTATTTTAACTTCATGTCATGACACTTAAAACTATACTCTGAGTTATCTTAATTACTAAGGTGTTATGATTTGGTTCGCATCTTGGTGGAGTATAAGTGAGATTAATAACCAAAAGATCTCTATGTTAGGACGTGATGCCCATATAATTAGTAACTTGTTATCAAACTTTGTGTTGCAATCTCATATGTCAACTCCTATGTTCCATTGTCTACCACTTTATTAAAAAGAGTGTGCATTTGTGAAACCATGAACTCTGGTCCATTTTTAATCATAAGAAACACCTTTCCAACAACTTTTATCACTTTTCCATTTTTTCTGCCATTATTAAATCCGAAAATACAAAAACACTTTTACATCTTGCATTTATCATAAAAAACCCAAAAATATCATCTATCATTGTTATGATCATCCTTGCACATTTATTCACCACCATTGCATATTTATTTCCTGTTTGCATTGCATAATTATCTTGATATCATTCATACACCTTGTGCTTGACAACCACAGGTGAGGTTGAGGACCAAAACATTTAACCTTGTTTTGTAGGTAACCAAAAAGAAGGATAGGAAGATAAATCTTTCACTACTGATTCCCTGAGAGTTCGATATTAAACCCTCGAGCCACCCTCGTGGGGAAAACACGTCTTACACTTACTACACACTCTGCACTTGGAGTCTCAACCTAACCCATTCACTTTTGACGCAGGTAACTACGCACCAAGACATCAACTGTTTTCTGGAGCCGTAGCTCGTCAAGGGCCATCACCCGTTCTTGTTTACTTGTTTTGATCAAGCATGTTTATGAGAGCGTGTGTGGGGTGATGTGTACATTAGTTGGAGTAACGGGGGGTGGGAGTGCGATAAGCTGACCACTAAAATATCGCGATCCACTTGGGTGGTTACCTTACTTTGTTGCCTCACTAGGGATAAAGAAAAATACCTTGCTACAGGGGTTGTGGGTGATCATGCCACTTCTCTGTGACTAGGGATAAAGAAAAATACCTTGCTACAGGGGTGGCTAGTGCGGTGAACGTGAGAGATAGTTCCACGATCCACTTGGTTATGTTTACCTTACTTTGTTGCCTCACTAGGGATAAAGAAAAATACCATGTTACCGGATATGTGGGTGTGACCATTGCCACTACTCCATGACTAGATCTAGCATGTTCTTATTTTAACTTCATGTCATGATACTTAAAGCTATACTCTGAGTTATCTTAATTACCGAGGTGTTATGATTTAGTTCGCATCTTGTTGGAGTATAAGAGAGACTAATAAACAAAAGGTCTCTATGTTAGGACGTGATGCCCATATAATTAGTAACTTGTCACTAAACTTTTGTGTTGCAATCTCATATGTCAACTCTAGTGTTCCGTTGTCTACCACTTTATTAAAGAGAGAGTGCATTTGTGAAACCATGAACCCCGGTCCATTTTTAATCATAAGAAACACCTTTCCAACCACTTTTACCACTTTTCCATTTTCTGCCATTTAAAAATCCGAAAATACAAAAACACTTTTACATCCTGCATTCATCATATAAAACCCAAAAAATATCATTTATCATTGTTTACACCATCCTTGCATATTTATTTACCACCACTGCATATTTATTTCTTGTTTGGATTGCATATTATTTTCATATTATTCTCACACCTTGTGCTTGACAACCACTAGGTGAGGTTGAGGACCAAAACATTTACTTTGTTTTGTAGGTAACCAAGAGAAGGATATGAAGATAAATCTTTCACTACTGATTCCCCGAGAGTTCGATATTAAACCCTCGAGTCACCCCTCGTGGGGAAAACCGTCTTCCATATACTACACACTCTGCACTTGGAGTCTCAACCTAACCCATTTACTTTTCACGCAAGTAACTACGTGAAGGGCCATCACCAAGCAAGCACCTATTTTTTATCTCAAGAACCTCTACCCCAAGACCCCCTTGATCTTTAGGTCTACAAATAATATTCCATTTAGTGAGCCTATACTTACGTTTAAGTTGGTCACTTTGCCAAGAAAATCGAGATCTATAGAAGTCTAATATTTTTCGTACCCGTTAGGTATTTCAAGAAAAGACAATATAAACATCGGCAAGCTTGTTAAGACTGAATTAATAAGAACCAGCCTATCACCATACGATAAAAGCTTGCCATGCCAACAACCCAATTTTCGCTCAAAACGATTATCCACTGGATTCCACTCCTTATTGAGCAGTCGTCTATAATGAATTGAAATCCCGAGATAACAAAAAGGTAAAGAACCTGTCTCACATCCAAAGATTTGCTTATATTGATTCTCGGAACCCTTAGCAGTACCGAAAAATTATCTCACTCTTATGAAAGTTTATTTTTAAGCCTGAAAGTTGTTCGAAGATAGATAGAATGAGCTTTATATTTACAGCCTTCTGTAAATCATACTCCATAAAAAGTATAATATCATCCGCATATTGTAAAATTGAAACCCCGCCTTCAACTAGATGTGGTATTAAACCTCCCACTTGTCCATCTACCTTAGCCCTTTCTATTAGAATAGCTAACATATCAGCTATAATATTAAAAAGTATAGGGGATAGAGTGTTGCCCTGTCACAAGCCCTTTCTTGTTTGGAATTAATGGCCAATGTCATCATTTACCTTTATTCCCACAGAACCCCCTTGAATGAAATTCGAAATTAATTTACACCATTGTTCCGAAAAACCTTTCATCCTCAAAATTTGTTGCAATAAAGGCCATTTAACCTTGTCATGTGCCTTTTCCAAAATCGTGAACAACATCCATCTTTTTTGTGTGCAACTCATGAATCGTTTCATGGAGCACAATCACCCTTTCCAAAATATTACGACCCGACATAAAAGCAGTTTGGGTAGGTCTTACAAATTTTTGAGCGATCGTAGAAATTCTATTTGTACCGACTTTAGTAATTTTTTTGAAACTAACATTAAGTAGGCAAATGGGTATGTACTGCTGAATCTGTACCACATCTTCCTTTTTGGGCAACAGCGTAATAACCCCAAAATTCAGTTTATACAATGGCAACTCGTTTAGTTGTAGTTGTTTAAACATGTCCATTAAGTCATTTTTTTATTATAAGCCAACACTTAGGATAAAATTATGCATGAAACTCGTCTGGTCCTAGAGATTTATTATGTTCCATTTGAGAAACCACATCAAATACTTATTTTTCCGTAAAAGCCGACGTAAGGATAGTATTTTCCTCCGCATTTAGTTGTGGAATATCATCGGCATAATTCTCTTGAAGTCTGAAATTATTTTTATTTGGTTCTCCAAATAACCTCTTATAATACTCTGTAACTAGCTGGGTAGCCCGCGCAATTGCGCGGCTAGATGAAACACTTTTAATGTGTTATAATGCAGCACAATGTATTTAGTCCTGAATGTTTTATTATGATGTAGTGGACTCTACTCTTCAATTTGATCTCAAAATTTTATTCTCTATTTGGATTCACTCTGAAACTGCTAATTAATATCACATGGTGGTATTCCAAATTTTGATTAATTTAGACTGGTGTTTAGTCCATCAAGATGACATATTATAGGGAGTGAGCCTAGATCACTTTATTGGGGAACATGATGTCCAATGACATTTTTTTTGGTTTTTGTAGGTCCTTACTTCGTCACCATATTAGCACTGATACATAGTAATAAGTCATCCACGTGGAAATAAGAATATGCTACAAAAAAAACATCAGGCCATTTATCTAATGAAACATTTTACCAAATCATAAACGACTAACCGGTCTTCATAGTTCTTGCTCAAAATATTTGAGCCCGTGATGCAATGAACTCTTTTTTTCATAGATCATTAACTAAGATCTATGAAAAAACGACCTACTATTTTGAGGAAATAGAAAGGAATGGAAATAAGTAAAAGCTACCTGGCATCCACAACAACGAATATACCGAGAATCTTGTCGTGTATCCCATAAATTATTAACCAATAGGATCTGACACCTAAAAAAATGAAACATATATAAGAATACATAAAAAAAGGAACTTCATGATCTTATGCCGTAAGCATGTTTCGACTATAGATGGCAAGCTGAAATGGCAGGAAAATATATCTGCTCTCAATTGGTAGTAGTTGAATTTCAGCCATATTTAAGGGATTTTCCTGTACAGCATAGAGCATACACAATTATTAAAAAATGGCTTCATTAAGAGGAGGGATTTTAATACGTAAGAACGTGCACAGTTTACACTTTCCAAATTGTCGGAGGAACATAATGCTTACATTGCACCCCAAGAACAGAACAATATGTAGAAAACTGGCCGATAGAAATAAATAATAGGTATTTTCATCAATTTACAAATTCAGTTGTGTAAGGATGAATCACCATCCCTCAAGAAAATTGTACCAGAATATGATTTTTGCCTATTTCTTTTAAACTCGGTAGATTCTAGCAGATCCAGTGTAACATTCTTGTTTGAGAAATCAGCTTATAATTCTATTTCACCTAGGCTGCAGTCTATCTCATCTGGTAGAGTCTGAAGGTTCAGCTACCAGATTGTTTGTCCCGACTCAGAGTGCAATTGATGGTGAAGAATTGCTACCTTCCACACACTTTCAAGAAGGAATTTTTTTTTCTATCGTTGCTCTCTCTCATTGCTCTCTCTCTGATCCTCGCACCATGATTTCACCACTTAATTAACTGTAATCCATCATTGCATAATGCATGCGAACAGTCGGACTACTAATTCCCGAGTTTGCCTAAGTATATCGGTTCATCTGCATACACATATGGCTCTAGCTGCTTTCATCTTGCACGATCAAAATTTCTATATACGTTTGAAATAGCAGTGTGCATATCAGATAATTACATACCTCGACATGAACATGCACGTATCCTTATTTGCTGGCCAGCAAGTTAAAGTGGACCGAGGCAGATCGTGTTCCTCGCCGACGTCGCGGCGTGTTCGGCAACCCAACATCGACCAGGTCCGTGTCTTTTAACGTGTAGCACATGGAACCTCGGCGGCCATGGAGTCAAGAATGCCAGTGGTATTGCTTGGTGCGGCCTTATGCTTCGTCTCACTGCGGCCTTCCGCCGGCATGTTTTTTCTGTCCGTCAGTTATCCTTCATGTAGGTGATGGCTCAGTAGTCGTATTGTCAATGGAGAGGGCAGCTTCGGCTTCTCCACGGTGTCCTTGTCGCCAGTCATCGCCAATGATCTGTATACCCTTGTTCATTGGCTTCTCGACGAAACTGAACCACTGATTAAAACATTGATATCTCGTACTCCATTGCTGATGCAGAGGCAGATTCGGTTCTGCCACCGTACGGCGTACATGCGATTGCCAACTTTGACATCTTACTTCATTTTTTCTCGAATTGTACTCTCCATTGATCTCCATGAAATTTTTACTGCATTCTTACGTCATATTTGTATGATTTTGATCAGAAATCAGTGATTTAACTATAGAAGATGTAAATGGAGACGTGAGGATATTACTCTTACTTGATTTTTTCTTGAACTGTACTCTCAGTTAAAACTTGATGGTGTTTATATCCCTGGAAAAGACAACAGATTTGCGCCTTGTTTCAGTCCTTTGACGTATGACGTCGCCTTAAAACTTAGTCTCGTGGTGCTTCTATCCTGTGTTGCATCCGAGCGTCCTGTTGGCCAAGGAGGTGGAGAGCTGATGAAGAGGTGGTCTTTCCTGCCTCCATGAGGACCCATGGACGCGGCCAAGTATGGCTGTGGTAGCCCGCATGCTCGAGGGAACTATGGAGCTGTGCGATCCGCGCGCTTGATTCTTCCGGCTGTACGGCCGCGGGTCGTTTGATCCGCCGTGTCCGGCACTGACCATCGTGTTTGAGGTTTCGCAGCGTCGTTCGACCGGAATATCATCTTCGACGTGATGGTGCCTTCAATACGCCGACGATCATCTAGACGTGACAGTGGCTTAATCCGCCGGCGGACTGCTATGCCTTGGATTGGATCCATCAGCTGTTCAATTGCGTGTTCTGGTTTGCATCGTGATTTTTATCCATCCACGGACACATATATTAAATATTTGGTGCGGGCAATCGTAGAGTCCATGAGTAACACGCACAGATAGCTTAGCTTTTCTGAGATCTTCGGTGATTAATCTGGACCATTAATATTTAAGTGTTCAATCCTAACCGTTCTTTGTCTTGTGTTTTAATTATATAATAGATGTATACTTTAAGGTTATCCTCATCCACAATTGTTCATTCATCCTGTTCTAGCTGGAAATTTTTCGTTTTCCTATGCTTACCATTAGCAATTAGGTGAAAATATTTCGTATTATTTCCCCCTTATTACACATGTTTGACTTTTGACCTTTGAGCCCACTTGGCTTCTTCATCACGCCACACACACCGCCTGAGCGCCATTTCCCGTCGTTGCTTCCGCCGGCGAGCGTCATGCGGCCAACCGGCCATCCCGTTTAACATAAGGCCCGTTTAGTTAGGTGCATCCACCTCAGTCAACCCCGATAGAAGTAAAAGTCGCATTTTGTTTGGCCAGTCCGCATTCCTGCACTCCACTGCACCACTCTCAGCCAAGCCAGGCACTGAGCCGCACATTAGGCATATGAGCAAGTGAAAGCAAGGTTAGCGTCATATCTCACTTATGTTACTTTCTCATCACCTTCATTATACTTCTCCATATAATGCCGGAAAATATTCTTTACTACCGAGTTCCAATGTCCCTCCACCAAAAAAATTGACAATTATATTTGTGAGTTTCAAGAAAATCCCGATTTTTCTTTTTGAAGGGTATAGCCAATTGTGTATCCCATACACATGCAAAATTTTAATTTAAAATAATTTGTATTATGGGCTGCACAAAAATAACAAATCTGATAAAACTTGGATATTTGAAACTATGCATATTTAGATCCACAATTTGTCATTTTTGTGTAGCTCAAAAGACAAAACATGTTTGAAATTAATATTTTGCTACTATTGGATACACCCAGATTTTGTTTTATGTTTTTTGAAACTCATAAATATGATTTTTGAATTTGTAACTGGAGGGCACTCGAACTCGGGAATATGTACAACTATATTTTGATTCGAAATAATTTGGACACGAAATGTGCGCGTCGATGAGTAGGATTCATTTCCGTACTCGGTTTTGAGTTTCCTCGCCCATAAATTCTCAATTTTCAGGCCGGTGTTTGCCCCTTTTTAGACGAATTTTGTTAAATCCGTCAGACTCATTTGACCGTTTGAAATTTCCTTTGACAAGTAGACTCTTCTCGTCGTATCCCACAACTTTCGTGTTCGTGTCTTAACTTTTCAGGCTTTTTTGTACAGTAGGTATGTACGTGTTTAGACTATGTTTGGTATACATGTGTTGTTATGTACGTGTTTAGGTTTGGTATACATGTGTTGTTCAACCTCTCTGCTGTTTCGGTCTAACCTCCGCCACTCGCCGTATGAACTCCAGCGTGTTCATGGTAATCTATAAACATGTTATTGCTTCTGTCTCACCTTGCTTTCAAAAATCTCTAACACATGTATACCAAACCTAACACAACACGTGTTCATGGCCTCCGCTCTAACACAACACGTCGTTCAATGTTCGATGATGTCGCAAACTTCGTCAGCGCCAGCGCACCTCCTACCACGACGTCAACTGCCAAACCACAGCCGTGTCACCGTTGTCCTGCTCGCCGCTTCTCGTGTGGCTGTAAAGTAGTCGTTGTTTTAAGTGTGATGACGTGAGGTAAGTTCACCATATCCATGTAGCGAGAATACAATAAACGCAGAATACATCCAGTGGTGTGAAGTCAGAAGTACGAAGGAGCGAAAACGAAGTACTAATCTTATCTTTCTGAAGGAGGAGAGATAGGTATATACGCACGCACACACCCAGTTGAGTGTCAATAAATTTTAAAAACAAATATTGATCGTAGTCCATTGTGATCCACAATTAAAAACTGTTTTTTTTGAAAATTACCAAGTTTCAAAAGTGAAATGTTTAACATAATTTCAAGTGTAGATAAAATGTTAAGACAAAAGCCAAGAACCAAAGGAAATTCCTAATTTATAATTAACATCAAAATCCTGCGATGGTTTAAAAAAAAGTAAATTGCAGTATCACAAACTTCTAGCTCTCATAGAGAAAGAACCATTAGATTCAGTGTGCAATTATAATATTGGTTAAACTGGAATCATAGAACGAACGCCGCATGTAAGATGAAAATCAGTGGTTCTACATCCCAGTGGCATACTTGTTCATCCATAAATCGTATGCTCAGCATTTTCATCACAGCATAGTATCATAGTTGACCCCTACTATGAATAAAGACATAAAGTACTCTAATGAAATAGTAAAACTATGAGTACACATGCAACCAGCCAGAAATAGTACGGTTGCGGACGATATTCAAATGGGAAAACCATTAAAGTGAAGTGTTAATAGTTAATCTTGCTGCATAGTGAAGGGATAATAATCTTAATTTAGTAAGTACAGTATATACATAACAAAATATATAGTCTGAAATCATTGCTCGAGAAAGCATTTCTTTTACACATGTGTTAGGCTTAATTGCCGATGGTCACCCTCACCCCTACTCACTCTACGTTCTACACGAACTCGACTGTAACAAATTGACACAAATTTCAGTCATAACGACCTGAGGATTACTGCAGTTGTTTTCCAAAAAAAATCAATCAAGCTATCACCATATGTTTTACACTACATGTAGCATTGTAGCTTGACAAAAGCAGATCAACTTAATACATTCAGAAGAATAATCTGGTCAACACAAATGGTCAGCAAGGTGTACATGCGAGACGCTAGAACAGTTTTTTGTTACTATATACTCTCTCCGTTTCTAAATATAAGATGTTTTAGGTATTTCACATGTTGACTAGATGCAGACAGAAATGAGCGAACATGCACAAAAAACATGTCTAGATACACATGAATTAAGCAAAAGGCTAAAACATCTTATATTTAGGAACGGAGGAAGTAAAATTATTGGCATGAAATTTAATCACAATGATTATTGGCATGAAATGAGTAAGATAAGACACCATTTTTCTGCACTCTGTAATCGCTCATTCACATGATCTGCAATGTGCATCTCAGTCCAATAGCTATAACTAACTCTATTTTGTGAAAAATGTACCCTTTGGAAAATTTGGCATCATTCCTTATTCTAACCAAACTGACCTTAACAGCTCGTAGTCATTTCACTGTGTTCACATAGCATCTAGAAATACTGCTTGCTACAGAAAGTGCTCCTATGTGGCCTTACTCTGTTTTTTCAGGCCATGCTAACTGGTGACTCCCATGTTGTCAAGTGATGTAGTGCGCCCTACACAAGACACGCCAAGTGGACCAATGACAAGAGCACGAGTCAAAGCCCTACATGAAAAGGTGAACTCGCTCCTATACTTTTGCGATCTTGATGATTCCATGAATGGTTTGCTACCTCAAGCTAGCGTCCTATGCATACTCAGGAATGAAGCCCCCAAGGAGGCCCTTGAGTCGATGAACGAAGATGTAGAAGTTGGACAATATTCGGATCAAGAAGAAGAAGAGAAGGAGGAAGAAAAGACTCAGGCGCAGCGGTACTACCGCCGGGATAGCCGGTACTACCGCCGGGTCGCTACCGCCGTCGATACCGCCGTCGCTACCGCTGAAAGCAGCGTTCTGCCGGGTGTTCCGGTACCGAGCGGTACCGCCGCTGGTACCGCTGGAGGTACCGCCGACGTGGGATGCAACGCGCCTGCCCGCACCAGCGGTACTACCGGCTAAGCCAGCGGTACTACCGCCAGTGCGGGAACAGATCGGGTGGAGGACCCGTGTAACCTCTCCCACCTACCCCCTTCGTAGTCAACACTATTTATAAGACCTCTTTGCTCAGATCTAGGGTTAGACTATGTTGAGATATGAGTTGAGCTTAGCTCCTTTCCATCCTTGTGATGTTGCCTCCTTGTGAGATGCCTCTTAGTGAGATGAACCAAGGCCTCCTTGCATGGAGATGAATCCCCTCCTTGTAGTTGCGATTACTAGCCTCTCGCTGCGGTGATTGGACCGGTAGATTCGACCGGTGAGACAAACGAATCTAAGAGTAAGTGTGCTTGCATCTCTTGAGGATCGGGGGCTACCCACGGGGCTTGTTACCGGTCAATTGGTTGCTTGTGTCTTGCTATTTATCCTCCTTTTGCCCCTTTGTGTTTGTTGTTCTTCGTGTTCTTCGCCGTGTTCATCGTGATCATCACCGATCCCGCTCAAATCCGTGAAGATCGGGACCGCACCTACATCATATGGTATCAGAGCAACGGTTGCCATGGATTTGATTTGTGTTTTCCCCACTTTCCCCCAAATTTTTCTTTGATTTTGAGAAATTCGAAAATTTCAACAAAAAAATCCCCAAATTGCTTTTGGATCGATCTGCGATTTGAGTGCGTTTTTGCAAGTTTTGATCCATGGATCTCGTGCTAAACATGTTGATCTTGCTTCCTTTGCGTTCCATAGCCTAATTCCATCGATTTTCCCTTCGATTTGACGATTTTCGGCCGGAATTTCCGCCCAAATCGCGCATTTTCGCGTCTCGGGCACGGTCTAACGACCGCAGCGGTACTACCGGTTAAACCGGCGGTACTACCGCCGGGGCCAAAAACAGCAAAATTCTGAAAATTGCTTTCGTCATATCTTGAGTTCCCGGACTCGGAATTGAGTGTTCTTCGGCTCTTTTCGAAGCTACGAGCGAGGGCTACGACTTCATACCGGTTGTTTCATCATCCACCACTACCCTAAATTCGTGGGCAAGCACGAGACTATGACAACAAACGGGTAAGATTGTCGAAGAAGGTATAACCTCTCCAATCCTTACCTCGGTCCTTTTTTTCCTTGCAAGCCACATTATATCTTTGTGTTTACCATATCCCATTGAGGCTAGCTCTTGACGATTGCGTGGACTTTGCACTTCGGCACCGTGTAGTTTTCGAGCAAAAGTTGTGCGCTAGTTATCATATCATATATCGTGTTGGCTTCAAGGAAGTGTGTGTGCAAAGAGCTCAAGAAGCAAAAGAGCCCCCATATTTGAAAAGAGAAAAAGTCAAGAAGCAAAAAGAGCCACAAAAGAGAAAAAGAAAACACCACTCGCCACTTTGTAGGTTGCGCCAACGCTCGATGAACATGTTATAGGTGGTGTTCTTAGTGCAAATCTTGGAGTCCACTTTTACTTTGCAATCGAGCTAGTGGCTCATCGAGCACTTGTGCAACACCGAGCGTAGTCTTCGCTAGGTTTCTTGCTCATTTTGATAGTTGCACAAGTCACTTCCTTCGCCACGTGTGTGTTTCTTTGCTCTTTTCTTTTGAGATCGACTTGTTTGGCTTGTTGATCATTTTGGTTCTTTACTTGCTTAGACAATATCTTGATCTCGGGTTGTTTTCATTTGGCTTTCCAACCACCATACCTACCTATCCACATAAGTGTGTGAGTTGAGTGTGAGAACCGGATTCTCATTGAGCAAGCACATTTATCCTTCGGTTTAATTTGTCTTGCTTGTCTATTCAAATACATCTCACTTGTCTTTGAGAATCATGTTTAGGGGAAGTACAAATGGGAGCTCAAGCTCGGAAGGTGATGGCAATGAGGTACCTCAAGGCGACTACGGCTACGTCACGCATAATGAGTTCGTCGGTCTTCGCCATCTTGTGCGTGATAGCCTAGGACGCTATGAACGCCGCCTCCAAGCTCAAGACGGCAACTTCGACAACATGAGACACGACTTGCACACCATGCAAGCCAACATAAACGAGCAAATGTTGCAAATGAATGAGCACATGGCGAATCTTGCACGCCGTGGATCTTCTTCATCCTCTCGCCACTCAAGGGAGTCTTCAAGATCATCGCGCCGACGAGAAGATGGACAAGGTGCTCATCAAGGACGTCAAGAAATGCCAAGGCGCGACGAACATGATCGACGCCGCCATGATGATGAACGTCACCCATCACCTCGAGTACACCATGACAATGGTCATCTGAGCATCATCGTCACCATGGTGCAAGGCATGAAAGAACACCATCACCACCACCACAACGTCAAGAACGTCGAGAGAGATGGGCCAATGGCAATGGCGTGCCGGGTGGCAATGACTATGATGATCAAGGGCGTCCACATCGCCATCCTCCAAGGCCACGACACCGCCATCGTGAACATGTCATCCATGAAGAGAACCCAATGCCGCATCATGAGCCGCGTCCTCGCCAAGATCGTCATCATGACCATCATCATCATCATCATCATCACCGTGACGAGTCAAGTGATAGCGAGTCAAGCCACCACCATGGTGATGGACTCCACCAAAGGAGACGTGGACGTGCATTCCCACCTCCAAACCGTCGTGATGAAGACGATAGCTTGTCCAATTGTCGAGTTGATATGCCCAAGTTCTATGGAACAAGTGATCCGGAAGCATACCTATCATGGGCACTCAAGGTTGACAAGATCTTTCGGGTTCGCAACTTCTCCAACAAAAGATGGTGACTCTAGCATCCTTGGAGTTCGAGGAATATGCTCTCTTATGGTGGGAACAACTCCAAGATGCGCGTGTGCAAAACCACCAACCACCTATCACCAATTGGGTTGAAATGAAGGAAGAGATGTACAAGCGCTTTGTGCCTACTCACTATACTCGAGACCTATACAAGAAGTTGCAAGAGTTGAAGCAAGGTGTGAGGTCCGTGGATGAGTACTATAAGGAAATGGAAATCTCAAGGATACGAGCCCATGTTGAGGAGTCACAAGAGCAATCATGGCTCGTTTCATGAATGGCCTCAACTATCCTATCAAGAAGATTGTGGAGTTCCAACCTTACACCAACTTGGTTGAGCTAGTCCATCAAGCAACAAAGGCCGAGCGTCACGTGCTTGAAGACTCAAGTATCTCAAGACAAAATCCTTCTTTGCAAACAAGCCGTCATCCTCAACACCTCCAACGACACAAGCTTCACCTCAAGCAAGCATGAGAGGTACTCCAAAAGTCGCATCTTCTACACCTCAAGCGCCTCAAGCTTTCAAGAAAGCGCCTCTCCCAAGCAACAAACCTCAAGGACAACCTACCGGCACAAGACTCTTGCAATGTTACAAGTGCGGAGGTCATGGACACAAGTCATTTGAGTGTACAAACAAGAAAGTCATGATTGTCAATGACTTGGGAGAATATGAGTCGATGAGTGAAGAGGAGTACATGCCACCAATCAAGTCACCACCACACAAAGTGCTCAAGATGACTCCAATGAGATATTTTGTGATGGTGACCCCAATGAACCAACCTTGGTTGTGACAAGAGCTTTGACCACCAATGTCCAAGTAGAGGAAGACCAACGATGCAACTTATTTCAAACAAGAGCGGTTGTTAATGGAAAGTCCGTCAAGGTCATCATCGATGGTGGAAGTTGTCACAACTTGGCAAGCAAGGAACTTTGTGACAAGCTCAACTTGAAGATCAAGAAGCACCCAACCCATACCATGTGCAATGGTTGAGTGATTGCGGAACCGTCAAGATTCAACATATGGTGCAAGTGTCTTTCAAGATTGGAGCTTATGAAGATACCGTCGATTGCGATGTTGTGCCTATGACCGTTTGTCACTTGCTTCTTGGAAGACCTTGGCAATATGATAAGAGTGTTACTCATGACGGAAGGACAAACTACTATAGTTTCAAGAACAATGACAAGACCTTCGTCCTCCGCCCTATGACTCCAAGTCAAGTAATTGCCGACAATGCCAAGACCATTGCAAGGGCACAACAAGAGCGTGCTTCAAGTGAGATGAGTGGTGAGAGAGTGATCCACCAAAAAGTGAGTGAGAGCCACAAGCCCAACATGAGTGAATCTTCAAAGAGAGCCACACCAAACTTAACTCTATTTGCCACCAAGAGAGACATGAGGGAGTTGAGAGAGGACCCATCCACACTTCACTATGTGCTCATATGCAAGGGTGAAGCCTCTTTTACTAACACCTTAACAAACATTCCTCCATCTTTGTTGTCTCTTTTGAAGGAGTTTGAAGATGTGTTCCACAAGAGGTGCCACCGGGACTACCTCCTCTACGCGGCATCGAGCATCGCATCGACCTTGTCCCCGGCGCACACTACCTAACCGCGCACCGTACCGCACCAACCCCGAAGAAACGAAGGAGATCGAGCGGCAAATACAAGAGCTACTTGACAAGGGCCACATCCGTGAGAGCTTGAGTCCGTGCGCCGTGCCCGTCATCTTGGTGCCCAAGCACGACAACACCTTACGCCTTTGCATGGATTGTCGCCCCATCAACGCCATAACCGTTAGGTATCGCCATCCTATCCCTAGACTTGATGACATGCTTGATGAACTTTGTGGTTCCGCTATCTTTTCCAAAATTGATCTTAAAAGTGGCTATCACCAAATAAGGATGAGTGAGGGTGATGAATGGAAGACCGCCTTCAAAACAAAGCTTGGTCTTTATGAATGGCTTGTCATGCCATTTGGTCTTTCCAATGCACCTTCAACTTTTATGCGTCTTATGAATCATGTCCTTCGTCCTTTCATTGGAAAATTTGTGGTTGTCTATTTTGATGATATCCTCATTTATAGCAAGTCGGTGGAAGAGCATACTTCTCATGTTGCTCAAGTTTTGTTGGCCCTTCGCAATGAAAAGCTTTATGCTAATATTTCTAAGTGCACATTTGCCACCGATAAGCTCATTTTCTTGGGTTTTGTTGTTTCTTCGAATGGTGTTGAAGTTGATGAAGCAAAGATAGAAGCTATTCGCTCTTGGCCTTTTCCTACGTCCTTGAGGAGTTGAGACGTTTTATGGGTTTTGCCGGATTTTATCGCCGATTTATCAAAGATTTTTCAACAATTGCATGCCCTCTCCATGATCTTACAAGAAGAATGTGCCTTTCATTTGGGGCAATGCACATGATTTTGCTTTCAATAAGCTCATTTTCTTGGGTTTGTTGTTTCTTCGAATGGTGTGGAAGTTGATGAAGCAAAGATAGAAGCTATTCGCACTTGGCCTTTTCCTTCGTCCCTTGAGGCGTTGAGACGTTTTATGGGTTTTGCCGGATTTTATCGCCGATTTATCAAAGATTTTTCAACAATTGCATGCCCTCTCCATGATCTTACCAAGAAGAATGTGCCTTTCATTTGGGCAATGCACATGATTTTGCTTTCAATAAGCTCAAAAGGTTGTTAACCCAAGCCCCACTACTTGCACTTCCGGATTTTTCCAAAACTTTTGAAATTGAATGCGATGCAAGTGGTTTGGGTATTGGAGGTGTTCTCATGCAAAATGGTAGACCGATCGCATACCATAGTGAGAAACTCGATGGAGCTCGCTTGAATTATCCAATTTATGACAAAGAGTTGTATGCTTTGGTTCTTGTGTTGGATGTGTGGCAACACTACCTTCGTCCTAAGGAGTTTGTCATCCATACCGACCATGAATCCTTGAAATATTTGAAAAGTCAAACGAATTTGAACAAAAGACATGCTAAGTGGGTTGAATTCATTGAGTCTTTCACCTTTGTAATCAAATACAAGAAAGGTAAAGACAATGTGGTTGTGGATGCACTATCTCGCAAGACCAATCTACTTACACGTCTTGATATTAGTGTTTTGGGTTTGGAAGAGATAAAGGATTTGTATGCCACAGATAATTCCTTTGGAGATATTTTTGCTAAATGCGTGGACAACAAAGGGATTGAGGATTTCCATTTGCACAAAGGGTTCTTGTTTAAGGCTAACAAACTTTGTATCCCGAGTCTTCGCTTCGTTTGCTTCTTTTGAAGGAATCTCATGGAGGATCTCTCATGGGTCACTTTGGCCGCGACAAGACATACGCCATGCTCTCCACCAACTACTATTGGCCACGCATGTACCGCGACGTGGACCGTCTTGTTCGTCGATGTGCAACATGTCTCAAAGCTAAGTCTACACTAAACTCGCATGGCCTATACACTCCTTTACCAATTCCACAAGCACCTTGGTGTGATATTGCCATGGATTTTGTCTTAGGATTGCCACGCACTAAAACAAACAAGGATTCTATATTTGTTGTCATTGATCGATTCTCTAAAATGGTTCATTTCATACCATGCAACAAGACCGACGATGCTTCACACATTGCAACTTTGTTTTTTAGGGAGATCGTCCGTCTTCATGGAGTGCCAAAGACCATTGTTTCGGATCGTGATGTCAAGTTCGTGAGTTACTTTTGGAAGACATTGATGGCAAAGATGGGAATCAAGCAACTCTTCTCCACCGCCTATCACCCTCAAACGGATGGTCAAACCGAAGTGGTGAACCGGAGTTTATCCACGCTCCTTCGTGTGTTGATCAAGCCAAACTTGAAGAATTGGGAAGAGTGCATTCCACATGCCGAGTTCGCCTATAATCGAGCACAACACCGAGCAACAAAGAGAAGTCCCTTCGAGATCGTTTATGGTTTCAACCCATACACCGCGTTGGACATGCTACCACTACGTGAACAAACAAGCATGAACTTCGACAAGCGCGCCGCCCACATGAAGAAGCTCCATGAGGATACAAGAATAACACTTGAGAAGCACAATGAAGACCTTGCTAAGAAGATGAACAAGAACAAACGCGCCATGATATTTGAAGAAGGAGACCTAGTGTGGCTACACCTTCGCAAAGATCGCTTTCCGGATGCGAGGAAATCCAAGCTTCACCCTCGGGGAGACGGACCCTTCAAGATCATCAAGCGCTTCAACGACAATGCCTACAAGATCGACATCGCCAACTCCAAGTACTTGGTGCATGACACCTTCAATGTCGCCGACTTATCCCCATACCATGGTACTTCAAGCGATGAGGAAGACCAAGAGTCGAGGACGACTCTTTCCCAAGGGGGGGAGATGATGTAGTGCGCCCTACACAAGACACGCCAAGTGGACCAATGACAAGAGCACGAGTCAAAGCCCTACATGAAAAGGTGAACTCGCTCCTATACTTTTGCGATCTTGATGATTCCATGAATGGTTTGCTACCTCAAGCTAGCGTCCTATGCATACTCAGGAATGAAGCCCCCAAGGAGGCCCTTGAGTCGATGAACGAAGATGTAGAAGTTGGACAAGATTCGGATCAAGAAGAAGAAGAGAAGGAGGAAGAAAAGACTCAGGCGCAGCGGTACTACCGCCGGGATAGCCGGTACTACCGCCGTCGATACCGCCGTCGCTACTGCTGAAAGCAGCGTTCTGCCGGGTGTTCCGGTACCGAGCGGTACCGCCGCTGGTACCGCTGGAGGTACCGCCGACGTGGGATGCAACGCGCCTGCCCGCACCAGCGGTACTACCGGCTAAGCCAGCGGTACTACCGCCAGTGCGGGAACAGATCGGGTGGAGGACCCGTGTAACCTCTCCCACCTACCCCCTTCGTAGTCAACACTATTTATAGGACCTCATTGCTCAGATCTAGGGTTAGACTATGTTGAGATATGAGTTGAGCTTAGCTCCTTTCCATCCTTGTGATGTTGCCTCCTTGTGAGATGCCTCTTAGTGAGATGAACCAAGGCCTCCTTGCATGGAGATGAATCCCCTCCTTGTAGTTGCGTTTACTAGCCTCTCGCTGCGGTGATTGGACCGGTAGATTCGACCGGTGAGACAAACGAATCTAAGAGTAAGTGTGCTTGCATCTCTTGAGGATCGGGGGCTACCCACGGGGCTTGTTACCAGTCAATTGGTTGCTTGTGTCTTGTTATTTATCCTCCTTTTGCCCCTTTGTGTTTGTTGTTCTTCGTGTTCTTCGCCGTGTTCATCGTGATCATCACCGATCCCGCTCAAATCCGTGAAGATCGGGACCGCACCTACATCATCAAGGCAAGCCTGTCACCAACCTACCTGTTGCGCGAACTGGCATTGTCGTTGTGTATAGTTAATACTGCTGGGTAGTCCTGAAGATCTTTTTGGTAAGCCTTAGTGCTACAAGCTTCCAAGTTCCAACTACTGTTATTTTTTCATAATGTACCAATGCTTCATGTAAGCATATGCTATTATGATATCAAAGAACAAGAAAATATAGACCAGATATTTACCAAGAGAACATTCAATTTCGAATAAAAAGAATGTCAGGTAATAAACAATACACTCAGTATATTATTTTTAAGAAAAGGGGATGGACTCATTATATACCCATAGACATTCAAATCCACTTATATAAGAAGCTAAATAGGAAATTATGTTGGCAGCTCTTGCAATTTTCAGACATAAAGGCGAAATAAGCATCTGCGGAAAACTACTCATGCAAAATAATAGTAGAATGGCAAGAGCCAATGGACGCATAAGGAGCCAGGTTTTCAGTCATCATATGAACAGTGAGGAGCAGCAGTACAGCCAATATCAAATGGATCTTCTGACCCACAACAATGCCAGTACTGGAGCACTTTGCCTGAACCCGGAGTATCCATGGTCCCGCCAACATGGACGCTTTCAAATTTTCTCTTTGTTTCTCCTAGAGTTGCAGAAATCAGCAAATTAGTTTTGTGAAGCATAGAGAATGTAATGTGTGATGCCTTGAGGGAAAAAACAACTAGATTAGTACGACTCTCTAATCAATATGGTAAAAGCTAGTGGAGAATTCAGCGTACCAGATCAACAAAGTAATCACATATCACAAGTCAAAGATTTGTACAAGAAAAATGCTAGATATTTATTTAAAAAAGGCCACCTAAAGCTGCGCGCAGTTGAACAAAACAAGATCGACATTTCATGCAAAATGAGCCGATCCTGAGCCTAGGGAAATAATTTTTCACAAAGAGTAAGTAGACAAACTTCTCATCCGGATCAGATGTACGGCTACTGATTGCCTGTGTATCATGGTTGAAACAGACAAGACAGTAAGCTGCAGGGCATGTTTCATAGACGCATACTCACCACTAACTACTGGGTCTGAAGATGAGCAGATAGCTGCAAGAGAGGTGATTTCTCACCTCCAAAGTGGGCCGTGTGGTGGCGGCAGGATGATGGGTGATTTGCCGCCGGGTCGTACTGCTTCTTGCAATTCTTGCACGTGCGGAGCACGGGCCCGCTCACGCCTCCTAGGGCGGCCGCGGCGGCGAAGGACACCGACGGACGGAGGTGGCGGCGCGGAAGGGTCTGGGAGGTGGGGCAAGGCCGTCTGGGTGCCGGGAGCAGCGGCACACGCGCGAGCGGCGCGGCCATGCGTGCCGCCGGCCGCTACCGCGTTGCTGTCTGGCCGGATGGGCTGTCGGGACGGATTGGGGAATGGTAGAGAGAGAGAGACACGGAGAGAGTGACGATGGTCTGGACTCTGAATGGACGGATAGCCCCGTTTGAGTTGGGCTCGGGTGGCCCGCGCTAGGCATCAGCCCGGAAGCCCATTTATGAAATGCTGCTCACACAGTGCATCCTTGTTACTAGTGGTGTGATGCTAAAAAACAACGTATTTTCATCCAAAAGGATATAGGACTATCCCTTTCAAAACCGATTAGTAAACAGTCTATTGAGGATTTTTGTAGATAAACCCTTACAATTTCGTAAAATACACTCCAAACACACTAGAAGTAAAGATCCCACGTTTCATATGATACCATGATACCACTTCTAAAATATTCAAATTTTGAAGTTTCAAAAACCCATTTTTTTTGGTGTTCACAAGTTGTGCGTTTATGATTCCTAAAATCGAGAACCAAATTCAAAATATGTTCATAGAAAAAAAAGACAAATCATGCATGAATAGGGTGTGTTAAAAAAAATACATGAATAGGGCCACAAAAAAGACAAAACACAAAATGACACTATTCACATAGCAATTTGTCTTTTTTATCTGTATGTATGAAATTTGGTTCTACAAATTTTAGTCAATGTAAACACACATTTTGTGAACACACACAATTTTTGTCGAATTGTTTTGGCACTTGTAATTCAAAATTTTAAGAGTGGTATTAGGGTATTAATTAAACTGTGGTGTCACTACATATTTACCCCAAATCACACTATACACGAAGAAAGAAGAATCTAATCAAACAGCTCTTTCGATATTTGATCATGCACACACTTTTTCACTGAAATTTTATAATTTGCCCAGTGACACAGGGAAATGATCAAGTTGCGTAATAAAATGTGGCAAATCGTCAAATAACTCCGGTTGTAGCAAGTCTTAATGTCTTCTCTCTTACATCGAGCCGAATAAAATGCGAACCAATTGTTTTTTGTATCTGGGTCTACTTTCAAAGATTTAATCATAGAAAAAGTTGGAGAAGTCTTCATACACGTAGACTTAAATCATGAAGTCTTGATAGTGATAAGAAAGCTAGGATTGTGGGGGGGGGGGGGGGGGGGTGTGAGCCAATGAATAATGAATCAAAACCATCTTAAGGTGAACAACAATAATAATGAACCAAAACCAAAATTAACAACGTGAAAATGAATTAAATTCGGGTAAATAAAAATAATAATGAACCAATAATAGTGAACCAAAAATAATAGTGTTTGGCTCAGAGTAAATGAGATCTTATGCATTTTGATTATTTTACAAATTAAGTGGGTCCAGGTTATGGCAAAATTGTTCATATGCATTATTGACGCTCCTTTAATTTACGAAGATTCATTGTTGAATCTATTTAAAACAAAAAGCTAAACGATGTATGTAGGTCATGTTTGGTGTGGATTAATTTTGGCCTTTGTCTAGTGAATCTGTTTAAACAAAAAGATAAACGATGTATGTAGGTCATGTTTGGTATGGATTAATTTTTGCTTTTGTTTGTTGACTTTTGACTTATAAGTTACAAAAGCAATCTATCTATATATTTTTTATAAGGCATACCACCCTTAACATGTATTTAACTAGTCAATCTCTAAATGCAAGATATCGATATCATTCAATATTTGAGCCATTTATTTATCCAGGTCATCACCATATCATCCATTATTTGATACATTTATTTTTCCATGTAATTACATAGTTATTAATGATATTCACCCATACACGCAAGATGTTCACATTTAAATTCGTTTAGCCATACAATTTTACACATCATCATTTCTTAGCGCTTAAATATACGATCATTTCATATTAATTAAATTTAGCTTTTCGAATATTGTGGCTAATCAATCCTCCATATTTTCAAGAATTTTTTTTATTTCATGAATAAATATCCTTTCTTTTATACTGTAATTCTTTTTTAGGATTCCCGCGACAACGCGTCGTGTATATTTAACTTGCATTAAATTGGTCTATTTTTACATGCAAGGTGTCCACATCATCTACTATGTTAAACAATTCATTTATCCATGTCATCCCACATTTATTAATAAAACTATATTCATGCATTCAATCTATTCATATTATTAATTCTTTTAGCCATACAATTTCCACAAATTTTATTTTTAGTGGTTAAATATACAAACATTTCAGAGTGCTTAAATTTAGATTCTCGACTATTGTGGCAAATCAAATCCTCCATACTGCCGAGTTTTTTTTTCCATATCATACTTCAAATATCCTTTCTTTTATAATACAATCTTTTCAAAAAATATCTTGCTGCTACTCGCGGGTATCTTTCTATTTAAAAATATGGTTTGATTTTGGTTTTTGTCTTATTTCATAATGCAACAATGTTCATTTGAAAGTCAAAGCCAGAAGGGAAAACCACCTATGCTTTTGTTGCTTATAATATAAGTCAAAGTCAAAAGGCTAAGAATAAGCCCAACCAAACATGACCATAGTACTCGAATCCAGTTTTCGTGCTTCCAGGACAATGAATGGAGTTTTTTTTCCTTAGGATTCGTTTGACATCCATTATTTTATTTCATTTGGATGAAATGAAATGATAACATCATTTTATTTCATTTGGAAAGTGAAAAAGACAGCCAATAAAATGAGTATATAATCATTTGGATTGGAATTGGTATAACATCCCAATTTCATGACAGCCAATAAAATGAGTATAGAATCATAAACAAATTTCATGATTCGGGCTTGAAATATAAATAAGTTTCATGATTCTGACTTAAACTGATGGGTGCTTGGAATATGCATTTCATTTCATTATGTAACTGTGTACGCGTTGCTGATACGATAGTACGCTAAGATTTTGCCCTGCACGTGTTCCATTTCTGTCCGCTGGATGCTGATCGGACGCTACGTTTGGGTTGAGGAAAGAAACCGGAACTCCCGAGGAAACAAAAAAAGGGAAAGGGAACAAACCTGGTCACCACCTCGGCACCTCCGGCGCCACGACGCGCGCCGCCGTCGCCTCGCAGCGCCGCCTCCCCTCGGTTTTTCCCGCACCTCCAGCCGACTCCAGGTAAATGCAGACTACCCATGGAGCTTGTTTCCAGCGGCGGGCCCCGCTGACCTCAACATAGCTCCGCCATTGCCCCCACCCGCTCTAAATTAATTTCCCCTCTGCTCGGATGATTGATTGATCGGCCTATGATGATCCATCGTGCTGTTCTACTTTTGCGCGTGCTACTGGTGCTTTCGTGGTGAAGAATTTCTCTAGTTTTCTGGTTATTAGTATCTTCGAAGAATTTGTGTGTAGGGGCAGCGAATGCCTGCCGGACCACAGCATGTGAGACGGTTTACTTCAGTTGTCATATCTTTTTAAATTGAAGGACTTGGTGATTCTCAGATTGATCTAACAGAAAATTCGTCCGATATATGGTTGCAAACTTGTCTAGATTATGTTAGAAACCAGAGCTTATATAACCTCTTTCCCCTATTTCGTAATCACATTAATGTCAAGCCCTTCCCAACATGAAATTGGGAACACTTAACTTCGACACCAAGTACTGTACTTTAAATGGACGAACATGCTTCCCTGTATCAGATGTTCCACACTTATGTTGACTGATGATTGATAGTACTTTTATTTAGCCAATTGCATGCAAGTACTACCTAAATTCCAAACTTGTCTCTAAATGATGGCCATCAGTACCTTTTTGTTTCTTCTTCGATATATTACCCGTGCTTAAGTCTCTCCATATGCAAGTTCAGTGCATCATTTTCTGTATCATAGTATTGTGTCGTTTTTAGGGTGTAGAACCGGCATTAATCTAGGTTTCCTGTTTTCTGAAATGCTAGGATATTTCAGTCTAAATTCTGAAGCAATGAGTACCGGTAGAAATGCCAAGGTGAAATTTTCATCTGATGTGACTTCAGACAGATTGACCAGTCTACCAGAAGAGTTAAAGTGCAACATTATATCCCGTTTGAATGTCGAAGAAGCCGTCAGTACTAGTATCCTTTCAAGTGCTTGGAGGAACGCATGGACTACCATGTCAGACATATTGCTTTGTGATTGCACCTTTGCACAAACCAAGTTTATCACATTGGTCGATATGGTGCTCTCATTGCACAAGGGACCTCTAGTTACATTTACAATTTCAGGAAGTAAAAGATACCATGATGTATTCGACAGGTGGATGCTCAGGTTATCGATGAATTCACCAAGTTATGTTACAATTGGGTTGACCACTGGGCCAAAGTACAAGATACCATCAAGCCTTTTCTCTATTGGTTTAGATCATCTGTCTCTGAAAAACTGCATCATCAGCTTGCCTCGGTGTTCCAAGGTTTCGATCTGTTAACAATCCTGGACCTGGATATTTTCACCACCACTGACAAGGACATCTATAATCTGGTCTCTTGCTGCCCCATGCTGCGTATGTTGAGATTATGTGCTTTTGAGGGTATCAAATGTCTCAATATTCAAGCTCCCGTACTGAAATATCTAGAAGTTAATGGGATGTTTGAAGACATTCTTTTGGATGCCCCAAATCTGAAGGAGGTCGATGTTACCCTCCTGAAACCTGAATCATACCAATCTGTTCCAGTTGACCATGGGAAAAGATATATGAACCAGGCATTAAATAACCTAAGATATGTCACAACACTGAGCCTTAACGGCTATGTCCTGACGGTAATCCATTATAAGCTTGAACTTGAACATTACTGTTTTGTTGTCTTGACTAAATTTTGTGGCCATTTCATGATTAAATTACTGTTTTTTCTTCTTGCAGTACCTATCAAAAGGTTGCATACATTCGAAACTGTCTGCTGTGTTTGATCACCTGGAGTCTATTTGGCTTGAAATTTGCTTTTGGGATCCGAGAGAAGTCTTGACGGCTTGTTCGTTATTACAGAATTCCCCTATGTTAGAAGAACTTGAATTAAGGGTATGCTTCTAGCGAATCGCTCTCCCTCTCCAACTCCCAGTTACGTTTATGCTAGGAAAACAACCTGACATTATTGGATATGTATGTATGCTTGTTGGATGCATCTTGTCCATGTAACTTTTGTTCACAGCTGACAAGTTGCCTAAAAAAATCATTATGTAGAGTTTTCCCTGGAATGAAAAGTTTGGTCCAATGAGCACGTGGGATCAGGATCAGATGAGCATTGAAGAGCTTACCCTGCAAACGGACAACCTGGTAAAGGTTACCGTGACCGATTTCCTTGGTTTGGACTACGAAGTTGCTTTCATCGGAAAGCTGCTGAACTGGGCACCAGTTTTGGAAGAAGTGAATATAGAGGGTAAAGTAGACGACGTGATGGTTCTTAAGAAGCTACTAGCTCTGCCGAGGGCATCTGAGGAGGCCAAGGTCATTGTTACATGATATGGACCTCTACAGAACATCCCCATTCCCTGCTGGTTCACCAAAGTTTTGCACTGCACTCATGTCAGCTAGGCTGGGTGGTTAATTATACGTGTGTTGAAAGCAAATCAACTTATGCTTCCTATGTTAAAGCACTCATCAGGTAGAGGTATTATCTGTGTTTTGTTGAGAACATTCATATATATTGTCGGAGTATTGATATTATTATGGAACTGGTTGTTGCGCCAGCATCCTCCCCATATCACCATCCAATTGTCCTTAAATAGGAGGTTTAGCAAAACAAGGGGCATCCGATTAATTTAGCAACTAAGTTAATACCAACGGTTATTGCAATTTTGCTCCAACACACAGAGCGTAGGAAAGTTCAGACGGTCAGCAAAGCTGCGGTTCCGGCTTTACCTGATTGCCGACGGTCTTACCCAGACTCTAGGTTCCATCATCGCATATTGGCTGTCCCGCCGTCGTACTGAGGGCTTAGTTGCGGTGGAGAGTGTTCCAGTATATATGGACTATGCTAGCCCTTTTATTCAGATCGGTCTTTTAAAATAATGGTTAGCGCATGAATCTTAACAGAGAGAAGGGGCATGGTGCGTGCGGCCACAACGATTTTGACAGCGTTCTGGGCTGTGGAGGTTTACAAGTAGCAGGAAATAGCTATGGAGTAAAAGATCTCGTACAGATCAAACGGTAAGCCTTTGGTTCTACATGTCCGCGTGAATGACCACTAGTCTTAACAAGTAACAACTTCACATTGACCTTTCCCCTGGAAATGCCTTCAGTCTAAGAATGAAAAACAAATTCGTGAATCTGTAGTTCCCCCAAGGAGTTGGGGGCATAGGCATTCTGGCCTCGAGACGTATGAATGAGGCCCTGATGTTGAAATGGGTTTGGCGTATTCTTAGAGAGGAGGGGGGTTGTGGCTTCAGCTTATTAAAGCCAAATACCTGCGTGGGTGCCCCTGATGGCTTGTGATCGCAAGGATGGATCCCAATTTTGGCGATCCATCCCGGTCATCAAACATGAGATTCGGTGTGACGACCCCAGATTAGCTATCCGAGATACTCGTTATGTTTCCTGCAACAATCTCATGATCAGTCTGTTGTTGCACATAACTCGAATTGGCATCACAGAACACCCAGACATACCGAATGAATTTACTTACTTGGTTGAAGTCATAACTTCAATAGGTACTTGTGGGGACCCCGGACTAGCTGTCCGAAATACCCGATTATGCTTAACACAACGATCCCGTGATCAGTCTGTCGTTGCACATAATCCGAATTGGATACCAAAGTTTACATCCATTACAGTACCGAATAAAAGTCTTACATAAATGGTCATTTAGACCAAATTCTTACATAGGTGCCTTCATGGGCCAAACCAAAATAACAGCGGAAGCTACGGCGTAATCGACATCATATTCTAACGATGACGACCCGACAGGCAGCTGACTTGGGGAGATCCTTAGTTGGCGTAGAAGTCGCCATATTCCTGCTCTGCGTAGTGTTCCTCCTCGTAGTCTGGCTAGGACAATAGCCAGGGACGAAACCAATATGAGTACATTTGGATGTACTCGCAAACTATCCCAACATGAGTATGCACCAGTTTTATTTTAGTTGACAACTTTTCTTATTTAAAACATCTCTATATCTTTATTGAAAAAGGTAAGAAGAGTTTTATAACTATCTTTGAAAGAATTCACCATCTCATTTTGTTTCTCCAAAACTCCTCCTTTTTCTGACCATGGCTCACCATGGTCCCTTTTTACCAACAACTCATACCACACCATTTGGTATAGCTGTGTAACACCATCACCATTTCAGTTTCTTTCAAACTTAAAAGCTTTTCCAAAAACTTGCACATGGTCTAGGACAGCCTTCCAACTGTCCATATCCGAGGACTCGGCTATTCGAATAGTTTTACACTCTGCAGAGGTAGCACGCTTTTCCCCCATCCATCCGGCAACTCATCGTGTCTGCCACGTCTCGCCATACAAGGTGTATGCGAAGTAAGCCGCCGACCATAGCCTGTCCTTTGCTCATGCTAGTATAGGACCCTGCCGCTACGAAACTTCCATCGACACTCAGGCTAATTTCCCAACAGAAACCCCAAGTGTGAGGACTCGTAGTTCTGCCCGGCGAGCGAACCCTTCAATCCTCCCACCATCGTGTTAGGACCCAGGTCAGGGGTAGGTCACCAAACCATCCCCTCATGGAACGAGGTCATCCTCGTTGTTGAGGTATCCCATACTAATATGAGCAAATTATATGACTACGCCCTTTCCCATATGTGGGTAGATGTGGTCGCACAGGGTATGATTGGTTGTCATAGTACTAGGACACAATGTGCATTTTTCATAAACATCACCATTCTCCACTTCTTTACTTTCACACCGACATCTCGGTATTCCATAACCACACAAGTCTTTTTAAAGGAGTTTTGAATAAACAACATTGTTTCCCATCCTATAGTTTTATATAAGCTACTACATAGGGTGGCAAAATAATATCCATATACTTTTCGAAAGGGTTTTGTAAACCATTGCTTTAAGAGTAAATCATTTGATCAAAGTAGATGCATATGTATTTAGGTGCAAGCTCAGGGAATAGCTTGCCTTGCTTGGCAAAGTGATCTTGCTCTTGTTCTTCAAATTCAGCAAACTCTCCTTCCTCGATATATCCGACAACGTTCTCGTCTAATTAACAAACAAACAATGCAAACAATCACTAAGCTATACAAGCAATCATCTCAACATAACCATCATCAACATCACAATTAGCTACTGCACACATCAAACCACACAATTGATTTTCAAACAAAATTGAATTAAACACTTTTTAATTACTTCTAAATTATGGCAGAACTAGTTATTCATGTTTAATTCCACAACTTGAGTTCTGTTGGTCACAAAAATACAAACTAAATTTCTATAGAAAGCTACTGATGTGTAGAAGACAACCCAATTTGAATTGGATCATTTGAAGTTACCAAACTCCCTACACATTGGATTGAATCCAGTAGCTTAATAATCAAGTTTTAGCTACCAATTAAATTATATTGTTCCAAAAATTAAACCCTTTTAGGGGTAACTAAACATGGATATATGTGAGCTAACAAAATTGGTCCTAACTCATTTGGATCAACCAATAAACATATTTGTCTGTTTTAGTCCAGAAGGGTTTATCTTAAAGTCAACAATTTATACTACTTAATTAATTCTACCAAAATTAGGGGAGCTAACACAAGGCAGTACTAAGCTAGCAAAATTGGTTTGGAATTATTTGGACTAACAGAGCATCAGAAACAAACAAGTTTAGAATTTAAACCTTCTGTAGCATTTTCAATAATACTTTTTACTCATTTAATTAAATGACATGAGACCAATTGTGTTGGTTAAACAATTTCATAAGCTTTCCAGAACAGTTGAGTTTGATTTATTTGGATTCCTAAATCTCGAGATATTTAATTTCAAAGTTGACATCAGTACTGAGAATTTCAGAGAATTTAAATTAGAAAAATCCACTGTTGTGGATAATGTTGAAATCCCTGACGGGTGGGTCCTACCCGTCAGTGACTCAGCGAAACGGTACGCGCGCGAGGGAAAAGATTAAAATTATGACAGTGGGACCCACATGGCAGTCTAACTTAATACGAAGCGGTACGTGGCCGTAGATCTTCGATCCAACGGCTCACGGAGGTCGCCATCGGCGACGACCTAAAACGAGCGGCGCTGCCGTGCCGGCGACGGCGAGGTGGACGGATCTCTCACCTAGGGGCTCGGGAGGAAGCGGCGAGGACGCGAATCGACGGCGGCGGCTCGGGGAAGACGATGGTGCGAGCGGCAGTTGCTGGGGAAGTCTCTGTCGACGGCGGCGATGTCGCGCTCTTCGTCGGCGTCGGGCAGCAACTTCGGCGGAGCTTCGGGGTCGCGTCCGTGCGCTAAAAAGAGGGAAAAGAAGCCTGGGTGAGTGCGGTGAGCTTGGGCAACAGCGTAGAGGGGTCAGAGGGAAGAATGGGAGGGTGTGGCGTTGTGGTGGTGCTCGACCTCAACGGCGGCGTCGGGTGCGGCAGTGCACTGCCCTCCGGCGGTGCACAGACTAAATTGAGGCGAGGGAGAGCACGGGGAGAGGTGTGGTGTTCCAGTGAGGTCTCAGGGTGCTTTTATAGGCTCGGGGCGGTCCACGATGGTCGGGGTCTACGGCGGCGGCCAAGGCGCGTCCACGGCGACCATTTCTGCGATTACACGGCGAGGGTGCAGAGGCTCGTGGCGGCTTGGGGCTTAACGGGGTCCGGCAAGGTTCTAGAATCATCTAGAGGAGTGGTGCGTGTCGGGGAGCAGAGACGGGGGCCAATTTGCTCGGCGCCGTCCAATGCATCCGCGGCGGTCGTCGGGGAACATCGGCGTTAAGGCGACGGGAGAGGTGCCCGTTTTCTTCCCTGCGGTGCAGAGAGGTGCAGAGACGCAGGAGCGAGGGAGAGCGCGGCCAGGGGGTCCTGGCGGCGAAGAAAACGGCGACGACGGTGAAGGCGACACGGCGATGGTCATCGGGGCTGAGGTCGATGACCATTTTGCAGAAAACCCCCTCCTTCCTCTTTTCTTTTATTTTTCAGTTTTATTTCAATATCCAGAAGCTTTTCCTGGATTTAATTGAGGTACTTAAACATTTTAGAAAATTCTGCAAATATTTGTGGGGCCTCCTCATAACATGTAGAAGCTCCACAAAAATTGGCATTGCCAAATAAAATGTTTGGCAACATTTTCTTTCATAGTACTTTGTTTATGTTATTTTAATTTATTTCACTTGTTTTTATTTTTGAATTTTAAAGCTAGTTCAAAAATAATATTTGAGAGGGGAAAGTGGTAGGAACAAAATGGGGAGTGTTTACAATACAACTCCACTGACTTTGGTTTGAAAATAATTGAGTTTGTCACTTGGAGATTTTCATGTGACAACTTGTCACTTTTATTTTTCTTGCTTTGATTTTATATTTTGTTTTCTTTCTTTCTTACTAGTGTTCACTAGTGCAAACACTCACACAACAGCAAGAACAACATCTCAAGTAACAAAAGCAATTAACATACAATAAACAACAAAAAGTTTTTGTTGGCTCTCATTTTTGGAATATAATATTGATAATAATTTTGGGATGTTACAATCCTTCCCCCCTTAAAATAAATCTCGTCCCGAGATTTGCTAGGCTTAGGTTTTAAGGAGGTCTGGGAATTCGCTTCTAAGATAATCTTCGCGTTCCCAAGTTGCTTCTTCTTCAGAGTGGTTAGTCCACTGGACTTTGTAAAACTTGATCGCACGTCTTCGGGTAACACGAACATCTTCTTCGAGAATTTTGAGGGGTCTCTCACGATAAGTCAAGTCTTGGTTCAGGTCGATGGAGAGGTGGTCGATGTTTTTGAAAACATCAGGCTGGTCAGGAACTTCAAGACACTTCCGGAGCAAGGAAATGTGGAAGACATCATGATAATCTCCTAACTCCTGGGGTAACTCCAGTTGATAGGATACTTCTCCTCGACGAGAAATTACCTTGAAGGGTCCAATATACCTTGGTGCTAACTTTCCTTTGACATGGAAACGCTGCATTCCTTGAGGGGTGTCACTCGGAGATACACATAATCTCCGACGTTGAAGGTGAGGTCACGGCGCTTGGTGTCAGCGTAACTCTTCTGACGGGATTGGGCAGTTTTGAGGCGTTCACGAATAAGCTGAACTTGCTCTTCAGCTTCTCGGAGGGTATCTGGTCCGAACAATTTGCTCTCTCCGGTATCGGACCAATTCAGGGGTGTACGACACTTCTTGCCGTAAAGGGCTTCAAAAGGGGCCATTTGCAGACTAGACTGATAACTGTTGTTGTACGAGAACTCTGCAAACGGAAGACAATCTTCCCACTTGGAACCATAGGATAGAACACATGCGCGAAGCATGTCCTCCAATATCTGGTTCACTCGCTCAGTTTGGCCATCGGTCTGGGGATGATAAGCTGTGCTAAATGCTAACTTGGTTCCGAGGGCTTCATGAAGGGATTTCCAGAATCTTGAGGTGAATTGCGTGCCTCTATCAGATACAATCTTCTTAGGCACACCATGCAGGCTACTATTCTGGAAATATACAGGTCTGCTAACTGGCTCCATTGTGAGTGGTCTTGACGGGTATAAAATGAGCAACCTTGGTCAGTCGATCAACGATGACCCAGATTGAATCATGGCCTCGGTTGGATCTTGGAAGTCCGGTAATAAAATCCATTCCAATCTCATCCCACTTCCACTCGGGAATTTTCAAAGGTTGAAGCAATCCAGCGGGTCGCTGATGTTCAGCCTTGACTCGCTGACAGATATCACACTTGGCTACGAATGAACCAATCTCTCGCTTCATTCCATGCCACCAAAATCTTTCTCGAAGGTCTTGGTACATTTTGGTTCCGCCGGGGTGGATTGAATAAGGGGTCTCATGGGCCTCCTTCAGGATTAACTCCTTAAGTTCCGTGACATTGGGCACACAGATACGGTCATTGAATTTCAGCACTCCTTCAGCATCTTCGGTAAAACCGGGTGCTTTGCCGAGGGAAATCTTCTTCCTAATTCCCTCAATGCTTTCATGACCTTTCTGGGCTTCTTTGATTTGATCCATCAGGGTTGGGGTTAACTCTAGATTGGCGAGATAACCATGGCTAACAAGCTCTAGTCCAAAATCTTGGAAGTCTTTGAACAAGGCTGGCTGTTCGGCTTGGATCAGGGCATTCAGGGTGCAAGGTTTGCGACTAAGGGCATCGGCAACACATTAGCCTTTCCAGGGTGATAATGGATTCCAATATCATAATCCTTGATTAATTCCATCCATCTCCTCTGTCGCAGGTTCAGATCTTTCTGGGTGAAAATATATTTCAAGCTTTTGTGATCTGTATAAACCTCGCAGCGATGTCCCGCAAGATAGGGACGCCACTTCTTAAGAGCAAAGACTACAGCAGCTAACTCCAAGTCATGGGTTGGGTAATTCTCTTCATGCGGTCGCAACTGCCGGGACAGATACGACACAACTTTGCCTTCTTGCATCAGAACGCAACCAAGTCCGAGGCGTGATGCATCGCAATACACGTCGAAACTCTGGGTGACGTCTGGCATGATCAGGATTGGGGCTGAGGTTAGTCTCTTCTTCAGTTCTTGGAAACTATCCTCACACTTCTGAGTCCATTCAAATTTCTTGTCCTTCTTCAACAGTTGGGTCAGAGGTTTGGCTATACTGGAAAATCCTTCAACGAACTTGCGGTAATAACCGGCAAGTCCGAGAAAGCTTCGGATTTCAAAAACATTGGTTGGGGATAACCAGTCAAGAATGGCTTGTATCTTCTCAGGGTCAACAGAAATTCCTCCAGCGGATACAATGTGTCCAAGAAATGCCACTTCACTGAGCCAAAACTCACACTTGCTAAGTTTGGCATACAGCTGGTGCTCTTGGAGGGTCTCCAAAACTAGACGCAGGTGTTCAGCATGCTCTTCTTCGGTCTTGGAATAAATAAGGATGTCATCAAGGAAAACTACCACGAACTTGTCGAGGTACTCCATGAAAATCTTGTTCATGAGATTCATGAAATAGGCTGGGGCATTGGTCAGGCCAAAGGACATGACGGTGTATTCAAACAAACCGTAACGGGTGGTGAAGGCGGTCTTGGGAATATCTGTCTCTCGGATCTTCAACTGATGGTAACCTGTCCGAAGATCGATCTTTGAAAAGACTCGGGCTCCGTTCATTTGATCGAACAGATCCTCGATCTTGGGAAGGGGTACTTTTTTAATGGTCACGTCATTCAGCTTGCGATAATCCACACACAGGCGTGTGGTACCGTCTCTCTTGTCCACAAAAATAATGGGTGATCCCCATGGTGAAGCGCTTGGGCGGACAAGACCTTTGCTTAGCATATCAGCCAACTGCTTCTTCAACTCCACCAGTTCTTCCGGATTCATCGATAAGGCTTTTGGGATATGGGGGATGTCCCTGGGATAAGCTCAATTATGAACTCAATATCCCGGTCTGGCGGCATACCAGGCAATTCTTCTGGGAAACATCCTTGAACAGGTGAACAACACGGATCTCATCTAGGGCGGGTCGAGCTATGCTCTCATGGCATCCGGGTTGGTCTGGCTTCTCAGATGCATACTCCACTTCAACTCCATCATCAGAAGTGAGAGAAACAGCTCTTCGGGCACAGTCAATACGACCGTGATACTTGGCTAACCAATCCATTCCAAGAATAACATCTATGCCTTGGTTTCCTAAGATAATTAGGTCGGCTGCAAACCTTCCTCCTCCAATTTCTATGGGGGTTTCGGAACACATCTGGTTGGTTTTGGCTAACAGTCCTGGGGTTTGTACCAACATTGGTTTGGGTAAAAGACTCCCGACTAAACCTCCCTTAGAAACAAACTCTTTGGTAATAAACGAATGGGTGGCACCAGAATCAAACAGAACAGTTGCAGGTACTGAGTTGACAAGGAACGTACCCAGCACAACATCTGGCGCTTCTTCAGCCTCTTCAGCATTGATGTGGTGCAGACGGCCTCTGACAACAGCAGTATTCCCGCGGGGTGCGGCATTCTTGCCATTACCATTTCCATTGCGGCCTTGACCATTGTTCGGTGCAGGTGCATTGGGGCGCTGGACAGGCTTCTTGGGATTGGGGCATTCTCTGGAGTAATGTCCCGGGGCGCCGCATTCAAAGCAGACAACCTTGGGGCGGAGATTGAAATTATTGAAGTTTCCTCCAGAACGGTTATTGTCATTGGGGCGGTTGAAGTTGTTTGGGCGGTTAGGGTAATTGGGGCGTGGTGCTTGGGGTGGACGATAGGCAGGCCTGGGGTTCTGCTGAAAGATACGGGGTTTCTGGCTGCTCGAACCTTCCTGAGCATTCATCCTCCTCTTGCGACCTTCATACATAGACTTGCGCTTGGTTTCCAGCTGGATGGCTTTGTCCACAAGTGATTCCAGATCACGGAAGTCATGGATAACCAGAGCGCACTGCAGTTCATCATGAAGTCCACTCATGAATCGCTCCATCTTCTTCTCTTCTTTGTCGGTGTCATCAGGAGCATACCGAGATAAGTCGGTAAACTCCTCAAGATAACCGACCACATCTCTACTTCCCTGCCTCAGCTTACGGAACTCATCCTTCTTCCTTTCAATGAGTCCATAGGGAATGTGCTTCTTGCGGAACTTCTCCTGGAACTCAGCCCAGTCGATGACATGACCAGCGGCTGGAGAGTCTTGGTAGTTTCCCACCATGCTCTTGCAGGTCCAGCGAGATAGTGGGTTGCATACAACACTTTCTCATTCTCTCCCACAGCAGCAACTTCAAGATCATTGTCGATGGTGCGAAGCCAATCATCGGCTTCCAACGGGTGAAGTCCCTTGGAGTAGGTGGGTGGGTTGGTCTTCTGGAAATCGCCTAAGGTAGATCGCTGGTTTCCATCGCCATTGCCGTTACCACCATTGTTGTTGTTGTTGTTGTTATTGTTGTTGTTGTTATTGTAAGCGGCTGCGAGTTGCTGTAGAGCAGCGAGATGAGCCTGGCGCTCTTGCCGGGCATTTTCACGCTCCTCCATGATAAGTGCGAGAAGTTGGGTGGGGGTTGGGTCCGGTGGTGGTGGTGCTGATCCTGATCCTTCCGCATTGCTGCGACGGGGTGGCATCCTGAAGCACACCGGGTATAAGAGACAAGGCAAGAAAAGTTCAACTAAGGGAAAAGATGATCCCTCAAGTGGTGGATTAATCCTAAGATTTATATGAAAATAGTTCACACAGATTGAAACAAGACAAACATACTTATATTTCACAAACAACACATCAAGGAGTTCACATCAACATCAAGCTTACAACATCAAGCTTACAACATCACCTTACATCTAAGATACCTAACATCTGGTTTCCAAAAGAACCACGACTTCTACTCGACTAGCGATAGGGGTCAACCTAATCCTGCGGTAGTGATCAAGTCACTCGCCTACTGAGGTGGAACCTCCAGCTCTAACACGTCAGCATCTGACTGGTAGGCTGGCTCCTCGGGATCCTCCTCCTCGTCCTCGAGAACTGGCTCGAGTGGCTCCTCCTCCTCGTCAACTAACTCCTCCTCATCATCCTCCTCCTCACAGTCCATCTCCTCCACGAAGTCATCATCGTCACTGAGGAAAGCGTCGTTCTCCTTGCGGAGATCCTCGCCCTCCTCCTCCATCTCGTCAGTATGGTGCTCTAGATCCTCAATCAGTCCATCCTGCTCTGCCACCTTCGTGCGGAGCTTCACGATAGTCTTCCTCAACTGGGCCCTCTTCCTGAGAAGAGCAACCTTCTCCACCATCAGCTTCATCTCGTTCTCGCGAAGCTCAACGAGCGACTCGCGGTCGAAGTGGAGCTGAATCCTAGTGCGCAACAGATCATCCTGAGTGCACTGAAGTAAGATCTCCATGTCCATGATGTAGCTCCCAAACATCGGGTGGTAAGGTGAAGGAGTAGGGTGTCCATCACAGTTGCGCCTCCCGTAGAACCGGAAACGGGAGTCTACTAACTCCGCCTTGTGCTCCTCACAAAGTCGGGCTAGCATCCTCTGTGTAGCAGTACAGAGACCGTCAACCCAGGTGGCCTCCTTGGTGGTGAAGATGAGCGTCCTGGAATTGGGAGACTTGATGTTCCTGCGAACTGACGATCTGATGAGCCAGCTCAGCCTTCCAACACCGTGAACATCAATCTGAGCTCCCTCAAACTCTGGAGCGGGGCGACCTAACAGCTTGGTCAACTCGAACAAGTCCCTCTCAAACGTCAGCTTGCTGTCCTTCTCCAGCTGAACGAACTCGGTCCAGTGGAGTGCCATCTACAGTTTTTAAGCAAAATTTTAAGTTAGTTAGGTGACAAGTAAATCAAAATTTTAATATAGTAGAGCAACAAGTGAGTCAAATTTTAAACTTAATGAGAGGTGTACAAAATTTTAGGGATACTAAGGAAAATGCAATATTTAATGAGAGTAGAATTTTGCATAAGTAAGAGGATTGGAGATAAGCAATTTTTGAAAATACTTCATTCCTTTCTTTTTAGAAATTCATCTTTTGTAACATTTGACTGACGACCATGCTAACTAAGGTTTCCTAAAGTCAGGATGGCTCTGATACCAAGTCTGTGGGGACCCCGGACTAGCTGTCCGAAATACCCGATTATGCTTAACACAACGATCCCGTGATCAGTCTGTCGTTGCACATAATCCGAATTGGATACCAAAGTTTACATCCATTACAGTACCGAATAAAAGTCTTACATAAATGGTCATTTAGACCAAATTCTTACATAGGTGCCTTCATGGGCCAAACCAAATATAACAGCGGAAGCTACGGCGTAATCGACATCATATTCTAACGATGACGACCCGACAGGCAGCTGACTTGGGAGATCCTTAGTTGGCGTAGAAGTCGCCATATTCCTGCTCTGCGTAGTGTTCCTCCTCGTAGTCTGGCTAGGACAATAGCCAGGGACGAAACCAATATGAGTACATTTGGATGTACTCGCAAACTATCCCAACATGAGTATGCACCAGTTTTATTTTAGTTGACAACTTTTCTTATTTAAAACATCTCTATATCTTTATTGAAAAAGGTAAGAAGAGTTTTATAACTATCTTTGAAAGAATTCACCATCTCATTTTGTTTCTCCAAAACTCCTCCTTTTTCTGACCATGGCTCACCATGGTCCCTTTTTACCAACAACTCATACCACACCATTTGGTATAGCTGTGTAACACCATCACCATTTCAGTTTCTTTCAAACTTAAAAGCTTTTCCAAAAACTTGCACATGGTCTAGGACAGCCTTCCAACTGTCCATATCCGAGGACTCGGCTATTCGAATAGTTTTACACTCTGCAGAGGTAGCACGCTTTTCCCCCATCCATCCGGCAACTCATCGTGTCTGCCACGTCTCGCCATACAAGGTGTATGCGAAGTAAGCCGCCGACCATAGCCTGTCCTTTGCTCATGCTAGTATAGGACCCTGCCGCTACGAAACTTCCATCGACACTCAGGCTAATTTCCCAACAGAAACCCCAAGTGTGAGGACTCGTAGTTCTGCCCGGCGAGCGAACCCTTCAATCCTCCCACCATCGTGTTAGGACCCAGGTCAGGGGTAGGTCACCAAACCATCCCCTCATGGAACGAGGTCATCCTCGTTGTTGAGGTATCCCATACTAATATGAGCAAATTATATGACTACGCCCTTTCCCATATGTGGGTAGATGTGGTCGCACAGGGTATGATTGGTTGTCATAGTACTAGGACACAATGTGCATTTTTCATAAACATCACCATTCTCCACTTCTTTACTTTCACACCGACATCTCGGTATTCCATAACCACACAAGTCTTTTTAAAGGAGTTTTGAATAAACAACATTGTTTCCCATCCTATAGTTTTATATAAGCTACTACATAGGGTGGCAAAATAATATCCATATACTTTTCGAAAGGGTTTTGTAAACCATTGCTTTAAGAGTAAATCATTTGATCAAAGTAGATGCATATGTATTTAGGTGCAAGCTCAGGGAATAGCTTGCCTTGCTTGGCAAAGTGATCTTGCTCTTGTTCTTCAAATTCAGCAAACTCTCCTTCCTCGATATATCCGACAACGTTCTCGTCTAATTAACAAACAAACAATGCAAACAATCACTAAGCTATACAAGCAATCATCTCAACATAACCATCATCAACATCACAATTAGCTACTGCACACATCAAACCACACAATTGATTTTCAAACAAAATTGAATTAAACACTTTTTAATTACTTCTAAATTATGGCAGAACTAGTTATTCATGTTTAATTCCACAACTTGAGTTCTGTTGGTCACAAAAATACAAACTAAATTTCTATAGAAAGCTACTGATGTGTAGAAGACAACCCAATTTGAATTGGATCATTTGAAGTTACCAAACTCCCTACACATTGGATTGAATCCAGTAGCTTAATAATCAAGTTTTAGCTACCAATTAAATTATATTGTTCCAAAAATTAAACCCTTTTAGGGGTAACTAAACATGGATATATGTGAGCTAAAAAATTGGTCCTAACTCATTTGGATCAACCAATAAACATATTTGTCTGTTTTAGTCCAGAAGGGTTTATCTTAAAGTCAACAATTTATACTACTTAATTAATTCTACCAAAATTAGGGGAGCTAACACAAGGCAGTACTAAGCTAGCAAAATTGGTTTGGAATTATTTGGACTAACAGAGCATCAGAAACAAACAAGTTTAGAATTTAAACCTTCTGTAGCATTTTCAATAATACTTTTTACTCATTTAATTAAATGACATGAGACCAATTGTGTTGGTTAAACAATTTCATAAGCTTTCCAGAACAGTTGAGTTTGATTTATTTGGATTCCTAAATCTCGAGATATTTAATTTCAAAGTTGACATCAGTACTGAGAATTTCAGAGAATTTAAATTAGAAAAATCCACTGTTGTGGATAATGTTGAAATCCCTGACGGGTGGGTCCTACCCGTCAGTGACTCAGCGAAACGGTACGCGCGCGAGGGAAAAGATTAAAATTATGACAGTGGGACCCACATGGCAGTCTAACTTAATACGAAGCGGTACGTGGCCGTAGATCTTCGATCCAACGGCTCACGGAGGTCGCCATCGGCGACGACCTAAAACGAGCGGCGCTGCCGTGCCGGCGACGGCGAGGTGGACGGATCTCTCACCTAGGGGCTCGGGAGGAAGCGGCGAGGACGCGAATCGACGGCGGCGGCTCGGGGAAGACGATGGTGCGAGCGGCAGTTGCTGGGGAAGTCTCTGTCGACGGCGGCGATGTCGCGCTCTTCGTCGGCGTCGGGCAGCAACTTCGGCGGAGCTTCGGGGTCGCGTCCGTGCGCTAAAAAGAGGGAAAAGAAGCCTGGGTGAGTGCGGTGAGCTTGGGCAACAGCGTAGAGGGGTCAGAGGGAAGAATGGGAGGGTGTGGCGTTGTGGTGGTGCTCGACCTCAACGGCGGCGTCGGGTGCGGCAGTGCACTGCCCTCCGGCGGTGCACAGACTAAATTGAGGCGAGGGAGAGCACGGGGGAGAGGTGTGGTGTTCCAGTGAGGTCTCAGGGTGCTTTTATAGGCTCGGGGCGGTCCACGATGGTCGGGGTCTACGGCGGCGGCCAAGGCGCGTCCACGGCGACCATTTCTGCGATTACACGGCGAGGGTGCAGAGGCTCGTGGCGGCTTGGGGCTTAACGGGGTCCGGCAAGGTTCTAGAATCATCTAGAGGAGTGGTGCGTGTCGGGGAGCAGAGACGGGGGCCAATTTGCTCGGCGCCGTCCAATGCATCCGCGGCGGTCGTCGGGGAACATCGGCGTTAAGGCGACGGGAGAGGTGCCCGTTTTCTTCCCTGCGGTGCAGAGAGGTGCAGAGACGCAGGAGCGAGGGAGAGCGCGGCCAGGGGGGTCCTGGCGGCGAAGAAAACGGCGACGACGGTGAAGGCGACACGGCGATGGTCATCGGGGCTGAGGTCGATGACCATTTTGCAGAAAACCCCCTCCTTCCTCTTTTCTTTTATTTTTCAGTTTTATTTCAATATCCAGAAGCTTTTCCTGGATTTAATTGAGGTACTTAAACATTTTAGAAAATTCTGCAAATATTTGTGGGGCCTCCTCATAACATGTAGAAGCTCCACAAAAATTGGCATTGCCAAATAAAATGTTTGGCAACATTTTCTTTCATAGTACTTTGTTTATGTTATTTTAATTTATTTCACTTGTTTTTATTTTTGAATTTTAAAGCTAGTTCAAAAATAATATTTGAGAGGGGAAAGTGGTAGGAACAAAATGGGGAGTGTTTACAATACAACTCCACTGACTTTGGTTTGAAAATAATTGAGTTTGTCACTTGGAGATTTTCATGTGACAACTTGTCACTTTTATTTTTCTTGCTTTGATTTTATATTTTGTTTTCTTTCTTTCTTACTAGTGTTCACTAGTGCAAACACTCACACAACCAGCAAGAACAACATCTCAAGTAACAAAAGCAATTAACATACAATAAACAACAAAAGTTGGCTCTCATTTTTGGAATATAATATTGATAATAATTTTGGGATGTTACAGTACTTGCAGCGGAAATCATCAAACAGCGTGGAGCCCAAGTCATTTGCCACAACCCCACAGGCAGCTGACTGGGAAGCACCCTAGTTCGCATTGACGTCGTCATAGTCCTCCTCTTCATAGTGCTTCTCGAAATCTGGCACGCAACAATGCCAGGGACGAAACCATTATGAGTACATTTGAATGTACTTCGCAAACCACCCCCGACATGAGCATGCAATAGCATCATTTTATTATAATAAAAACCTTTATTTTGAGAAGACATCTCTATATCTTTGTTGAAAAAGGAAAGAAGGTTTTTAGAATTTTTTCCCATAAATCTATCTTTGTAAAGAATTCTCTTTTAAAACTTTTTCCCGGAAATACCTCTTTGTTGAAAAAAGTAAGAAGTCTCTTTAATAAGCATTTTCCCGGAAAATCACCATTTGTTTATTTCTCCAAAACTCCACTTTTCCGATCATAGCCCATCATGGTCCACTTGCCTCCAACAACCTCATACCGATCCACTGGTATGGTTGTATAACATTCTCCACTTAATTTTTATTTTAAAACTCAACCCTTTTATAAAACTTGCACATAGGTCAGAGTAGGGCCTCCCAACTGTCCATATCGAGGACTCGGCTATTCGAATAGTTTAACCCTCTGCAGAGGTAGCACGCTTTTTGCCCACATCCATCCGGTAACTCATCGTGTCAGCCACGTCCCGCCATACAAGGTGTATGTGAAGTTGAGCCACCGACCATAGCCTCTCATTTGCTCATGCTAGTATAGGATCCTTCCCATATGATACCTTCCATCGACACTCAGTCCAGTTTCCCGTCAGAAACCCTAAGTGTGAGGACTCATAGTTTTGTCCGGCGGTTTATGGTGGAACCTTCTATCCTCCCCACCAACTTGTGTGAGGACCCGGGTCAGGGGGTAGGTCCTCGGACCATCCCCTCATGCATAACGGAGTCATCTCCGTCGATGAGGTATCCCATACTAATAAGAGCAAACTACATGACTAAGCCCGTTCCCATATGGGGGTAAATGTGGTCGCACAGAGTATCGGCTGGTTGACATAAGTACAAAGACACACTGTGCATTTTTCCCAAATAACTCAATTATCTACTTCTCCAGTTCAACACCGACATCTCGGCACATCATAATCCAATCACGTACTTTCAAAGGAGTTTTGAATAAACCATGTTTATTTTTCGAGTAAAATCATGTTATCAAAGTAAATGCATATATTTGGAGTGCAAGCTCAGAGAGTAGCTTGCCTGATTCCAGCATGCTGTTCCTGGGCTTCTTCTCACTGATCAAAGAAATAACTCCCATCCTTCTTCGATAAATTCTCTCCAAATACCACTCCGGTAGCGTTATTATCTAGCGTCGCAACCAGGAAAATAACAATCAATACACCAATCAACACCACAATTGATACTCAACAAGTAACAACTGCAAGCATCAATCTATTCAGTCGAGCAACAAACTAGGATCTACACCTACGAGGGCATTATACTAATTAGTAGTCTAACACTTATACACAAGCTAGGAACATAGATCACAAGACTATCTTAGGCAAGGACGAACAACAAGCACCTTCCTTTAAACAGGAAATACTTCAGACAAAAGTTAGGCCACCAATTAGTCTCTATAAGTGGAACCATCACACAAAGCTAGGGTATGATAAAGTGAAACACTAGGAACCTAGCAAAATTGGATTTGCTCCAAAAATCATTACAGATTAATTTATAAAAATCCTTTTCAATCTGTCCCTTTTGTTAATTTGTTTTTAAACAACATTACAAAATAATTATCCATGTTTGGAAACAAGGTGGAACATGAAGGTTATCACTTGTTGAACATTTTAATAGGTCCAACTTAATTTTTGGATCATTATTTTTAAAGATATGAATTTTCCAAATCTGTTTTCTATTCTGCCATTTTCATTATTTCAATAAAACAGCAAATAAACTAATTTATTTAGATAGGTGAATTACACCAAGAGACAGGCTTTATTTTTCTGAACAATTTGGTATCTTGTTTGTAATTTTTAGATCAATATTTAAAAAGTTATGGATTTTACAAATTTATCCTAATTTGTGCCTTTTCTTTTATTTTCCAGAAATCCCACCGAAACGTTTTATACCGAGGCTGGGCTAGCCACAGCCACTACCATGCGGGCCTGAGCGCCACGCTAGCGCTGACTGGGCGTGTGTGGGCTGTGCTGGCCACCACGGTCACCGACCGGTGGGGCCCGCCAGTCAGCTGGTGGAAAAAGAGGAAAAAGGGGTTGCGTCTGCGGGGAATCGAACGCACGACGCGCCCGTGCGTGGAAGTGGCGCTAGCCACTGGGATGGATGCATGCTTGTGTTAGGCTACGTGCGCTCACCATATGAGGTGAGGACCGTGCACGGCGACGACGCGCACGGCCGCGGTGACCACCGGCGGCGACGCGCACGGGATCGACGACAGGGAGCTCGAGGGGGCGAGTTACTGGACGAGTTCGACTTGCGGGAGTACGGTGAACCTATCTACGGCGGCGCCGCTTCCTAGCTGTCACCGGAGACGCTGAAATCAACGACGAACAGCGGCGGCCGTCGGCGAGCTACGGCGAGCTACTGCTACACGACGATCTAGAGCGAGATGAAGGAAAGGGAGATGTCCAGGAGAATCACACGCTCACCCTCGACACGTGCGTGTGCTCGGCTTGGACGGAGGAGGTCGGAAATGGCGGCAATGTCACGGCGGAGCTTCGGCCGTGGTCGAGGAAGACGAGGACGGCCCGCTCGATTCGCAGCCTCCCTGCTTGATTCCTTGGACGAGGATGTAGAGGACGTCGAGGCGGTGACAATGGCGGTCTTCGATTTGCTCTAGGAGCCCTGGAACGGCGGCGATGCGCGACGGCGGCTCGGCTAGAGTTCGGTCATGGAAGGGAGAGAGGAGAGGGAAAATATCTGGGCAGGGAGAGCAGAGGAGCGGGGTGGTGCTCTTCTTAACTCCTCGCAGGGGAGAGGAGAGGGGGGTCCGGGCGGCGCGGCGCGGGACATCGTGGGGGGGGGCTCCTTCTCCCTCCGGCAGTGGCGCTTCTGTGTCGGGCGGGAGGAGAGAGAGATGACCTATTTTCGAAAAAAACCCTGCGTTTCCTTTCCCCTTTTTCAACTAAGTCCTTTTGCTGTTTCTTTTAAAACCAGTACCACTTCAAGGATTTTATTGAAGCACTAAAACATTTTAGAAAAATATGAAATTATTCATGTAGCCTCTCCATATCATGTAGAAGCTCCACAAAAATTGGGAGTCAAAATAAAATGTTTTGAGCAACTTTTGTTCATAGGGTTTTAAATATGGCATTTTTCTTAAATACAATTTTATAATCCTTTAGAAATTTTAAGCAAGTTCAAAATATTATTTTTTAACTCTTGGAACTTCCTTGACAAATATATTAACTTCAAATAGTTTTTATTTTCATAGAGAAAATATTGGTTTGAAGGAAATAGATAGTTAAGTAGAGAAAATTATTTATTAGGATCATTGCTTTAACTCATGACCTTAATTCCCATTTGTTGAGAAATTTGAGGAGTTTTGCTTCATTTAAGTCACATTCCAAATTTGTTGTCAAGTGTGTTTTTAACTTAACACTCAAGTACATTGGTGTAATTATTCACCCAAGCAAACAATAAGACAAGAATTAACAATCAATACAACCATAAGTCCAACAAGCAAACAATCACAACAAGATCAACATCACTTCCAAGTCCACACAATTCAAACCACAAGAATTAATCACACCACCATTTACATAATTCAACAATACTATCTTATAAAAATGATCACACTTAATTATGACAAGATGATGCTTAAAACTATCTCAACTCCACCTTTGTATTTTGAAAAGGGTTTTGAGCGAGACAACATATGTGGGGTAATATATTTGCCACTTGTGTTCTTTTTAAAATGAAGTGATAATCAAAGTTTATAAAATGGGAGTTGCATACACATGCAAAATATCAAGGTTAAAAGATAGATATGAGATAGCATATAGATCTCCATATTTTTGGGAACACATAGTTTTGGAAATACTTTTACTTTCTCTAATACTAGTATTAGTTTTGGGTGTTGATAAACCAAGTATCATTGAAATGGAGTTGGTCAAAATAAGAATGGAATATTTTCTTGTTATAACATGATCACCAAAGTTTAATGTAATTTTTTATATTGGTTGGACCTTATATTTACTAGTCAAACAACTTAAACAACAAGTCACACAAGTTCAAACATAGCAATGGGAAGGAAAACACAATCGTCAGTAAAACATTTCAAAAGTTTTTGTTGGTTCTGAATTTTGGGTCTGGTAAAACTAAGTTTTTCTTAGTTCCAAGTTTTGGGATGTTACAGATCCTTCCCCCTTAAAAATAAATCTCGTCCTCGAGATTTGCCCGTGGTAACAGGGGAGTACAAGGGCACGGGTTTTGGGTTGACTATACTTCCGAGGTCGTTGTTTCTTCAGCGAGATCGCCATGTGAGATCTTGATAAATTGATGTTGCGAGGCTTTCTCTGTCGATAAACTTATGTGCTGAGTTCAGATCCTTTATGATGGGGTTGTCTTGACGATTGTCTCGGATGGATAGTCTTGGTCGGCTGTTTCCAGATTCTACAGGGCTAAAGCGCACGGATCTAATTATTACCACGTTCTGGTATACCTATTGCAGGTCTTCCCCTTAAAAAGGGGTCTTTAATCGGTCTTGTTGAAAGTCGCAGCTGGAGTTGACTTGGAGGCATCATTCTTCTTGAGTAGCTTGACGACCTTCGTCTTGGGTGTCACCCCTCGGTGCTTGGAGTTGGTGCAGATATCACTTCCTGATATTTTCTCCTTACGAGGGTCGCAGATGGGGATGCGTTGTTTTCAGGATGCGTCAAGTCTGTGTACGTGACTCTCTCCGGGTTCTAGTTAGAAAAAGGATGTTATAAACTTCTAAGTGCGTCTGGACTTGCTTGGTGGTTGATGTTGTCAACAGTAGGTGCTTCCGTCATTTGATTCTCCTGCGTATTCTGTTGGTTGGTTGCCTTCATTCTGGTCCTTCTTCGGTTGAGTAAAGGAGGCACATCGTTGTTGACTTCCTTTGTTCTTGAGCTCCTCGGGGGTTTTGGGAGGTGGAGTCTAATGTATCGAGCTTCCAGAGGAGCCTAAAAGTCAGCTCGAGTGTCTTGAGGTAGGTGGTTCTATACAATGCTCAAAGAAGGTGCAAGGGTCGCATTCTCAGTTAGTCTTAAAAGTTAGAGAAAAGTTTCATGTCAGCAATCTCCATTTGTGTTCTTGCATCCCCTCTTGGTTTGATTAGCAGTGGTAGGTTGAATGAGAAGGCTGTTTGTCCGATGACGTTGATGGTGCTTGCTCTGGAGTTAACCTCACATGGATGGCCTTTGATGTTGGATGACTTCGGCCTTGATGATGGTGATCTTCTCACTACCAACTATAGGTGATTCTTCGCATGTCACCAGTTAATGGACCCTAGAAAAGTTAGTGAAGAACCTTCGCACCAGCTGTTTCCAAACGGGTACCCTTTTTCTCTTCTTGTCTCGGAGATCATATCCTTCGGGAAACAAGCTTCCAATTAGTTAGTTATATAAGAAGGTGGGTGTCTTTTGTGACATCAAATTGCCTTAGTCATACAAGAAGGATTTGTTAACAAGGTAGTCATCAAACTACTTTTCATATTCCAGAGGCGGAGATGTACTGGATTATCTGACGTTCCGTTTATTTGTATGTGACACTCAATTGTTTGAGCATACAAAGGTGATTTGTTACCAAGTTCATGAGGCTTGTTACCAAACTACTTCTATATAACACGAACATTGGAATATCACACCATTTCTAGAGAGATTAATAATAATAGGTTCTGATATAAGAGTTTCCAGATGCTCCATGATAGTCTGGTATATTGCTTCTTTGTGAACCTAAGAAATCTCTCTTCAATGTCTTCTTGTCGTAGTTCCTCCTTCTTGTGGTCTCTGAGTTCGAATTTTCGTAGAAACTCTTATGCACTCCTTGAGTTCCTCTAGTTACCAATCCGAAATGAGTCTCCTTATGTCTTAGTTTCTTGTCAAGGCATGCAGCCCTGAGTTACAAGTTAGTACTATCGCGATTACTTAGGTCTGGTGTCATTCTTAAGTTAGATACGATCTGTTAGTGTAGTATTCCTTCACATATTAATTATATGGTATAAGGCTCATGTTAGACATGGTAACATCTCTCGTCTTTAGGAGTCTAAAAAGGATTTCATTAAAAGTGACGGATCTTACATTGAACCCAAATACTGCTCACTAAATAGGACCCATACTTCTTCTCGACGGCTAATGATCTTGAAAGGCCCACTATTCCTTGGCGCTAACTTTCCTCTGACATGGAAACGCTGCATTCCTTTAAAGGGGCGGAATAGTCTCCTTGGGATTGGGGCATTGTTTGGAGTAGTGACCCTTGGTGCCGCATTCAAAGCAGACAACCTTGGCTCGGTTGAGTTTATTTGGGCGGTTAGGAAAGGTGGGGCGTGGGGCTTGCGGGGTTGACAGGCAGGCTTGGGGGCTTGCTGAAAAGTACGGGGCTTCTTCCTGGGAGGGGTTCTTCCAGATCGTAGGCACAACTTGTGATATGTTTCTAAGATTGGTGCTGGCTCCTTGCGTTTTCTCCCCTTCTGGCGCTTCGGATTGCGGCATGGGCTGGATGCTTTAGGGGACGTCTTTCTCGGGGCGTGGATGGCGTCTTGAGCAATCTTCTCATGAGCATCTTTTACTGCGTCTACTATGAATTCCATAGGACACTTAGCCGGAACATGCATCTCCTTCGCATAGGTAGCAAGTGATGCTAGCGGTTGGGCACTCGCCAGTTGGATGAAAATTAAAACAGTGAGGGCAGCGGCCAGGGCATTGACTGACCTGGTGTCCACCCCTTCCGCACTGACTACAAGCCTTTCCTTGGGGTGGTCTCTTCTTTATTTTGTACGTAAGGGGACACTTCCTGGTCATATGTCCGCGTTCGTTGCAAGTGTAACACCAACGTTGTTCTCTGACGACGTCCTCTCTAATTTTCTTGGGCAGATCTTTAGACGTATGGGACTCTTCTCTTTCAAAGGGTGTCGAGTGGGTTCCTGGGGCGGCTTCGATTTGATGGAGCGGAGGACTTTGGGTTGCTTGAAAATCAGAACCGATGTAGGAGTGCTCCCGTGACATTTCCATCTGGGGAACTATGATTGCCGGAATTGAGTTAAACAAATTTCGTAGAGGTAGTTAAAACAAAAAATTTAAAAGCGCAACAATACTACCGTGATCAAGATACCTGATTACTTTTACGGAGTAAGTATTAGGGATTTGTTAGCTAGACGAGATTTGCGAAACACACAGGAGAAGCAACACACGAGCAGAGAACTCACAAACAAACAACACACAAGGTACACTTAGTACCAATGGACGCCTAATACTCGTGGTAATCGGGTAGTATAACCAAAGTTCCTATCATATATTTTTCCTATGGGCCTTGGTTAAACATGGTTGCTGAAATCTTCATTTTTTTGCCGCCTTCGGCTTCAGCCGGAGAATTGAGATTGTCGAAGTTGCAACCGAGTAAAACTGTCGATATTGAGTTGAGGTCTTCGAGGTCTCTTGCTTTGTTGATACTGGCGATCTTGGTATTTGCAGACCGATCACCTTGATGTTGAATGTTGAATATTCGAGATGGAGGCTTCTTCTCGTAGGTGCTAGCTAATTAGGTCTCACTTGGGTGCATCGTCAAGTATTTTGAACGGGTAAGAGGAGTAGAAAAATCCTTGGAAAATCTTAAATAGAGGGATAAGACTCAGAAATATTTGAGAAGGTGAGAAGAGTGGAAGCTATTTTTGGACTTCCTTGGAAAAAATATACTTTTGGTATTAATAGATTTTTAAGCAAATATTCCTTTACTAACTAACGTCCATGCTAACTAAGGTCTCCTACAGTCAGGAAGGCTCTGATACCAAGTCTGTGAGGACCCCAGATTAGCTATCCGAGATACTCGTTATGTTTCCTGCAACAATCCCATGATCAGTCTGTTGTTGCACATAACTCGAATTGGCATCACAGAACACCCATACATACCGAATGAATTTACTTACTTGATTGAAGTCATAACTTCAACAGGTACATGCAGCGGAAATCATCAAACAACGTGGAGCCCAAGTCATTTGCCACAACCCCACAGGCAGCTGACTGGGAAGCGCCCTAGTTCGCATTGACGTCGTCATAGTCCTCCTCTTCATAGTGCTTCTCGAAATCTGGCATCGCAACAATGTCAGGGACGAAACCATTATGAGTACATTTGAATGTTCTTCGCAAACTACCCCCGACATGAGCATGCAATAGCATCATTTTTATTATAATAAAAACCTTTATTTTGAGAAGACATCTCTATATCTTTGTTGAAAAAGGAAAGAAGGTTTTTAGAACTTTTTCCCATAAATCTATCTTTGTAAGAATTCTCTTTTAAAACTTTTTCCCGGAAATACATCTTTGTTGAAAAAGGTAAGAAGCCTCTTTAATAAGCATTTTCCCGGAAAATCACCATTTGTTTATTTCTCCAAAACTCCACTTTTCCGATCATAGCCCATCATGGTCCACTTGCTTCCAACAACCTCATACCGATCCACTGGTATGGTTGTGTAACATTCTCCACTTCATTTTTCTTTTAAAACTCAACTCTTTTATAAAACTTGCACATAGGTCAGAGTAGGGCCTTCCAACTGTCCATATCCGAGGACTCGGCTATTCGAATAGTTTTAACCCTCTGCAGAGGTAGCACGCTTTTTGCCCACATCCATCCGGTAACTCATCGTGTCAGCCACGTCCCGCCATACAAGGTGTATGCGAAGTTGAGCCACCGACCATAGCCTCTCATTTGCTCATGCTAGTATAGGGTCCTTCCCATATGATACCTTCCATCGACACTCAGTCCAGTTTCCCGTCAGAAACCCTAAGTGTGAGGACTCATTGTTTTGTCCGGCGATTTATGGTGGAACCTTCTATCCTCCCCACCAACTTGTGTGAGGACCCGGGTCAGGGGGTAGGTCCTCGGACCATCCCCTCATGCATAACGGAGTCATCTCCGTCGATGAGGTATCCCATACTAATAAGAGCAAACTACATGACTAAGCCCCGTTCCCATATGGGGGTAAATGTGGTCGCACAGAGTATCGGCTGGTTGACGTAAGTACAAAGACACATTGTGCATTTTTCCCAAATAACTCAATTATCCACTTCTCCAGTTCAACACTGACATCTCGGCACATCATAATCCACTCACGTACTTTCAAAGGAGTTTTGAATAAACCATGTTTATTTTTCCCAACCTTTAATTTTATATAAACTATCTTATATTTCTACATAGGGTGGCAAAATAATATCCATATACTTTTTGAAAAGGTTTTGTAAATCTTTGCTAAGAGTAAAATCATGTTATCAAAGTAAATGCATATATTTGGGGTGCAAACTCAGAGAGTAGCTTGCCTGATTCCAGCATGATGTTCCTGGGCTTCTTCTCACTGATCAAAGAAATAACTATCATCCTTCTTCGATAAATCCTCCCCAAATACCACTCTGGTAGCGTTATTATCTAGCGTCGCAACCAGGAAAATAACAATCAATACACCAATCAACACCACAATTGATACTCAACAAGTAACAACTGCAAGCATCAATCTATTCAGTCGAGCAACAAACTAGGATCTACACCTACGAGGGCATTATACTAATCAGTAGTCTAACACTTATACACAAGCTAGGAACATAGATCACAAGACTATCTTAGGCAAGGACGAACAACACGCACCTTCCTTTAAACAGGAAATACTTCAGACAAAAGTTAGGCCACCAATTAGTCTCTATAAGTGGAACCATCACACCAAGCTAGGGTATGATAAAGTGAAACACTAGGAACCTAGCAAAATTGGATTTGCTCCAAAAATCATTACAGATTAATTTATAAAAATCCTTTTCAATCTGTCCCTTTTGTTAATTTGTTTTTAAACAACATTACAAAATAATTATCCATGTTTGGAAACAAGGTGGAACATGAAGGTTATCACTTGTTGAACATTTTAATAGGTCAAACTTAATTTTTGGATCATTATTTTTAAAGATATGAATTTTCCAAATCTGTTTTCTATTATGCCATTTTCATTATTTCAATAAAACAGCAAATAAACTAATTTAGTTGGATAGGTGAATTACACCAAGAGACAGGCTTTATTTTTCTGAACAATTTGGTATCTTGTTTGTAATTTTTGGATCAATATTTAAAAAGTTATGGATTTTACAAATTTATCCTAATTTGTGCATTTTCTTTTATTTTCCAGAAATCCCACCGAAACGTTTTATACCGAGGCTGGGCTAGCCACAGCCACTGCCATACGAGTCCGAGCGCCACGCTGGCGCTGACTGGGCGTGTGTGGGCTGTGCTGGCCACCACGGTCACCGACCGGTGGGGCCTGCCAGTCAGCTGGTGGAAAAAGAGGAAAAAGGGGTTGCGTCTGCGGGGAATCGAACGCACGACGCGCCCGTGCGTGGAAGTGGCGCTAGCCACTGTGATGGATGCGTGCTTGTGTTAGGCTACGTGCGCTCACCCATATGATGTGAGGACCGTGCACGGCGACGACGCGCACGGCCGCGGTGACCACCGGCGGCGACGCGCACGGGATCGACGACAGGGAGCTCGAGGGGGCGAGTTACTGGACGAGTTCGACTCGCGGGAGTACGGTGAACCTATCTACGGTGGCGCCGCTGCCTAACTGTCACCGGAGACGCCGGAATCGACGACGAACAGCGGCGGCCGTCGGCGAGCTACGGCGAGCTACTGCTACACGACGATCTAGAGCGAGATGAAGGAAGGGGAGATGTCCAGGAGAATCACACGCTCACCCTCGACGCGTGCGTGTGCTCGGCTTGGACGGAGGAGGTCGGAAACGGCAGCAATGTCGCGGCGGAGCTTCGGCCGTGGTCGAGGAAGACGAGGATGGCCCGCTCGATTCGTAGCCTCCCTGCTTGATTCCTTGGACGAGGATGTAGAGGACGTCGAGGCGGTGACAATGGCGTCTTCGATTTGCTCTGGGAGCCCTGGAACGGCGGCGATGCGCGACGGCGGCTCGGCTAGAGTTCGGTCATGGAAGGGAGAGAGGAGAGGGAAAATATCTGGGCAGGGAGAGCAGAGGAGCGGGGTGGTGCTCTTCTTAACTCCTCGCAGGGGAGATGAGAGGAGGGGGGGGGGGGTCCGGGCGGCGCGGCGCGGGACATTGTGGGGGGCCTCCTTCTCCCTCCGGCAATGGCGCTTCCGTGTCGGGCGGGAGGAGAGAGAGATGACCTATTTTCGAAAACCCCCTACGTTTCCTTTCCCCTTTTTCAACTAAGTCCTTTTGTTGTTTCTTTTAAAACCAGTACCACTTCAAGGATTTTATTGAAGCAATAAACATTTTAGAAAAATATGAAATTATTCATGTAGCCTCTCCATATCATGTAGAAGCTCCACAAAAATTGGGGAGTCAAAATAAAATGTTTTGAGCAACTTTTGTTCATAGGGTTTTAAATATGGCATTTTTCTTAAATACAATTTTATAATCCTTTAGAAATTTTAAGCAAGTTCAAAATATTATTTTTTAACTCTTGGAACTTCCTTGACAAATATATTAACTTCAAATAGTTTTTATTTTCATAGAGAAAATATTAGTTTGAAGGAAATAGATAGTTAAGTAGAGAAAATTATTTATTAGGATCATTGCTTTAACTCATGACCTTAATTCCCATTTGTTGAGCAATTTGAGGAGTTTTGCTTCATTTAAGTCACATTCCAAATTTGTTGTCAAGTGTGTTTTTAACTTAACACTCAAGTACATTGGTGTAATTATTCACCCAAGCAAACAATAAGACAAGAATTAACAATCAATACAACCATAAGTCCAACAAGCAAACAATCACAACAAGATCAACATCACTTCCAAGTCCACACAATTCAAACCACAAGAATTAATCACACCACCATTTACATAATTCAACAATACTATCTTATAAAAATGATCACACTTAATTATGACAAGATGATGTTTAAAACTATCTCAACTCCACGTTTGTATTTTTGAAAAGGGTTTTGAGCGAGACAACATATGTGGGGTAATATATTTGCCACTTGTGTTCTTTTTAAAATGAAGTGATAATCAAAGTTTATAAAATGGGAGTTGCATACACATGCAAAATATCAAGGTTAAAAGATAGATATGAGATAGCATATAGATCTCCATATTTTTGGGAACACATAGTTTTGGAAATACTTTTACTTTCTCTAATACTGGTATTAGTTTTGGGTGTTGATAAACCAAGTTTCATTAAAATGGAGTTGGTCAAAATAAGAATGGAAAAGATATATGGAATATTTTCTTGTTATAACATGATCACCAAAGTTTAATGTAATTTTTTTATATTGGTTGGGCCTTATATTTACTAGTCAAACAACTTAAACAACAAGTCACACAAGTTCAAACATAGCAATGGGAAGGAAAACACAATCGTCAGTAAAACATTTCAAAAGTTTTTGTTGGTTCTGAATTTTGGGTCTGGTAAACTAAGTTTTTCTTAGTTCCAAGTTTTGGGATGTTACATTCGGCTAGGGGTGTCCTTCTCCGTAGGCGACGAAAGAGGCACCCTATTTTGGCTAGATCCATGGCTTGATGGACGTGCGATCTGGTATGAGTTCCCCCAACTCTTTGCCATATGCGCCAATCCTATATTACTAGTTTCCAGCGCCTCCTCCCAGGGTAGATGGGAGGTGGGTTTCCGGCGGACTTTTGGTCCTGCCGAGGTGGCGTCTTGGGAGCTGCTCCTGGCTAGGCTTCCAAGGACCCGGTCGGCATCCCCGGACAGCGTATCGTGGACGTTGGCCCCTTCGAGATGCTTTACAGTGGGCTCCGCGTACATGGCCCTGTTTAGAGGGGATAATTTACAATTTGCCACACTTTACTTCAGATACTTTATAATTTGCCCTGTGACCACCACCTGTCAGTGACACACTGTGTGGCAAATAATAAAAGTGAAAAGTAAAGTGTGGCAAATAATAAAATCTCCCATTTAGAGGGCCCGTCCTCCCGTGGACCTCTCCGTTATGGAAGGCCCCGTTGCCATTGAAGATTAAAATCTTCGTTTGGCAACTCCTTAGAGACCGCCTCCCGTCGGGTGTGGAAGTGGTGAAGCGGTTGGAGCCAGGTGATGGCACCTGCCCCCTGTGTGCGGTTCCGGAGACGGGAATCCACATCCTTTTCTCCTGTCCCGTGGCGCGCTTCCTATGGAGATTCGTTTCCGAGTCGCTTGGACCTGCCTGGCAGGCCCGAGACCTGGGCGAGTTCCTGAAAGTTCAGGCGAACTGTATCGGCATGAGGAGGCGCCTCTTCTGGTTACTGTTTGCTGCGATGACCTGGACCCTTTGGACTATTGCAATAAGATGGTTATCGAGCGTGTGTTTCTACGACGGGCCTCTGACTCGGTGTTTAAATTCTTGGCATTCTTGCAGCAGTGGCACCCATTGTGTAGACGGCGGGACAGGACGCGCTAGATGGGACGATCGAGAAGCTCCTAGTGGCGGCTCGCCAGCTTCATGCACCGTCTAGTCGTTGAGCTTTACTCCTCTTGGAGTTGTATCGGTGTGCTTTCTTGTTTGGGAGAAACGCCTTTGACAAGTTCACTAAAGACCCACTCCAAAAGTTAAAGCATAACATATATGAAATGCAACAAAAACAAACTGACCGAAGCAATACAACATCCCTCAGAAGATAATTTTTCAATTGTCGGAGTACTGTTCCTCGCAAGAATTTATTCCAGTTCCAGACAACATCGCAGTCACTTCTTCGCCGGCGTCGGTTGCTCAGATAACTTATCCGCCGGATTCCCTGCCACCGGAGGAGCTACTGCATTGACACCTATCGTAACCTTCGTACCATCGGCCGCCGCCGTCTTCTCACCCTCTCCAGCTTCCTGCTTACCGTCCTTCTGCTCCACCTCATTTACGTCTTTGACGCCACCCTTGTTCTTGGCTTCGCCGTCCTTCTTGGCATTCTCCTTCGCCGGCGGGGGCGGTGGCGACACCATGTGTGGCGGCAGGTTCTGCTTGAGCTTCATGAGGGCCTGGTGCATCCGAGAGAGATCAGTGGGCTTGCCCGGCTTTGGCCCCTGCACCACCACGATGTTTGGCTTCTTCTCCAGCTCCTTCTTTCTGGCGGCGCCCCTCTTCTCCAGCCCAGGGATCTCGTGCGGAACCAGCTCCGCGATCGCCTTCCAGTACTGCTTGTCCGCCTCCTTGTGGAACTTCTCTTGGTTCGCCAAGAACAGCTGATACATATATATGATTTGATTATTTACAACTGAAGAAAATAAATAAAGAATGTGTCTGAACTGCATGCTTGCCTTCTCCCTGTCTCTGTTATGTGTCCGCTTGGTCTGGCAGTGGAGCTTGCGCTTCTCGAAGAAAGATTTCTTGAACTCATCAGCCTCCGCGATGATCTCGCTGCGGCGCTCCCTCTCCTTGCGCTCCTTCTCCTCCAGCATCAACCTGTTTTGCCTGCACAAGCCGTTCAACTTGAAATCTTCAGCTCAATTCAGAGACCGCAGAAAATCAGGCCACCACGAGTATGGAAGACGGACATCTGCGTACACGGGCATGACGGCCTATTGCATGGATCATAGAACAGATACACAAGAGGTTATTCATAGCACTCACCGGCGCCACTCACGCCGGAGGATGCCCTCCTCTCTCATCGCCTCTGGTGGAGGCAGGAGGGCCCCGTCGTCGACAGCCCCGACAAACACGTCGTCATCAATACCACCACCGTGAAAACCGACACCAATGCCGCCGTGCTTCACACCGCCCATCACTTCCTCGACACCGATGTGCCCGTAGCCGGCGCCGTTTGAGTCTGGTGGCATACCGTAGCCGCCGTACCCACCATCGCCCGCGATCCCGGCAAGGTCGTCCTCGGAGATGGCGGTGCCAAAGGACGAGTAGGACGTGGCGAAGCGGTGGCCGCGCTGCAAGCCATGCCCCCCGCCGTCGTCGGCATTGTAGACGCCGGGGATGTCAACGGCAGGATCAAAGGGAGACTGTGAAATCAGCGTGTCGTCGTCGCCGGCAAGGGCCGCGACGGAGTCGAAGGAGGACATGGTAGGGTGGTGGCTAAGCGGATCTTTTGAGGTATTTGATCCGACAAGAATGGAGGTGAGGTCGCGTGGAGCAAGTATACGAATTACGACAGAGCTCGCGCCCGCGTTTGGTGGCATATTTGTTTCCCCTCTTTGACCTTCCGTTAGCGCCATAAAACTGTCAAATTATTTTTACCAAACGAGCTCCTCCTTGATTTCATGTAAAGAACCCGCTAGAATTATACGTAGCATCCAAAGTTTTCAAATTTAAAAATAAAATAAAGAGTGAAACGTATCAGAGGTCACGAAGTTGCGCAAAAATTAAGTATTGGTCACCAACTTGAAAAAGCTCAAAACTAGGTCACGGAGTTGTGAGTTAGCCAATTTTTAGTCACTCCGTCACGACGGACGTTAAGTCGCTGACGTGGCAGACTTTTTTTACAAATATCCCCTTACAATTTTGTTTCTTCCAATTATTAGGTCCTTTTTCGATTTTTTTCTTCTTACAAATACTCAAAATAAACTGTGTGGCGCGTGGAGCAGTTCATCTCTTCTGTGCATTACATCAAGTACCTTGCATACGAAGATGCCGAGAGCGCACTTGCTGAACACCGGCTGTGCAGGCCTCTACGACCACCGTTGACCATCGTCGCTTCTCCGCCTCGTCGTCCTCTACAGATATGGCAAGGAAATCGAGCTGAAGCCGCCTCTGTACGTGTGCTCGTCCACGATGTCTCCGACGGCCGGCGGCGTTTCTTCTTCAGCAGCCTCACTCGCCTGCGCGCCCGCGCACACCCTTGTCGTCGCCTGCGCGCCGTGCCCGCGCCCGCCCCCGCCGGCTGTGCCCCGCCCTTGTCGTCGCCGCGCGAGCTCCGCGTCTCGCATGCTGCGGATGGTGTCCGCCCTCACGGCGGCGGGGTTCTCCTCCCCCAAGGCCAAGGCGCCCAAGACCGGCAGCGGCGTCCGGCGTCGGCGTCCACGCACGGCTCGCCGAGCAGCACGGGAACGACGCCGCAGTCGTAGCCTGCAGCGCGGCGAGGTTGGGGGCAGCCGACCGCCTCCACGACGGCTCCCTGTCCTGCGCTCCCAGACGTCCTTCTTGTGCAAACGCTCCCAGACTGTTTTTGTAAGAAGAAGAAAAATCGAAAAAGGACCTAATAATTGGAAGAAACAAAGTTGTAAGGGGATATTTGTAAAAAACAGTCTGCCACGTCAGCGACTTAACGTCCGTCGTGACGGAGTGACTAAGCTAACTCACAACTTCGTGACCTAGTTTTGAGTTTTTTCAAGTTGGTGACCAATCCTTAATTTTTGCGCAACTTCGTGACCTTTGGTACGTTTCACTCTAAAATAAAAATAAAGACCAACATATTTTCATGACGATCTGAGTGACAGCTCCACTCGTTCCCAAGCAAACTGGTGATTTTGATTAAAAAAGGGCCACCGTCGAATCCCAACACCAAACTCTAGCAAAGGCAAGCCACAACTTGAAAAACGACACAAAATAAACATATGCCTTGACATGGTCAATCTTCTGTCAAAGGAGCCCATCGCTGAGATGCAGAGCATATCTGATCACTTCTTCAGTAGCTTCACACCATATTCAAGCCTTTTTCGCTCTTGACTTGTCTACATCATTATCCACCCATTCAACATGTTGCAAAGTCCGAAAATTACAGACGCATGATCATCCGGAAACTTGTGACTAAAACATCGCTTCTAGTTTATCACAATGTGCAGCACACCGCAGCTTCCCCAGAGCACTAATTTCGTCTAAGAGAAGGGTAAGAAATTAATACATCCCCAGCCATGTCAAAAGCCCCATGAGGTGGCCTTCAGTCCGTGCACCGGGAGAAATCACGGGATCGGTCCGGGCAGCAACGTCGCAGTCGTCTCATTCTTTCTTTAATGTGGTACTTGGTACGCGGCAATCCGGCAGCACGGGAGCTTGGCGGAATTCTCCAGAGGGCGCAACTGTCGGATCATTTTTGTTCGTCGATCGTTGTTGACTTTTTTGTCTTTCGTTTGTTTTGTTTTCCTGTTGGTCGTGACTGTGTTTTTTGACCCACCGATCTCAATTGTATAAGGTGGTTGCAATATTTATATAGCCGGGCGCAAGCCTATTTCGAGGAGGTGGCCTAACCGGACCAAAAGCAGACATCATCATTTATCAGAGCAGTTGGACCAAGCTGCATTGAAAAAAAAAAGATATATTGCCTCCTTTTGGCAGCAAAATGACACTCGTCATTTCAGTCCAGCCCCTCTTAGCCAAATTATTCCTCGTGAGAATGGTATTTCTCAGTGTAAGCCATAGAAACATTTTTATTTTTAGGGGATTTCAATTTTCCAAAGTAATATGGAAAGATACCTTCGACCCTCAACCTCAGATACAAGTCCTTCACATGAAATTTATAGATGACTCAATCTTCCACTTAACCCTATCTAGATCATCATTCAGTTGAACTGGGTCCACCGGATTTTTCATAGCCACAGATGGTGAAGCGGTATCCCCAATGGTGTTCTTTTGAACCTAAAAAGCATATAATATGGGAACAGCACAACCAACCAAAGGGGAATTATTCGCCCACCTTTCTTCCCAAAACAAAGTTTTCTCCCCATTATTCAAACCTCAAAATGATATCGCTGTAAATTATTGTTAACTCCTATTACTGTAAATTGTATTGTTCGTTTTCCTTTTTTCTTTTCTTTTTCCTTTTTTGTTTCTCTTTTTGTTTTTGTTTTACTTTTTTCTAGTCTATTTTATTTTATTTTTCTGCTTTATTATTATTATCCGTTCTTTTATTTTTTTTAAATGGTTCCAAAATTGAAAATGATTTCAAATTTTAAAACGGTTTCAATTTTTTTAAATGGTTGCAAAACTGAAAATGACTCCAGATTAGAATATGGTTCAAATTTTGAAAATGGTTCCTAATTTGAAAACAGTTCCATATTTTTGAAAATGGTTCCAATATTGAAATGTTACATTTTTTAAAATGGTTCCTAATTTTTGAAAATGGTTCCAAAACCGAAAATGGTTCCAAATTTGAAAATGGTTCCAAATTTAGAAATGGTTCCAAATTTTAAAATGTTTCAAATTTTTAAATATTATTATTTTCAAATCTATCTTTTAAAAAAAGTGAAATTAATGAAAATTAAAGAAAAATCGAAAAGAAAACCTACATAGACTAAACAAACAAGCAAAAGTAAATAAATGAAAGAACAAAAGAGAAAGGGAAAAAAAAAAGGAAAACTAGCCGAACGGGCCGTTCCATTTGCGGGCGCCCTTCAGACGGCACTAGCACGAAGCGCCACCCAAATACGATGTATATAATCCCCCTTGAAAGTCTCACTATATGAACGAGCTTTAGAAGCCTCCCCCTGAAGTTTCTTATATTCTCCAAATCAACTTCAAGCAACAAAAATTTACCATCTGCATACCGAATAATCGCCGGACCTCGTTCAACTAGATGAGGTACCAAACCAAAACTAATCCCTTTATCTTTTGCCTTTTGTGTCGTCAAAGCTAGACCATTCCCACTATGTCAACATCAAAGGAAAAAAGAGGATTTCCTTAATAACTACCTTCATAAGTGGGGACATGTCGTCCAATTTGGTAGTAACTCCGATAGCAACCGTACCTTCTCTAACCGATCGGATGAAGGAAACAGAAAAGACAGAGCCAAACCTTTGGCTTACATCTTTTGATACATGAAAGCCCAGTTTTACTTTATCATAACCTTTTTCAAAATGTATTCTCAAAAGAAGCCAAATAATATTTACAGCGTATCTCATGAATTATCTCTTGAATATATATTTATAAAAGTTGTTTGTATGTTAGTGATAACTTTCTGGATCACTATACCTAATCTATTTTTGCTAATAGTTTTGTTAGTATTTATAACTAACATTCAACAAACATATATATCAGAATTGTTGACTAACATGTTAATCTGGAACTTTCAAGATAAGTGTATTGACTCCATGGTTTATCATGCCAACATCGAAGCACTCCTTTATTCAAAACATCAAATAGCTCTTTCAGATCATGCTTGATACTATCCTAAACCCATTGATTTATCCTCATGATGTATCCTCTCAATACCATGTATGACACGCAATGAGAGAATCTCCATAGGTGCCCCAAATATCCATCCCATCAATGAGGTACAAACACATAATTAGTCCCAAGTGGTGCATCCTAAGTTCCTAACGGCCTGGAAGTCCCAAAAAATTGTGCCCAATCCCTTGTCAGCCTCTAACTTTCAGGGCCGACTCAACAGTGCCCGACATGGCCGAGCACGACCGCGACGTCAAACTGTTGCACATGTTACCCACTAGCGCACATCGGTCCACCCGGACGAAGTGATCCATTGTGAGAATGTCATGTGGTGTAATTTTCTATAGCCGAGTGAGTGGGCGGTGTGACAGTGTGAGTGAGCGGCCCATCTCAACCATCCTTTTTGTGAAGCATTTATGTGCCAAGTCGCGCGATGTGCGATGTGGGCTAGTATAGATAATTTTTCGATGTGGCCACAAAAGCAGACTCGAAGGATTTTTAATATGTGATGGCTAGGCATTTGTTATGTACGATTCCTTAGTAAGAACTAGTTGGAATGTACGTCACAAATTAAATAGACAATTTAGAATTGGAATTCTGAAGCGTACAGCCAGGCTCTCTCGTCGAACTCTAGAGAAGATTTGGAGCTACAGGCCGCCGGTAGGTGCAGGGATGTGACGGCGGCGTGCATCGTCCGACTGTCCCGGCTTGCGCGGCGGCGTGACGGATCCCGTGGTGTGGAGGCATCGTGGATAGTTTCACGTGGAGCAGCTTGGGCTAGGAGCACGGGAAGACGTTGAATTGCAGAGAAAGAAAATTGGTCATCCAACCTGAAGAAGTGCGGGAATTTTGCAGCGGCGGAGGGACGGTCCCCTACTCTCATGGCCACTACCCCACTTGTAAACGCTCATGTACACCTTGGGGAGCTCTAGAGCCTTGCGCATTGGCACCAACATCTCACGATGGAGATGCATCAAAGAAATAAGCGTTGGCGAAAGGTGTACTCACCCGCTTCGCCGCAGGGCCCTCGACGTTGGTTGCTTCAGCCGCCAAGTCAAGCGTGCCGAGATACTTGGCCCTCATCATGGTCGACCAGGTACGCCGCAACAAGCCCGACGCCACCGCGGTCGCGACTGCTCGGCTGCGTCGCCAAGAACAACACCTTCCCACTGTGAGCGGCACCTCCGATAGGTCCATAGGTCCAAAAAATATAGGGTCGTCATGATCACCGCCATGTTCCGCTGCTCATCCTTCGGCGATCGTATGGTCCCGATGGTTCTCAGTCGATCCTTTCTCGTCTGTGATGATGCCAAGTGTGCACGTGCATCGAGGCTCAGCTAATTTTCCACGACCATGCAAGCAGCCGCTCACCTTGCCGGTATCTTTTTTTTTTTGCGGGAAACAGTCGAAATTACAGCAAGGATTTTACAGAAAGGACCTCCACGAAGAACAAAATTACACCCAAGTCCCTCTGAAGAACAAAGCCACCAGCACAGAGCAGCACGCTCCGGCGACGCGCCGCCGCCGCATCTTCAAAACCTTGGAAACGAAGATGACCCCAGGCGGACAGGAAGTTGCCGGTCCTCGAACTCCGGAGAGCCTCCATCCTGCGCTGCCAGTCGCCGTGCTCCCTTGCTGCACCTCCAACTGCATCGATTGAGCTCAGATCTGGATCCGCCGCAACGAACTCCAGAGCGGGGTACCTCGCACACGGCGGCCACCGGGGGTCGTGAGCACGAGGAAGGTGAAGCTCCACCACAGAACTGCGTCGAGCCCCGTCGCCGAAGAGGACGAGCTTCACCTGCAAAACCCGACGCCGGCACGCCTCCATCTCCACGACGCCTCCGGCAGGGCACCCTACACATCCTACACTATGTACAGCTGGGAAACGGGGTTCCCCCACCCTCCCGCCGCCGGAGCGGCCGGCGGAGGGAGGGGGAACCGTCGAATCGCCGGCGGCGAGGTGGATCTGCGGGGGAGAAAAAAACGCCTCTACTGTAGCGGTTAGAGGAGAAGCCCAAGGTTGCTTCTACTGGACACCTTGCCGGTATCTTGAACAGAAGGAAAAGGAAGAGCTACTTGTTCGTTTGATGGATCGTGGCAAGTAGGAAGATTCGTTTGCTATTCTTCACGTGAGGCCGCTTCTTCAATTTTGTGCGCACGTTGATCGAGCATCCATGTTCACGGCCATGCTGAGTTCGAATCGATCGGGAGGAGATCACGTCGTTGGGCGAATAACCACGGAACGTCGGCAAATTAGATGCATCATCCGCCTCCGCCGGCTTACTTCGGACGATCCCATGGACCCGGCCGGCGCCAACCTCGCCAGTTGCTTGCCGTGGCTCATCGAGCTCGCTGCTCAGCGATCACGCAGAAGTACCCACGTCGCCAGTATAGGAAAGTTCGGAGGCAGGCGCCGGGACGACATGGCGCGCCGAAGCCGGGAGAATGTTTATTTTAGCGATGGCAATCCTTGTAATTACAATCAAAACGAAAAGACGTGTTGAGTTGTCAAACATTGAAGCGATCTATATCGTTGATCAGATATTGTACGGATCAAATTTAATGTATCAACACAAGTTTACTCTTTTTTTTTGAAATTACACAAGTTTACTCTTTTAATGGAGTAGTAGTATAGAAACAACGGAATATACCTGTTTTGCAATTTTAGCACTGGTTTATTTATTCAGGTGAGTCAATTTGGTGACCTGGCCTTGCCATGGAGGTTAGCGTAGATGTGACGAAATAAAGATGGACGGTGCTGTTCAAAGGCGCCTGATCGATCAAAACGGGGAGCTGTTCAAACGCGTTACCCGCGTAAACGGGACGCGCACGCTATCTCACTCCCACTCGAACTCGGAGACGCGCTGCCAGCCCAACAAGTGCTGTCTAGGGCAAGCCCACCATTGCCGCCGCCCAGCAGATCGCGATTCCTCTCCTTCCCTCCACCGCCGATCTCCCTGCTCCGCTCTGCTCTTCTGCCGGAAACGCTCACGCATCCCGGCGCGCCTCTCCGTCGATTGTGCTCTGCTCTCGGCCGGCCTTCTGATCGAGATCATGACCGCGGCGGCCCGCAAGCGCCCGGCGGCGGATCAAGAGCCGCGCGTGGATGGCGGCAAGAAGCCTCGGTACGCGTTCGGGAACATCCGTGACTACGAGAAGCTGGAGGAGCTCGGAGATGGCACCTTCGGCCAGGTGATCAAGGCGCGCGACCGCCGCTCCGGCAAGAAGGTCGCCCTCAAGCGGTTCCGCAGCTCTGACTTCCGCGCCATCTCCCTCGAGGCCGGCTTACACGGTGGCTGCCGCGGCCACCCGTCCATCGTCGAGATCTTGAATGTGGCAAGGGATTCCGAGACAGGAGAGATGTTCCTCGTCATGGAGCTCGTCGCCGGCGGCCGCACCCTTCGCGAGGAGATCTGGAGGCCGCTTTCAGAGGATGTGGCCCGCGTGATGATGCGTCAGCTCCTGGAGGCGGCAAAGAAGATACACGGAGCTGGCATCATCCATCGGGACATCAAGCCGGAGAACGTCCTGGTTACTATGTTCGGAAGGCTCAAAGTTTGCGACTTTGGGGCGGCGACGCGGGAGAAGCCGGCCGCTGTGCCATACGAGAAGTGCTGCGTCGGCACCATGATCTACACCTCGCCGGAGCAGCTGGCGGGCGACAGGTACTACGGCCAGGCCGTGGACATGTGGGCGCTTGGGTGCGTCATGGCGGAGCTACTGGCCGGCGAGACCTTGTTCGTGGCCAAGACAGAGGAAGACATGATCGCCGAGATGTCCAAGCTGCGAGATCAGGTCAGCTCTACTGGGAAGCTGGACTTGGAGTTCTTTGAGGAGCTTTCGGATGCCGGGCGCGAGGTCCTGATGAGCCTGCTTGCCTTCAACCCTGGCGAGAGGATCACGGCGGCCGAAGCGCTCCAGCACCGGTGGTTCAGCAAGTCCTCTGCTGCCGCCGGAGAGCAGCACCCTGGATTTGTTCCTCTGTTCGGCTAATTAGCTTGAATTGATCGTTGATAGGTGTAGTGGAATCGGTGACTGCTATAGCTTGCAGTGTGCCTGAGTTAGCTTAGCTGCTATTCTAATATCATTCTTTATTTTATTGTGGTGTAATTCTTTGATTCATTGGCAGGAAACTTAATTGTGGTTTCCTCCTTATGTAATTGTTTGAACAAACAATGGAGATTAATAAATGGAAAGACAGTTTTGTTGAATACGGTTCAGTCTCCAGTGTGTTGTAGTGTATGAAATCATCTTTTATCCTTGTAATCTTTCTTTTTCATGTCGGTCTGACTATATCAGATGTGACTCTGAATTAGATTGAATTTATCGCTGATAGAATGATAGGTGTAGTGGAATCGGTGACTGCGATAGCTTGCAGTGTGCCTGAGTTAGCTTAACTGTTCTTCTAATCCTATTTTTTTTAAATACAAGGCCAAAGGCCCAACGTTAAATTAATAACGCCGTTACGGCGACAAGGATACAAAGTGCCGAATCCAGCTTACATCAGAGAACTAAACGCAGCCACACAAGATACAGGACAACCGAGAAAACTCCGGCGAGGCAGACACCACCTAAGAATTACTCTGAAGAGGTTGAGAACTATCTGGCCGGGCAACGGTGTTGGGCCGAAGCTCGCCCTCGAGGACACACCGGCACACCGACACACGCTGCACACCGTCAACACGGGCAAAGTCGTCGGGCCAAAGCTTGCCCTGGGCCAAGGCCGGCTCACCAACACACATTGCACACCGCCAAGACCCGCCCAAACGTCAACAGAAGAGAGCCACCAGGGGAGCACTATCTCGCCGAGGCATGCCAAGGCTAACCAACAAGAAACGCCGGGAGTGTAGAACAATACAAGCTTTGCCAGAGGTAGTACGACGAAGAGGCCTTCGCCACCCAACCTCCGGAGAGCTACCCACCGTGAGCTCCAAGACGGCGTCTTCAAGAAGAGCATGACGCGGAGCGCCACCACCGCCCGATCCGAGGATCTCGGGTTTTCACCCGGAGCACGTGGGAGGAGAGAGGAACGCCGCAACGACGCCTCCAAGAAGGGTACGACATCCATGGACGCCGCCGCCGCGGCCTGGACAACATCCAGAGCTAGGGTTTCCCCGCGGCACGACCTCTCCACCTCCACACACAGGGCTAGGGAACCGCCGAGACGACCACCGTACCACTGCCACGGAGCACAGCTCACCAGGCACCACGCCGTCCTCACGGCTATGGACCCGGCAGCACCAGAACCTGGGGCTCGCCCACCAACCCACCAGGTTCCCACCATCCAGGGCCGCCGCCCCGGCGTACCAACTCTGCACAACGGACATGAGGCGAAGAACCAGAGACACCAGACGAACTGCAGCTCGGAGTCATCGAACCTTGAACGGGGACCCATCCCGCCGACCGTCGACCTACAGCCCCGCGGCTACAGGCGAGGTCGGATCTGAGGTGCACGATGGGCTCGAGAGGGTCTGGGCCCTGGCCCGCCTGAGTCGAGGCGGCCACGGCCGCACTGCCCACCAAACCTCCCGGAATCCACGCTAAGCCAGCGAGCAGCCGCGCCACCGTCAGCCAGGCTTGCCGTCGAGAGCCACGCAGCCCAACACTCGCGCCCTCATCTTCTCCCAGCCCCGCCAGGCCGAGTTCGCGCCGCCCGCCGCTACGACCACGCCAGGGGACGCCACCGCCACCACGAGCTCGCGGGTGGACGCGCAGCCACCACGCCACGCCCCGCCGGTAGATGCGGCCCGCGCCGCCACCACCACACGAGGGGAGAGGAGGCCCCGCCGCCGCCAGCGCCGCCCGGGATTTGCCCGGCGACGCCCTCCGGCGGCGGCGAGGAGGAGGGGAGGGGAAGGGGAGAGCTCGGAAGCGGCGGCTAAGGTTTCCTCCCGCCATCGCTCGCGGGAGCGACCACGGGAGGGAGAGGGGAAAAGTTTGTTTTCCTTCTAATCCTATTCTCTATTACAAAGCATGTTTCATTGGCAGGAAACTTAATTGTGGTGTAAATGTGGGATGGAAACTAATTAATGGAATGTGCCATTATTCACGATAGCTAATATGTTTCTGCTGAAAGATGTATTTATGATTGCTGCTAAGCTTCTGAATCTCTTGACTTTTTTCAGAAAAATGATCTACCTCACCCTGTAATTTGCTCTCCCATCTTAATATAATTGAAATCAGAGTACAATAGGCCCAGCACCACTAGTCCTACTCATTGCGTTACCATGGTCTGAATCTCTAGTTTTCATGGTACAGTGTGAGCATTGCCAGAGAATATGTTAGTGTGCTCGACTTCACTATGCAGTCAGAGAACTCCATTTCCCTTGCTACAAGGAGCACACAAACTCAGGGCACCTTGTGTCGTTCTTGGATTTTTCTCAATTCTCTGGTAGAAATTAACTGCTGTGTGTTAAAAGCTCTGCATAATTCTACAAATCTGTACGAAAACAAACCAAGAACAATTCCCAGAAATGGCACGCACACCACGGGCCCTTCACGGTGTGCCGAATATGATGGGACACAATGATCGTGCCCGGGGGTGGAATTCGAGAAACACACTAATAATTGGAAGAACTGAGTCATTGAGTTGCTTAAACCTCAGATCGAATACCGGATACTGGTTCAGTACAGAAAAAAATCCCATCTTAGTATTACTTGAACTCTTGAAGTCGTGAACATGGAATTTGCTACCAGCATACCTGGAGTCTTCTAAGATCTTAGTATGTGTGTGAAACTATAGTAGGATTTGTTTTCACGTATAGTAGTAAGATTGTCACCATAATTAGTATTTATTTTAGATGATTCTGAAACTCTATTGAATTTTTAACCATTATACAATTTTAAATGCACACAATTTTATTTGTAGGTGATTGGTTCTTGTAGGAGGAAATATGCATTTTGCAGTAGCATCGTGACAAATCGGCATCACAACTGGAGTGGGGAAATTGTGCCAGGGGGAGTTCACAGGACCCCCTAAAACCAAACGAGGAATATTAGAAGTCGTCTTATTCTGTGTTTGGATGCTCTCACCCGTCGCACTATTCTATGTTCCTGGCTCTTGTCTTAATCGATGCCTCGTGAGATCTGACTCCCACTTCCGTGATCGATGTGAAGAACGAATACTTAATAACACAAGGGCTGCTATACGCTTGCTTGTGAGCTCAGCTCTCTGACCAGTGAGTAACCAATAATTCGAACTCGCTTGTCATATATGGTGCCTTCAGCAGTTCATCTGAGATTCTTGCTCGCTTCATAGCACCCGCTTGTCATGGAAACGAAGAGCGTGGCAATCGTTGGTGCCGGCGTAAGCGGCTTGGCGGCGTGTAAGCACCTGCTGGAGCACGGCTGCCGGCCGACCGTCTTCGAGGTAGACACCGTTCTCGGCGGCGTGTGGGCGCATGTTCCCGACTGCACCAGGCTCCAGTCACCGCGGACGATGTACCGCTACTCCGATTTCCCGTGGCCGGACTCCGTCACGGATATGAACCCAGACCACCGCCAAGTGCTCGACTACCTGGACGCCTACGCGCGCCGCTTCGGCCTGCTCGAGTGCGTCAGGTTCGGCCACCGGGTGGTCGGGATGGAGTACGTCGGCGATGACGAGGAGACGGTGGCGGCATGGGAGGAGTGGGCTGGGACCGGCAACGCGTTTGGCTCCGGCGACGGCGAGTGGCGCCTCACGGTAGCAAACGCCGAAGGCCAAGTTGAGGTAAGTACATTCTTATGCTAGAATTTTTCCGTACTCAAAATTTTCGCCCTATGCTGGCCGTTTTCATTCGACCGTCCGGTATATATGGCGGAAGAAGTAAAATTCCGTGCAGTTCCACTAGGTACTGATCCATGAGAATGATTTGAGAACTCCAAAAAGAGTTGGTTCTGTGTTGATTTGCATATCTATTTATTGCCTATTAATTAGTTCCTCACATGACATAACTGATCTCTAGATTTTCTTACTAATTCCTGCATGTGTTGCTTGCAATATCAACTCTCCCCCTTCCTATCCAGATATACAAAGCAGACTTCGTGATCTTATGCATTGGGAGGTTCAGTGGTGTACCCAACATACCCACATTTCCGCCAGGCGAAGGTCCAGAAGTGTTTGATGGGATGGTGATGCATTCCATGGACTACTCAAAAATGGGTGGCGATGAAGCAAGGGAGCTGATCAAGGGCAAGCATGTGACTGTGGTTGGCTACCAGAAATCAGCAGTTGACATTGCTAATGAATGTGCAGATGTAAATGGTACATAAATAAAGCATTTTTGTTTCCAAATTTTCTTACGTTTCACAACGGTAATTACATTCGAAAATTTGACTGTTTAACAAATATAACAGACATTATGCTATGCGGCATCTGCGTAAGTTTGTGTTTTACCTGTTGTGCTACATTTCCTGCTCACCATTGCCTCTGTTTTTCTATTAACTTAGAGCATCTCCAACAGACGCCCTATATAAACTGCGCGCACAAAAAACCGTCGATTTAGCGCGCGCGGGGCTAAAAACAGTGCTCCAGCGGAAGCTGTATAATCAAGCGCGCTATAAATATGGTCCAGCGCGCTGGAGGAAGCGGTAGTTTTTGCCTCATATTTGAGGCATCCAGTACCGCGCGCTGGCGAAAGGAGAGCTCAACGCGCGAAGAAAACTGTCGGCTGAAAATTCCCACGCGTGTCTCCTTCCAGAATCCACCTCCGGCCGCCGCCGGAATTGGGCCGCCCACCTCGAGTCCCTGTCCGAAAACCCAACTCCGGCGCCCTTGCTTCCGCCCTGCTCGCCGCCGTGGTGAGGGTTCTCGCCACATCTCCTCCTCCGCGCCGCGCTCCCGGACACGCTCAGCGAGGCCGTCCCCACCTGTCGTCGATGAGCAACAACGTGCGTGAGGAGATGGGCTGTGCGTGACTGCATGGAGCTGCTGACTTCCTTGCTGCACCTCCGACGCGTCTAGCTCGCGCTCCTCGTGGCCAACGCGACGCTGGTATTTACGGAGGCGGAGAAGACAGGCAGGTGCCGCGCGTCTCCAGGCGGTGTCCGTGTTTTAGGGAGGCGAGGGCCGCCGCCCGCCGCCGGCCTTCCCCACCGCCCGCCGCCCTCCTCCGCCGCCTGCCGCCGCCCTCCCCCGCCAACGCCACGACGACCATGGCCCTGGCGACCACGGCCACGGCCCCGAGCTCTGCAGGTCGCCGCCCCTGAAGGTCGCCGCCGGCCGGGGCCCCTCCTCCTGCTGGCCGCCCTCCCGAAGGTCGCCGCCCTCCTCTCAGAATCGGCCGCCGGTAATGGCGTGGTGGTCAACCAGGGACCCAATTGCTTTTTTCAAAAAATTCGTAGGGTCTGTTTTGTGAAACTGATGGACCTGTTTGCTATACTACTGCAGGCTACCGCGCTGTATTTTAGTGCGTCTGTTGGAGACCTTTTTTTGCTGCGGCTGCGCGCTATATTTTAGTGCGTCTGTTGGAGACGTTTCGGCCGCGGCGCGCTAAAACTGCTATTTAGGCGCTGTAAAAGTTTTTTTGGGCGCGAAGTTTTTGGGCGCCTGTTGGAGATGCTCTTACTGCATCTTTGGTTCTGTAGGTGTTGAGAAACCATGTACGATGTTGGTCCGAACAAAGCAGTGGATTATTCCAGACTTCGATGCTTGGGGTGTCGATATATCAAAGTTGTACCTAAATCGCTTTGCCGAACTGCTTATTCATAAGCCTGGTGAAGGGATCCTACTTAGCCTGTTGGCCACCATATTGGCTCCATTGGTAGTGCAGCACAATACGATATTGTTTTGTTAGACATTCTGTATGTTTCTTCAGAGTAAACTGACTAAATGTGTTATGCTTGCTTCGTTTATGCGTAGAGATGGTTAATTTTGAAGTTTGTGGAGAGTTATTTCTCCATTCTGATGAGGAAGCATGATATGGTACCTGACCATAGCTTTTTTGAGGCATTAGTGGCATGCGTAATTGAGATTGCACCCAAGGATTACTACAAGAGACTGGATGAAGGCATCATTGTTCTAAAAAGGTCAAAGACATTTAGCTTCTGCAAGCAAGGTTTGCTCGTTGAAGGTGAATCTTCTGTAGTAAAGAGTGACGTGGTAATATTTGCAACTGGATTCAAAGGGAATGAGAAGATAAAGGGGATTTTCATGTCAGAATACTACCAGAGTATTGCAATTGGCTCAGCATCAACAATCGTGCCTCTCTACAGGTCCGTTCAGTACATCTATTATTGTCGTATAAGATCAGAGTTGCCTAAATCTTGAATAACTCAGTTTAGTTGATTTTTTTTTGCAGGGAGTGCATACATCCCAAGATTCCGCAGCTCGCAGTCATGGGTTTTGCAGACAGCTTGGCAAATGCCTACTCAGTGGAACTTGGAGCTATGTGGCTGGCGCATTTCATGGATGGTGGTTTCAGATTACCAAGTGTTAAAGAAATGCTTGCGGCCGTCCTGCAGTGGGAGAAGTTCATGAAGCAATATTCACCCGTTTACTTCCGCAGGGCCTGCATTTCAGCCATAAACATTTGGTGCAATGACCAATTATGCCGAGACATGGGATGCAACTAAGGCTGTGCACGGTTAACCGAAAACCGAGAAACCGAACTGAAAAAACCGAAACCGAACCAAATTGTGATTATTTTGGTTTCCGGTTAAGGTTACGGTTAGTAAAATAGCTAACCATATGCCTTGCGGTTAATACGGTTAATAACCGAAAACCGAATGGTTAACCAAAAAAACCGAAATGCCTATTAACTTTTATTATTTTGCTACTTTTATTAACTTTACGGGTTACTTGTAGCATGTGATTTGCTACTTGCATAGACTTTTATTAACTTTATGGGTTATTTGGTTACTTTGGATCATATGCCTATTAATTTTATAATCTATTCCGTTATTTTGTAATATATGGTCACAAAAAGAAATTGTCATTTTAAAATTCGCGTCAACTTAGGTTAATTTGGTTATTACCGAAACCGAACCGAAATTAAATGGTTATTACCGAAACCGAACCGTATTCTCGTACAAAACCGTATTTACCGAAGTATTGAAACCGTATAAATAAAAAAAACGTATAAACCGAACCGAATTAACCATATTAACCGAACGCGCAACCGGAGATGCAACCCTAGGAGGAAGAAAGGATTTTTTGAAGATTTGTTTCAGGTTTATGGTCCTGACGATTATGTTAATCTCCATATGAAGAAAAAGTAGGCCTTGTTTTGCCAATTTGTGTGGCAGAATTAGGTCTGCATTCCTGCTTGTTCACATCCTTGCAACACGTTCTGTAGACCTGTCGTTACTTGCTCATGTAAATTAATAACGTACAGTTCAAAATAAATTTCCTGCTATTTTATAGTAGCCTTTTAACATTTAGAAGCAAAATTGCAAAATATGCAGTTGAGACCTGATATTTTCAACATAACTTTTTGTTTTGAAGGAAAATTTTAACATTATTGCTAAAAACTAGCGCCCGGATGTATCCAAGGATGCGTCCACTTGTTTACATAACTAGAGGATACCCCGCGCGTTGCTGCGGGAATTTGTGTTAATAGTTTTTTATTAAATTTGGGGAAATTTGAGGAAAGAAACATCTAGAAATTTGCATGTTGTACGTGTAGAAGCTAGCAAAATATTGTCATATAAAAAATATAGAGGAGCCAAATTTACAATTTCTGCACTTCCGCAAGAACAAACATATAGAATGAGATAACTAAATATCATGATGTGTTCCAAGCAAACAACCAGGAAAGATCAACAGATTTCAGCTCAACTTCCAGTGCTGCAACATACCACTAATGAAATGGGAGGACAAAGAAATGCATTGCAGTTGAATTTCACCGGCAATAAACTGACGTTCTTTTCAGGAAACATAGGGCTCATAAATCATAAATGGCTGCTGACACTACAGATCTGCAGAGCACAGTTAAGCAGAATAAAAGCATGGGTCTACGCTATTATACACAGTGCTCATCCAATATTCTCGGTCTTCTTTTCTTTTCCCCTTGGATATCCTGCTCGGGACGCCGTCGTTGAGTTTCTGGTAGTGATCTCAGATCAGACCAAGGATGTCATAGAGGAAGTCCCTGCATGCCCAAACTGAACTACCACATCAAAGAAACAGACATGGAGAAGCACTTACAAACTTCATGGTTTTCCAATACTAACTACTAAGCCTGGTGAAAATGGAAGCGGGGGGATCAACCGAAGAGTACAATATTCAGACTGAAGACGTGCTTACCTGAAGGACTTGGCACTCGGGATGATGTGCCCATCGTATCTCAACCTAGAGAAGGACACAAGACGCTCCCGCTCTCTCCCGTCGACACAGCCGCCGCCACGCTCCCCTGCCTTCTCTCTCCCTCACAGCCGCCACATGCCCTATCCTGCTTGTCTCTCCTAGATCAGCCGAGCAGCGGCATGAGGAAGGCGGAGGATTTATAGCCTAACCAAGAAGATGGAGCAGGGGAGCTCAGACTTCTCGGGAATTAAAGGACTGGAAGTGGAAGGGGAACGGGAAGGCACTGCACGATCTAGCGGCTGCATAATTGCGTTTGTGCTAGCGATAATGGGGAGGCAAAGCCAATGAAGGGGGGGGGGGGGGGGGGGGGGGGTGTAGTCTCGAAGGTGGAACCCATGCTCTGCAAATCTGACCACGCATGTTAAAATGAACGGATGAAGAAATTTGTGGTGACGTGGTGGATTGTGAGGGTAGGAAAATATTGTAGTGGGGCTCTCCTATTTAGATAGAGTAGATTACTCACTCCTTTCGTTAATATAAAGCGTATAAATTTAATCAAAAGTCGATGCATATAAGCTTGACCAATCCTACAGATAAAACTATGGATTTTTTAACTACCATATCGATATCGATCGACACACCATAGAACATATTTTCATTTGTTTAATAAATCTAATAAAATGTTCATATTTATGTCTATATGATTGGTCAAATTTACACATTGTTTGACAACTCTTATATCTATGACCGGACACCACAGTTATCAACCAATACATGCTAATCTAATATTCACATGTGTCTTCACCCGACTCCGACTAGGAACTACTTTAGAAGAACCATACAAGAGTTTCACAAAAAGTAAGTCATGTATTTTTCAATCAATACAAGACATTATTCAATAAGCAACCAATAAATCATGGATACAATGAAATATAAACATCTCTATGATTGCCTCTACGGCGATTGTTAGAAAGTGTGCATGCGCTATGATTTTGAGAAAGCATGTTTGGGCCATGAAAAAAATTTAAATTTCCTAATTGGAAAACGATTTAAATCTACATATCGATCGAACAAGTAGATGATTCGCTCTTCTTCTTGATCGCTATGTCTATGTCCCGATGCTAGTCCTAACACGGCATGATGCTAGTCTAATGCCTCCTACTTACCCGACGTCTTCTGGTGCTCCCTTCTCCCGCCTTCTCGCATGGCTAGTTTAGTGATGTTGTGGTTTTCTTTATGTTGTGCACGATGTGATTGCAAACTCGTCATATGTTGCATATGATTGTGGGCGTTTGACTGAGATGTTGCGACACACTTTTCAACATTTTTCTGCAATCAAATTGGGATTTGTTGCTTACGTCAATCTTTTTGTTGCATCAGCGTGTTTCGGAATGTTGCAGCATTTTTACACAACATTTACAAACCACGGAACAAATAATATTACGAAGGATGTTGCATACACACCCAAAAATGTTGCTCAGAGATGTCGAAGTTGAATTGACCAGACGGTCTAGACTGGCACTAAGTGAGATCGGAGAGATTAAGACGGCTGATTGAAAAAAAAATCAACTGGCCTAACCACACGCCTACTTAATCTGATACGAGATTGTTTCTGCCATGTTAATGGACTATACGTTCCTTGCTATCTTTTTTTTGCGAAAAGTTCCTTGCTATCTTAGGGTTAAGTATTAATCTCGACCATCAATTTACATTGAGGAGTAAAATCTTGTCAAGGGGGGTGGGTACTGAAGCGGGACTCACATGATAAAATATACATATCAATATCACAACATATTAGGATGACTAAAGGAGCGTATTCCATGCCCAGAATCCAATCCAATAATCGAAATAGTATACAGCCCGACCAAGTGATCTCATACAAGAACCTAGTGAAAATAGTAAACCCAATTACACCGTGACTACCACTATAATGTTATCAAGAACACCGCAGCACTCCACGACGAACTACACGATCCACCCTGAAACGGATTGAATCATGGAGCAAACCTCCAGCAAGCTCCTTAGTTGTAAGGCCCCATGCCTATGCTGGAGCCGCCATAGGGAGCACCGCCGGCAGCATCCCAGGATTTGGAGTAGCTGATGTAGTAGAACTCGCTCAGGATGGCCGTGAAGAAGGTGAAAGCTGCACCAGCAGCGAACACACCCTTGCGCAACGTCTCGCAAGAGAGAGGTTCGCCGTTGAAGATGCCCCTGTACCGGCTGTGGTATGCATTACGGACTGATCCTGCCAGCAAGCATGCCGCTGCGACGAGGAAGGTCAACCTGCAAACGAGAAAAGCATCTTGCTGAGGAAAAATTCTTTGGAAATTCCAACTGCAATAACTTTGTTGATATTTTCTCTAGTTCTTATGTATTTAGAAGAAGTGACAATTAGTTTGAATGACACTGAAAACATATATAATTTAAACCATTTGCCTTGGTATGACTTACTCAACCAAATATCATTAGACATATGTGAAGCCAAGTGAAAGGATATTTAACACAAGTGCTCATAAAGTTTGATGCGCAAGCAGAGGAAATAGCAACAAAAGTTGTTCGACAGATGCCTACATCTCGTAACAGCTAAGTACTGATGAGAGCAATAAGCTGGCAGACCATCCAGTTCAGGTTTCAACAAATGTAGTGAGGGACACAACAACCGGAATTCAGAAGTGGTAAGAGAAGAGAAGACGTGTTCCAATGAAATTAACTGGTGAGAATGGTCAGACAGTGGCTGGTTAAAATAAGTTCTAGGCTGGGCTAGCTAAGGAAGCAAAGCTATTTATTGCCGTTGACTTGAACTGCTTAGAAAATCCTAATACACGATTCCAGGTAAGATCTGATAAATAATTCAGTCGCACACTGCTCAAAGAACTGAATTGGTCCGACAGTTCACAGAAAAAAACTAAACATAAGTCATGTAATGTGTAAACTAATAATCAAAAGCTGTCGGCTATTGTAAGAGGACAGCTGTTGCTAGTGATTAGCACAGCCACACAGGTGTGACATTACATATGCTGTAAAGATCTCCATAGCATAATAGCAATAATTATAAGTTATCAAGGGCAAATCCTACATGAATACTCTTTCAAACTTTAAAATCATAATAAAAGAAGAAAAAAATCTTATGCACTTTGCAGTACAAGTAAATTTGTGTCAGTTGGACATCTATAATCACCTATGCATATCCAGTGGATCATCACAAGTACCAACGTCAACTAGTCCTAACTAGAATGAAGGAAGATGTTTAGGAATAGCTTCAAAACCCAGCAAAGTGCTCAGCAGATTTATGACTGAAATATAATAACACCACAATGGCACTTCTGAGTTTTGACTATCACACATTAGACGGACAATAAATCTGTTATGAAACAACGACACAGGAAGTTGCAACACTATTGTGGGAACCTGCTACTGATATCCCTGAGCTGGACAAGTCATTGCCGCTTTGAGTGTGCAACAGCTCAACTGAACCAGCTCACCCCGAAGCCACTATAATAAAGCACCAGTTGCGTGCCAACATTTTCTTCGGTGAAGAGATGCTTCACCTAACTTCACAGATCTAAGGAACCTACACAATTCTGCATCTCCATAACAGAAAAGTGAACAGTTACTGAATTTACCAGATGCAGAAGCCCCAACTGCTCAGCCTTGCCAAAGACCTAACAAGGTAAAATTTGATATTGGCATCTTTTACAGGCCAGCTAAATTAGGCCGCAGGTGGGCGCCCCAGCTCAATAAGGCACTCGACTCTAGTAGTAACGTACTATACAAAAGTAATTGTTTGCTTGAAATCAATAGCCAGTCCTACATAAAACAGCACAGCATTAGACCGTTTCACCTCCCAGCTTTAACAAATGCAAGCTGCGCTCGAGAAGAAGCAGAAGATCTGAATCCCCATCCGCTCAGCAGCAAACAGATCTACAGCGCAGCTGGTGCGCCACCACTAACTTCAGACCACAGGGTAGATCTAATTTAATTTAAAATAGCTGTAAAAGCCGAAAACTGAACTAAATGCCAACAAACGAGTGGAGATTGAGGACCAAAAAAAGCAGTAGGAGATCTCGAAGTGTAGAGAAGACGAGAGAGATTTCAGTCGTTACGGGTTACTAATATTAGGTAGGTGATGCTAACGACGATGCATATAGCATTAACAGAGGGCGTGAATTAGAAGAAAAAAATAGTTAGTTTACCATGAGAAGAGGAAGAGCATGAGCGCGCATGCCCGGGATCCCCCCGGCTTGAGCCCGCGCCCGCAGCAGAAGCATCGGCTGGCGAACATGACGAGGGCCTGCGCGGCGGTGAGGAGTAGTAGCGCGCCGACGCCGTAGCCTGTGGCGACGTCGGAGTCGTAGACGCAGTAGTCGTACTCCTTGGCGAGGTCGGGCGTGACCGTGGCCTTGCTGCGGCGCTGCTCGGCGGCGACGGCGAGGCCGAAGGCGATGAGGTTGAGGAGGAGCGCGGACACCTGCACGATGATGGACGCCATTGCTGCGGCGGAGGCGAGGTGGGGGGCGGGGGAGTGGGTGAAGCGCTCGCTCGCTGGCTCGCTCGCAGGCAGCAGCTGCTCCTCTTCAAAAGGGGAGCGGGGGTTTCGTGTCGGTGACGCCGGTGCGGGGCGGGTGAGTGCGAGCTTGCACGCAGATCTGGTGGGAGGTGAGTGGAAGTGGACTGGCTAACGGCTGGCGGCAGGGGCCCGCATGGCAGTGACGAACCGCCGGGCTACGTGTATTAAACTCGTGTCATAGTTTGGTGCATCGGCGGACCTCCGACGGAAACGCCGCAACAACGAACATGGGGTTAGCCGGTTAGTAGTACTACGTGGTGTGCACCGGCGCGTCACCGTGTCGGCGCGGCGGCGAGCCGATCGGAGCAAAGGCCGTCGGCGTCGGAGGAGAACCGTCTGTACAAGTTCCACGTCGCGAAGTTTGCAAAACGGAAAAGGCTCCGCGTTGCGTGCAGATGCGGCGATGCCTCCGGGACAGAGACCGTGGACCTGCTGCCTGTCACAGGATCGGCTGCGAGGTTTACATTCGTGTTTACATTACGATTATCGATTTTTCCTAAACCCAGATCGTCTGATTTCTTAGAATCAATCAACTTAAATATAAGAAAATTTTAGCCGAATGACCTTTTCAGCTTTGTTTTATAGTCTTTGTGGGTGAAGATTTCGTGCTCCTGAGTTTCACATATCTCACTATTTTCAAAAAGAAAAATATTTAGAAGCTTCAAAAAATGAAAAACAATAATATATGTTCTTAGTGATTTATCCTACAAGCGTGAAAAATCTCAATGCAAATTACTTTACGGTTTGTGCTACACAAAAAATGAGAAATATAAAGATTTGAGTATTCGTGAACTATAAATGTTTCAAATATCCAACTATTGTCATTTTTGTGTATCTCATAGTACAAAAATTTCGCATTGTGATTTTGCACGCTTGTGGTATACATCATTAAGAACATGTGGAATTTTTTTCCAGATTTTTAAACTTGTAATTTGACAAAATAGTGAGATCGCTGGAACTTGGGAGGCAAAATGACTTTCCGTATTCCAATAGATTAGATGTTGCGATAAACATATATGTTATTTATCTTTAGTTGGCTGATTTTGTGGCCACCCAGAGTGATCCAAGACTGGTAAACTCTGGTTCTTAAAATAGGCAATAAAAACTGACCGGGGTTTCATTCCCCTTTTCAAAATATGTAAAGTGGAAAAACTATTGGAATGATTTTCAAAACATATATGAAATGTTTGATTCTTCTAAGTGCATGTAAATTCTCATGCAAACTATTAAATTTGTGCCATGTATAAGAAAGACAAGTTTAGTGGCATTCTTCTCTTTTGATTACAAAACTGATATTTTTCGCGGTGCAATTTGCTTTAAAAATATCAATAAACTATGAACCTAAATAAACAGTTCCCCTTTTCATGATGACATATAAAACTTGATACTGCTTTGTAGCCGACCCTTCATCCTAAAATATTTGATGTCAATATAGACCACATACTGGTTAAAGTGAGCGAATTTATACACGAAAAAAACTTGTAGTTATATGTCAATTATTTTGGGACGGGGAAAGTATTTAATTTTGATCGTGCGAACATGAAATATCTACTCCTTCCGTTGATATAATTATTATAAGATGTTTTAGACATTACAATTTTGACTAAACAAAAACGCGTCTACATACATGCGAGTCTTTTTTTCAAACCTACTGTACATACTGTACATATGAGTCTGAGAAAGGCTAAAACATTTATATTGAGAAACGGATGGATATTCGACGGAGAAGTATTCCCCAGTACAGTAATCAATTGTGTAACAACTGATACCCGACCCCGGGCCCCGACGACTCTGACAGTCATTCACAGCAAGCTCTCAACCGCAACCCGGACCAGCAATCGAGGATGGCGCCGCCGTCGGAGGAGCGGCTCAAGCCTTCGCCAGCGGAGTCCGGCGAGTGGACGATGCGGTTCCTCCGAGCCCTTGGAGTGGACGCGACGCTCCCGGCGTCAGCGGAGCGCCCCGATGCCTACTCCGCCCTCGTGCGCGCGCTCCTGTCCTCTGCCACCGTCTCCTCCTCCCCGGTGCCGCGCGTCTCCTGCACCCTCTCCGTCTCCTCCGCCGCAACCGTGAGCACTAATACCCGCCGCCGTTTGGCGTCTCCTTTAGGAAACTGTACTTAGCGATGCTGCTCTGACCAGTGGTGCCATTGGGTCGGATGTGCAGAACACCTACAACACGCTCCACGGTGGCGCGGTCGCGGCCGTCGCGGAGGCCGTCGGGATGGCGTGCGCGCGCGCCGCGGCAGGGGATAAGGAGATGTTCCTCGGCGAGCTCAGCACCGCCTACCTCTCAGCCGCCCGCCTTGATGTGAGATCTACATCTCTTCCTCATTTTGTGGCAATAATTCGATGCTTCCAGTTTGGGAATTTTGGGGTTGGTTACTATCAGTGAGCCATCTGTGACTCAGAATTATGGTTATGTTGTTACCGATTGATCTAGAAAACCTCTAACCGATATGTAAACTGAAGGTTCTAGCTATTGGTTCTGATATTGTATCAGAACCGAGATACTAGACCATTCTAGCTATTTGCGTACAGGTGAGCTTACAGTGTGTAAATACATGCGTCTCTTTGATAGTACTCCCTCCGTATCAAAATATAAGACGTTTTGGCACTTTTGCACTAAAACATGTCTATGTGCATGTTGGGCCCAACATGCTAAAGCGTCTTATATTTTGATATGGAGGGAGTGCGTTTGAAGCAACTAGCAAGGTAGTGATCAAACATATGGATGCCGGGACACTGGATATCACAGTGGTAACTGTCAAGGGTGTCGTATTGCACACACTGCACAGTGAACACCCTAGGCGTCGGCATGATGTCGTGTGAGAACCTCGTTTTCTAAGAAAAATGGGGATGGTTTGATTTAGATATTTCACTCACACGAAAACTTATAAGTTCCAACGCAAAATGCTTAAATGCCACATAGTTCCAACGCAAAAATGTAACTATGGCATGACGGAAATCTAGCATAGTGCAGTTATGGGTTTTGAACATCTGTATAATGTTAGTAGTAGTGTAATGGGCTAATGACGTGACTAAAAGCTAACATAGTGGAATTATAGTTTGTCTACAAGGTTTGTTCTGAAATAGAAATTCTGCTACTTATCCTGCACTAAGTGAACTTGCATGGGAGACACAAAATTGTGACTTGTGAACACAAAAGGTAATACCAAATATACACAAAGTTATCTTGTTTCCTGAAATGTTTGAGCGGAACTAGTGATGCTTCCTCATGAAGATGCCTGGTATATGTGTCCCTTATGTTGTTTACCTGCATCATAGTATCTTCTTGCATCATAGTATCTTCTGCAATCTATGTGTAGCCAAACTGTTCTGGGTTCCCTTTTAGAGTTTTCAACCATCAGTCATGTTTATATCTGGATAATTGTTGGATCTTTACTATGAAACTGTTTTCATGCATTGTTGGCTGTTAAATAACCAATGATTTTATGACAACTGAAAGTTCTTCTAAAGAATAGCAGCTATAGGTATTTCATCATAGCTCTCACAGGACTTTCATCTGCAAACAATCCAAAAGATAAGTAATTATGGTTTTAATATGATCCATTGACATCCAAAGTGTTTTTTTGGCTTGTTAACAATTTATATAAAATTTGAGGAAAAAGTAGAGGTGAAGCGTATTCACAAGTAGTGATGTGCATGAATGGCGTGCTATCCAGCCTAGAAAATTCACCGAAGTGGGAATTGTGGAAGACGGGAGTGAAGTTTTACATATTTTTACCAAGTTACAATCAGCACACCCATTGTGTTCAACTGGGCTTGACGACATGATCCACTCAGTCGGTGGATTGCATTTTCCAAGTACCACTTGCGCAATTCAATTGTCCGTCGCATAGTTGCTCAAACAACAAGCTATTAAGAGTTCAAATCTACACACTAGAACCCTTTTTCTCTCATTTTCATAATTTTCATTCCTGCACATGTTTTTACTAAGGTGTTCCTTCATCCTTGTCTATGTTTATGCAGTCTGAAGTAGAAGTGGAAGCGCAGATACTGAGGAAGGGCAGATCTGTCGTGGTTACTACAATGAGTTTCGGCTCAAGGACAGCAAGAAGCTCTGCTACACATCTCGAGCCACCTTCTACATCATGCCTGTTGCAAGCCTGTAAATGATCTCCTATTGTAAATGGAACAGTGTTGTATTTACACGACCAGAGTTGTACATGAGCGTCCGTATTACCGCACAGATAAATAAAGCAAAGACTCGTGTGATTGAAGAAACTAGATAACTTTTCGTAGACAAGGATGTCCATCAATTCGTAGATTCAGGTTACCAACATACTGCTCTTTTATCTGCTCAATGATGTCCATCAATTCGTAGATTCGGCAGGGTGATGGAAACTGGCAAATGTTATCAGAAATAAAAAGGACACTTGTGTTCTGTTAGTATCCATCTGACGCAAGGTTAATTGGATAAGCTCCACTGGATAATTTCCAATTCCGAGATACCAAAACTTGAATTCTGGTTTCACACGGGGATTTGAGTTGTAAATTACCCTTACATGTCAAACAGACATCAGATAGCTTAAGCAACTGATAAAACGACAGTACTGATACATCGAACAGTAGTACAGCACAAGATCTGCAAATATTTCAGCAACCATTCAAAAAAAACACTCTAAAACAGACCATGTATGTACATGTAACTAAGCCCCAATCCATTGAACATTTGCACAAATCGCTATTTTTCACGTGTTTAAACACTAGCTACACAAAGAACCATAAGAACCCGAAACGCAAACTGATCAAGTCGAGAAAAGAATGTACATCACACTTTGCCTTGCTAGTACCACTGCAAGAAAAGCACTTCAGGGCCCATCAGTGAACCACCTATACCTTGTAATTTAACGAGTAAAATGGTTGTGTAACCCCAGACAACCGGTATGCAGTACAGCTGATGAACTCGGCAGGAATGTATCAAGAGGCATTCTCACTTGTCCTGCCTACACCTCTTCGCTGTCAAGGTTGCTCTTGATGATGTTAAACTTGCACAGTGGACATGTAGCGTTTATGTGAAGCCACTTGTCTATGCAGGTGCAGTGGAAATGATGGTTGCAAGGAAGTTCTCGCAGCTCGACACCATCTTCGTATGGGCATAGGCAGATACAGCACTCCTGCATTCGCACGTGTAAAGGTAATTTAATATTTGGATGACATTATGGGGATTGGCAGATTTGATCGCCCACAAGAAATATTAGGACTGGACTTAGTGGTATCCTGGCATCTGATGAAAACGCAAGTAAACAATCAAATCTGGGGACTTGTATAAATATGCTAGGAATACAAATCACGTGAAGAGTGTACAATTTCACCAAGGGCCAAGACTGAGCCAAGAGACTGAGAAAAATAAGGAACCAGTTTTGAAACTAAGTCCCCTCCAAGGAAAGTACTAATCATTCCCAAACTTAACAAGAGCCAAGACTGAATCACCAGGCTAGATGTGTGCAGTCAAATGATATTAACTTGGAATCAAAGATGTTGCATAAAATGCAATGAGTTAATAATATGGAAATATCTAACAAATAGCAACATTTAAATAACCATGGAGATAAATCTACTGGAAAAAATGGCACTTGCTAACTTTGAGAACTTAAGTTACTCTGTAGCAACTAGAGTGAGTACATGATCCATCTTAGAAGGGATACATGATTAGTTGACCAAAAATCCTGAGCGGATTTCTAAAAAGGATTTTGCACTACATTCCAATTCAATTTTAAAAGTCAATTTAATCACTAATAGCTTGGAAGAATAATAATATATTATATCATCAAAATTTCTGATCTTTTATTAAAGAACTTACTGCATCCTCAGCTGAAAGAATGTGCTCAACAGGAGGGTTGGTGCCACACTCAGTCATTACTCCACCCACAGGTGCTGCAATCCCAGCAACCAGCTTGTCTGCCTCACCCATTGTCCGAAATTTGTATTTGGATAGGTTATTAATGTCGTCCTCAGACGCTCCTTCCTGCTTAAGGTAAAACAAGGCACAGCTTCAGAAGGAGATATAGTCTGCTTTCCTCACCTATTTTGTAAAACTGGATACCTAGTAAAATCCTCCCCATCCTCCCCGGGATCTCTAGGACCATTTATAAATATATTGGGTCGGGTTGGGGTAACATAATAGACGAATAAATATAATATGGAAGAATGTTGGAGACGACGTTTTTCAGTGCATATGTAACATACTAAAAGTGAGCAGTGCTTCCACTTAAAGTTCGTTATACCACTATGGAAAAAGATCTAGTTTTCTTATGAATTAAATGATACAGGTCAATCATCTGAAGGAAAAAAGACAGTCGAGATGCTTAATACTGTATGTCCGGCTACCTGTACTATCGAAATAGGGCATTGGTCACTGCATTTGAAATAAATGCATCTAGAAGACAAAATGCCCATTAGACCAAACACTCAAGCAAATCAAATTACATATCTTTCTAAAAATAATATTTCTCCAGCACAACCGGCATACCTGATCAGCTACAGCATATAAGATGGCAATAATGCAAGGTAGGCAGCAACAGACAGCAATGCCAATCACACAAGCCAGGGCAACACAGAACACCACAAAGAAAACATCAAATGCCAGAAAAACAATGGAGAGCCTGCAAGGAGAAAACTATATCAGACAAAGGTCACAAATAATAAGAAACTTAGCATCATTTGCATGCTAATGCTTGAGGCATACCAGTAAAGTTGAGGAGCATCTTGTGATAAAGCTTGACCACCTGCAGATACCCAATAGAACCCAATGATCCACCATATGAAGGAAAACATCGTGTTTCCAGACTCCAAGTGCTTGACAATACTGAACAAAGTACAAACATTATGGGCAAGCTGGTAAAACAATTAGATTTAAAGATTTAAGCAACTAGCTCATAGTGCAGAATTAGGAGAAATGAACAAATGATCATGTGAAGAACAGGGGGGAATGTATCAGTTACATGAACTCATTAATATTAAAAGTGGAAACTATACACATTTTAACCATAACTGCATATTTCACAATCTCAAACAACCTACTCAGACTACACTGCATATTTCACAGTACTACACTGCATATTTTAAATTTGCGCCATCATGGATGATATTTCCAATCAATCGCTTGTAGTGATTATATTGCAATCAAGTGTGAACAGCAAACAGCTGAGGCTTGACAAATCAAATGGTAGACAGATCACAAATCTATAGTTCAGTGGGATCCCATACAACAGAATCAGTCATATAAGAACAATAAGGATTGGCAGATAAGTGACCTGGTTACTGAACTGCGCTTATACCACAGAAAACTACAGTAGTAAGCCATTTTCCTAAATCAGTTTTCAAGTCACCCGTGCTATCATAAATGACCTCCAGACTCCACATTATTTACAATAATGCACCAGAACAGTCTTTGCCTTCACCACATGTGCAGTTTTCTAACCAGCGAACAAGCCACACAAATACAATACCCCAAATACCTTATCAAATAATGAATTGCCACCCACCAGGTCCACCACCCTGATGAGCAGAAAACAGAAAACCTTGAAGCCCATTGAATTGACAATTAACCTATCTCATCCATGTCCAGTGTTTCACTGTCTAGTTTGGGAAAATGCACTAGTATCAACGGTACACACAGAAATCTCGCACCAAACTTTACATAAATGTACAAAACTAGGCTTAGTTTGACGTTATGAAGAACTGACTCATCTAGTAAAATTGTTGTATCAAATCTAGCGCCAGTGAATGTTGATGGGAAAATATTGATCATTATAGCAATGAATTAGTCCAACACTAACATTAGCAGTTGTAACTCCAAAAGCACATGTAAAAAAAACGTAGGCGGTATAAGATAGTTACATTAACTTGTCTACCAAAATTTCACGAAGTATTCTGATTAATCCGAGCAAAATTCTCACCTGATCTTGATATCACCATCTCCAGCATCATCCTGCTGCGCCCCGGCCCCACCATTACGGGCTTCCCGGGTGCGGCGCCTGTACTCGACGACGACGCAGAGGACGTGGAGGAGGCACTGGAGCACGTATCCCGCGATCCAGAAGCGGAGAGGGACGGCGGGGCTCTCGGTGAGGGAGGCGGCGAGGACGGCGGCGGCGACGGCGACGAAGGCGAGGTTCCAGAGCACGTCGAGCACGACGACGGGCTTGGAGTAGGCCCAGTCGGTCTGGCGCTCCTCGAGGTGCTCCGCCGCGTTCTCCCGCACCGCCACCGACGGCTCGCGCATGAGGCGGCGGCTTCCCGAGCGGCGTAGGAACCGCGCAGCGCCGCGGAGGCTCGGCAGCCGCCCGCTGCCGTTGGCGGTCGCGCGGGAGGTCGGTGAGGTGGGGGAGGTTGGGGAAGTGGGGAGGAGGGGCGAGGACGGCGAGAAGTCGCCGGAGCGACGCGGGGAGTTGGACGCCATGGCCGATGCGTAACCCTAGCCTGGTTCTCTCCTTCGGTCCTTGCTCTGTTTTGGTTTGGTTTTTTCTTTCTTTTCTTTTTTCCTTATGTTTTATGGAAAGTTGGTTTGCTTGTGAGTTGTGAGTTTGGCTCTTCGCTGACTCTAGCGCCGCTGTTCGGTTTTTCTATTTGCGTCCTTGTAAATTTCTGTATTTAGCTAACCCTCCCTTAATGTTGCACCAAATGGTCACGCATCCACTCCCACGACGTTGATTGAAAATCAAAGCCGGGGAGACGTAAAAAATTAGTCAAGTCAACAACTCACCAAAGAAACCTTGTTGTGATGAGAATGTCGCCTCTCACTGGAAAAGTTTCATGGTAACAAGCTATCTCAAGATCCAAATAATAGTTCTCTCATTCACTAGTAGAGATCAGGGCAACAATACCGGTCCTGGTACTAAAGGGTCGAGATTAAATGGGTACCTCTTTAGTATCGGTATGAAATACAACCGATACTAAAGGCCCTCCACGAGTGCGATCGTGGTACTAAAGGTTTCTGTTTTTTTTTTTTTGCCCCCCGCTTATTTTTTCAGGGGGTATGGTTTTTGGTTTTTTTTCTTTTCAATTATTTTTCAGGGTTTAGTATTTCTGTTTTTTTCTTTTCGCTCATTTTTCAGGGTTTCGGAGGAGATACGTATAATGTACTCACTACACATATAAAGTACTCATTATACACATATAAAGTACTCTCGTTACATATAAAGTACTCGTAATTACAATGGAGATCACCGCTACCTATTACATGCATGGAGGGAGTCTATTTTTCGACAAAGTGGAATTCACCGAGTTCATCTAGGACATGCGTAAGAATGAATCCCGCCAGCTTCTCCGCAACAGCTTTTACGCGGTTTTGTGATAGGAGCTGGGCCCGCTTCCTTGACATCTTTAAAAGAATGAGATCAAATCAGTTATGATCGAAACTAAACACAATTGATAGTAGCAAAATATAAGTTGTGTATGATATTTACATACCTCTCGATTTCTTACACTATTGACTCTCTCATTGACCCTCATGTGAATATACTCGCAAACGTAGTATCCACATAGTTTCGTCCCCTGTGGTTGTCGCAGACACCACTATACAAGAATATAATTTAATCAAATAATAATCAAGAGAATGATAATGGTATTAGAAAGATACACAGACCTAGATACGTAGTAGTACTTACTTTGTTAGCCTTGAACTCCAGCTTATCTTTCCATTCACCGCGTTCTTCCGTGATGAACTTTTTCCAAACCCTGCCCGAAAAAGAAAATGAATTGAGGAGTTATTACTTATACTTTTGATATCCGGAAATGAACGAAAGAGGCCGATATAGTGCGATTGAAATTACCTCTTGAGCATTAGACGCACGCTTTTGTATTCATCTTGATCTTTCCTTAATGAGTCTCAGACTTCAACTTCTCCATCCTCGAATCTAATGATTAGCAGAATGAAGTGGTACCTGCGCACATTTATATACGCAACTATTCAGAACTCATCAATTACACTTAATATCTGAAAAGCAAAATAGAATGTGTACAAGACAGTAACACTCACCTGAAGTTGTAAGGAAAAAGTATTTCCTTTTTGGTACTTTGTCGCTTAAAAAACGTTAGCAAAACGTTCTCTGTAGCCTCGGGATGGTCAGCTATGGTCCGGACATGAACTTTATCCGGGTCAAGGAACCCAATGTCCCAGATTCCTCCGATTCTGCATTCACGAATCTTCATTCTGCATAATATAGCGTACAAAAGAATGTTGTGAGGATAATTACAAGCAATGAACGAGAGCTTTAACTATAAATAATTAAATTACACGAAAAAATTACTTACAGACAATAGCAGCTGATGATAGATTTGCCGAGAGCACGTTGATTGTACATCTGAAAATGTTCGGAGAACTCAACCTGCACAGCATATTGTCGGAAGTAGTGTTGTTCCTTAACCGCCGCCATGAGATAGAATCTCCCTCCTTTGCGGCGGTCATGTACCAGTCATTCAATTTCCATAACTGTGTTGTTAGAGCACTCGAATTTTCGACCAGAGGCAGCCCGAGTTCAAAATCATATCGTGGGGTAACCTCCATCATGGGGTAACCTGTGTCGCGAATGACAACTTCTCCATGCTCGATTTCCTGAGGTTCAGAAGGCACAATGAGCGGGGCGATCGATTGTGCTTCTTGTTCTCCGAGCTAAACAACTCTTTTCCCGCACACTTTATCTTGCTCCATCTGCGAGGAAAGTACCTTGTCAATACCTCGCTCATAGTCTAAAATGGGCGGCGGTGGAGGGTCATATAGGTTGTCAATGGTGCGATCTTTTACCTCATTTGGTATAGTCTTCAGAACTTCCTTTATGGGGTCAAGTCTTGCCTCCAGTCTTTCCTTTTTTTCTGCTCAAAAAGGCTCTCGGCTCTTCACGTAGGCTCACATCTAATTCCTCCTGAGTCATCTCACAAGCTAACTTCTCAGGAGCCTTGACTTCCTTGGGTTTTTTCCACGTTTCTTGACAGGGGACGATGTGAACAGCTTCCGCTTTGTCAAATTACTAGTGGACGCATCAGTCGGCTGACGGGACGGCGCGGGCGATTGACGAGGGGTGTCCTCGGCAAGTCCCATGGTTGCTATACCTAGGGTTGATTATGTGGTTGAGAACGCGTAGTATCGGTGGAATCGACGGCTGACAAGCGGGATTTACCCAGGTTCAGGGCCCTCGAGTGAGGTAAAACCCCTACGTCCTGCTTGTCTGTATTGATTGTGAGAATATGAAGGTTACAAAGGTCCGGCGAGTTGTTGATCTCGTCGGGGTTCTGGTGGCTATGGATTGCTCTTCTTGATCGATCACCCTCCCAGCCTTTATATAGGAGGCTGGGTCTCGGGAAACATAACCGACCAAGATTACATGTTATGGAAAGTCATAACCAACTATGGTTCAAGCTAACTTGGGAAACACTCTTCGTCTTGGGCCTCTCTTCGTGGGCTTCGATTACTCCTTAGGCTTCTTTGATCATCACGTGCACCAGGTACCTCCATGCTGGGGTACCCGCAGAGCATAACCTCGTCATTAGCCCCCGAGTAGTTGCTTGACTCGAAGATTCGAGCATGTGCTCCCTTCATCGTGCACGTCATAGTCTTCTGCACTTGTACTTCTGACTTGATGCAGTTCTTCTAGTCTCAATTTGTTTCGATTATATGTGTATGCCAGCCGGGGGATATTGACATAGTAGGCCTGATTCACTCGAAAATCGAGTTCAGTTAACTGCTCATTCGGGCAAAACCTTACTAGTCTTCAGTCAGACTCGAATCCCCGGACTCGAGCCTAGAACGCAGTCGAAAGCTTTTGCCTAGGGATATTGACATAGCAGGCCTGATTCACTCGAAAATCGAGCTCAGTTAACCGCACATTCGGCGAAACCATACTAGCCTTCAACCAGGTTCGAGTCCCCAGACTCGAAGCTGGAACACTTTTGAAACTTTTGCCTAGGGATATTGACATAGCAGGCCTGATTCACTCAAAAATCGAGCTCAGTTAACCGCACATTCGGGCGAAACCATGCTAGCCTTCAATCAGGTTCGAGTTCCCGGATTCGAAGCTGGAACACTTTTGAAATTTTTGCCTAGGGATATTGACATAGCAGGCCTGATTCACTCAAAAATCGAGCTCAGTTAACCGCACATTCGGGCGAAACCATACTAGCCTTCAATCAGGTTCGAGTCCCCGGACTCGAAGCTGGAACATACTGGATAGACTCGACTCAGGCCGTTGCAGGTCTTACTGATTCGTTCTGCAGTTTAACTTTTGATAACTAACGCGTCCGTCAGGATTTTCATCATGTCTGTTGACACAGGAAAAATTCAAGTGAAAACACTGTTGGAGCGTCCCTCGGCCCAGCTCGATTGCTCGGCGGGTCTTACCTTTGCATTTGCGTATGCAGCATCCGAAACATCCGCGATTGGCGTAGTCCGGGAATTTATGAAGTATGATTCTTTTGATTTGCGATGTACTTTAATGCATTTAGTCGAGTCAGTAGTCGAGTGAGTTTCTTACCTTCTTTTGAGAATCTATGGGAGCGCGACAGCGCTCCCATGGAGTAGCCCCCGAGATTGTGGTTTATTGTCTTACAATAGAGGACAATCTCGAATCATCCTTCTATATTGCTTTTCTCAATCGAAATTTTTTGCTTTTGAAAATTTATGGGAGCGCGACAGCGCTCCCATGGGAGTAGACCCCGAGATTGTGCTTTATTTCATTTGACGTAGAGGATAATCTCAATACTTTTGCTTCTTTTCAATTAAATCACAAGAATTTTTTATGTGCTCCCATGGGAGTACTTTTGCCAGTCGAATCCTTTTGTCGATTGTAGACTTGAACCCTTCACTCGAATGTGTATGCTACTTTCACATCTGACGTTACTCATGATATCTTAGGCGTGCGCTCGCTGCTTTGATAAGACGGGTTTGTGTAGGCTCAATGTTCAGAATTTTGATTGCCGAAGATGTCGTGTCAGCTTTGATTTAGCGTCATCGGGGCGGCCCTCGAGTATATATTTTTTGCTAAATACTTCCGTGCTTTTTGATTTGCGCAAGCACCCAATATATCGAGGAGGTTTTTTGTTTGACCCGGCTCCCGAGACTATCGAGTGGTGTTGGGTTGTCTGTTTGACCCAGCCCCCGATTCTATCGAGTGGGGTTAGGTTGTCTGTTTGGCCCAGCCCCGAGTCTATCGAGTGGGGTTGGGTTGTCTGTTTGGCCCAGCCCCCGAGTCTATCGAGTGGGCTGCAAGTCTTGCGTTTTGTGAGTATTTTTAGAGTTTTGATCCCTATGCTTTTATGCTCCAGCCCCCAAGTATTCGAGTGGGGAAAACATATATGAGAATTATGAAGGAATGTATATTTTTATTCCAAGTTATGTATTCGACCAGCAAGCCGCCTCATTAAAAACCTTCCAGTCCCCTTAGGTACCCTGGTAAGGGAAAGGGTGCGTCTGAAACCTGCTGGCTCTTCTGACAGTATGCGCTATTACATATGAAACTTGGAGATCTATGCATAGAAACGACGCAAATGCGCTACGTTCCATGGGTTTGATGCTTCTTCCCCTGTCTTCACATTTTTCAGTCGATAGGCTCCGCCATCTATGACATCTGTGATGATGTAAGGTTTTTCCCATGGTGATGCGAGTTTGTGGACCTTCTTCTACTTCTCCCTCAGCACTAAATCTCCCACCATAAAGGATCGTGTGCGTAATCGTCGACTATGGTAATTGCGAAGGTCTTGTTGGTAAACAGCCGTTCGTGCCAAGGCCGTATTACGTGCTTCTTCCAGTAAATCAGCTGCATCTTCGAGTGCTTTGTTTGCGTCGTCCTCTTCATACACTTCCACCCGCGGTGAGTTAAATTTGATGTCGGAAGGTAGTACTGCCTCTGCACCATAAACCATGAAGAACGGTGTGTACTGTGTAGAGGCGTTTGGGGTAGTTCTTAGGCTCCATAGTACTGCTGGGAGTTCATCAACCCATGCACCCGCAACCCTTCTGAGTGGTACCAAGAGTCTCTTTTTGATGCCGCTGCATACGAGTCCATTAGCTTTTTCGACTTGTCCATTGGATTGTGGATGCGCCACGGAGGCATAGTTTAGCTTGATGTTCTGTTCCTTGCAAAAGGATTTGAATTCTTCTACTGTGAAGTTGGTGCCGTTGTCGGTTATGATACTATCCATTACTCCAAACCTATACATGATCGATTGTATGAAACGGACCGCCGTAGAAGCTGTCGAGCTTGTGATGGGGATGGCTTCGATCCATTTTGTGAATTTGTCAACTGCCACCAGTAGGTGAGTATGTCCACCTTTTGATGATTTTTTGAGTGGTCCTACCATGTCAAGTCCCCATTGGGCAAAAGGCCATGCCAATGGTATGGTTTTTAGCGCAGACGCGGGTGCATGTGGCTTGGAAGCGAACTTCTGGCAGCCGATGCACCTTTTGACTATGTCCTCTGCGTCCCTTAGCGCTGTAGGCCAGTAAAACCCTGCTCGAAAGGCTTTGGCTACGAGTGATCGACTACCGGCATGGTGCCCGCAGGTACCTGCATGAATGTCCAGAATGAGATCTTTGCCATCTTCCAGTGCAATACATCTTTGAAACATACCTGAAGTGCTGCGTTTGTATAGCTCTCCGTTTATGATGGTGTATGCTTTTGCCCGTCGAGTGACGCGTCTAGCCTCGTTTGTATCTTCTGGTAGTTCATTGCGAAGTATGTATGCAAGGAAAGGTTGAGTCCATGTTGGCTCAATGAGAAGTACTTCAATCGGAGGATCCTCTGTGCTTGGTGTTTTGCCTTTGTCTGTAGCTGCCGTCACGTTTGATTGTCGTCTGTCGATTGACCTGTGCGATGGTCTCGATTATCTCGGCGGTCATCCGTACGATGATCTCGATTATCACGATGATCGTCGGGTCATCTATCAGTTTGGTCGCGTCTGTCCCTTGACTGGACAAAGCCCGATGCGATGAAGTTTGGATGGTCATCGTCGTGATAATGATGCTTGCGTTTGCGCCTTCGATCATCTCTGCAGCTATCTCTGCGGTCTCGACTGCCACCCTCGTGATTTTCATGTGATGATGCGGGTCGAGTGCCTCGTACGGAGTCTTCTCCATCCGCCCACTTTGTTGCGAGCACCATAAGTGCCGCCATTGACCTTGGGTTTTCTTGACCAAGTGTCTCTTTGAAATCTTCTCTCCAGAGTCCGTTTTTGAAGGCATCGATTACCCTATCTTCTGATACGTTGCCTACTGAGTTGCGGATGGTGGTCCACCGCCGTATGTACGATCTCAGAGATTCATCTGACTTTTGCTTGCAGGTTCGAAGCTCTTCGAAAGTTTTGGGGCGCTCACATAGAGGCTCGAAGTATTTGATGAAATCACCTTTGAAGTGCTCCCACGAATCGTAGTATGATTCGGGTAGCGATTTGAGCCAATCGCGAGCTGTCCCTTCCATCATGAGTTGTATGTACTGCATAGCTGTGGTTGTGGTGCCATGCTGACATCCAACAGCCAGCCTGTAATCTTCTAGCCAGCCTGATGGCTCCTGTTTGCAGTTGAATTTTGGCGTGGTAGCCAGCGAAAACTTCTTGGGCATACGCGCCTCCCGGATTCGTCGAGTGAAGCATAGCGCTCCACAGGGTCCGATTTCTGCTTTCGAGTCTGAGTTGCTGCTATATGACCTTCTCGAGTGGCTCCTGCTGGATCGATGATGGCGTGAGCTTTTTCGACTGCTCCCTCGACGAGGACTTCGACTGCGTCGGTCTCGATCTTTGTCTCTCCTTGGAGTTGCTTGTGGTTGTTGTATGGCTTTTGCTGCTATTGCTAGTTGTTTGTATAGTTGGAGGTGCTGATCCCTCTTTGGGTCTCCTGCAGGAGGTTCGATTGTTCTGAGGTAGGTGCCTAGCGTTATCAGCGCTCCGGCTGGTTCAGTAGGTATGGGAATTCCTTCCGCGTCGACTGCCATAAAGGTTGGATCCAGATTTCGAGTGACCGCTGCGCGATCTGCATCTCCGAGGTTTATGACTCGCGACCTGTTTGCGGGGTCGTTTCTGCCTGTTGAACTCATGGATAACGCTTTTCGTCGCGCACTCGATATGCTGGCCTGCTTTTTGCGTTTTTCAAGTACTGCTCTGTAGTTTTTCAGCCGTATCGATTCTTGCCACTGGAAGTATTGCAAGGTCAATACCTCTTCTGGAGTTGTGTTTGCTGGTAGCATTGTGCAGCTTTCAATTACTTTGTTCACTTTTTCCGCCATCTCGGCAGTGATGGTCAGTGTGGTCGTTCCATCAGGCATGGTGACTGTGCAAGGGTATTCTGTAGGTCGACGGCATGCTGCAGCTGTTGATGTTTCTGCTGCACTCGCTGTGTAGACCTGGTAAGGTACTACCCGATCTTCTGTCCACGCGCTGTTAACGCGCATTATGGATTCGGCGTCATCGTCCAGGCTCATGTTGGAGTTGCTTTGCTTGCTGTGGTTTTTGCTGCAGTCGAGTAGATCCTCGAGTGATTTGTCCAGGTTGTCTGCGTCGCAGGTGAATATCTCGTGGCTGGCACGGATTTCTGGGCCATTGAGATCGGCGAGATATATGTTGTCGTCTGTGTTCTCTTCGTTCCCCGCGATGTTATGGCAGTCGACGATGTTGTCGAGTGACTCTGTTGAGTTATTTGGGCGGTACGTAGATTCGATCTCGCTCTTCCCAATTCTTCTGGCCACCGCGTGGCGGAACTCCTTTGAGTCCATGGATGTTGCTGAGTCACTTGGCGATTGGATCGGAACGATCTGTGATGATGTCGCTGCCAAGATGGATGGTGTTGCAGTCGAAGCGTCGTCGAGTGTCTCCATGTCGAGTGGATCCAATAGGTCCTGCACACCATCTTTATCGACAAAGAAATTAAATTCTCCAACTGTAATATCCAAACCTGATTCGAGTCCGGCAAAGGCTTGCTGAGCTTCCTTTGAGTGCGGCGTGAGCCTCCTTGGAGATTTTGGCGAGTGATCGCCTCTTGAGTTGATGCTAGTCGATTTTGTCGGCGAGTTGCCATTTGCAGATGTGATCGGTGATTTGCCGTTTGATGATGCGATAGGCGAGTTACCTTGTGCAGATGTGATCGGCGAGTGGCCGCGTGATGATGAAACCGGCGAAACCGTGAGCCCAATACTACCACTTCCCACAGACGGCGCCAATTGACGAGGGGTGTCCTCGGCAAGTCCCATGGTTGCTATACCTAGGGTTGATTATGTGGTAGAGAACGCGTAGTATCGGTGGAATCAACGGCTGACAAGCGTGATTTACCCAGGTTCAGGGCCCTCGAGTGAGGTAAAACCCCTACGTCCTGCTTGTCTGTATTGATTGTGAGAATATGAAGGTTACAAAGGTCCGGTGAGTTGTTGATCTCGTCGGGGTTCTGGTGGCTATGGATTGCTCTTCTTGATCGATCACCCTCCCAGCCTTTATATAGGAGGCTGGGTCTCGGGAAACATAACCGGCCAAGATTACATGTTATGAAAAGTCTTAACCGACTATGGTTCAAGCTAACTTGGGAAACACTCTTCGTCTTGGGCCTCTCTTCGTGGGCTTCGATTACTTCTTAGGCTTCTTTGATCATCACGTGCACCAGGTACCTCCATGCTGGGTACCCGCAGAGCATAACCTCGTCAGCGATGGACTCGCGTTGGGCTCCGAATCCGCGGGGGAGGCGGGTGGACTTTGATGTGGTGAATTTCCAACCGGAGGAGTCGGTGGCCTTGGCGTCGAGTCTGCAAACTTGATGTATTTCTTCTTCCATAGAACGATACCAAGCTCGACTTCTCCCAATGTCTTCTCGCCTTCAGCTCCAGGAATGTCAAGATTCATTGAATTGCGACATAACTTTCGTGACCCCGACACGAGCAAATCCGGCCGGAATCTCACCAAAATGGAACGTTGCTCCAAGTTGATGTGGTAAAGCATAGCCAATCGCCACCGGATAACTAATGTTCTTCATTGGCACATGTAACTCACAATTTGTCTTCTCCGTGATATCATCCACGGGGTAGTGAGCCACCGACGGTTCATCAACTGGTTCATCAACTGCAGGATCTTGTAGCTGCGTGGAACCCACACTGCTTTTCCCTCTGAGATGGGCAGACATCGATTGCAGGATCTTCTACTCGCAGCTGAGATTCCCTTTGCTGGGTAATTGAGGCCAGTTGCTCCTGCACAGCCTGCACCGTGCGTTCTAATGCAGTAACCCTCTCCGCCTCCCTCTTCTTATTTCTGCAATGTTTTCTATAAGTTGTAGCGTCCTCCGGAAACCCTTCAAGAAAACCAACCCCGCCTCCTCTGCCTCGACAACGTCCCCAGTGTTCTTTATTCCCGAGGGCGAGTGAAAGCTCGTCGTCCTCTCTATCGGGAACATATTTTCCCTCCTTGACTAGTGCTATTGCGTCTTTTAGTTTTTTGACGACTCTTGTAATTCTTTTCTGCCATTTTCCCTTTGGAACAATCAACCCTGTGTGAAAGAACATTTTGTATCCTTAGTTTTTGTGTGTTAGTTAACAACACATGTGATAGTTTCAATCTGGTGTTAAGTATATTCAGGTTATAATGTGTTCAAACACATGTGCATCAACACCAAAAAGAGAAAAGAAGTTTCGGGATCTTATCAGGCCGGAGTATCCGGTCCCCAGGACCGTAGACTCCGGACTCAGAGGTTTCTAGCCAAAACGCAGAAAAGAGGTTCAGCCCCTGGTGGGGGCCGGAGTTTCCGGCCCCAGGGACCGGAGTTTCTGCCTGAGCTTCGACTTGGCTGGAAGTGGTTCACCCCCTGGTGGGGGCCGGAGTATCCTGCCCCAGAAGGCCGGAGTTTCCGCCCCAGACCGGATAGTGACCGGATACTCCGGTGGGAAGCTATCTGCAATGGCTAGATTTTCTGGGAAGGGTATGAATACCCCTCCACCTACCTCCAGCCAGCCAGCTCGCCCAGAATTGAAGACACCATTGTTGCAAGCTCAAGAATCACTAGATCTCCCAGTCCCTCCACCCAAACTTGTTGATCTTTGGAGGATTGAAGGAGAAGGCCCCGATCTACATCTTCACTAAGCCGTTCTTCATTTCCCCCTCATTCACTTGAGGGATCATAGCTAGGGTTTCCACTTGGAAAACCTAGCCCCCCCGTTGTACTCACTTGGTTGTCTTTGTGACAGATTGTAGCTGTTTGGGAGCCCCCAATCCATTGTGGGTTGTGCCCCAAATCGTTGTTGTAAAGGCTCCGGACTCCGCCTTGAAGGTTTCTGATAGTTGAAGTGAACCAATCCTTTGTGGTGCGGTTCACCGGAGAAGAGGGTGAAGCCTTTGTGGCTGTTGAACCATTGTGTTGGTTCACACCTCTCCAACGAGACGTACTCCCTAAAAAGGAGGAACTCGGGAATACATTCGTGTCTCCGCGTGCTTTCACTTCGGTTACCTCTATCCTTGTTTACCGCTTTTACTTTATATCGTGCTTAGTTGCTAGCTTGTCATATAGGTAAATTCACCGTAGTTGCATATCTAGAGAATTTACCTTTTTGTGTCAAGCCTAATTTGAAAAAGATTAAAATTTGGAGTAGCACCTATTCACCCCCCCTCTAGGTGTCATATCGATCCTTTCACTTGTTATCAGAGCTTAGGCTCTCTTGTTGGGCTTAACCGCCTAAGAGAAGTATGACACTAAGTGAGGATGAGGCCGATCTTGCCAAGGCCAAAGAAACCACGGCATCCATGGCCGATATCAAATCGTTGGAAACAACATTGACAACATCCATGAATGTCAAGTTTGATGAGTTGCATGACATGTTCATGAAATTCGCAAAGGGCAAGCTTTCGGAACTCATCCCACTAGAGGGTGTCTCTAACTCCGATGAGGGTGATTCCAAGGAGGATAAAGAGAAAAAGAAAAACGGGGTTGAAACCGATACCGGAACTAAAACACCTCCTCCACCTCCTACCTTGCATGATGGGAAGGAAGGGTACCATGCCGTTCTGGGTTGGTACTCTCCCGACCCACATATCACCACCCGCATAAACCCTATAGGTCCTCCACCTAAGCTTAATGCATTAGCTTTTGAAGTTGGCAACGCTCAATGAAATCTCCTATCAACAGTGCCTCTATCGAGCTTTGGAGGATCATTGAAGATGGATACAAGGTCGCGGATCCAAGCAACATGACAAGAAGAGAGTTTGCCGAAAAGCAACTCAATGCCTCCGCTCTCCACATGATTGAACTCTCAATGAGTGACAATGACAAGCATCATATTCTCCATGTCACCACCGCCAAAGAAGCTTGGAATTGTCTTGAGGTTGCATTCCTTGGAAATGATAGCATGAAGAGGAATAGATATGAATCGTTGAGCAATGATGCTGAAGGCTTCTACATGTTTGATAATGAGAATCATGAAGACATGTATGGAAGACTCAAAAATCTTGCGAAGGCCTTCTATGATGTGGGGGCAACCTATGTGGATGATGCTTGGGTCAAGAGGAAGTATGTGAATGCTCTCTTGCCTTTCGAGCCCATTGAGTTGAAGTCTATTCAAGGAAGACACAACTATATTCAAATGTCATCAAATGAAGTTATGCAAGAAGTGCAAGCCTCTAAGGTCGCCACCAAGAATGCCGAAGATAACCGTGCTAGGGACATGGGAATGAAACAAGGTCCCTCACTTGCTTTGAAGGCCAAGGTGGTATGTCTAGATGAAAATGATGAGGTTGAAGCTTGCCCAAGCAACATTGCTCCCAATGAGCTTGAGCAAGCTCTCAATGGTAACATAGCTCTTGCCACAAGAGTGTTTTGGGAGGACCCAGTTAAAGCTAAAGCCCAAGTTGATAAAGAGAACAATTCAAATGGGTGGTTGATAGTGGATGCACTAGTCATATGACCGGAAGCAAGGAGATTATGACGGAGTTGAGACCAAATCTAAATCACTCAACCGTCTCTTATGGTGACAAGTCAAAGCCGAGGTAAAGAGTCTTGGCAAGGTGGTAGTTGCAAGGGATCACCCTTGTAAATGTCATGCTTGTTGAGTCTCTAGGTTACAATCTTATGTCCGTTCGTGCTCTTAATAAGATGAACTTTGATGTCCATTTTACTATTGATATGGTGGTACTCTTGAGGAGCAAGACTCTAAAGGTCATGTTCGTTGGGTATGTTGAAAATGAGTTGTTTGTGGTGGACTTTTCGGGGTCTACCAACACTCAAGCAATATGCTTATTCGGAAAGGCCGACGTGGGGTGGTTGTGGCATCGCCGCTTGTCCCATGTCAACATGAGAACTTTGCAAAGTCTTCACAAGGGTGGCCACATTCTTGGACTAAAAGAGAATGTTTCTTTTTCTAGAGATCGTCTTTGTAGGGCTTGTGTTGAAGGAAAGATGCATGATTCTCCCCACCCAAGCAACACCATCATCTCATCAAAGAGGATATTGGAACTTCTTCATGTTGATCTCTTTGGTGCCGTACCGCAACCGAGTCTTGGTGGGAAGAAGTATTGTTTGGTGATTGTTGATGACTATTCAAGATTCACTTGGGTTTTCTTCTTCAAGACGAAGGATGAAACTCAACAAACCGTCATCGACTTCTCCAATGAAGTTCAACGTCAACACAATGTTCCCATATTGGCCATTAGAAGTGACAATGGCTCCGAGTTCAAGAACTACACCTTGAATGAGTTTCTTAGTGAAGAGGGAATTCGTCATCAATATTCCGCTGCGTATACCCCTCAACAAAATGGTGTAGCCGAGAGAAAGAACCGGACTCTTATGGATATGGCAAGGTCCATGTTGGCGGAGTTTAAGTCTCCACTCTTCTTGTGGGCCGAAGCCATCTCCACGGCGTGTCACTCCTCCAACCGGTTATTCTTTCGCAAAGGAAAGAAGGAAACTCCATATGAAATGCTTACCGGCAACAAGCCCAATGTCTCCTACTACCGAGTGTTTGGTTGTAAGTGTTTCTACAAAATCAAAGGTGTTCATTTATCTAAATTTGAAGTTAAAGCTTTAGAGGGTGTTTTGTTGGGTACGGTGCGAACTCTCACACTTATAGAGTCTACGACAAATCCTTAGGGAGAGTTGTGGAATCTTGTAGTGTGAGGTTCGATGAGAATGACGGCTCCCAAGTGGCGCAATTTCATGTTTGTGATGTAGATAATGAGGAACCTCAAGATGCAATAAGAAGAATGGGGGTTGGTTTCTATCGCCCCATCGAAGTCCATCATGAGCCTCCTCAAGCAAGTATAAGCTCCACTCAAGTGGAGACTCCATCATCACAAGTTGAAGTTGCACCTTCTATGGAAGCAAATGATGCATCTACCCAAGAACAAGTGCAAGACCCTCCTCATGTTGACCAAGAGGCTATGCAAGAACCAAGTACTCCTATTGTCAATTCTAGCCAAGGTCAAGACCATGATCAACCATCTCCTTCTATTATTGAAGATGTGCATCAAGATGATCAAGGTCACCATTCCGGTCAAGACGGGGACTCAAATGATCAAGATGATCAAGCGATAATTCCTCGCAACAATGAGGATATCGAAACCCGTTGACTAGAAAGAGTCAAAAAGGATTGGAGAAGAAAGAGTCTTCATCTAGATGCTATCCTTGATGCTAAGAACAAGGTCACCACAAGAAGAAATTGGCAAGCTTTAGTGAACATCAAGCCACATCTCTATGGTGGAACCAAAGAAAGTCTTTGAAGCTCTTGAAGATCCGGATTGGTTGGAAGCCATGCATGAAGAGCTCAACAACTTCAAGCGCAACAAAGTGTGGAATCTAGTGGAGAAGCCAAAAGATTGCCTCAATGTTATAGGCACCAAGTGGATATTCAAGAACAAGCAAGATGAGCATGGAATGGTTGTGAGGAACAAGGCAAGATTGGTAGCTCAAGGGTACTCTCAAGTTGAAGGCATTGATTTTGGAGAGACCTATGCTCCCGTGGCTCGCCTTGAGTCCATCCGTATCCTTCTTGCATATGCATCACATCATAATTTCAATTGCAACAAATGGATGTGAAAAGTGCCTTTCTTAATGGTCCTTTAAAGGAGTTGTATATGTTAAGCAACCTCCGGGATTTGAGGATCCACACTTCCCAACCATGTCTACAAGCTTGATAAGGCGCTCTATGGTCTCAAACAAGCACCTCGTGCTTGGTATGAGCACCTAAGAGAGCTATTGATAGACCGTGGCTTTGAAGTGGGGCAAATCGATCCCACTCTTTTTACCAAGAGGGTTAAAGGGGAGCTTTTCATATGCCAACTTTATGTTGATGATATCATATTTGGCTCATCTAACAAAGCTTTTAATGATGAATTTTCAAAGCTTATGACCGATAGGTTCGAGATGTCCATGATGGGAGAGTTGAAGTACTTCCTTGGTTTTGAGATCAAGCAATTGAGTGGAGGGACTTTCATCTCTCAAGCCAAATATATCCAAGACATGCTCAAGAGGTTCAAGATGCAAAATGCTAAAGAGAAGAAGTTTCCTATGGACACCAAATGTCATCTTGAACTTAGTCCAAAGGGTAAAGATGTCGATCAAAAACTCTATCGCTCTATGATTGGTTCTTTGCTTTATCTTTGTGCATCTAGACCCGATATTGTGTTGAGTGTAGGAGTGTGTGCAAGGTACCAAGCGGCTCCCAAAGAAAGCCACCAAGTTGCGGTTCTTCGAATCTTTCGATATTTGGTTCATACCCCAAGGTTTGGTTTGTGGTATCCTAAAGGCTCAACATTCTCTCTTGCCGGTTACACGGATTCGGATTGGGCCGGTTGCAAGGATGATAGGAAATCAACTTCCGGGGCATGCCAATTCCTTGGTAGGTCCTTGGTGAGTTGGTCTTCTAAGAAGCAAAATTGCATATCTCTCTCCACCACCGAAGCCGAGTATGTGGCGGCCGCTAGTTGTTGCACTCAATTGTTATGGATGAGGCAAACTTTAAAGGAATACGGTGTCCATTGTGACAAAGTGCCTCTTTTATGTGACAATGAAAGTGCTATCAAGATTGGTCACAACCCGGTGGAGCACTCAAGAACGAAGCATATTGAGATTCGTTATCATTTCATTCGTGATCACATCAACCGGGGTGACATTGAGCTTGGCTATATTCCCACGAAGATCCAACTTGCCGATATGTTCACGAAGCCACTTGATGAAGCAAGGTTCACTTATTTGAGGCATGAGCTAAATATCGTGATTCGGGGAGCGTCGCTTGACTATCTTGCATACACACCTATATCTTAGCTATATTTGGTTTAGGTGTAGGCATGGACATAGGGGGAGTGCGGTCCTAATCCATTGGACTATCCCTCCCCCCATTATGCCGATAGTAAGAACTCATTTTGTCTCTATATTGTTCATTTTATGAATTGTGAGCTTAAATGACGAGTAGTGGCGGTGAACCCAAGATATATCTTCGCGGTGTCACACCACATACACTCATACATGGTGGCCTAGGCCACCGACATCTTCTTTGTGAAGATTTGATCTTTTTGGAGCTTTATGGCCTTTTTGCCTATCCGTTGGTTTTATGGAAAACACACTCAAATGATGATTCTTATTTGATTTTTGTGCTCTTACCAAGTTTGAGTGTGAAGTACCATCTCCAGTGACTTTGTGTCTTCTCCCAGGCCTCTCTTATCTAAAAACTTGCTCTTCTTGCATCTTGCATGTCCTACAACAAAATCTGGCATTTTTTAGTCGGTGGGGCCGGAGAATCCGGTCCTTCAGGGCCGGATAATCCGGTCTGACTGAAGTCTCCGCCCTAAACCCCAGAATCTCTGGCTGAGGCCGGAGACTCCGGTCTGGGCAGTTTCGCTGGGATCTAAAGGGGATCGGGGTGAGGAGTTGACTCACAACTCCTCTCACCCCCCACCCCAAACCTCTCCCAGCCGCCGCCGCCTCGAAGTGCCACTCCGGCTGCTCCCCGCCGCCGGAATCCGCCGTGCCACAGGCTCCTCCACCCTCCAAGCGTTGGGGACCCTTCTCCCCTTCGTTTGACCTTCACCATGACGGGCAAAAGTTCATCTCTCTCTCTCTCTCTCTCTAGGTTTTCACTCTAGATCTTGTTTTGAGAGAAGATTTGCTTGTACTTCATGGTGTAGACTCTTTATGTTGGCAATGTACACTCCAGAAAATTAGTTGTGCCAAGTTTCCCCTTAGATTTGACCTAGGTTGAAGTCTATAGTCTCAGGCCGGAGACTCCGGTCCTCACAGACCGGAGAATCCGGTGTGGCCGGATTTCCGCCCCCTGAGACCGGAGACTCCGGTCTGGATCATACCTGAGGGAAAACTTGACTCAAATAATTTTCTTCTTTGGCTTTCCTGGACATGCAAGCTTACCTCCATGCTATCCCTCTACTCTGTATCTCACAGGTGTTCCGAGGACAAAATCTTCCATCAAACATCCCCACAAGGTTTCAAGGAAAGATCGTATTCAAACTCGGGACAAGCTCTTGTATGACAGCAACACTGACCGCCTACGACAGCAGAGTGCCATGGATGAAGAAGCCACAAGACATGCTGCCCTAGGTGGGTTTGATGATGAAGAAGAGCCGAGAGAGCCATTTTGATTCCTTGACCACAGTTTTGGGTATGGGGAAGCTTGAGTTCCGTCGGATGAGAGCTCAGCCATTCTTTGACCTTCCTCAACACCGATGACCCCAACTTTCCAAGGAGAGATCAGCAGCTGATTATGCATGAGATCTATGCCCGTATTGAGAAGCATGTGGTGTGTGAGCAAAAGGTGTTGAGCCTTGAGAACTTGAACAAGAAGAAATATTTTCAAGAGGCCGTGTGGATTGCTAGGAAGCTTGGACTTGAGAAGCTCATCTCTCACACTCATGAAGACTATGATATTAAGCTTGTTCATCAGTTCTTCACCACTGTTGTCTTTGATAATGATGAAGAGGTCACCATGACTTGGATGACCGGTCCTCACAAGTGCACCTCCAACTTTGTGGAATTTGGAAGATTGTTGGGCTATGAGTTCAAGGGGGCTTCTACTTCAGTTGGAACAGGTTGCATGTGGAAGGGTTCACCTACAAAAGCGTCCTTGCACCCTTTGTATTCTGTTGCATCATCTGTTGGCACTAATCAAGACCTCCTCCCCACCTTCAACATTTTCCTTCGCATGGTTCGGTTAGTCTTGCTCCTCAAGCCGGAAATGTGGATGCCATTCGAGGAGGACTTGTCAATCTCCTATACCATGCTTACAAGGTTCAACAAGCCGGTCCGGATTGCCAAGGCCAAGAAGTTGATGTCATGGATTTCATCAAGTGTGAGATGCTTTGGGCCATTTTTGAGCACAAGAATCCTTTATATGCACCCTATGTGATGAAGCTCATCCTTCACAAGGTGCCCACCGTCGATGTCTCTCGCCTCACCAAGCATCCCAAGGGCACTCTCCGCCAACTTAGCAAGCATTCCAAGCAACCGTCTTCCTCTCATGCACCTCCTCTCAATCTAGTGATGAGGAAGCGTCCGAGGCTCCAATGCCTAAAAGGAGAAGCAAGAATGCCGACCCTCCATCATATCTTCAAGGAAGGGCCAAAGTGAACACAGAAGTGAGCAAGCTCTCTTGGTGGAAGAGAAAGTTGCTTTGCATGGACGTTGCACTTCACAAGGAGAACCATGGTTCATATGTGAGAGAGAAGCACATCATTAGCAACCAAGGCATCATGATCAAGGAGTTGCGCAAGCTCAACAATGGTAGCATCACTCCTCCTCCGGAAGAAGATGAAGATGGTAATGCTATTATCTCCTCCTCGTCCGAAGATACTATCCCATATGATCAATGGAACCAACACGTCTTTCCTTGGGCTGATTATGGGATGTGACATCCATGCCTTCTTCTTCTCGCAACACTAGCAAGGCTCCCATGAACATATCCGATGAAGACTACAATGGAGAAGGGGATGATGATGAGGAAAAGAAGACTCCGAGTGATCTCCATGGGCCTCGTTAGTTATGCTCTTTTCCCTTTTTTGCGTCTCGATGCCAAAGGGGGAGAAGTAGTTGTATTAGATTCTCTCCGTGGATTTGCATGGGTTGGACACAAGCATGTGCTTTTATCATTTTTATTGCGCTTGTGTCTCTTTATGTTATTTGGAACTTATTTGCATCTTATGTGTTGTGAACTATGGATGTTTATCTATGTGAGTGTAAGACATATGGATTTCTTATTATGTATGGTTGAGCCTACATTATTGTGCTATGGTTTTATGGATGGTTATCTACATTTATATGCACAAGGTATGGTTGTTATCTCTAGACTCAACCTATATTGTGATATGTCTTGTTTGTGAAATGTGTTGTTTCTATATCATGTTGCTATGTATGTTTGGAAATTGTCTCTCTATATGTGTGCATTTGCATTCCAAAGCAATTGATTTATATGCACACATCTAGGGGGAGTCTTTCCTTTTTGTTAGACATGATATGGTCATGAAATTCATTGCAAATCCTTGTGTTGTCATCTAACACCAAAAAGGGGGAGATTGAAAGAACATTTTGTATCCCTTAGTTTTTGTGTGTTAGTTAACAACACATGTGATAGTTTTAATATGGTGTTAAGTATATGCAGGTTATAATGTGTTCAAACACATGTGCATCAACACCAAAAAGAGAAAAGAAGTTTCGGGAGCTTATCAGGCCGGAGTATCCGGTCCCCAGGGCCGGAGACTCCGGACTCAGAGGTTTCTGGCCAAAACGCAGAAAAGAGGTTCAGCCCCTGGTGGGGCCGGAGTTTCCGGCCCTAGGGACCGGAGTTTCTGCCTGAGTTTCGACTTGGCTGGAAGTGGTTCACCCCCTGGTGGGGGCCGGAGTATCCGGCCCCAGAAGGCCAGAGTTTCCGCCCCAGACCGGAGTATCCGGTCACTAGGGCCGGAGACTCCGATGGGAAGCTGTCTGCGACGGCTAGATTTTTTGGGATGGGTATAAATACCCCTCCACCTACCTTCAGCCAGCCAGCTCGCCCAGAATTGAAGACACCATTGTTGCAAGCTCAAGAATCACTAGATCTACCAATCCCTCCACCCAAACTCGTTGATCTTTGGAGGATTGAAGGAGAAGGCCCCGATCTACATCTTCACCAAGCCGTTCATCATTTCCCCCTCATTCACTTGAGGGACCATAGCTAGGGTTTCCACTTGGAAAACCTAGCCCCCCGTTGTACTCACTTGGTTGTCTTTGTGTCAGATTATAGCTGTTTGGGAGCCTCCAAATCGTTGTTGTAAAGGCTCCGGACTCCGCCTTGAAGGTTTGCGATAGTTGAAGTGAACCAATCCTTTGTGGTGCGGTTCACCGGAGAAGAGGGTGAAGCATTTGTGGTTGTTGAACCATTGTGTTGGTTCACACCTCTCCAACGAGACGTACTCCTCTAAAAAGGAGGAACTCGGGAATACATCCGTGTCTCCGCGTGCTTTCACTTCGGTTACCTCTATCCTTGTTTACCACTTTTACTTTATATCGTGCTTAGTTGCTAGCTTGTCATATAGGTAAATTCACTGTAGTTGCATATATAGAGAATTTACCTTTTTGTGTCAAGCCTAATTTGAAAAAGATTAAAATTTGGAGTAGCACCTATTCACCCCCCCCTCTAGGAGTCATATCGATCCTTTCACTGTGTCTGGGTCCAACACTGCCCCATGCGCGAAGAACCAGAACTTGGACCTGTCGGGCCAGTCATCTGTCTGTGGAGGGATCCCTTTTTTACGCAGGTCATTTTCATAGGCTTCCCACTTAGGCAAGGCAGTCTTGTTGCCACCTGAGCCCAAACGATGGAAATATTTCTTCTTCTTAGCATTCAACTTATTTTGGGTCGATCGGGCCACGGCGACGGCCGATTTCTTATGCGCCACAAATTCAGGCCAGTCATCTTTTAGCTTCTCTAGATGTCCAGTGAAATCTGGAGTTTTTTCCCATATTTTCTCCACAATCCTTTCTTCCAGTTGTTGAATTGCTCGGCCATCTTGCTAAGAGTCCACTCCTTGACTTTATCCTTCCTCTTATGTGGGAGATCTGCCGGTAGGCTGCAAGAATCCAATATCGAGTCCCAAAGGGTATCTTTAATTCTTTGCTCGAGATATTTTGCACCAATGTTGGCTTTCTTCGGCTCATTCCATTCTGCAACGGTGATCGGGACCATGTCCCTAACAAGAACTCCGCATTGAGCTACATATTTAGTGTTAGATTCCATCGGGTTTCTCCGGTTTGCCTTTTATGCTAACTTCGTCGATCGACAACTTTGCACCATCTGGCAGCTTTAACAATTGGTTCGGGCCTCGTTTAGGGATTGACTTAGATCCAGAGGGCTGAAAGAAAAATGTTTCGTTAATAAGTGCGCATATAAATCAATTAATGCATCTAGCTAGTGATCAATAAGACTTAATATATACCTTGCCGGAGTTTTCCACGGAGTTTTCTAACGGCACTTCTTCTTCGTCGTCGTCGTCTCTGAAGTTTTCTAACTCAAGTCCCTCACTGGAGTCGTTCAAACATTTCGCGCTGAAATCTTCGCCGTCTTCTTCGTCGGAATCTTCTCCATCGGAATTGGGTGCGGCAACCCTATTATATATAATTGCTTGCATCCGGTCTTCGTTCTCCAAATCTCGGATGAAGGGGGCGTCGATGATGGGGGCATCGTTCTCCATAGCTCAATGTCACTGCAAATTTGTAATTCATAGCAAACAACTTTAAATTTCTTATTCACAATAATATTGCATCTAAAAATAACATTGCTTTGATAAATATCTTATACACAAAAATATTGCAACTAAAAATAACATTGCTTTGATAATTTTTCTAACTTTGCTAAATTTGCTACATTTTCGAATTTTCTAACTTTGGTAAATTTTCTAACTTTGATAAATTTCTTACTCAACTAAAATTAAAACATTTCAACTAAAATTCAAACATGTCAACTAAAATTTACTCAACCTAAATTTTTGTTTTCCTAGTTTTGAAATTTACTCAACTAAAATTCAAACATAAAAAAATGAACACTACTAAAATTTACTCGACCTAAACATCAGTACTAAATAATAACAGTACTAAAAAAAATGGACACTACTAATCGAAAGAACAGTACTGAAAAAAAAAGAAAAAAAACTAACCTTCGTGGAGGCCGGAGCAGGGGCGGCGATGGCACGCGCGGGCCGGAGCAGAGGAGGGAGGCGGAGCAGGGGCGGAGGCTGGAGCATCAGAGGGAGCAGGGCCAGGTGGCGATGGCGGAGCAGGGCCGAGCGGCGATGTCGCGCTCGGGTCGGAGCAGAGGAGGGAGGCAGAGCAGGGGCGGCGCGTCGTGGAGCGGAGCAGGGGCGGCGGAGGTCGACGCGGCGAGGGAGGAGGCGATGGCGCGGCCGACGGCCGGAGCAGGGCTTCGCCGGAGCAGGGGCATCGTGGAGCTCGAGGCGTCGGCGCGCGGAGGACTTCGTCGAATTTGGGGGAATTTTGATCGATCCCTGCCTTAACCGCCCCGATTATCTACAACCGGTACTAAAGGTCAATTTTGGGCCGCGCAAAATTTCGCGCGCGAAGCCCAACCCTTTAGTACCGGTTGGATTATACAACCGGTACTAATGGGCCTTTTATTTGTTTTTTATTTTCTGTTTTTTCTATTTGGTTTCTGTTTTGTTTTTTTCTCTAGTTTCTTTTTATTTTATATCTATGTAATTTAATTGTCTTAAAATTTATAATAATTATCTATTTATTTTAGAAACATCGTTAACAACATCCTCGTGGTTTACCCGTCGACGACAATACACCGGTTGTTAACAACCGGTACTAACGTGTCTGACACGAGTCGTGACCGCGAAGTCCGCCTTTAGTCCCAGTTGGTAACACCAACCGAAAGTAAAGAAGCATATGGATCGTGTGTTTTTTCAAGCGCTTGTGAGCCGTTGGATCATGGGTGCGTTTCTTTGAAGAACTTGTGAGCCGTTGGATCAGGGGGTGTGTTTCTTTTGAGGGCAAAACCAGTGTTGGATCAGCCACATGACCCTATATAAACCCCCTCTCGAGCATGTTTGATACGGCGCAACTAGTGTTGTCGACGCCGCGGTGTTGTTCCCAATATTTCACGGTACAAAATAATTAATCAACACTCGTATTCCAATTATTTCAGCAGCTCTCGGATGCAAAGACAGTCCAACTGAGTAATCACGTAGCTAGCTTCCAGCAGTATAACGTAACCTTCCTGTCCTATCTCACGTGAACTGTAGCAGCATGCAAGCTACACGATCAAGACAGAAATTAACAGAATTAGGTTTACCAGATGCAAACCTAATTAAACAACATGCAAACCCGCGACCGGCCGGAATCACATGGATGAGGTCTCTGAACTCACGTAGCAGACTAGAGATGGCCTCCAATCTTCACGCACACGAAACAAACCTCGATGGGTTTTCAACTCACGATCGCAGAATTTGGCCGCCACAAAACCATGGCGTTTTCTGTAGTTTTTATTTACTCACGAATAACTTGTCTGCCCTAATTACATGACCGGCTGGTCCTATAAATAGTGCGTGCAAACACTAGAATAACGAAAGGAAAATAACTCTAATTGTTATTGGACTCCTAGCTGGCTCGGTTACACCAAAACAAGCCCAACTAACTTGGCCTTTTAAAACATAAGGAAATAAAACAAGACGTCGATCTCCTGGACTCCACCTAAAGCACCGATGCTAGGACAGTAATTAAACTTGCACTTTGATAGTTCCCACGTAGAAGTATCTGCATGGTGTTCTGAAGGTAGGCTTCACCTCATCCTTTGGAACAATTTGTTCTGAACCTTTTAAAACTGAAATATTACTTACGCCTTGATCCAACTTTCCAACCAAACCGGCATGAGCAATAATCTGACGCCTAGCTGGTACCACGTACCTTGCAGTCTTGATAGAATTATCAGCAGCAGTAGATATCTCTTCATCATCCTCCCTCCCTTGAAAAGAAACCGTCCTCGGTTTCGACCTATGTCTTGCAGATTTTTTCTTGAACACCTCGACAGTACACTTGATATCCTTTGCATCTTTAGGAAGAAAAACATGGAACTCACCCTTATGCATAAATGTGTACCTGTTCGTGCGTCCATGGTGAAGTGCATTGACATCATGTTGCCACGGACGTCCCAATAAAAGATGACAAACATGTAACGGAAGAACGTCGCACTCCACTTTATCCACATATCCATCCATGAAAAAAGGAACTTTCACTCTATGGGTGACCTTCAACTTGCCCACGCCATTGATCCACTGCATATAGTACGGCTTTGGATGCTCCCATGTAGGCAAAGAAAGAGACTCTACCACATCCTTACTAATCATGTTGCTTGCACTACCACCATCAACAATCAGCTTGCACACTTCTCCTTGATGGTACATGCAGTTTGAAAAATGTTCCGCCGCTGTCCCGGTTCAACGATAACCGTATCATCTCGCTGCACCTTATGCGCCATCAAACTCGGCACATTAAGTTCAGGCCAAGCATCCACGACATTACCATCATCCTTACGAGTAGCATTTTCTAGTGAAGGCATCTCATCTTCAGATTCTGACACATATGCATCATCAACAAGCAAAATCTTCTTCTGATTCGGACACTCACGCATTATGTGCCCACGTCCTCCACACTTATGACATATAATATTGCTATGATGAGACGTGCTTGATGCAGCTTGAGAGACTTCCTTAGGTGCAGCAGCCATTTTGCTATGTTCAACACTTGGTGGCTTGTACGAAACAGCCGGTTTAGCACTAAGCCCGCCATCCACATGAGAAGAACTACGCCGCACACTGCTGTAAGTTGGACGACCACCTGCAGCTTGCTTTTCATGAACCCAACGTTCAGCTCGCTCAGCTTGATGAATCAACTCATGAATATCATTGTATTGCATCAAATCAACACGGTCACGAATATCTTCATTCAGCCCCTCAAACAGTCGTACCATGGTTGCTTCCACAGACTCACGTACCGCTGTTCGTATCATCAATGTTTGCATCTCCTTATAATACTCATCAACAGTTTTTGCGCCTTGCACAAGACGACGCAGTTTACTATGAAGTTGACGAGTGTAACTAGCGGGCACAAATCTGTCTCTCATAACACGCTTCATGTCAACCCATGTTGCAGCCCTTTCTCTCCATTGTGGTTCAGATTATCCCACCAAACAAGAGCATACTCTGTAAATTCTGAGGACGCAACACGAACCTTCTTTTCTTCAGAAAAATTGTGGTTGTCAAAAATCTGATTAACACGCATCTCCCACTCTAAATATTTCTCCGGATCAGAACGTCCCGAGAACTCCGGTACCGTGATCTTTATGCGTCCAATACCATTATCCTCCCGAGCAGCTTCACCACCGTGGTTGCGCTGATGGGCAGCACCATGGCGAACCTCATGACCTCCTCGTGGTCGGTGTCGATGGCCTCCACGAGCATCTGACAAATCAGAACCATCTCCATCAGAGTTGCCTTGGCTGCGCGCCGGTGACCGAGACTGCCGGCGTGGTGCATCTCTTGCCTCGAGACGCTGAACCACCGCGGTCAACCAATTAAGGCTCTCGTTAACCACTCGTAAACTGTCGTCCCGCTGGCGATCACTTGTCGTCAAACGCTCATTAAGCCTGTCCTCAACGCCCGCAATATCCGCAGACAAATCTTCAACCTTTGCACGAAGCTTTTTATTGGCGCCTTTGATGGACATCAAGTGAATACGCAAATCTTCAGGAATTTCCCCTCCATCCAGATCAGAGTCCTCATGGTGTGACATCTTGACAAAGTAACAAGATCAAACAAGCAATAGCCGAGAGAAAAAAAATCTGCACCGTGAACAACCTTGCTCTGATACCAAGATGATACGGCGCAACTAGTGTTGTCGACGCCGCGGTGTTGTTCCCAATATTTCACGGTACAAAATAATTAATCAGCACTCGTATTCCAATTATTTCAGCAGCTCTCGGATGCAAAGACAGTCCAACTGAGTAATCACGTAGCTAGCTTCCAGCAGTATAACGTAACCTTCCTGTCCTATCTCACGTGAACTGTAGCAGCATGCAAGCTACACGATCAAGACAGAAATTAACAGAATTAGGTTTACCAGATGCAAACCTAATTAAACAACATGCAAACCCGCGACCGGCCGGAATCACATGGATGAGGTCTCTGAACTCACGTAGCAGACTAGAGATGGCCTCCAATCTTCACGCACAGGAAACAAACCTCGATGGGTTTTCAACTCACGATCGCAGAATTTGGCCGCCACAAAACCATGGCGTTTTCTGTAGTTTTTATTTACTCACGAATAACTTGTCTGCCCTAATTACATGACCGGCTGGTCCTATAAATAGTGCGTGCAAACACTAGAATAACGAAAGGAAAATAACTCTAATTGTTATTGGACTCCTAGCTGGCTCGGTTACACCAAAACAAGCCCAACTAACTTGGCCTTTAAAACATAAGGAAATAAAACAAGACGTCGATCTCCTGGACTCCACCTAAAGCACCGATGCTAGGACAGTAATTAAACTTGCACTTTGATAGTTCCCACGTAGAAGTATCTGCATGGTGTTCTGAAGGTAGGCTTCACCTCATCCTTTGGAACAATTTGTTCTGAACCTTTTAAAACTGAAATATTACTTACGCCTTGATCCAACTTTCCAACCAAACCGGCATGAGCAATAATCTGACGCCTAGCTGGTACCACGTACCTTGCAGTCTTGATAGAATTATCAGCAGCAGTAGATATCTCTTCATCAATGTTCAACACTCATTTGATATACAAAGCATTCGGATTCCCTGCATACGTCCAACAGTGCATTTGATATGCGGGCACTCATGAGCCACTGTTGGGCTGTATGCAGGGGAAACCGTGTGTTTTGTTCTATCTACAAAATACTCCAGTTCATCGACCGAATACAAATCATTCAGATTCCCGTCATACAGCCCAACGGTGCATTTGATATGCAGACACACTCACGAGCCACCGTTGGGCTATATGACGGGGAAACCGTGTGTTTTGATCCAACTTTTTCGAGCGCTTGTAAGCATTTGGAGTTTTTAGAACCAAAAATTAGTGTTTAGATCTCTCTTCTGAGTTTTCAGAACATAGTTACATAAAAGGTTTAATACATTATTACACATCAGCAACAATATCAATATCTAGTGTTCACTTTTTCTTCCTGTGTGTCCCTTTCTTCTGATTGCGCCATAGCCATGGACAATCTTCATCATTTAACACGATGCTTGGGTCAGTTTTCACTTTGAAGGGCAGAATTTCATCAAACTTATTGTAATCTTCTGACATGTCTGTCTTGTCCTCCACTCCCACGATGTTTCTTTTTCCTGAAAGAACTATGCGGCGCTTTGCCTCATCGTATGATGTACCGGCTTGCTTATCTTTTCTTTTTTTTGTCTGGAAGACATGTCCTTCACATAGAAAACCTGAGCCACATCATTGGCTAGGACGAATGGCTCGTTGCGGTACCCAAGATTCTTGAGATCCACTGTAGTCATTCCGTACCGCCGGTCTATCTCTACCCCGCTTGACAGGTTGACCCATTTGGACTGAAACAAAGGGATCTTAAAAGAAGGTCCATAGCCAAGTTCCCATATCTGCTGTATGCAACTATAATATGTGTCCTTTGTCCCATCGTCATTTGTTGCATCAAAGTGGACACCACTGTTTTGGTTAGTGCTCTTTTTGTCTTGGGTTTCCGTGTAAAATGTATTGCCATTTATCTCGTACCCTTGGAAAGTTAATATAGTCGAAGATGGTGACTTGGCCAACAAGTATAGCTCTTGCCAACACTGGTGTTATTAATGAGATGTGTACGCAACCAACTGCCGAAAGTATCCACGTGTTTTCCTTTAATCCAGAAGTTAGTCTTCTCCGGGTATTGGGAGCGTAAAATATCCATCTGTTTCACGATATACGGAGCCACCAATCTGGAATTTTGCATAACTGTGTAGTGTGCTTGAGTGAAAGAATGCCCGACTATACTTTTTGTTGCTTTCTTTCCTAGCGTGACTTTTCCACGCAGTCTCCCCTCATGGCGCGATTGAGGAACACCGATCGGCTTAAGATCAGGAATAAAGTCAACACAAAACTCAATGACCTCCTCTGTTCCATAGCCCTTGGACATGCTTCCTTCTGGCCTAGCACGGTTATGAACGTATTTCTTTAAGACTCCCATGAATCTCTCAAAGGGGAACATGTTGTGTAGAAATACAGGACCGAGAATGGAAATCTCTTCGACGAGGTGAACTATGAGGTGCGTCATAATATTGAAGAAGGACGGTGGAAACACCAACTTGAAGCTGACAAGACATTGGACCACACCCGTCTGTAAACTTGGTAGAGTTGCTGGATCGATTACCTTCTGAGAAATTGCATTCAGGAATGCACATAGCTTCACAATGGGTACTCGAACGTTTTCCGGTAGAAGCCCCCTCAATGCAATCGGAAATAATTGTGTCATAATCATGTGGCAGTCATGAGACTTCAGGTTTTGGAACTTTTTCTCTGCCATGTTTATTATTCCCTTTATATTCGACGAGTAGCCAGACGGGACCTTGATACTGCTCAGGACTTGAAAAAAGATCTCCTTCTCTTCTTTGATAAGAGCGTAGCTGGCAGTACCTTGGTACTTCTCTGGATTCAGGTTGTCTCGTTCGTGCGTACTTTGCTGGTCCTGCCGTACATCCGATGTATCTTTCGTCTTCTCATACACGCCTAAGAAGTTTAGCAGGTTCACGCAAAGATTTTTCGTCACGTGCATCGCGTCGATTGCAAAACGAACCTCTGGGATTTTCCAATAGGGTAAATCCCAAAATGTAGATTTCTTTTTCCACAAGGGTACGCGCTTGTTAGCGTCTTTCGGAACATTTAGACTGCCAGGACCCTTTCCAAATATTACTTCCAAATCCTTGACCATGCCATATATAACATCACCATCAGGGCGTGTAGGCTTCGTTCGGTTATCTGCCTCACCTTTGAAATGCTTGCCTGGCTTTCTTACGGGATGCCTATTTGGAAGAAATTGACGATGACCATGGTACACATTCTTGTTACCTAAATATATACTGTCAGTCTTATCTAAACAGTGCATGCATGCATTGTATCCCTTGTTTGACTGTCCTGAAATGTTACTAAGAGCAGGTCAATCATTGATGGTTACAAACAACAACGCTCGTAGGCCAAATTCCTCATGTTTGTACTCATCCCACACACGTACACCTTGGTCAGACCACAACTGTAAAAGTTCATCAACTAATGGCCTCAGATACACATCAATGTCATTGCCGGGTTGCTTCGGGCCTTGGATAAGCATTGGCATCATAATATACTTTTGCTTCATGCACAACCAAGAAGGAAGGTTATAGATACATAGAGTCACGGGCCAGGTACTATGACTGCTGCTCTGCTCCCCAAACGGATTCAAGCCATCTGTACTTAGACCAAACCTTAAGTTCCTTGTGTCAGCTGCAAATTCCCCAAACTCACTATCGATGTTTCTCCACTGAGACCCATCAGCGGGGTGTCTCAGCATCTCGTTTTCCTTACGGTCTTCTTTGTGCCATTGCAACAACTTGGCATGCTCTTTGTTTCAGAACAAACGTTTCAACCGTGGTATTATAGGAGCATACCACATCACCTTCGCGGGAACCATCTTCCTGGGGCTCGGCTCGCCCTCAACATCACCTGGGTCATCTCGCCCGATCTTATACCGCAATGCACCGCATATCGGACATGCATTCTGATGAGGTTATGCTCCGCGGGTACCCCAGCATGGAGGTTCCTGATGCACGTGATGATCAAAGAAGCCCAAGGACTAATCGAAGCCCATGAAGGGAGGCCCAAGACAAAGAGTACTTCCCAAGTTAGCTTAAACCATAGTCTGTTAAGACTTTCCATAACATGTAATCTTGGTCGGTTATGTTTCCTGAGACCCAGCCTCCTATAAAAAGGCTGGGAGGGGACCGATCGGGGAGGAGCAATCCATAGCCACCAAAACCCCGACGAGATCAACAACTCGCCAAACCTTTGTACTCTCATATTCATACCATAAATACAGACATGCATGAAGTAGGGGTTTTACCTCACTTGAGGGCCCTGAACCTGGGTAAATCCAGCTTGTCAGCCGTCGATTCCACCGATACTACGCATTCTCTACCACACAATCAACCCTAGGTATAGCAACCATGGGACTTGCCGAGGGCACACCTCGACAATTGGCGCCGTCTGTGGGAACAGGTAGTATTGGGCTCACGGTTTCGCCGGTTTCATCATCAAGCGGCCACTCGCCGATCGCATCTGCACAAGGTAACTCGCCTACTACATCATCAAACGGCAAATCGCCGATCACCGCTGCAAACGGCAACTCGCCGACAAAATCGACTAGCATCAAATCAAGAGGCGATCACTCGCCAAAATCTCCAAGGAGGCTCGCGCCGCACTCGATGGAGGCTCAACAAGCCTTCGCTGGACTCGAATCAGGTTTGGATATCACAGTTGGAGAATTTAACTTCTTTGTCGATAAAGATGGTGTGCAGGACCTGTTAGACCCACTCGACATGAAGACACTTGACGACGCTTCGACTGCAACACCATCCATCTTGGCGGCGACATCATCATAGATTGCTCCGATCCAATCGCCAAGTGACTCAGCGACATCCATGAACTCGCAAGAGTTCCGTGACGAGGTGGCCAAGAGACTTGGGAGAAGTGAGATCGAATCTGCGTACCGCCCAAACGACTTAGCCAAGTCACTTGACCACATCGTCGACTGCAACAACGTCGTGGGGAATGAGGAGAACATAGACGACAACATATATCTCGCCGATCTCAATGGCCCAGAAGTCCGTGCTAGCCACGAGATATTCACCTGCGACGCAGACAGCCTGGACAGAGCACTCGAGGATCTACTCGATTGCAGCAAAAACCCCAGCAAGCAAAGCAACTCCAACATGAGCTTGGACGACGATGCCGAATCCATAATGCGCGTTAACAGCACATGGACAGAAGATCGGGTGATACCTTATCAGGTCTACACCGCGAGTACAGCAAAACGTCAACAGCTGCAGTATGCCGTCGACCTACAGAATACCCTTGCACAGTCACCATGCTTGACGGGACAACCATGCTGACCATCACTACAGAGATGGCGGAAAAAGCGAACAAAGTAATCGAAAGCTGCACAATGCTACCAGCAAACGCAACTCCGCAAGAGGCATTGACCTTACAATACTTCCAGTGGCAAGAATCGATACGATTGAAGAACTATAGAGCGGTACTCGAAGAACGCAAAAAGCAGGCCAGCATATCGAGTGCTCAACGAAGAGCATTATCTATGAGTTCGACAGGCAGAAACGACCCCGCAAACAGGTCACGAGTCATAAACCACGGAGACGCATATCGTGCAGCGGTCACTCAAAACCTAGATCCAGCCTTTATGGCAGTCGACGCGGAAGGAGTCCCCATACCTACTGAGCCAGCCGGGGTGCTGATGACGCTAGGCACCTATCTCAGAACAATCGAACCTCCGGCAGGAGACCCAAAGAGGGATCAGCACCTCCAACTGTACAAACAACTGGCAATAGCAGCAAAAGCCATACAACAACCACAAGCAACTCCATGGAGAGATACAGATCGGAACCGATGCAGTCGAAGTCCTCGGGGAGGAAGCAGTCAAAAAAGCACACGCCGCCACCGCTCTAGCAGGAGCCACTCGAGGAGATCATACAGCAGCAGCTCAGACTCGGAAGCAGAAATCAGACCCTGTGGAGCGCTATGCTTCACTCGACGAATCTGGGAGGCTCGTATTCCCAAGAAGTTCTCGTTAGCTACCACGCCAAAGTTCAACTGCAAACAGGAGCCATCATGCTGGCTAGAAGACTATAGGCTGGCAGTCGGATGTCAGCGCGACACCACAACCACAGCTATGCAGTACATACAACTCATGATGGAAGGAACAGCTCGCGATTGGCTCAAATCGCTACCCGAATCATACTACGACTCGTGGGAGCACTTCAAAGTGATTTCATCAAATACTTCGAGCCTCTATGTGAGCGCCCCAAAACTTTCGAAGAGCTTCGGACCTGTAAGCAAAAGTCAGATGAATCTCTGAGATCGTACATACGGCGGTGGACCACCATCCGCAACTCAGTAGGCAATGTATCAGAAGATAGGGCAATCGACGCCTTCAAAAATGGACTCTGGAGAGAAGACTTCAAAGAGACACTTGGCGAGAAAACCCAAGGTCAATGGCGGCACTCATGGTACTCGCAACAAAGTGGGCAGATGAAGAAGACTCCGTACGAGGCACTCGACCCACATCCTCACATGAAAATCACGAGGGTGGCAGTCGAGACCGCAGAGATAGCTACAGAGATGATCGGAGGCGCAAACGCAAGCATCGTTATCACGATGATGACCATCCAAACTTCATCGTAGCAGGCTTTGTCCAGTCAAGGGACAGCCGTGACCAAACTGACAGACGACCCGACGACCATCATGACAATCGAGATCATCGTACGGATGACCGCCGAGATAATCGAGACCATCGCACTGACGATCGACGTGACAGTCGAGACCGCTACGGAGATAACAGACGCGACGACCGCAATAGCTACAGGAGGCCAGAGTGGCGCAGGCGAGCAGACAAAGAGCCTGAGCGCTCAGTCGAAGAAAGGATGGATGATTATTGCAGATTCCATCTTTACAAAGGGGACGATGGTAAGCTTCGCTCTAACCACTCGCTGAGAAATTGCAGGGAATTCGATCAACTTGCGATTGAACATATACTGCGACTGCAAAGAGATGGACGTGCACCTCCTCAATTGACGCAGACTCCATCGACTACACCACAAGCACAGCCTGTTCAGGCATATCCAGCACCGCAGCAAGTACAACAAGCGCAGGTATATTCCGTACCACCGCAAACACAGCCTACTCAGGTGTATCCTGCACCAACACAAGCACAACCGACTCCAGTATACATGGTGCCAGCAACCCCCCTTACGGGAACACAAATGGCAGTAGCCGTACACCAAATGCAGCAAGGAGATGAGCAAAAATATCCCGTAACCCGCGGGCAGATGAACATGATCCAGCGAGAACGTCCCTCCAATAGAGAGCAAAAGTTACACACTCGACACGTCAATATGGCGGTCATGGCACCTCCAGCTATCACAGATTTTTTGAAAGGATCAGAAACCCGATTGTCTTCAATCAGGAGGACCATCCACCCGCAGTATATCGACCAGGGCACGCAGCTTTGGTACTCGACGCTCAAATCGGAGCCTACGCCATGACCAAGGTCTTCATGGATGGAGGTAGTGGCCTCAACATAATCTTTGCAGATACGCTGCGCAGAATGAACAAATCAGTCGAAAATCTGCCGAAATCCACAAGTACCTTTCACGGTATCATCCCAGGCAAAGCAGTGCTCCCACAAGGAACAATACAACTCAATGTTACGTTTGGAGATCCTACTCACTTCAGAACTGAGTCGATTGAGTTCGAAGTGGTCGATTGGAAGTCACAATACCATGCAATACTTGGGCGCCCCACTTTCGCTCGATTCATGGCCGTCCCACATTACGCCTACCTCAAGCTCAAAATGCTAGGACCAAAAGTAGTCATCACGATCAACGGGAACTTTTAAAGGTCAGATTCATGTGACCGTGACTTCAGCAAAATCTCAGAGATGTACGGGATGGAACGATCACTCGCCGAGCTTGAGATCTCCAACGACTGCACATTTCTACCAGAAAACAAGAAGATGACAATCGACAGAGAGCTCAAGGCCATCAACGACACGATGAAGCACCAGGAGCACCCAACTGAACCTTCAAAGATGGTCAACATGTCATCGAGTCACACTAGTGCATAGAAGGGCGCATCTGCGTCAGTTCTATGCATAGATATGTAATAGCGCATAATGTTGGAAGAACAAGCAGGTTTCAGACATACTCTTTTCCCTTACCAGGGTACCTAAGGGGACTGGAAGATTTTTAATGAGGCGGCTTGCTGGTCGAACGCATATTTGGAATAAACATACCTTTTCCTCCATATTTCTCATATATGCCTTTTAATATTTACCCCACTTAAACACTCGGGGGATCGAGCATAAAAACATAAGCATCAAAATTCTGGCTCAAAAAATCGTAGCCCACTTGATAAACTCGGGGGCTAGGTCAAGCAGAAAAACTCAAAAACCCCACTCGATAGACTCGGGGACTGGGTCAAGCATAAAACCCAAACCCCACTCGATAGACTCGGGGGTTGGGTCAAGCATAAAACCCAAACCCCACTCGATAGACTCGGGGGTGATACGTCCATTTTGCATTACTATTTTATATCATAATTTACTGTTATTCATTGATATATTTCATATTTAGAGGTGATACTTATGTTATTTCATCTATTTTGCATGTTTGGTGATTATTGGAGAATTGAACACCGGAGTCAGACTTCTGCTAGAAAAAGGGCCATCAAGATACTATATTTCTGAAGATCAATAATTCGAGGAAAACATCCAGAAGCTCCTATTTTATCAGATGCCTGAGGCAGCCAAAAGGGGAGGCCAGGGTGGGCCACCATGGGCCCTCACCATGTGGTGGCGCGGCCCACCTTGCCCCCGCGCCGCCACATGGTGAGGAGCCTCTGGCCCACCTCAGCCGGTGCCCTTTCGCGTACTTCATCCAGAGGAAACCCTAAGCCTAGGGGGGACGTCGAGGAAATATTCCGCCGCCTCCACGAGGCGGAAAACACCAGAGAGAGAAAAGCTCTCCGGCAGGGAGAAATCTGCCGGGGAAATTCCTTCCCGGAGGGGGGAAATCGTCGCCATCGTCACCGTCATCGAACTGGACTTCATTGGGATCATCATCATCATCATCTCCACCACCAGCACCATCATCTCCGCCGCTCCACTCCGTTCCGCTGTAACATCTAGGGTTGAATCTTGTCTAGTTCATAGGGGAAGCTTTCCCGGTGTTAATTACTCCTTGTGGTTGATGCTATTGAGTGAAACCGTTGAATTAAGGTTTATGTCCAGATTGTTATTCATCATTATATCACCTCTGATAATGTTCCATATGATGTCTTGTGAGTAGTTCGTTTAGTTCTTGAGGACATGGGAGAAGTCTTGATGTTAGTAGTGAATTATGTTGAGTAATATTTAATGGTTTGATATTTAAGTTGTGGTGTTATTCTTCTAGTGGTGTCATGTGAACGTCGACTACATGACACTTCACCTTTATGGGCCTAGGGGAATGCATTGTGTATTCGGTTGCCAATTGTGGGGTTGCCGGAGTGACAGAAACCTAAACCCTCGGTGGTATATCGATGCATGAGGGATAACAGGATCTCAGAGTTTAAGGCTGTTGTTAGATTTATCTTAATTACTTTCTTGTATTTGAGGATACTTGCAAGGGGTTTAATCACAAGTATGTATTAGTCCTAGGAAGGGTGGTGCATTAGCATAGGTTCACCCACACAACACTTATCAAAACAATGAAGATTAATCAACTATATGAAGCGAAAGCACTTGACATAATTCCCGTGTGTCCTCAAGAACGTTTGGTCATCATAAGTAAACCTGCCGGCTTGTCCTTTGCTGTAGAAATGATTGGGCCACTCGCTGCAATTATTATTACTGCATTTTATTTACTTGTACTTTATTTATCTGCTATATCAAAAACCCCTAAAAACTTGTCTGTGAGCATTTACAGTGAATCCTTCATCGAAACTGCTTGTCAACACCTTCTGCTCCTCGTTGGGTTCGACACTCTTATTTATCGAAAGTACTACGATACACCCCCTATACTTGTGGGTCATCAAGACTATTTTCTGGCGCAGTTGCCGGGGAGTGAAGCACTATTGGTAAGTGGAATTGGTAAGGAAAACTCTTACTGTACGTGCTGTTTTTATTTTCCTGCTGCTATATTTCATTATGGAGAGGTCTTCTCTTGAATTCCTATTTGGGAAAACCACTACCACTGCTAAGGTAGTAGAGGAGGCGCCGCATGAGCAGGTAATTCCATTCAAAATACCTATGAAAATTGTTTAACGTGTTACGAATAACCGCTATGCAGGGGATGGAACTGTCCATTCTGTGATCATTTATTATATCTACATGAATTATGAGAGTTATTTAAGTGTGCAGGTATTTCAATGGAATAAGTTAAGAAGAAACTATTTTCTCTATCGCTGTCTGGTAAAGCAGCACATTGGTATAAACTGCTGAAGAATGGGCGTTCTCTTGGATGGGAGGAAATTATGCCTCTCTTTTACTCTCAATTCTATCCTCCAAGTGAGATTCACAAGGACCGGAACTTCATATATAATTTTTGGCCTTATGATGGAGAGAGTATTGCCCAAGCGTGGGGGAGATTGAAGTCATTAATGCTCAAATGCCCCATTCATGAGCTTCCTGGTAATGTCATTATTGATAATTTCTATGCAAGGCTCTCCTTTCAGGATAAAACTCTATTGGATACTACTTGTTCTGGATCATTCACTCGAAATAAAGAAGAGTTTAAATGGGACCTTCTTGATCGGATTCAGGAGAACACTGAAGGATGGGAGAACGACAAAGGTAGAAAGTCAGGTATAAAGTTTGATTTTGAATGTGTTAAAACTTTTATGAATACGATGATTATCGTAATATTAGCACTACTTATGGCCTTGACTCTCAAGTTGTTGCAAATTTTTATAAAGCCTTTGCCTCTTATTTCGGTATGCCAAAGGAGGGTTTTAAGAATTATCATGAACCTTATAAAGATAAAGCTGTTTCTCCTATGGCTAGAAGTGCCGAGGTTAATACTGTTGATCGCATTATTCCTGAACCTTAAATTGAAAAAGTCCCTTTTCCTGCCAAAATTAAGGAGCACTCTATTATAGCTAGTGTTGTTAACAAAAGTACCAAGAAAGCTATAGAACCTGATGAACAAATAACCGTTGAACCTGCTGTAGCAATGGTTAAAGATCTTGTCACTGAAAATTTAGAAGATGGACATATTATCTTTTGTGAAGATGCTTCTAATATTGTTTCACATCCTAAAAGTTCTAGGAAAACTAGCATTCCTGTGCTTTCTGTTAGGATAGGTGATCATTGCTATTATGGTTTATGTGATATTGGTGCAAGTTCCAGTGCTATTCCTTATGAGCTTTACAGGAGATTATGTATGAAATTGGTCCTTGCGAACTTGAGGAAATTGATGTGGTTATTCAGCTTGCTAATAGAGAAACTATATCTCCAATTGGTATTGTTAGAGATGTGGAAGTTCTATGTGGTAAGACTAAATACCCTGCTGATTTTCTTGTACTTGGTTCGGCTACTAGTGAGACTTGTCCTATTATTTTTGGTAGACCTTTTCTCAATACTTGTGGTGCTGTTATAGATTGTAAGAAAGAGAAAATTTTCACTAAATTTGCTGGTGAATCTTATGAGTTCAATTTCTCAAAATTTGCTAAAGCACCTTATGAAACCGAATTGCCTCATAAGGATTTTGAAGTTGCACAACTTGCCTCTATTGCTCTTGCTCCTAACAATGCTTTGCAACAACATTTGGAGGATCACGAAAGTGAGGCCTTTATGGAAGAAAGGAATGAGTTTGATGAAATATTCCGGCATCAACCTATGCTCAGACACAATTTACCGGTGGAAGATTTGGGTACTACAATGCCACCAAAGGAGGATCCTGTTTTTGATTTAAAGCCTTTACCTAATAATCTTAAATATGCTTATATCGATGATAAGAAAATATATACTGTTATTATTAGTTCTAAACTTTCAGGTAAAGAAGAGGAAAGGTTATTGGAAGTGTTGAAGAAACACCGTGGAGCTATGGGCTACACTCTTGATGACTTGAAAGGGATTTCCCCTGCTATTTGTCAACATGCTATTAATATGGAACCTGATGCGAAACCAGTTGTTGAGCATCAACGTTGTTTAATACCTAAGATGAAGGAAGTGGTAAGAAATGAGGTATTAAAACTTCTTGAAGCTGGTATTATTTATCCTATTACTGATAGTAGATGGGTGAGTCCTGTGCATTGTGTTCCTAAGAAAGGAGGAATTACTGTTGTGCCTAATGAAAATGATGAACTAATTCCCCAAAGAGTAGTAGTTGGTTATAGGATGTGCATTGATTTTAGAAAAGTTAACAAAGTAACTAAGAAAGATCATTATCCTTTACCTTTTATTGATCAAATGCTAGAGAGATTGTCTAAGAAAACTCATTTTTGTTTCCTCGATGGTTATTCTGGGTTTTCTCAAATTGCTGTGAGAAAGCAAGATCAAGAGAAAACCACTTTTACTTGTCCTTATGGAACTTATGCTTATAGACGTATGCTTTTGGTTTGTGTAATGCTCCTGCCACTTTGTGAGGAAATTGAGGAAGTTTTCATGGATGATTTCTCCGTCTATGGAACTTCTTTTGATAATTGCTTGCACAATCTTGATAAAATTTTGCAGAGATGTGAAGGATATACCCTTCGGGTACCTAGGCGTAAGGGTACCTGGTGCACGTGACAACTGAAAGAAGCCCAAGATAGATGAAGCCCGCAAAGACAGGCCCAAGACGAAGAGTAATCTCCAAGTTAGATTACATTGTAGTCGGTAGATACTTTCCATACATGTAAAACCTAGTCGGTTACGTACCCGAGACCCGGCCTACTATATAAAGGCTAGGAGGGTAGCCGATCTGAGAAGGGCGATCCAGAACCACCACAACCCTGACGAGATCAACATCTCACCGGACCCCTTGTAACTGCATATTCACAAGATTAATTCAGACAAGCAGGACGTAAGGGTTTTACCTCACTCGAGGGCCCTGAACCTGGGTAAACTCCCGCTTGTCAGCCGTCGATTCTACCAGCACTACGCGTTCTCTACCACACAATCAACCCTAGGTACCTAACCATGGGACTTGCCGAGGACACCCCTCGTCAATTGGCGCCGTCTGTGGGAACAGGTAGTGTTGGGCTCACGGTTTCACCGGTTCCATCATCAAGCGGTCAATCGCCGATCGCATCTGCAAACGGCAACTCGCCGACCACAACTTCAAACGGCCAATCACCGATCAAGACTGCAAACAACAACTCGCCGATGAGATCGCCTAGCATCAACTCAAGGGGCGATCACTCGCCAATCTCCCCGAGAAGGCTCATACTACACTCGATAGAAGCTCAACAGACCTTTGCCGGTCTCGAATCAGGTTTGGACATTACGGTTGGAGAATTTAACTTTTTTGTCGATAAGGATGGTGTGCAGGACTTGCTGGATCCAATCGACATGGCAATACTCGACGACCTATCTGCGGCATCAACAACTCCCTCCATCCTGGCGGCCACGTTTTCGTGGGTTTGTCACGTCAGGTGTCATAGATGAGTTCGTAGGTGTGGGATTACGCGAGTCAAGCATCTCCGAGCTTGGGATCGCAGGAACAAAGATCAACACAGATTTACCCAGGTTCGGCCCCCTCAATGTGAGGTAAAAGACCTACTTCCTGCCTACCCTAGATTGGTATTGATATGATAACGAGGTGTTACAATGGAGGCGATCCGATCTGGTACTCGCCGTATGAACTAGGGTTTTGGGCTTGATAGCTCGACCCTCTCTAAGTCATGCGAGTCCTCTTTATATACACAGAGGCTCGCTAGGTTACAAAGGAAACTTTCCCCATAAGGAATATGTCCACAGAGGCCTACTCGGAGACTACTTGGTCTTCACGTCCTCCGGGATATGTCTTCTAGATCTTTCTCCTTATGGCGGTTAAATACCGGGCTTGCTCCCAATGTGGGCCTTTGTCCATGCGAGTAAAGTAGGTCGCATTGGGCCGCGGGTTAATCCAGAAAGTATTCCCCTGACATTAGCCCCCAAGATTGGTTAGGACTTTACGGTGAGAGTCTCTGACCTTTTGAAATGGTCACTGAGCCGCACTGCAAATGTTCTGACCAATCTTCTTTCTTATGCGATTCAGAGCTGCGACTTATCTGTGCGACTCATTCCCCTTCTGGAAATATTCTGTTTTCTTTAATTGCGGGCCGTTACTCGTTTTGCTGGCGCAAATTGTGCCGTTGGTTGCGAGCGCAGATTGTGCCGTTAGTTGCGGGTCCCTTCAGTTATAAGCTGCGGCCACCTAGGTCATTATTCACTTGCCCTTGCAATCTCCTCAACCCTAGCCGCGCCGTCTTCTTCCTCAATCCGAGCTTAGTTCCTCAATCCAATCTCCTCTTCGCAATGGCGCCCAAGGCAAAGCCCTCTGACGATAAGCGCAGGATCTCCTGCAACTGGGAAGGATCCTGGGTGACGGAGGAGACTCTTGCGGATCTGGCCGAAGCTGGTTTCTTGCCGCCGAAGGAGGACAGTGTCTGGCGGGCGCCAGGTGATGAAATCGAGCCGCGCCCCAAGCCCAACGAGCTGATGATGTTCGTGGAGCACGTGGAGCGTGGATTCACACCGCCAGGTTCTCCCTTCTTCCGCAATCTGCTGCAACGCCTAGGCCTTCGTCTTCACGACATCGGGCCCAATTCAATGCTCCAGGTGAGCAATTTCATGTGTTGTGCGAGGACTATATTGGCATAGCCCCCAACATCGATCTGTGGCTGGCCTGTTTCACCTGCAACAGCCAACTTGTCTGCAAGGGTGGCGCCTATGTTCAGGTAGGCACCATCTCTCTTCAACGCCATCGAAACTCTGTTCTTCCCAAGCTGGCCCTGGCAAATCGGCCCAGGTCTTGGCAAAAATCCTTTTTCTACTGCCAAGACACTTCTCCGGAGGGTGAGACTCGTCTCCCCTCCTGGTCCAACACCCCTTCGTGCCTACCGAGGCACTGAAATCAAAGCCTCGCGACTCGGCCATGCCCTTCATCAATGAGTCGCTGATCAAGATCCGCCCTAATAGGTCATGGTCTTACTGGCCTTGATCTTCTCTCTTGCTGGACCAAATGGTGCATCCAGCCCGTGAGTCCACGACAGCGATCCTTCCTTGAGTGCACATGCACCTCTGCTGACGTCGATCGCTCAAGGCTGCGGACTGGAGGCCTGAGGATTGGGTGGAATTCGTCACCCGCGTGACTGAGGAGAAGGACATCTCCTTTGACAAGGTGGGGCTTGCCCCTTTCAGCGTTAACAACAAGCCTTTTGAGGTAACTCCTCTTCTCTGTCTTTTCGTCTTTGTAGTTGAATCGCATTCCTTTCTTAACACTGCAACTTATATCTTTCTGATCCAGGCTGATGAGAATTACTGGTCGCTACCTGCGACCATCACCGGCACCGCTGCTCCCAAGCGTGCCACGAGAAAGAAGTTGCTGCCCGCTCTAGAGGGCAGCGAAATTGCTGGCATCCCCTCTATCGCCTCTGCGGCCTCAGAGGGTGAAGAAACTGAACTGGACGAGGATGACAGTCCAGTGCCAGCCGCGAGCTCTGTCGCCGTGGCTGGACCAACCCCCGTAGAGCCTCCAAAAGGCTATCTCGTGAGGGGCCAGAGCTTGACGCTCTGGAGAATCCTGAAGCCACGAAGCGCCGCAAGCCTGCTACGGGCGCGATCTCTTTTGCTGCCAGGCGTGTGTACAAACCCACGCCTCAACTGAAGAAGATATGGGTCCCCATTCTGGTAATTTCTGCTGTCTTGATATCTTGAATGCTTATTCTTTTTCCTCTACTGACACGCAAACTTCTGCTCGTAGATTCTGGGACCCAAGGCCTGTCATCACCGTCAAGTGACGACCTTATGGCCTCTGTGAAGATGGCTCCAGAGTTAGTGACTTTCTTTGCGCTTATACACTTTTATTCTGGTTTATGCGCTTCTTCTTCACAATGCCCTTGCTTTTTGCAGAAGTGCGGTTAAATCCGCGACTGAACCTGGAGTCATTTCTGAAACCCTAGTTGAGCCGCGCTTATCACCTGCGGCTCATACCGCCATGGTGGAGGGCGTGGCCACCACTGATGACTTGGTTGTGGCCTCTGTTCCTGACACAGCTACCCCAGAGGTGGCTCTGGAAGACGGAACAGATCCCCTTATGATCCAAGATGTGGAGAAGGTCAACCCTTCCTCCATAATTGCTGATGCGCCGATGATTGAATCGCCAGCGGCTGATAGCCTGCGGTCGCCGATTTGCGTGCTGAGGTTGCTCCTCCTCCATGAGCCGCGCTGAAAACTGTCAGAGGCCATCATTGCCTCAAATGACAAGCAAGCCATGGAGCTCCGCAAGGCGCTGTCTGACCTGTCTGCGGCTTATAAGGTAAACTTCTGTCTCCACTTATCTGTCTCTAGCCCCCAAGGATCAAGTTTCTTCTTTGATGTAAAGGGAGACTTGATGCTTCTCTTTTAGCTGTTAATATGTACTTACTAACTGATGTACTCTTTGTAGGAGGAACTAAGCTCCATAATAGCTGCCAAACTCGCCTTGGAAAAGCAGTTGGGGGATACTCCTTCTGAACTGGAGAGGCTGCGCGAGCTCCTTGGCCAGCGTGACGTTGAGCTGAAGAAGAGGGAAGCCAGGATGGGCGAGCTATCTGATGAAAGCTTCAAATTATCTGAACAAGCCAAAGCCACCGAGCTGCGGCTTAAAACGGTTGAAGAGAAGTTTCAAGAGAGGTCCAGCAGCAGGACCTTCAAATCAGCGCTCAGAAAGACGCCATCGCGTAGCCAACGAGGACGCAAGGCTCAAGGCTGTTACCATTGGCGACTTGAGAAAAAGTTGAAAAAAGTTTCTGATGCCCATAACCTTGTCCATGCCAAAGTTTGTATCATGACTCAAGATTAACTGGTATGTGCCGCGACTCATATCTGCATCTGTGTTCTCTACTATCTTTGCCTGTATATTGTAGAGCTGACGGAGACACGCCTCGATGTAGGTGAAGATGCCGCGTCGCAGCGCGGCAGTACTGGAGTATATCCGTGAGTTTTCACGAAAGCTTGCGATGCCATGAGATCGCTGTCCACCTGTCTTCTGCCAAAAAGCCTGCTCCTGCTAATGCTGAGGGACTTTTGAAGAGACTGCTCAAGGCGCCTCAATATTTTTTGGACTGGAAAGAATCCTCAGCTCGCACCGGTGCGGCTCATGTTCTTGCTTTGGCCAAGACATATTATCCTTCTTTTGATGCTGCCAAGGTTGCACAAGGCAGCCCCGAAGAAAGTGGATGGCACCGAGCTGAAGGCCTCAGAATATTCGGCGACTTGGAAGGACATGCGCGGCCATGCGACTGAGCTGGTGGAGGGGATAGATCTTGCGACCTATATGGGCAAGTATAATGCAGATGGAAGCAGATGGGAGAAGTTACCCGCTCCATCATCCAGTGCGGTGATCCCGCAGGAGAAGAACCCTTCACCGGGTGTTTCCAGCTCTGCAGCCCCCAAGCCCACGACGGAGAAACCGTCCAGCGAGCCTGCGACTGCTCCTTCTGGCAAGCTTGGTAAGCCGCCTGTTCCTCCTTCCCACAGGCCAAAAGCTGCGCACAAATGAAGAAGAAAACAATGGTTTTATGATCTTGGCCCTTAGTGGCCTGTAATAATTGTTAGAATTTATGTGTCATAAGACAATGTTATGGTTTGCTTAAGTACTCTCAGCAGTACATGTTTCGACCAAAGGCTGGTCCTTATGATTTGTCTCGGTTTTTCCTCACTTAGGCCCTTGCGCGGCTCAGTATTTCCCAGGTAAAAAGTGCGTGTTCAGGGTCGAGAGCGGCCATGATAGGCAATCAAACTCGATTGACGCCGCACCCCCAGTACTTTGGCCGCATAGTGCAAGTCGCATCCAAGAGAGGTTGAGTATAATCACGATAAATGCCACTTGTTTGGCGATCCCAAGGAATAGGCCGCGCTAAAAAGCTGCCGCGCCCCCAAGGAACCAATGATTAAAAAATAAAAGACTCACAACTCAATTGGTAGTTTGAGATGCTTTATTTCAGAATCATTATATGATACATAGGGTCGGTCGCGCCTAGGTGGCGACCAGAAGTGATGCTTGGGTCGGTTGCCTAGGTGGCAACCAGAGATGTTACATGGGTCGGTCGCGCCTGAGTGGCGACTAGAAATGGGTCGATCACGCCTAGGTGGCGATCAGAAGTGTTACATTGGTCGGTCGCGCCTGAGTGGCGACCAGAAATGGGTCGATCGCGCCTAGGTGGCGATCAGAAGTGTTACATTGGGTCGGTCGCGCCTGAGTGGCGACCAGAAATGGGTCGATCGCGCCTAGGTGGTGATCAGAAGTGTTACGTTGGGTCGGTCACGCCTGAGTGGCGAAGAATTGGGTCGATCGCGTCTAGGTGGCGATCAGAAGTGTTACATGGGGTCGGTCGCGCCTGAGTGGCGACCAGAATTGAAGTTTTTAGCCCTGAGTGGCCAGCTTGGTGATGTAAACTCTTAATGATTTTTGTTGCGGCTGTTGATGGAAACTCACAATGCCTGGGATGTGTCCTTATTGGCTATGGCTTGTAGCCTATGATTTCCTTGCCTCCCTTGCGGCAATAATTTGAAGTCGCAAGTCAGGCAGGTGCCTCTTTGCTTTTACGATGTCATCAAAATTTTCCTGCAACTCACGCACTGGCGCGCTCTCTGCGATGCAAGCTGCTCTAGCCATGGCCTTGTCGCCTTCTTAGCATTCTTGAGCTATTCTTTTGTCGCCATTGATGGTGATAACTCCCCTAGGGCCTGGTATTTTAAGCTTTAGGTACACATAGCACGGCCTAGCCATAAACTTTGTGAATGCTTCTCTGCCAAACAGCACATGATATGGACTTTGGAAATCTACAACCTCGAACCAGATATACTCGCTCCTGAAGTTGCTTTGTGTCCCAAAGGCGACCTCCAAGTTGACTCGCCCCAATGGCTGAGCTGATATGCCTGGCACGACACTGTGAAACATTGTTCTTGATGGGTGTAGCTGCTTTTCTTGGAGGTTCATTCTTTTGAAGGTTTCATAGTATAATATATTAATGCTGCTGCCTCCATCCATCAGTACTTTGCTCAACTTCTATCCTGCGACTTGAGGGGCAACCACCAGCGCGAGTTTGCCCTCTTCATTTATTTCTCCTGGGTGATCCTCGCGGCTCCAAACTACTGGCTGCTCGGACCACTTTAGCCATTGTGGGACGGCTGGTACTATGGAATTAACAGCCTGATTGCGTCGTCGCAGCTTTTGTTCCCTCCTTGAAGTATTCACCACAATGGTATGATACTGACCCAACTGTTTTGGGAACTGTGGCTGATCTGGCTGTGGATTTGGGACGGCGTTGTTGTTGCCTCCGCCGTGGTTACCTCCCTCATTGTTTTGATGATTGTTGTTTGTGTTGAGCGGTTGCCCATCCTTCCACTTTTTGTAATGATAACACTGTGCCTTTGTGTGGTTGGGTGGTTTCCCATCTTTTCCTATATGGATGTCATAGGGGTGGTTAAAAACTTCTTCCAAGTTAACTGGGTGAAAATTCCTTCCTCTGCCGCTGCTTTGTTTGTAACGAGTGTTCGTATTTGCGACTAATCCTGAGTTTCCTTCCTCGTTCTTGTGCTTGTTATAACTCGCATTGACATTACTAGCTTGCTGTTGTTGAGGCTTGCTACTGGCCTTCTTTCCCTTGCTATTATTTTCCTCTTCCTCCCCATCAGATGCATCCCCGGTTTTATCCGAGCTAGCGTACTTGTTAGCTGCCGCCATTACCTCACTTAGGCTCTTGACTTTGTCCTTCATGCGACCTAGTTTGTGGACCAGCGGCTCAAATTTGCAATTTTTCTCCATGACAAGGACTGCTGAACTGGGTGGTATGTTATCTGAGGAATGTATGATTTCTGCGACCCTTCTCATCCAGTGGCGACTCGACTCGCCTTCCTTCTATACACAACGCTCAAGGTCCTCTATGCTGCTGAGTCGCTTGCATGTTCCTTGGAAATTTTTGATAAAAGCTTCCTTCATCTCATCCCAAGAGTTTATTGAATTTGGCGGCAAATTTTGCAGATCTCTTCGGATGCGTTGAGGATGCTCATGCCCATCTCATAATTGTTGAGCCAAGTAACAGGTTCCATGCTTGCGTTGTAATTGGCGACCTTGCGAGGCCCTTTGAAATCTGCAGGAAACGGTTCAGACCTGATTCTTTCGCTGAAACAGACCGGGCCTTTGAGTCGCGACGATAGATTGGACGAAGCTGGCCTTCCTATTGGATTAGCCGCCGCGCGCGGCTGCACAACTTCTATGGGTTGAACTTGCTGAGGTTGGTTTTGAGCCGCATGTTGATCTTCCCTTTGCCGCCTGGCCGAACTTGAAGTCGCAACGTGCGGTGATTCCGCATGGATGCTTCTCTCCGCCGTTGCTCTGCTATTGTAGGGGGTGGAGTGCAGCCATCCCGCGTGTTCGGACATATTTGCCTGCTGTATTACTGCTGTACTCAGCATCTCAATGGCACGCCGTGCCTCTCTGTCCATTTGCGTGTTTCCTGCTGGTGCTAACCTGGCCAAGATGTTTGTAGCAGCAAAGAGATTCTCTACTGGGCTAACATAATGCCCTTGCGGCGTGTGGAACCTTTGAGGCTGTTGTGGCGACTGCTGAACAAAGGTTGGCTGCGGCAATGGTGGGGGCATCATGGCCCTGTTGTTAGCCTGTACTATGGCCCTTGATCCAGGTATCTCCGCTGCTCTTGGTGCTGCGAAAGATGGAAACGCTGGTACAACTGATGGTACAGCGATTGCTTGAACCGCTGGCGCAACTATTGGGGCCACGGACCGCATAACCATGGCAGACAGTGCCATGTGTGTGGGTACCGCGACTGAAGGTTGTGCGACCCCTGACCGTGCGACCAGGTTCGCTGTGTTGGTGGCGACTGATGGGATCGTGTTTATTGGTTCAGCAGTAGGCGATTGGAACAGCTCCATAGGATTTACTGTTCCTGGCTGCAAGCGACTCGCATGGCGCCTGTGTGGCAAGGTGGCCTGTATCCCTTGCAGAGTATTGGTTTCCTCGATGAGTCGGAGTTGCTCCTGTTGGAGGCGCTGTTCCTCATGCGCCAACCTGGCTCTCTCATCCGCGATTCTCTGGACTTCATCATATAGCCCGATCCTGGTAGCTTCCAAATCTGTCACCCTAGCAGCCGCGTTAACCGCAGATATTGGCGTAAGCAACATGCTTCCCTGTGGCGGCATGACCGTTGCATTGGGGGCTACCCTTGACCCTGATTCCGCAGGCGCAACTTCGGGTGGAGTTTCTCTGTTTGCGACTCCTGAGGCCGCGACTCCTGGCGTCATCGCAGCAGATGCCGCGACTCCTGATGCGTCTGGTGCGGCTTGTTCTGCTGCTTCCGGCGGTGTGGGGGCTAAGCTGCCTGGTGGCATGCCCAGCCTTTCGTCCGCTTCTGTGGTCCTGTAGACCCCTTCAACGTGCCGATCTTCTACAGAGGGCGAGCCACCATCCACAGAGCCTCCGCATAGCCTTTCCTCAAGGACATACTCAATGGATTGGCCTTCTTCGTCTTCAAGAGGCAGCGACTCGTAGTTGATAGATTCCTCTCCTTGGTCCACCGTTACCGCGACTCCTTCTTCTGAGTCGCCATGTTGCGATGGACCCTCTGACTCGCCGCCAATGAAGCCAACGAAGACATGGACAGATCCAAACGGGATGATGTGGCCGGTTTCCAAGTAATCTGCTTCCGGCCCCAGCTTGAATCGTCGATGAGGGGTGTGCCATTGACCGTGATGATACGGCCAACAACAAGATCTTCAGCTCCCTTCATGGATCCTGCGCGGAACGTGACGCTCTTGACCGCAGGCCCCACGGTGGGCGCCAACTGTCGTGGGTTTGTCACGTCAGGTGTCATAGATGACTTCGTAGGTGTGGGATTACGCGAGTCAAGCATCTCCGAGCTTGGGATCGCAGGAACAAAGATCAACACAGATTTACCCAGGTTCGGCCCCCTCAATGTGAGGTAAAAGACCTACTTCCTACCTACCTAGATTGGTATTGATATGATAATCGAGGTGTTACAATGGAGGCGATCCGATCTGGTACTCGCCGTATGAACTAGGGTTTTGGGCTTGATAGCTCGACCCTCTCTAAGTCCTGCGAGTCCTCTTTATATACACAGAGGCTCGCTAGGTTACAAAGGAAACTTCCCCCATAAGGAATATGTCCACAAAGGCCTACTCGGAGACTACTTGGTCTTCACGTCCTCCGGGATATGTCTTCTAGATCTTTCTCCTTATGGCGGTTAAATACCGGGCTTGCTCCCAATGTGGGCCTTTGTCCATGCGAGTAAAGTAGGTCGCATTGGGCCGCGGGTTAATCCAGAAAGTATTCCCCCGACACACGTCGTCACAGATCGTCCCGATCCAATCACCAAGTGATTCCGCAACAACCATGAACTCGCAGGAGTTCCGTGACGAGGTGGCTAAAAGATTTGGGGTGAGTGAGATCGAATCTGCGTATCGCTCAAACAGCTCAGCTGAGCCACTCGACAACGCCATCGACTGCAACAACGTCACAGGGAACGAGGAGAACATGGATGACAACATCTACCTCGCCGGCCTCAATGGCCCAGAAATCCGTGCCAGCCACGAGATATTCACGTGTGACGCGAACAACCTGGGAAAGGCACTCGAAGACTTGCACGATTGCAGTAAAAACCTCGGCAAGCAGAGCAACTCTGACATGAGCTTGGACGATGATGCCGAATCCATAATGCGTGTCAACCGCATACATGATCAGGTGATACCGTACCAGGTTTACACCGCGAGTACTGCAGAAACATCAGCGGCCGCAGCGTGTCGCCGACCTACAGAATATCCTTGCGCAGTCACCATGCCTGATGGAATGACCACATTGACCATCACAGCGGAGATGGCGGAAAAAGTGAGCAGAGTAATCGAGACCTGCACAATGCTGCCAGCGAACACAACTCCAGAAGAAGCGTTGACCTTACAGTACTTCCAGTGGCAAGAATCAATACAACTGAAGAACTACAGAGCGGTACTCGAAGAACGCAAAAAGCAGGCCAGCATGTCGAGTGCTTGGCGCAAAGCATTGTCCATGAGCTCGACAGGGAGAAATGACCCCGCGAATATACAGCGATTCACAAACCTAAGGGAGGCAGATCGCGCACCAGTCACTAGCAATCTAAATCCTGCCTTCATGGAAGTGGATGCTGAAGGAATCCCCATACCAACCGAACCAGCCGGGGCGTTGTTGACGCTAGGCACTTACCTCAGAACAACCGAACCTCCTGTGGGAGACCCAAAAAGGGACCAACACCTCCAGCTGTACAAGCAACTGGCGATAGCAGCAAAAGCTTTGCAGCAACCACAAACAACTCTAAGGAGAGACACAGATCGGGACCGACGCAGTCGAAGTCCTTGAGGAAGGAGCAGTCGAAAAAGCTCGCACCACCGCCGTTCCAGAAGCCGTTCTAGAAGGTCATATAGCACCAGCTCAGGTTCCAACGCGGAAATCGGACCTTGTGGATCCCTGTGTTTCACTCGCAGGATTAGGGAGGCCCGCATGCCGAAGAAGTTTTCACTCGCATCCACCCCCAAGTTCAACTGCAAACATGAGCCTTCAGGCTGGTTGGAAGACTACAGACTTGCAGTCGGGTGTCAGCGCGGCACGACGACCACGGCAATGCAGTACATACAACTCATGATGGAAGGCACGACTCGCGATTGGCTCAAATCGCTACCCGAATCATACTACGATTCATGGGAACAGTTCAGGGATGATTTCATCAAGTACTTCGGACCTTTATGCGCGCCCCAAAACTTTCGAAGAACTTCGAACCTGCAGACAAAGGTCAGATGAATCGCTACGATCGTACATACGGCGATGGACCGCCCTCCGTAACTCCATAGGAAGCGTATCAGAAGATAGGGCAATCGACGCCTTCAAGGAAGGCCTCTGGAGAAAGGACTTCAAGGAGATGCTTGGTCGAGAAGACCCAAGGTCAATGGCGGCACTCATGGTACTTGCAACGAAGTGGGCAGATGGAGAGGACTCTGTACGAAGCAATCGACCAACTTCTCCACACGATCACCACGAAAGTGGCAGTCGAGACTGCAGAGACAGTTACAGAGATGATCGGCGGCGTAAACGCAAACATCGTTACCACGACGATGACAAACCAAGTTTTGTAGGAGCAGGCTTCGCACAACCACAGGACAATTGCGATCAGACCGACAAACGACCCGAAGATAACCGCGACAGCCGGGACTAGCGCACAGATGATCATCGGGACGGTCGAGAGTATCGTACAGAAGATCGCCGTGACAATTATCGTGGCGACAACAGACGCGACAGCTACAAGAGGCCAGAATGGCGCAGACGAACGGACAAAGAACCTGAACGTTCAGTCGAAGAGAGGATGGACGATTATTGCAGATTCCATCTATACAAAGGGGATGACGGCAGACTACGCTCCAACCACTCGCTGAGAAACTGCAGAGGTTCGATCAACTGGCGATTGAACATGTGTTGCGACTAAAAAGGGAGGGGCGCGCACCTCACAGTTGGCGCAAACCCAATCAAACGTCGCACTTACTCCGCAACCACAACCTGCCCAGGTACTCAGCACCGCCATGTGCAACAAACTCAGGTATATTCCGTACCACCACAGGCACAGCCTACTCAGGTATATTCCGCACCACTGCAAGTACAGTCGACGTCGGTATACATGGTACCAGCACAGCCCAACACAGGAGCACAAATGGCAGCAGCCGTGCATCAGATGCCACAAGTTGAAGAGCAAAAATATCCCGTGACTCGTGGGCAGATGAACATGATCCAGAAAGGACGCTCGTCCAATCGAGAGCAGAAATTGCACACTCGACATGTCAACATGGCGGTTATGGCACCCCCAGCTGTCCCAGATTTGTTGAATGGCTCAGAAGTTCCAATCACCTTCAGTCAGGAGGATCATCCACCCACAGTGTATCGACAAGACACGCGGCCCTGGTACTCGATGCCCAAATTGGCAATTACGCCATGACCAAGGTCTTCATAGACGGAGGCAGCGGCCTCAACATAATATTCACAGATACCCTACGCAGGATGAACAAGTCAGTCAAAAATCTGCCCAAATCCACAAATACCTTCCACGGTATCGTCCCAGGCAAGGCAGTACTCCCGCAAGGCACAATACAACTCGATGTCACATTTGGGGACCCCACACACTTCAGGATAGTCGATTGAGTTCGAGGTGGTCGACTGGAAGTCGCAGTATCATGCAATACTCGGGCGTCCCACCTTCGCTCGATTCATGGCCATCCCGCACTACGCTTACCTCAAGCTCAAGATGCCAGGACCAAAAGGAGTCATCACAGTCAATGGGAACTTTTAAAGATCAGATTCATGTGATCGAGACTTTAGCAAAATCTCCGAGATGTACGGGATGGAGCAGACAAACGTGAACTAGAAGTCACCAATGATCATACACTTCTGCCTGAACATAAGAGGCTGGCAACCGACAAAGAGTTCAATGCCACAAATGACACAAAGAAGCATCAGGTGCACCCGACCGGCCCCTCCAAGACGGTCAATGTGTCGTCAAGTCTTACTAGCGCATAGGAAGGCGCTCGTCAAATTCCTCCGTGAGAACTGGGAAATATTTGCATGGTCTCCATCAGACATGCCAGGTGTTCCCAGGGAATTTGCCGAGCACTCTCTACAAATCAAACCAGGTTTTAAGCCAGTCAAGCAAACTATGCGCCGTGTTCCAGGCCCAAAAAGAGATGCAATCGAAGCAGAGGTCGACAGACTACGAGCCGCAAAGTTCATCTGAGAAATCAAAAAAGCAGATTGGATAGCCAACCCAGTCTTAGTCGAGAAAAAGAATTCGGACATAAAGCGGATGTGTGTAAACTTCACCTCTATGAACAAATGCTGCCCGAAGGATCACTTCCTGTTGCCACGAATCGACCAGATCATCGACTCAACAGCAGGGTGCGCTCGATTATCATTTCTGGATGCGTACTCAGGGTACCATCAAATTCGGATGAAAGAGGAAGACGAGGAGAAAGCAGCGTTCATAACCCCACTCGGGGTCTTCTGTTACACAACAATGCCATTTGGGCTCAAAAACGCGGGTGCAACATCAGCGCATGATGCAAAACTGCCTCCAAGAACAACTAGGGCGCAATGTTCAAGTCTACGGCGACGACATAGTTATTAAAACCGAAAAGGAAGACACTCTCATCAAGGATTTGCAGGAAACATTCAATAACCTCAATCGATACAATATCAAGCTCAATCCAAAGAAGTGCACTTTTGGCGTGCCAGCTGGTCAACTTCTGGGTTACTTGGTATCTGCCATGAGGAATAGAAGCTGATCCGGAGAGATACAAGCCATACTCACAATGAAGAGACCTACTAAACTACACGAGGTGCAGCAGCTAGCTGGTCGAGTGGCAGCACTCAGCCGATTCATAAGCAAGCTAGGTGAAAGGGCACTCCCGTTCTACAAGCTAATGAAGAAAGCAGACAAGTTCGAGTGGACAGATGAAGCCGAAGCAGCCTACTCGAACTCAAAAAGATGCTCACAAGTCCTCCAATCCTGGTGGCACCGCGGGAGATGGAACCACTTTACCTATACGTGTCAGCTACCAATCGAGTGGTAAGCACCGTACTGGTAGTCGATCGTACGGAAGAAGGACACAACCAAAGCATACAAAGACCAGTGTACTACGTAGTGAGGTTCTCTCCCCATCCAAACAGCGGTACCCGCAGTATCAAAAATTGGCATACGCCGTATTCATGACATCCAGAAAGCTAGCACATTACTTCTCAGAGCACCCGATAACGGTGATCAACAAATCGGCGATTGGAGATGTCCTCACAAACCCCAATGCAATGGGACGGGTAGCAAAATGGCTCATCGAGCTGGGTCCACTGGGAATCAAGTACGAACACCCGAAGGCCATCAAAGCGCAAGTCTTACCCGACTTTCATACGAGTGGGTAGAGGCCCAACTACCAGGAGTTCCTGATGTATCAAACTCCTGGACCATGTACTTCGATGGATCCAAGAATGAAGGAACAGGTGCAGGAGTCATACTTATCTCGCCAAAAGGGACAAGATCCGGTATATACTGCAAATGGGTTTCGAGTTCCCATTAAACAATGAGGCAGAATATGAAGCACTAATTCATGGCATGCGCATGGCGAAAGCTATGGGATGCACTCGGCTAATGATTTATGGTGACTCTAAATTGGTTGTGCAGCAAACAATGAAGGCCTGCGACGCAATCGCAGATAACATGAACCTCTACCAGGACCTCTACAACATAATGGAGGGCAGCTTCGAGGGATGCGAGTTGAGGCACATAGGAAGAGAAAGCAACGAGGAGGCGGACAAACTCGCAACATCGTGTCCACAAAAGCACTAATACCACCTGGTGGTGGTGTCACGGCAGATGCCAGGGTATGGCTTAAGTGTGGGCTCGCTTGGGCGTTGGGGGAACCGGGAGGGTTTGCGCGCCTACGAAGCACGCATGAAGACCAAACAAGAACCTCGCAGGAATCAACAAGAGCAAAGCAAACCAAGAACAGCGAAGAACACCACGATGTACCCTGCTTCGGGGCCTCTTGTGGAGGTAGCACCCTACTGCAGCTCTAGCCTACTCTCTATATTCAAGTGTTTACAAGTACAGAGCGCTCCTTGAGCTGTATGATGAACAAGGGAACGGGCTAGGTAGAAGATGAAGCTTGGGGGGGAAATGCTGCTCACAATGGTCGATCCCCACAGAAGGAGGTGGTGTTGCCTATATACAGTAACCGAATTACCTTTTGCCCCTGGCCGCAGAGGACAATGGCATGGACAAGGAGAACAGGACAACACTGGCCACTGTCACTCAGCCCAGCTCACCCTCTGTTCACCACAGGCTTATCTTTCCTCTTTGAGCTTAAGGCAGTGTAGACCACAGTAGCCTAGCCACTGCCCTTTCCCGAATAGGCCGAGTCAGCGCCTAGGGGCTTGTGACCGGAAAACCTGTGGCAGCACCTTGCTGTCTTCTGAGCCCCGGTCAGTAACCTTACAGTGCCCGTGACTTTTACTGACATTACTTGGCCCTGTGATCATCCGAGTTGCCTACCCGGGTCCTTCCTGACCGACCCGGATAACTTAGGGCTCTTCTTTCCTGGACCGGTTAAACCTCACGGATCCCCTTTGGTCTTTTCTTTCTGGCTGAAGTAGGAGACCGAATCGCCTTGAGATCGACCGGATAACTTAGCCGGCTCTTCTTTCTGGATCGGTTTAAACTCACCGGATCCCTTTGGTCTTTTCTTTCACTGGCTTGAAGTAGGACTGACCGAATCGCCTTGAGATCCGACCCGGATAACTTGGC